>JAULBX010011099.1:0-731888 GCA_032358255.1 Heterotrichella gracilis | reverse complement strand
TTGAATTTTTTCTGGCATCAATGACCTTGTAATTATTATTTAGTTTGTCTTTGGCATAAATAGGTTCTGCGCTGCCAAACTCGCTGCGTGGCCTGTTGGGAGCATTGTAGTATTGACCGTATAACAAAGGCCAGTCGCCATATTGCTCGCGCAATAAGTAAGACAACATATTTGGCGCATTCTCCGGATCGTTCTCATCCATTGGCGGGTTTGCCTGTGAACGAATCACTAACACAAAGAAAGAAGAATAACCGATTAAGAGAGTAGCAAAACTTAAGAAGATCGCATTAAGTGTAATAGTTTTGGTTTTGAATTTTTGAATCGCGTATAACATACCACCTAACATCACTAATCGCCAGAACATGCCACTGCCGCTTGGCGCTACTATCACAGCGAAAGCTGTTAACACGAAAGCGGAATAATAGCCGATCTTGTAATAACGTTCGGCTTTGTTAACGGTGTAAATGATAAAACTGATCAAGGATAAAGAGAGAATGATAAAAAAGAAAATGGTTCCGGTGCTGAAACCTAAGCCTAATTTGTTGGTAAAGAATACTTCATAATCACTGATGAACTTAACGATCTTAGGAATGATGAGGTTTTGTACTAAACCTAAAACTAACACGGAAGAAAGGCCTGCAATTACAAAGCCCTTCCAGGTAAAGGAATATTTTTTGAAATAAATGATAAAACCAATGGCCGGAATGATCAATAAGTTCAATAAGTGAACGCCGATGGAAAGACCGATCATGTAGCTGATCAACACTAACCAACGTAAGGCACCGGTTGGGTTAACAGAATCTTCTTCATCCCATTTTAATATGGCCCAGAAGGCAACGGCGGTGAAAAACGAAGACATGGCATAAACCTCCCCTTCAACAGCAGAAAACCAAAAAGAATCAGAGAATGTATAAGCCAGAGCACCAACAATACCGGCACCAAGAATAGCCCATTGTTTTGGTTTTTCAAGATCTGCTACTTTTTTTCCGTATACCTTGATTCCTAAACGGGTTATGGTCCAAAATAAAAACAGGATGCTGAAAGAACTGGATAATGCGCTCATGATATTGATCATCATGGCGGCATGAGCAGGGTCATTACCGGCAAAAAAGGTAAAAAAGCGACCTATGATCAAAAAGAAAGGTGCTCCCGGAGGGTGACCTACTTCTAATTTATAGGCACAGGCAATGTATTCACCGCAGTCCCAGAAACTGGCGCTGGGCTCAATGGTTAAAAAATAGGTTGCCGTTGCTATGGCCCATATAAACCAGCCAATTAGGTTATTCAGTTTGCTGAATTCTTTAGTCATCATAAATTATTACGTAAGAGTTGCGAAGATAGTATTTTACTTGCTTAGTATTGGAAGGTTTAGGCAGATTATGAACGATTTTTATTAAAAATTATTTGATTAAATGGAAAAATTAGTATTTTTGCAGTCTCAAAATTAAAATGCCCGATCGTCTAATGGCAGGACTTCGGTTTTTGGTACCGACTATGTTGGTTCGAATCCAGCTCGGGCAACAACAAAACCCTCTCAGCGAAGCTGAGGGGGTTTTTTGATTTTACGACAAGCCCAAGCTCTGCTTGAGGCGCAGGCGTAAATTCAAAAAACCATTTTTCGCGGTAGCAGGGCAAAAGCCCAGTGGGCTTTTGAGCCAGCTTGTGGGCGGCGTTTGTTGTTAAGCCCCCTCCAAGGATCAGCGATTATAAAGCGAACGAGCTTAGACAATTATACTCGGCGAGTTCTGCTTTATAAGAGCTAATCCTTCTAAATTCATTCAAACTTTGGAAAAGTATTCATCGCAAATAATGCCCAACTTTTCCAAAGTGCTTCTCAATTGATTACGAAAAAGGATTTGGTTGAATGCTATAACTTTGGAAATTAATCAAAGCATATTATACTGTTCTTTTCCAAAGTGCTTCTCGTTTTCACCTTAGCGAAAATAAAACCAAACATGTTTAAAAAATAATCTATATGGGATTAAAAGTCTATTAAAGCGCCGCCAATTGCTCTTCAATAGCTTTAATTTTCGATAAGGCATCACTCTCCTTTTTGCGCTCTGCACCAATGATCTCGGGTTTTGCATTGGCTACAAACTTTTCATTTGACAATTTTATTTGCACCGAACGTAAAAAACCCTGATTGTATTCGAGTTCTTTGGTAAGACGGATCTTTTCTTCCTCCTTATTCAAATTATTTGCCAAAGGAATAAAAAATTCAGTGGTCATAATACTGAAACTATATGCGCCTTCTATCTTTTCTTTTGAATAAGAAAAATTGGAAAGATTAGCCAGTTTAATGACTACTGAATCAAAATAAGATCTGTCTGCGTTTGATTTCTCAATCACTTCCAACTTCTCTTTTGGAGAGAGTTGTTTTTGCGCACGTACATTTCTCACCATGGTGATAATTTCCTTGCAAACCTCAAACTCAGCCAGCTGATTACTGTCAACTGCCAACTGTTTAGGCCATTCAGCCACAATGATACAGTCTTTTTCTGAACGTTCTTTTATCAAATGCCAGATCTCTTCTGTTACAAAAGGCATCCAGGGATGCATGATCTTTAACAATCGTTCTAAAAAATCAATGGTCGCATCATAAGTTGCTTTATCAATCGGCAAGGCTTTGCCATCCACAAATTCCGGTTTGATCGCTTCGAGATACCAGGCACAAAAATCATCCCAAACTAATTTGTATGTACTCATTAAAGCATCACTCATACGGTACTTTGAATAATGATCGTTGATCTGCTCCAATTGTTCTGATAATTTATTCTCAAACCAGGTTATAGCGGTCTTTTGTGCAATTGTCTGTTCTGTGATCGAAGACACTTCAAATCCTTTGATCAAACGAAATGCATTCCAAACCTTATTGGCAAAATTTCTTCCCTGTTCACAGTAACTTTCATCAAACATCAAATCGTTTCCGGCAGGTGAACATAACAACATGCCTACCCTTACTCCATCGGCACCGTATTTTTCAATCAGGTCTAAAGGGTCGGGACTGTTGCCCAAAGACTTACTCATTTTACGTCCTTGTTTGTCGCGCACTATACCGGTGAGATACACATTGTTGAATGGTTTCTGACCGGTGTATTCCTTACCGGCAATGATCATGCGGGCTACCCAAAAGAATAAAATTTCGGGAGCGGTTACCAGATCATTGGTTGGATAATAATATTTTAGATCGGCATTGGCTTTATCCCAACCATTCTGAATTATTTTTGGATCAAACACGGTTAAAGGCCATAACCAGGAAGAGAACCAGGTGTCGAGTACATCTTCATCCTGTTTCACTTCTTCAATTTTTAATTTTTCATCCCGATAGCTATCGGGATTAATTTTTAATTTCTCGAATGCTTCATCCTTAGTTTTACATACAACGGTATTTCCATTCGGATCATAAAATGCTGGAATACGTTGTCCCCACCATAACTGACGGCTAATACACCAATCGTGTACATTTTCCATCCAGTGTTTGTAGGTGTTAATGAATTTCTCGGGAATTAACTTCACATCTCCATCTAAAACAGCATCTAAAGCAGGTTTACTCACCTCATCCATTTTAAGAAACCATTGCATAGAAAGTTTTGGTTCTATCACCGCATCGGTTCTTTCGCTGAAGCCAACTTTGTTTTTAATGTCCTCTATTTTTTCAACCAATCCTTGTTCTTGCAGATCTTTGATGATCTGTTTGCGACAAGCAAATCGATCCATTCCCACATAAGCTCCTGCCGCTTCACTAATTTTTCCATCTTGCGTCAAAGCGTCAATCGTTGGTAATTTATATTTTTGTCCAAGATTAAAGTCATTGATATCATGCGCCGGTGTTACTTTTAAAGCCCCTGTTCCAAAATTGGCATCTACGTATTCGTCAAAAATAATAGGTACCACCCGGTTCACTACCGGTACAATAATATTCTTTCCTTTTAAATGGGTGTAACGCTCATCATGCGGATTCACACATACAGCGGTATCGCCCATGATGGTTTCAGGACGGGTAGTAGCAACTGTAATAAATTCTTCTGAATTTTCGATTTGATACTTCACATATACCAACTTACTATTGGTTTCTTTGTAAATAACCTCTTCATCACTCACAGCGGTTAATCCCTGTGGATCCCAATTCACCATGCGAACACCACGGTAAATTTTATTTTTATTATACAGATCCACAAACACATCCAATACCGCTTCACTCATATCTTCCTGCATGGTGAAACGGGTGCGGTCCCAATCACAGCTGGCTCCCAGCTTTTTTAATTGTTCTAAAATAATTCCGCCATATTTTTCCTTCCAATCCCAGGCATGTTTTAAAAATTCTTCACGGGAAATATCTGTTTTTTTGATTCCTTTATCGGCCAATAATTTTACCACTTTTGCTTCGGTAGCAATGCTGGCGTGGTCGGTTCCGGGCACCCAACAGGCATTAAATCCTAACATGCGGGCGCGACGAATCAATACATCCTGAATGGTATTGTTTAACATGTGTCCCATGTGCAATACTCCTGTTACGTTAGGAGGCGGGATGACAATAGTATAAGGTGTGCGATGATCTGGTGTTGATTTAAAAAATTCGTGTTGCATCCAATACGGATACCATTTGCTTTCTGCTTCGCCGGGCTTGTATGTTTTGGCTATCTCCATGTTAAACTAATAAAAAATATATTGTTAAATTTCGTAAAATTACGGAAAGAATCGGGTGATTGTAATATCTTTATGGCACGATTTTAGTATTAATCTCAACAAATAAATAAAACACATGAAAAAGCTAATTTTTACTTTAGGACTCGTTGCAGGTTTATCTGCTTTAACATTTGCACAAGAAGGACATTCTGCAGGAGACGGTCATGATCATGCTGCTGCTCCGGCAACAGTTGCTACCAGCTTAGCAGACATTAAAATGGAAAAACTGGAACACGATTACGGTAACATCAAACAAGGTGGAAACGGTGAGTGTGAGTTTAAATTTACCAATAACGGAAAAGAGCCATTAGTAATTACTAATTGCCAGGGAAGTTGCGGTTGTACTGTACCTCAGTGTCCAAAAGAACCAATTTTACCGGGTAAATCAAGTGTTATTAAAGTAAAATACGATACAAATCGTCCGGGTGCCATTTACAAAACAGTAACAGTTAACTCTAACGCCAAAAGCGGTAATGTGGTTTTAACCATTAAAGGAAATGTAGAAGTGAAACCGGTTGAATCTGATTTTCCTGCAAATCCAACTCCTGCAGGCGCACCAGTTGAGAAAAAAAGCTAATCTATAACTATTCTATCTTATGAAAAAATTTCTCTCATTCTTATTTGTTGTGGCTGGTCTGGTTTCCGGACTAAAAGCACAAGAGTCAGTGATCCCAAACATGGATCCAAATGCTCCTGACATGAAATTTGAAACTGAATTGCTTGATTACGGTACCATTGAATACGATGCTAACGGGTTACGTGAATTTAAATTTACTAATGTTGGCAAAACACCTCTAACTATTACCAGTGTTTCCGGAGAGTGTGGCTGTACAGCTACTACCATTGATGGAAAGCCGGGTTGGCCTACTGAACCTATTTTACCAGGCAAAAGTGGGGTGATCAAAGTAAAATATGACACCAAACGTGAAGGTCGTTTTGAAAAAAACGTAACCATCACTTCTAATGCTAAATTTGCCAATAAAAAAGTGCGAATTAAAGGTGAAATTAAAGCAAAACCTGCCGCAACAACAGGTGGATAATATCCGTAACACATATTTAAATCCTCAAAGCAGTGCTTTGGGGATTTTTTATTTTAGAGGTCTTTATTTGTTTCTTTTCCTTTGCCATTCTCAGTTAAGTTTTTCGCAAACAAGTTTAAAAATTACAGATGCAAAACAAACTTTTGGTTTTGTTCATCGAGGTGAGGTGGTAAAATGTGTTTATGAAATTATTAATACCGGCAATGAACCTTTGCTGCTTCAGGAAGCCGAAGTTTCCTGCAGTTGCACTACGGTAGAGTTTAGCAAACAACCCGTGTTGCCCGGACAAAAAACCACCGTGCTTGTTCTCTTTAACACCAAAACAGTTTATGGTAGACAAGATCGTGTTGTGCTTTTACACAGCAATGCGATTAATAGTCCGGCTAAACTGAGGTATAAAGGAACCGTGTCGAATAAGTAGGCGTCAATCTTAAAAACTCTCTATTTCCTGCTTTTATTTCAATTGCGTGGTTTGCCTGAAAAATTCGGAAGTAATAATAGAGGCAGCCATGGCCGCATTTAAGGACTCTGTGCCATTTTGCTGGTTCGACGGGATGGTTAAAGAGTGCGTGATGTGTTTTAAATTTTCCTCAGAAATGCCGTTTGCTTCATTGCCAATAACAATTAAACCGCTGCGCAATTCTTCCTTGTACATATTTTTACCGCTTAATACCGCGCCATATATTTTTGAAATGCGGTACTTTTCTTTTAATTCTCCCAATTGGCATGTGACTATTTTGACTCTTAAAAAAGCCCCCATGGTAGACTGTATCACTTTTGGATTATAAACATCACAGGTTCCGGGAGAAATAAATAAAGTGGAAACACCAAACCAATCCGCTAAACGAATGATAGTACCCAGATTTCCCGGATCGCGCACATCATCCAGATACAAAGAGAATTTTTTTTCGAAATCAAACAAGAGTTCGGGTTCCTTAAAATAATGGCATATTGCTAAAACACTGTTTGGCGTAGATTGCAGACTTATTTTTTTTAATTCGTCTTCCGAAACTTCTGTGAAAGGAATTGATAATCTTCTTAGATCTGTTTTATTATTCTCAATAAAATCATGTGTGGCAAATACTTCTTTTAAGATGATGGGGGAATCGTGGATGATCTCTGAAACCGTTTTAATGCCTTCGGCAATGAATAATTTTTTAACCTCCCGAATCTTTTTTAATTGCAAAGATTGTATTTCCTTTATTTGATTTTTACTCAGCATATTTTAGACTAAATTAGCATATTTTAATTGATTGTTCTGAACCTGCCAAACAAAATAAACAAAACCCCTCTGTTAAGACCGATCTTCCAACTCGTTTATATCCTCTTGTTTTTTATTTTAGTCAGCTCTTGCAGTCCAACAAAAAAATTATTGCCCGGCGACTATCTGGTTGAACACGTTGAAGTGGTGAATGCCAAGGCAACACGAATGACTGCGGATCAATTTGCCACTTTTTTCAGACAGAAGCCTAATCGAAAATTTTTAAGAACCTTTCATTTTTATGTTTGGTGGTACAACCAGTTCAGTGACGAAAAAATTGCGCGAAAACGTTTAAAACGAAATATAAAATACGACCGAATCAATGCTGAAAGAGTGGCAAAATGTGATGCCAAAAATGAAAAGCGTAAGAAAAAAGGAAAAAATTTAAAAGATCCTAAACTAAAGGATAAAGAAAGTCCTTTAATTGTAGAAAGTGTGAGAGATATTGGTGAACCAGCGGTGGTGCTTGATTCGCTGCTTACCTACCAGACCAAACTCCAACTTTCAAAATATTTATTTTTAAAAGGTTATTTTAATAATAAAGTAACTGATTCGATAGAGTTTAAACGAAACGCAAAACGAGCCCGTGTAAAATATTATCTGGACCCGGGTCCGGTATACACCATCACTGAAATAGGATATGACATGCAGGAAAAAAAGATCGGTGAATTGGTGTTGAACGACACCATTCACACCTTGCTTAAAAGAGGCATGTTATACGACGAAGAAAAATTACAAGAAGAAAGACAACGGATAACCAACCTTGCGTTAAACAATGGTTATTATTATTTTGAAAACGCTTACATTAATTTTACGGCCGATACATCGAGTGTTAATCACACCGTGGCATTAAAGCTGAGAGTAAAAAAGTATACCGATCTCAACACAACGCTGCCCGATTCACTCAAAGAATCAAACCATGTAAAGTATAAAATCAAAAATGTTTTTTTTATTACCGAGGCCTCCATTGGGGATGCGAGAAATCTGAGTTTCAAAGACACACTTTATTCCAAAAAAACCGGTTTGCTTTTTCTGATAAACAAACCACTTGCGTTTAAACAAAAACTTTTAATCACAAATACCAGTATCACCCCAGGCTCCTATTATAACAAAGATTCTGCTCAATACACATACAAACAACTTCTCAGCATAGGTTTGTTTAGAAACGTCACCATACGTTTTTATAAAGATGATGAGAAGCAAGATCAATTGAACTGTTATATTGTTTGTAACCCCTTATTAAAACAATCAGCTACCGCAGAAACAGAAGGAACAAATACCTCCGGGAATTTAGGAATTGATGGGAGTTTAGTTTGGTTAAACCGAAATACATTTAAAGGAGGGGAGCTTATTGAAATTAAACTACAAGGTTCAATTGCGGCTCAGCAACCCATTAATTCCATTACATCCACAACCACTCCCGGAGAAGAAACGGCCGGATCACCGGAACGTATTCAACGAACATTTAACACCTTGCAATTTGGTCCCGAACTGCGATTCTCAGTTCCTAAAGCGGTGTTTCCATTTACGCTTTTACCGCATCATCGGGTTTTTCAGCCGCGAACCTATGTAAGCACCTCACTCAATTATCAAATACGATCAGAATTTAAGCGCACCATTTTAGGTTTTGATTTTGGTTATACCTTTAAAACCTTTAACCGACAGTTGAGTCATGACTTTATTCCGGTTCAACTCTATTATGTAAAAGCTATTTTAGATCCGGCATTTGAAAAAGACCTCATCGCCTTAAATGATGCCTTTATGTTGAATTCCTTTCAGGATCACTTTACACCCGGCATTAAGTATTCTATTTCCTACACTTCTAAAGAACATGCGATAACCGGAAAAAAAGCGGCATATTTTGTAAAGCTTAATTTGATGGCTTCCGGAAATATTTTAAGAATGCTTTATACAGTGAGCGGTCAGCCAAAAGACACCAACGGAAGTTATCAAATAGCAGGCATTCCTTTTTCCCAATTTGTAAAAGCAGACATTGATTTTAGAACTTATGTGCCTATTCGGAAAAAAAGCCGGATGGTGTATCGCGTGATGGCAGGTATTGGAAAACCACTGGCTAATTTGAGTGTGTTACCTTATGAGCAAAGTTTTTTCAGTGGAGGTCCAAACAGTGTAAGAGCTTGGCGCGCACGAACACTTGGTCCGGGAGGTTACAATCCGGTTGATAATCAAACACGCTATGATAAAATAGGTGATATCATTCTGGAAGGGAATATCGAGTACCGCTTTCACATGATCCGTAATTTTTATGGTGCCTTATTTGTGGATGTAGGAAATATTTGGCGCTTAACCCCTGACCCTATTAAACCCAAAGGAGAATTCGATGTAACTACCTTTGCCGATCAGATTGCCATAGGCGGAGGAGTTGGATTACGATGGGATCTCACCTTTTTTATTTTACGATTAGACCTCGCTATGCCAATGAAAGATCCTAAATTTGATCCGGGGAATCGTTGGACGTTTGACAAACAAGGCTGGGAATATTCAGTGCTCAATTTTGGAATAGGTTATCCATTTTAATTTGATAGTATGCAAATTGCAGGTTTTACAATAATTCGAAATGCTCTTAAATATGACTACCCTGTGGTGGAAGCCATTCAATCGATCTTACCACTTTGCGATGCCTTTTATGTCGGTGTTGGAAAAAGTGAAGATGAGACCAGAGCCTTGATCGAATCCATTGGAAGTTCTAAAATTATAATCATAGATACTGTTTGGGATGATCGTTTGCGGGAAGGCGGAAAAGTGCTTTCAGTTGAAACGAACAAAGTGTTTGATCGTATTCCGGAAATTTTTGACTGGTGTTTTTATATTCAGAGTGATGAGTGTGTGCACGAAGAGGATCTGCCAAAAATTAGATCGGCTATGTTGGAAGCCAAAGATGATAAACGAATTGACGGACTTTTATTTGAGTACAAACATTTTTACGGACACTATAAATACATTGGTATTGGCCGGCGCTGGTACAAAAATGAGATCCGTGTGATTCGCAACAATAAAAACATTCGCTCTTATAAAGATGCACAAGGATTCAGAACCTCAGACAATAAAAAACTGACCGTAAAAAAAACAGGCGCCTATATCTATCATTATGGATGGGTTAAAACACCGGCGGCGCAGCAAGCCAAACAAGCCTCTTTTCATAAAATGTGGCACGACGACGAATGGATGAAAAACAATATTCCCGAAGTAGAAGAATTTGATTACAATAACATAGATCTCTTAGCAGAATACAAAGGCTCACATCCAAAAGTTTTTGAAAAACGAATTCAATCCGCACAGTGGAATTTTAAGTACGATCGTTCAAAAGTAAAGACCAATTTTAAGTACCGTTTTTTGTTTTGGATAGAGAAATTAACCGGCTGGAGAGTTGGGGAGAATAGGAATTACCGGCTTTTGAGTTAGACGTTGTAGGTTAATTGTTATACGTTAATTGTTATACGTTAATTGTTATACGTTAATCGTTATACGTTATAGGTTAGTCGTTATAGGTTAGTCGTTATTTAATAGTTCTTTAGCATCATCCAACTATTAACCTTTAACGAATAACCATTAACTTTTCTCAGATACACTTAAAATAATCAAACACCTCCAAACACTCATTGCATTTATACAAGGCTTTGCAGGCCGTGCTGCCAAACTGTGAGATCATGAGCGTATTTTTACTTTTGCAACGCGGGCAGGTAATAAATTTGGGTTTGTTGGTGAGAAAAGATTTATCGCTGGTACTTTCTTCAGGAGGCGCAATGCCGTAATCTTGTAATTTCTGACGGGCTTCTGCGCTCATCCAATCCGTTGTCCAGGCTGGATTAAAAATAGTAGTGATCTTAACTTCATCAAATCCTTTTTCAAGTAACTTCTTTTTTACATCCGCCTCCATTTGTTTCATAGCCGGACAGCCACTATATGTTGGAGTGATAATGACCTCAATTTTTTTGCCATCGGGTTTTACTTCACGAATCACGCCTAATTCAACAATAGAGATCACCGGAATTTCCGGATCAGGAATTTCGTTGAGAAAGGAGAAAATATTTTCTTTGGTCATCAATTTTTAAACCACTAAGTCCGATAGCTATCGGACACTTAATACATTGAGCTACACTAAGAAGAAATTAAAGTTAAGGTAATCGATTATAGAATAAATATGGCTGCCACTATCATCAAGGCTATGATCACCAGATACTGCCATACATCCACAAAGTAGGGGGCCATTTTTTTCCAACTATCTTTTAAAGTCCCCATCTTAATGCTGCTCGCCTGAATTTACCATTTTGCTTCCGGATGCATGCGCGGTAAGGCTTGCATTTCGGCTAACAAATGTCCTAAGTGTTCACTATGCAAGCCCTTGCGACTGCCGGTTTGCATATAAGACGCCTCCGGCTTTTGAATGTTTGCATTGGCAAGTAATTCAAAAATTTCTTTTTCCCAAAAAGGTTTCAATAGACTCAAATCAACCGCAATACCTGCTTTAATTAAAACAGCGTCTGCTTCTGTCATCTCAAATAACTCACCAGTATATTCCCAAATTTCATTAAAGCCGTTTTGTAAACGTTTCATGCTTTCCTCGGTACCATTTCCAAAACGCATCACCCAAGCGAATGAATGACGTTTGTGATAGGTCACTTCTTTTAAAGTTTTAGCAGCAATTCCTGCTAAGGTTTCGTCTTTGCTTTTAGTCAGTTCCGCATAAAAAAGTGCATCAAAACAATCAATGAAGGCCTGGCGAATAATGGTTTTAGCATAATCACCATTTGGTTGCTCGGTAATTAAAGCATTATAAAACTCCCGGTCGCTTCTAAAAAAAGCCAGATCATCTTCTGTTTTTCCTTTGCCTTCTACTTTTGCTGCGTATTCCAACAAATTTTTTGCGCGTCCAAAAATATCCAGGGCAATGTTTGTTAGGGCAAGATCTTCTTCCAAAAAAGGTCCGTGACCGGTCCATTCACTTAAGCGCTGAGCCAGAATAAGACTGGTGTCACCTAATCGTAAGGTATAATTATAGAGTGCTTCGTTTTGATTCATTGTTTTTCAATTAAATTTTAAAAATTAAACAAGAAGAGAAATGCTAAATTCCTTCTCTTATTTATTTTTACATATGACCAACTCCATCCGGAATTTGATAAAAGGTTGGATGGCGATAAATTTTATCGTTGGCCGGTTCAAAGAATGGTCCCATATCTTCGGGACTGCTTGATGTGATGGCATCACTTGGCACTACCCACAAAGCCATACCTTCTCCGCGACGGGTATAAAGATCACGGGCATTTTGTAAGGCCATTTCCTTATCATAAGCATGCAAATTACCACAGTGCACAAATGGCTGACCTGATTTTTTCTGTACAAATACTTCCCATAACGGGCCTTGACTATCACTCATATTCTAAATTAAAAATGTAAAATTAAAAATGCAACATTACGCTGCTTCTTGTGTTTGTTTCATTTGTTTTTTTCCATAGGCAGCGGCGGCTTCTCTCACCCACTCCCCTTCTTTATGTGATTTATTGCGTGAAATTAAACGCTCTTTGTTACAAGGTCCGTTTCCTTTGATCACGTTTTTAAATTCATCCCAATTTGGTTCAGAAAAATCGTATCCCTTTTTTTCCTCGTTCCATTTTAATTTGGCATCAGGAATAGTTAATCCCAAATACTCTGCCTGAATAACGGTTTGGTTCACAAAACGCTGACGTAACTGATCATTGGTTTCGCGTTTAATTCGCCATTTTAAGGCGTTCTCACTATTTGGACTTTCGCGATCAGGTGGGCCAAACATCATGAGAGTTGGATACCACCAACGATTTAAAGCATCCTGTGCCATTTCCTTTTGAGCAGGTGTTCCAAAAGATAAATGTGTCATGATCTCATATCCTTGACGCTGATGAAAACTTTCTTCTTTACAAATACGAACCATAGCACGGCTGTAAGGTCCATAAGAAGAACGTTGCAACATCACCTGATTCATAATAGCGGCACCGTCTACTAACCAACCTACAGCTCCCACATCGGCCCAGCTCAAAGTAGGATAATTAAAAATAGAAGAATATTTTGCCTTGCCGGTTAACAAAGCATCTAACATTTCATCGCGACTTGTTCCTAATGATTCAGCGGCAGTATATAAATATAAACCATGCCCGCCTTCATCCTGAACTTTAGCCATTAACACCAATTTAGCGCGCAAACTCGGAGCACGTGAGATCCAATTCCCTTCAGGAAGCATGCCCACAATTTCACTATGCGCATGTTGTGAGATTTGACGGATCAAATGTTTACGGTAATTTTCAGGCATCCAATCCTTTGGCTCAATAAAATCGTTTTTGGCCAATTTAGCTTCAAATACCTCTTCAAAATTTATAACACTCATTTTATCGTTTTTTAGTTCTCTAATAACAAAATACCAGGTATTTAGTTTTGGATAGCAAATATAGGATTTAACGGCCGTTAAATCAAGAAAAAGCCAATCCGGAGACATGACTTTTGTCAGAGATTTTAGTTTCAGGAATATTAATTTTTTTATAGCTATAAAACGGCTATTTTTGCAGCCTATTTAAGACATTATATGGCACGTTTTCACACATTAAAAGTTAAGGATATTCGCAGAGAAACAGAAGAAGCTGTTTCCGTTGCATTTGAAATTCCGGCTCAACAACAACCAGAATATCAATTTAAACAAGGCCAGTATGTGACTCTTAAATTAACAATAGATGGTGAAGAGATTCGTCGCTCTTACAGTTTATGCTCTAGTCCCTACAGTATTGATAAAGAATTACGTGTGGCCATTAAAGAAGTTGCCGGAGGAAAAGCTTCTACCTACATCAACCGTCATTTAAAAGTGGGCGATGAAATGGAAGTGATGACTCCTATGGGTTCATTTACCAGTATTTTATCAGGAAGCAAATCACGTGATTACGTTTTATTTGCTGGAGGAAGTGGCATTACTCCTATGATGAGTATTTTAAAAAGTATTTTATACGTTGAGAAAAAAAGTAAGATCCATCTCATCTACGCCAATAAAAATGAAGAAAGCACCATTTTTAAAACAGAATTAGATAAAATTGCCGCTGAAAATAAAAATTTGACCCTGGTTTATATTTTTGAACATCCGGCACAAAAAATTTCTGATCTTCAAACAGGTATTATTACCACCGATAAAGCAAAAGAATTAGTAAAAAAATTTGGCGGAACAAAGGCTGACGAGTATTTTATTTGTGGACCGGGTCCGATGATGGAAAATGTAAAAACCACCTTAGAAGATCTAAAAGTAAAAAAGGATAAAATTCATGTTGAATATTTTTCGGCCGTGATTGACGCAGTTAACAAAGCCGAAACTGCCGGTGGAGAAAATGTTCATGCTAAAATAAAAGTGATCCAATACGGTGTTGAAACCGATTTTGAATTAGAAACCGGAGGCATCAGTATTTTAGAAGCCGCCATAGAAGCCGGTGTTGATGCACCATTTAGCTGCAAAGGAGCAGTTTGCTGCACCTGTCGCGCAAAAGTATTAGAAGGAAAAGTGAAGATGAGCGCCAATTTTGCTTTAACCGATGCGGAAGTTGAAGAAGGATTTATTTTGACCTGCCAGGCACATCCCATCACAGACAATGTGATTGTGGATTATGATGCTTAATCTCCTTTTAATTCAATTCAACTTTTCCAAAGTTTGTTCTCTTTAAACAGGCTATAATTTTGGAAAAGTGAAACTCCTTTTAATTCAATTCAACTTTTCCAAAGTTTGTTCTTAATTAAACGATCTTAAATCCCCAAAGTTAACTTCGTCAATTAACCGCCCATGCCTTCTATATCGCGTCTGTCCTTTTTCGTTGGACGTCCTGAACCTCTATCTCTCTTGATATTTGTTTTAAAGAACACCGAAGGAAAATATTCTCCTTTCTTTTCAGGCACAGGTGAATGATCGGTATAATGCTGTTGTGCGATCTCAAAACTTTGTCTCTTTTCAATTAAAGCGGTCACTTCAATTATTTTTTTATCATACCCAATACTCATGGTATAACGTTCACCGATCTTTACCACATGAGCCGGTTTAAAATTCTCTCCATCCAATTTCACCTTTCCTCCCTTAATAGCTTCTGAAGCGAGGGTTCTGGACTTATACATACGAATGGCCCACAAATAGGTATCTGCTCTTACTTCCATTAATTTAAAACTATAAACTTTGTTGTATAAACCAGCGCTCCATCACTTAGCCAAACCAAATAAACACCATCCCTAAATCCCGAAACAGGCAGATCGAGGAGATTCCCATTGCTCCTGGCAGAGATGGATTGTACTTTCATTCCAAAGTCATCACATACATAACCCTGCAATTCAACATTACTAGCATTTGTGAATCTCAAACTAATGTACGAATTAGCTTGAGAAACCGGATTGGGATAAGCCAGCAAGGCTCCTTGACCATTGGCAGTATAAAGAATTCTGTTATAAGCTACCTCGTAAGGATATAATTGAATCTTATAATAATTGACCTGATTTAAAGTTGGAGAAGTGTGCGTAAATGATCTGAATTCATTGGTACCGGAGGTTCCACAAATACCTGCATAATTGTAGATCTCCAAATAACTCATGGAATCTAAACAATGAAAAATAGAATAACCGGTACAATCTAATCCCGGACCAATATTAAAACTCACACTAATACCCTCATTTATTGGCGCCAAATTAAAATCATTGATACGCTGAGCTTTCACTGAAAAACTCAAACAAATCCAAGTCAATACTAAACCTGAACGAGTTATTTTATTCATCGGTGATCCAAACATATGAGTTCCTTGAATTATAGTACAATGTCACAATATAATTACCTCTTTTTATTCCTGCTGATTTCATATCTAGTATAATCTGATTTTTTCCGGCGAAAACGCGCTTATTTTTAAAGATCCACTTTTCAAAGCCCGGTTCTAAGGGTTTTGTAATAACAGCGCTGACCAGGGCGTTGTTCGGAAAAACACAGTCCATATATATTTTATCGCTGAACTTCAGGCTTCGTTCTGTCTGAACATCCTTGCCAGCCTCATTCAAATAATACGTGCCAATTGTTGAATCGTTGATGGCCACTTCATATAACACAAATCGTTTCGAGTTATCGGGTTGAAGCCAGCTAGCTTTAATACCATTTTCTAATTTGAGCTCTGTGAAATTGGAATTAAATAAAAAAGAAGTTTCGTTCACCTTGAAATAATCAAATTTTAATCCGCCGTTTTTACTGATGGCTAAAGTGAGATCCGTCTCCCTTCCTTCAGCATAATTTTGTTTATCAAAATACAAAATTGAGAGCTCTCCTGTCAAGGTATCCACCTTCATACATGGTTTAAACTGTTCTTTGTGGTTAGGATGATACGTGACTAAGATTGGTTCTGTCCAGTTTTCACCTTTATTATCGCTGTAAACTAAAAAAACATCCTTGTTCTTTTCGCCGTTTTTTTCATCGCTCCAACAAATATAAATTCGTCCGCTAAACTCCGACCCACTCAAATCGCAGGCAATAACCGGTAATCCATTTGTTTTAATGCCATCTACCTTACTTGACCAACCTTTAGGAATGGCATTAATTATTTTTTCTTCCTTTAACCAGGTTTTACCACTGTCTAACGACCGTTGAAATGCCAGACCCTTTGGACCGGCCCAACACACATACACTTCTCCTTCTTTTCCCACGCAAGGCATGGCTCCCTTAACAGTACTGTCTCCATCCAAACAATCACCGTTAGTGGTGTTTATTTGTTTGCTTGAACTCCAGGCTTTGCCTTCTTGTGAGCGAGCGTAATAAATAACGGAGACATCTTGTTTGGATTTACTCTTATAACTGTCAAATTGTGTCCAGGTGGCATGCCATAAATGGCGCTTGGTATCAAAATAAAGTTGTGCCGGATCTTTGTGCTTTTTATTTTGTTGGTCAATAAGCGCATTGTTTGAGGCGGGCAGAAAATCACCTTGCTGCACAATCGCCTTAAATTGCGCCAAATATTCTTCTCCGTAAATTAGAAAAATTAGCGTTAAAATTATATTCTTTACTCTGAACAAATTGTTTTTAGTAGAAACACGTGTTACTAAAGATACCATTTCTATGCCTATTTGTTTTAAGAAAATAAGATTTCTTTTATAATAAATGTCAAAAGACTAACTTAGAGCTTTAATTATTTTTATGGAAAAATCGGTGATTTCAACTTATTTAGAGCAGAACAAAGAACGCGTGTTAAGCGAATTAATTGAGCTTTTAAAAATTCCTTCGGTGAGTGCCGACAGTAAATATAAAGCAGACATGCAAAAAACGGCAGAGGCAGTTAAACAACGTTTAATGGAAGCGGGTGCCGACAAGGTGGAAATATCAGCTACCAAAGGATTTCCGGTAGTATATGCTGAAAAAATGATCGATCCGTCCAAACCAACCGTTATCGTTTATGGACACTACGATGTGCAACCCGCTGATCCGATAAATTTATGGGACTCTCCTCCTTTTGAACCGGTGATCAAAAAAACAGCGGTGCATCCCGATGGCGCTATTTTTGCCCGTGGAGCCTGTGATGATAAAGGACAAATGTACATGCATGTAAAGGCTTTTGAATTTATGATGAAAACCAATACACTTCCATGCAATGTTAAATTCATGATTGAAGGAGAAGAAGAAGTGGGCTCTCCAAATCTAGGTCCATGGATCATCGAAAATAAAAGCCGTTTAAAAGGCGATGTTATTTTAATTTCAGATACTTCTATTATAGCCAACGATACACCGAGTATTGATGTTGGTTTACGTGGTTTGGCTTACATGGAAGTGGAAGTGCTTGGTCCGAACCGCGACTTGCACAGCGGTGTATACGGTGGTGCAGTAGCTAATCCGATCAATATTTTATGCCAAATGATCGCTTCGTGTCACGATGAAAATAATCACATCACCATTCCCGGATTTTATGATGCCGTGATGGAATTAAGCAAAGAAGAACGTGCTGAAATGGCAAAAGCTCCTTTTAATTTAGATGATTTTAAGAAAGACCTGAATGTGGAAGAAGATTGGGGTGAAAAAAATTACAGCAGCATCGAACGCACAGGCATTCGTCCAACACTGGATGTGAACGGGATCTGGGGTGGTTATATTGGGGAAGGTGCAAAAACGGTGTTGCCTTCTAAAGCTTCTGCAAAAATAAGCATGCGTTTGGTGCCCAATCAGGATTCACACACCATCAGTCAATTGTTTCAAAAACATTTTGAAAAAATTGCACCAAAATCGGTGAAGGTAAAAGTGACTCCACATCATGGTGGTGAACCGGTAGTGGTTAGTACAGAAAGTATCGGCTATAAAGCTGCCAGTAAAGCCATGGAAGAAACCTACGGTAAAAAACCGGTACCTACTCGTGGAGGCGGCAGTATTCCTATTGTTGCGCTCTTTAAAAAAGAACTGGGCCTAGATAGTATTTTATTTGGCTTTGGATTGGATTCAGATGCCTTGCACTCCCCAAATGAACATTATGGTTTGTTTAATTATTACAAAGGCATTGAAACCATTCCTTTGTTTTATAAATACTTCACTCAATCTTCGTCAAAATAATGAACAACGGAGAATTGGTTGGAACATTGGGTGTTTCTCTTTTGTTAATTGCTTTTGCCTTAAACCTGGCCAATAAATTAAGTGCTACTTCTAGGACCTATTTACTGTTAAATATTATTGGTGCCGGTTTAGCAGGATTGTCCAGTTATATGATCCAATTCTGGCCCTTTGTTGTATTGGAAGGGGTTTGGACGATCTCATCCATTTACATGTTAATTAAAACGAACTATGTTTCCTCGTAAACTTATTGCCGGCAGTCTTTTTTTTCTTTCACTTTTACTGTTTAGTTCTTGCGCCAATTTTAAAGAACTGGAGTGCACCGGACTGAACGGTTTTAAAGTGCATAAAATTACTACCGAAGGCATTGATGCTGAAATTTTATTGGGGATTAAAAATCCAAATCCTTATGGGTTTAGCATTTATAAAAGTGAATTCGATATTACTTATAGTGGTGTTTATTTGGGAAAAGCAAAATTGATGAAACCCGTTAAAATAGATGGCAAAGAAGAAAAGACTTACGGCTTTGTGTTGCGAAATGATTTTAAGGATGTGAATCTGATGGATGTGATGAAACTGCTGAGTGGCGCTACGTTCAAGAATTTACTTGAAGTTAAAGGAGACTTAAAAATCGGGAAATTGTTTGTCAAAAAACGCATTCCAATTAACATGAAAGAGAAAGTGGGATTGAACTAGTTTAGTTCTGCGAAACCGTGACCACTAGCATCTGAAGAACTTCTTATGGTCGCTCCTACGGAGCTCAATACACTTTTATAGTTTCTTGTTACAAACAGTTCGTCCCTCCGGGACACTCTCGGTATTATAATTTATTTTAACTAAAAAACTTATTTCGTTTTACCTCAGAGAGCAAGTTCTATTTAAAAAAAGATATATTGAACTTGATTGTTTTGCCCCTCTGGGGCAAGAAAACACTCTGATTGACCTTTAAAGTTGTTTGGTCCCTCCGGGAACAGCGCTATAATTGCAATTGATCTATGTCGCTCCTATGGCGCTGGTTTACATCTTTCTTTGTTTTATTATTAACATGTCGTCCCTACGGGACTCGAAAAATTATGGATTGTTAGAAATGTTTGGTCCCTGCGGGACTGGTGTTTTACTTGTAAGTGAACTATGTCGCTCCTACGGAGCTCAACACACTTCTATAGCTTATTGTTACAAACAGTTCGTCCCTCCGGGACTCTAGAAGCAATACAAAATTTATCTCAGAAATTAATTTAATTGTAATCATTGAATCACAAATGGTCTTTCTTTAACATTCACTTGGAAAAACACTCCTTGAATTTTAGCCTCGTAGAGGCGACCTCTTTGTAATAAAACCAAACACATGAACCGGAGCTCCGTAGGAGCGGTCTTGTGGAAAAAAATTCTCATTGTCAATTAGTCAAAAACAAACTAATCCCTAAGATCAATTCATCGAAGGATCCGATCCAAAATTGGCGAAAATGCGGTAAGAATCTTTTATTTCTGTGAGTTGCAACTCCCACAGGTCATCCGGATCATTTCCAAAAAAAGATGAATCAGGATGTTGATTGACCATCCAGTGTTTTTTTTGAATTTCCCCTTCTAATTGTTTCTCACTCCAGCCACTGTAACCGGCAAAAAAACGCACCTGATACGATTTTACCTTGCCGTGTTCAATCATGTGTAAAAGCTCATTAAAATCACCCCCAACAAAAATATTATTGGCCACATGCACCGAATCGGGAAGATCATGCCCGAGTGTGTGTAAAAAAAATAGTTCATTCTTACCCACCGGTCCGCCCTCGTAAATAGGGAAGTTCCCTTTTTTAACATGAGGTCTTAGATCTCGCAACATAAATTGTGTCTTATAATTCAAACAAAATCCTACTGCGCCTTCATCACTGTGATTGGTGAGATAAATAACAGAGCGGTTAAAAAAACCGTCATTTAATAAAGGATGTGCAATTAAAATTTGACCCTGCATGCGGTAAATCTATAAAAAAAAACAAACCAATTTCAGAGTAGTTAACGTTTTTCGAAAAGTTTTTATGCGTTCAAAAAAATAATTGAATAGGTTTGTAAAGAAAATACATCAATCTCATGATCATTGCCTCTATTGTTGTCACCGACCTAAATAATGCCATTGGAAAAAATAACCAATTGTTATGCCATCTTCCGGCAGATCTTAAATTTTTTAAAGCCACCACCATGGGTTGTCCGGTAATTATGGGACGTAAAACCTATGAGAGTATTGGAAGATTATTGCCGGGGAGAAAAAACATTGTGATTAGTCGTAGGTCGGATTATAAAATAGAAGGGGCTGAAATATACCACTCGCTTGAAACGGCTATTAATTCGTGTAAAGAAGAAAAGATATTTATTATTGGCGGAGCAGAGATCTACAAACACTCCTTTCATTTAGCAACAGAAGTATACAGAACCCTCATTCAACATAAATTTGAAGCCGACGCTTTTTTTCCGGAATTAAAAAAAGAAGAATTTAAACTGGTATGGGAAGAATGTCATGAGGCGGATGAGAAGAATCCATTCAAATACTGCTTTCAGAAATGGGAGAGAATCCACCAATAAGTGCCATTACAGCGCCCATTTTTAAACACTAAGAGCACGGTGACACAGTGTCACAGAGCATAATTACTTTTCACCTTTAACCAGAAGTTATCTCGAATCCCTCTGTGGCTCTGAGCCTCGGTGTCTCTGTGTCGAAATTTAACTGATGATGAGTTTTGTCTCCTTAAATGAAAACAAATTCAGCTCCTTTGCTTTATTAAACATCAGCTGAATCGCCTTCTCGCCAACTTTTCCC
This sequence comes from Heterotrichella gracilis, assembly GCA_032358255.1. Taxonomy (NCBI): domain Eukaryota; class Xanthophyceae; order Tribonematales; family Xanthonemataceae; genus Heterotrichella; species Heterotrichella gracilis. The sequence goes on along the minus strand of JAULBX010011099.1, from coordinate 710,529 downwards.
AGATCTATAGAAAAATTATTCACGTAAAGGGCAATGTGTTTTTTCATCACTTCTTCACTCATTTCCTGAGCATGTTCTTTTACATAAGGCATCGAACTGTCTGGATTCGCAAAAGCAAATTCAACACTTTTTTTGATGAGCCGATTTACTTTTTGTTGAATTTCAGGATCTAAATCACGACGAATAACAATTCCTCCTAAAGGAATGGGCGCATGAATCAAGGAGTCCCAGTATTCTCCCAGGTCCAATATTTTTGTTAAGCCTTTTGTTTCATAGGTAAATCTATTTTCGTGAATAAGCAATCCTGCATTCACTTCCCCATTTAACACAGCATTTTCAATATCCGAAAAAAGATATTCCTTTTTATTTGTAATCTGAGGAAAAGCCAAGGACAATAAAAAATTCGCGGTGGTTAACTTACCGGGAATGGCAACGGTCATATTTTCCAGATTCTCATTGTCCCAATGTAATCTTGAATCTGTTACTAAAAGCGGTCCGCAATTAAACCCGAGTGCACTGCCTGCTTTTAAGAGAATATACTTATCCAACACATAGGCATAAGCATGAAAACTTAATTTAGTAATATCCAAGTCTCCATTTAAAGCTTTGCGATTGAGGGTTTCCACATCTTCCAGCTGTACCTCAAATTCCAATCCTTCGGTATCAATTTTTTTATGGATGAGGGCGTCAAAAATAAAACAATCGTTTGGACAGGGAGAATAAGCTAAACTTAACTTCATATTCATTTCATTTTTTGGTCAATCCACATGACCCAGGTGGTTCAAATTTTGTAAAAGCTCAATGAGCACGTGGTTCAGATTTTTTATGGCCAAGGCCATTTGCCAGTTATCTTTATTCCGTTTCTCCACTTTATTACTGATGGCTCTAATTTGAATAGCGCGCCAGTTATAGGCATTAGCAGCATGAATAAAAGCGGCACCTTCCATCGTTTCCACATCAGCCTGATAGGTCTCCATTACTTTTTCAACGCTTTCTTCATTGCCGTGCACGGTATTTACAGTGATGCCGTTCACGATGGGTAATTTATTGGTCACATCGTTATGAAGGATTGAAGATAATCCTAATCGCTGCTGCCCCAGTCCAAGCAGATCGATGGGTAAAAATTGTCCGTCATCTTCCGCCCCTAATTCACTGAAACAATCATCGGTGACACTTACCACCGTGCCGGGTTCTACATCGTTAAAACTACCTGCCACACCGGCATTGATGGCCAGGTTAAATTGTTTATCATGCAATTTTCCCAACTCAAAAGCGGTATTTACCATGCCCACTTTGGTCACGCAAATTTCAATGTTGAGCTTTCCAAAAACATAGGTGTTTGGTTTACTGCTTTTAAAAGGCTGTAAAAAAAGCAAGGTAGGCTCAATTTCTAAAACAGTGGCGCTAACAATAAGTGCGTTCATCATGGTACACAAATTTAAGCACAATAATTCATTACGGTAACAGTTGATCGGACTTAATTCGGCCTTCGTTTTTCTATGAAATATCCGAAATCTCTTAGCGGTTTTTGATAAAATGCGTAATTTCGCCTTATGATTTTCTTAACCCGCCACGAGCATTTTAATGCTGCACACAAGCTCTACAATCCCGAATGGACTGAAGAAAAAAACGTAGCTGTATTTGGAAAGTGCGCCAATTCAAATTGGCATGGTCATAATTATGAGCTCATTGTAACCATAAAAGGGGAAATTGACGCGGACACCGGATTTTTGATGGACGCTAAAAAACTAAGTGAGATCCTTCAAATTTATGTTTGTGATAAATTAGACCACCGAAATTTGAATCTGGATGTGGCATTTATGCACGGAAAGCTTGCCAGTACAGAGAATTTGGCCATTGCCATCTGGGAACAAATTACCCCGCATTTGCCTTCAAATGTTAAATTACACTGTGTTAAACTTTACGAAACCCCCCGTATTTGCGTAGAATACTTTGGAACTTAGTTATAATTCCTTAAAATTTACTTTCCCTAAACTATTTTAGTTTATTTTTGTTACTACTTACAAATAAGGTCAATGGTCAGCAGACTTCTGATTCGGAGCCTTAAAATTGAAAAATCAAGACGATAGTTTTTTCCCTATTTTATTGATAAAAATTATGAGTAATAAAATTGCCATTTTTAGAAAAGAGCATTTTAATGCGGCGCACCGTTTGCACAATGCCAATTTAAGTGATGCTGAAAACGCAGCACTTTTTGGAAAGTGTAATTATGCGAATTACCATGGCCATAATTATGAGCTCATTGTAAAAGTGATAGGTCAAATTGATCCGGTGACAGGATATGTGATGGATACTAAACTATTAAGTGATTTGATCAAAGAACAGATCATTGAAAGGTTTGATCATAAAAATCTGAACCTGGATACAACAGAATTTAAAGACCTAAATCCAACAGCCGAGAATATTGCAGTGGTTATCTACAATCTTCTAAGGAAACACATTGATAACCGTTATGAACTAAAAATTACCTTGTATGAAACAGAAAGAAATTACGTTGAATACCCTTGTTAACGGAAATAAAGTGCGCTTAAGTGAGATGACTGCTGAAGAAATTGGCAATAACCATGTGATGACCAGCATTGATACTCCTATGAAAAAAAATGCCTTTGTGATGAGCGACGATGAAAAAATGAAAAAAATTGAAGCGCATTTTAAGGGCATCATGGAAACACTCGGACTTGATTTGACCGACGATAGTTTGGCCGGAACACCTGAACGTGTTGCTAAAATGTATGTGAAAGAAATTTTCAGCGGATTAGATCCGGCAAATAAACCCAAAATTGCTTTGTTCGAAAATCGTTACCAATACAATCAAATGCTGGTTGAAAAGGACATTACGTTTTACAGTAACTGCGAACATCATTTTGTTCCCATCTTTGGGAAAGCACACCTGGCTTATATCTCCAACGGTAAAGTCATTGGTTTATCAAAACTGAATCGCATTGTACAATATTATGCCAAACGTCCGCAAGTACAAGAACGCTTCACCATGCAAATTGCGAAGGAATTGCAAAAAGTATTAAAAACAGAAGATGTAGCGGTGATCATTGATGCCAAACACTTATGTGTTTCATCAAGAGGTATTCAGGATATAAACGCAGCAACCATTACTTCTTTTTATGGCGGAAAATTTCTGGAAGAAAATACCAAGCAGGAATTTTTACGGTATGTGGAGATGAAGACCCAGTATTAGACCACTTAGACACTAAGAGCACTAAGGAACACTAAGGTTAAGTTAACAGTGGCAGTGAGCAGTTGGCAGGGGCAGTGAGCAGTTTGCAAGTTTATTAGCTTTGCAGTCTCTGCGTCTTTGCGTGCCTTAGCTGAATTAGATGAAAATACCTTGTGTTCTCTCAGTGTCTCTGCGTCCCTGTGTCCTTGTGTTGAAAATAACCAAACAAACTAAATCAATAGTCATTCCTAAAATAAAAAGTCTTTGCGTTCTTTGCGCCTTTGCGTGCCTTAGCTGAATTATATGAAATAAACTCCGTGCACTCTCAGCGACTCAGTGTATCTGTGTCCCTGTGTCCCAGTGTTGAAAATAACCAAATAAACTAAGTCTTAGAAAACTTAAACTCCGTTCTCCGATTGTATTCATGTTCCATATCTGAACAATCCACATCATTTGTACAACGATTTCTGATCTCCGTCTCGCCCTTACCTATGGCCTTTAAACGGTTTTTATCAATTCCTTTATTTATGAGATATTCCACTACAGATCTGGAACGTTTTTCTGATAAAAGCTGATTATCTTTATCAATACCCTGAGCATCTGTGTGTGAAATTACATCCAATTTAACTTTCGGATTTTCCTTTAGGATCTTTACCACCTTATCTAAGGTTGATTTTGAATCATCTTCTATCTTATACTGAGCCAAGGCATAATGAATGTTTTCAGTCACTAAGAGATCAGTTTTTTGACTGCTACCAAATTTTTTAAATTTCATCGTAATATCTTCTTCCACTTCCATCTCTGTGAGTTTTAATACCTCCACCGGAATTAATTTATATTCGAATCCCTTACTTGTTTTTTGAAGACGCGAAATTTCTTGTCCACTTTGATTTGCCAGAATAATATTATCCAGATCCTTGGATGTGTTCTTTACCACAATATTATACTCTGTATTTTCATCCGGCACACCTAACTCAAAATCACCGTAGGCATCGGTTAATGCCGAATCCTGTTCATTGCCACCCATTCGAAACAAAGACACCAGCACATTTGGCACCGGCACTTTTTTACCTTCTTTCTCTGTGAGTAATTTTCCTTTTACACTTCCTTTTTTGCCATTAAACTTAAAAGCCTTGATGGGCGCAGACTCTAAAAGCATGCCATCTGCCGCAATGATGCTCAATTTAGCCGCATCTAAAATGCTGGCCATTGCCTGAGCCGCATCGTTGCTCTGCGTACTAAGTGACTTTACTTCCTGCTTACTAATAAACAGATATTGCCATGGACGGTTAAAATTAAATCCGGCTCGCTCTGTTTTTACTAATGAATCGCCAATTTTTGTTGTCCAGGAATTGATCTTATTTTTTAAAGCCATCGCCTCTGCATCTACTCGATTCACGTAAATCACACAGGTAATTCTGCTGGGCTTCCGTCGTGGCCCAAAATAACGGTTCAATCGGTAAATGTGATTCACAACGGCATACACACTGTCGTAATTATCTTTTTTTCCATTGGCTTCGTTAAACCGGTAAAAGAGGGTAAGCGCATTGTTTGGCAAAACATAAACGGCGGGACTAACACTGTCTTTGTAATACTTAATGCTTTCAGTGATCATCATGCCGGGTTTTAGTCCCGTTTTTTTTGGCGATGATTGAGCAAACGTATTTATTGTAAGAAATAGACTAACTATAAAAAGGAGGCGTGTTTTCATTTTAATTATGTACACTAAAGATACAAGTCCATGCTTAACTAAAAACGAAGTTTATGAATGATTTATAAGCATTTTCTTTACATAAGTGCCGCAAATTTTAACAAAATGAAAAAAACGACCCTAAAAAACAAAATTTGCTTGCGTTTTTGTAAAAAGATTCTGTTTAGAAATAGAGAATAAGTGATTCCTTTTTCAGTATAAATGAAATAAGACTTGATTCTGATCTAACTAAACCCCTATAAATACAGTCTTTTTACTACTGAATAAAAATGCCTGATTCATTTTATGCATTTTATTGGTATAATTTGAGGAATGGTCGTCCTCTAATAACAATTAGGCAAATAGTTTTTTTCTACTCCCATAATTGTTTTTGTTCATTAAAACTATGTCTTAATTTTCCACTTCATTGATGCTGTTGCCACCCAAATTATGCGCCTCAAAAAACCCATTTTTAATTTTCTCTTTTTTCTGTTCGGTTTTACCGGTTTCGCGCAAACCTATCCTTCGGCCTTGGTGACAGTGCTTAATAATCCAAAAACTTTATTTTTAGATGAGTATGCCAATCCCTTTAAACCGAAAATAAAGACCAGTATTTATTTTACTGATTTCACCGAAACAAGCTGGAATTTTTCTTTGCGTCTTAAAATTAGTGGTCCTAACGGATTAATTATTCAAACCAAACCGGGATATAAACCGCCAACGCCCTTTGTGGTAGCACCCGGACAGCCATATGAAATAGAGGGAGCTGATCTGGCTTATTTTTTTAATTACGATCATCTTAATTTTAGTGGCATTACCCGCGCACAATTAGAAGTCAACAACCGCTTACCGGAAGGTCTTTACAGCTTTAGTTTTGAAGCGCTTGATTATGAAAGTGGAAAGGCGCTCTCGCTTCCGTCTGTGTCATCCGCTTATCTGTCTTTAAATGATCCCCCTTTTATTATTAGTCCTGCCAATGCCGCTGTGATTGAAAACATATCTCTACAAAATATTTTATTTCAATGGCAGGTTGGAAACGCGACCGGTAATTTAAATCTGAGTGAATTATCGTACCAGATCGATCTATATGAAGTGAACAATGACTGGACAAATCCAATAACAGCCATTCTTAATCATCAGGCTTTATTGATCTGGCAATCTAACGAAATCACACAAAGTTCTTATTTGTATTCGAACACCGATCCTCCTTTGGATAAAAGCAAACGGTATGTGTTCACGGTGCGCGCCATTGAAAGCAGCGGTCGTTGCAGTTTTAAGAACAATGGCTACTCCACACCCTTTTATTTTCAATACGGTTATACCGAAAACGATACGATCGATATCATTAAGCCTGAAGACACCTTTCAATTTTTGTTGAGTACACCTTCACAATTTAAATGGAAAAAACCAAGAAAAGCGCTCGAAAATCAATTGGTGACTTACACGCTAAAACTTGTTGAGATAGATAGTGCGCAGGATGCAGAAGAGGCCATTCTTGAAAACAACGCCTTTTATGAGCAAAGTTATTTAGCCGTGACCTATGAAGAAATAGACAAAACCATTCCGGTGACTTTTTGGGCAAATATTCAACGCATGGGCCAATATGCCTGGCAGGTATATGCGGAAAGCGGCACACAACAGATCGCTAAAAGTAAAGTGTACACCTTTATTGGTCCACCCGACATTGAAACATTTATTGCCGGAGGCTTTTTAATGACCGTAACCAAATTAAGTTTCTACGACAAAACAAATCATATCATTTCAGGAAAATGTCAAACCAATTTAAATTCAGCCTGGGGAACTTTACAAAGTGAATTTAAGTTTAACAACATTGGCATCACGTCTATTGGAAATAATGAATGGGTCATGAATTCGGGTTCTATCGCCGATAAAATAAGCACTCCCGATTATACCTTGCAACCACAAACACATGCCGATAATCAAACTGCCTTGTTTCATCCGGATAGTATTTTTGTCAGTACTAACGCGCTCCGCTTGAGTGGTAAAACAGAATGGAATTTACCACATGCCGGAACTTCGCAACAAAAAGAAAAACTGATCTCACAACGTTGTTTATTAAATCTCGCGAATTCCAGTTTTTATCTCAGTAATTCCTACCCCATTCCTTTACAAAGATCGTATCAGATCGAATTGATGGAGCCTTTTGGTTTTATTCTGAAACTGAATCAATCGTCTGTTCAAAATATCTATCAATCAAAATATGAATTTACTTTTAACGGATTTGTGCAATTACCGGCCAAGGTTTCTAACCAAACTAACCGAGCCGCAAACATCGCGTTTCAAAACGCCGGTCAATTATTTTACATCAGCGAAACCAATAACCAGAATTCAGAAGATCTAAAATTAGCACAACACACATATTTTGGTTTTCTTCCAACGCATTACATTTTTGATTTTTCAGAAAAACAATCCCCCGGCGAATTTAGTTCCGATAGTCTTTGGAAAGGATTATTCATTGAAGCCGGACAATTAAAAATGCCTGCGCTTGCTGAAAAAAGCGGACAGATCCGTCTGCCAGCCGCCAAAAATTTTAGTTTTACCAATACGCTTCAAGACACCAATCGGGCTTATGTCACGCATAAAGGATTGCATTTTACCGCTACGGTTCCCTTTGCATTTAACGACTCGGTTAAATTTAATTCCTTTGTTTCTAAATCAGGATACTTTTATGCCCGTTTAAAAGAAAGTGAGATTGAACGAGCCGGAATTAGTGGTGGCATTGTGATTCCTGTAATAGACACAGCTAATACCTACCCCTATTTTATTGAACTGACTGATTATGGTTTTAATGAAGGGTATTTAGTGAACGCTTTAGCGAACACACAATTTACTTTTAATCCTTTAGGAAGCGCCGATCAAAAGATTGCCATAACCATAAAACGAGCAGTCTTTAAAAATCGTAACCGCATTGAAATGGATCTGGATATGAGTTGGCCATATTTCGATCTTAACATATCGGGCGTTCAGCGTTTTTCAGTTTGGGGAAATACCAATATTGGTTTTGATGTTCCCAATGGAAAAGCAGCTTTGACCTATCAGGCACAAGGCAAGAGCAGCAATTTTGATATCACGGTTGATTATTTAGGTTGCGGAAGAAGTGGTAATGCCTACGCCTTTGGTGCCAGTGCCAAAATAAATTTGGATGAAGAGATCAGTGGTGAAACCGGTGCGCCGGTGGTAAACGCCTATTCTATATGTAAGAATAGTTTACTAACGGCCATGGGATTTGTGACACAAACCTTGAGCACAGCCTCCCTTAGCACTTCGACTTCTTCCTCTAATACAAGTTACCAAAGCAGTACTTCCGGTTATTCTACCGCTGTTACGATGGGTTTGAACGATGCGCTTGATCAATTAGGTATTAGTGCCATTGATACTATACCTGTGAATCCACTTGATCCTAACGGAGCAGTGCCTCTTGTTCCGAACAATGTGGTGATGCAGATCAAACAAAGCATCGACATTGTGTATCGCCTTAAACCATTCATTCGCAGCAAATTTATTTCTGATCAGGACTGGCTCCTACTCAATCGTTTTCGATCGGTACTTGATAATGACCTGGTGTTGCAATCGCAGGTCAGCAATTCAAAAGGCCTATTAAATTTTATACTGAACAAAGTGGTGGAGAGTGTCATCGATCAAATCAATCAACCCATTCAAAACATTTCAGATAAAACCATGGGCAAAGTCAGAACAGCCATTAACGGCAAAATTGTGAATCCCATCAATACCAAAGTAAATTCGTCCCTCGCCTCTGTTTTTGCCAGACTGGAAGCCAGCCTAAAAGCACAGGTAGAAGAAAGTTATCACACGGCCATTCATGAAGTGTTGATGACCACTAGTACAAATATTAGTTCGGGAATTCGTTCATCGGTGGGGATTAGTTTTGAAACCAACATCACATCTAAACTGGGCAACTTTGTACAACTGGGGGTGACCGGAAAAATAAAACACTTTGTGCAAGTTGAAATTTCTTCTGCCGGAAAAAAATTAATTAATGACGGAGCTAATGCCCAGATCAATCTTGAAACTATTTTACAAAACAGCGGCACTCTTTTTCAAAACATTGCCGATACAGTGAAAGATGTGATCGTGAATGCCAATGCCGCGAATTTTATCAATACCGCCGAAAGCCTGGTGGATGATGCTATTAATGGGATTGACTGGAACGCTATTTCGAATCAGATCTTAAATCAATTACTGGCAAAAGGTATTTCTGCTGCCATCAGCAATCAACTCTCTCAGGCTGTTTCAGATAAAGCCGGTCCTTATGTTGGAGCCTTGCTCAGTGTGGTGAAATTTGATTTTACCAATCTTGGTGAAAAATTAAAAAACGGACAGCTGGATAAGATCGTCAAGTTTGATCCGACGAACATTTATATTGTTAGTCCGGCCCTTGATATTAGAGGCTCCTTGAATTTTACAAAAGATGATCCAGTTTATGGTGACAGCTGGCAAGCCGATGTACTCGTGCGTGTGAAGGTTCCGAAAAAAGACAATCCCATTGAGATCAGCGCTTTTTTTCTGAATGGAAAAACCACACAACTGACACAAAACTTTACTTACTGGTTTGTGCATTTGAATGTCAGCGGTTTTAACATTCCTCTGAACCCGGCACCGGTAACATGGTATGGTGTAGAAGGATATGCTTTTAGTAAAATGAAAAAAACGGGAACCACTACTGTTGTGCCTGACAAGACCAACAAATTTGGGGTGGGATGTAAATTTTATTTTTATGATAATGCCACTTCCGGAAAAACCTATTTGTTTGATCTGGGAGCAGAAGCGGAGTTTAATGATGGTGGATTTTACATTCAATTAGCAGGAAGTGCCTCGGTGCTCAATTTCACCAAAGTGAATGGCCGTTATCAGGCGCCGGGATTTGTAACCGGTACAGGTACTCTGGGATATTACAAAACGCCGGAGTACAGCAAGATTGCCGGAAATTTTAATGTGACACTAAACACTGCGCCGATCATTTGTGCGGGAGGAGATGTAGGATTAGATCTAAAAGGTCCTAATGATTGGAAGGTGTGGGTGGGGACTCAAACCAATCCCATTGGTGTCAAAATTTTATGTAAAGATTTTTTAAGCAATACGGCTTTTATGCAACTAAGTAATAGTGGCTTTACAACGGGCTTAAATATGAATGTGTCTTTATCGGCAGAAAGTCCATGGGTACAATTCACCGGAATTAAAGTACGAGGATTTGCCAGTATGGACTTTGGATATAATGCCTATGCCAGTGTGGAATGGGATCCTACGTTCAAAATTAATGAAGCCTCCATTTCTGCCTGGATGAGTGCCGCTATTGGTGTGGAGTACGAGACCTCGGTCGGAAACGGATCCTTGACATTAGCAGGCATTAGCTTAGCCGGCACACTCACCTACAAAAGCACTCCCGAATCGGAATTGCACGGAAGTATGTCAGGAAGCATCACGGTGATTGGATATAGCTTAGCGTTTAACACGCCGGTGCATTACAGTTTAAGTCAACAACAAATAATTAATTGATGATTATAAGTTTTTCGACACAGAGGCGCAAAGGCGCAGAGGCACAGAGAGATCTTTTGTTAGGCACAAGGAATATTCTCAGTGCCTCAGAGCCCCAGAGAACTCTGTGTTGAAAATGGCAATATTAAAGAAGTATAGCTCCAACATTAAAAACATGAAACACTATTTAATTTCTCTTTGTCTCCTTTTAATCTTTTTCAGAAGTGCTTCACAAGAAGACTCTCTCAAAAACACGCAAAAAGCTGCTTCCGAAAACATCGCCGATGTGTTATTTAATACCCGCGCCAAACCCATCCGCGATCGCTTAAAAGCATTTGAAAATGGCAATGGCATCAAAATTCAATACCGGGTAGAGAATCAATCCTTAGATAAACTTGGGGGATTGAGTGAACATTTGTTTAAGCTGTTTCAAAATTTTACAAGCACTCAAAATACAAACGTCAATATGATAACCGCTGAATTCAGCGCGCTCCAAAATTCTGAACTCAGCGATAAACTTAGGTATGAAACGTTTGCCACATCCGATCTCACAAGTTGCCGGTTGCCACTGAAAGACACAGATTCACTTGACTCTTTCTTTTGCAAATCCTTAGGTGAAAGATTACTATCCGCGGAAGAAACAAGCTCGATGCCGGAAGGAATCAATGAAATTTACGAGCAATCCATAGATGCTTATCAAACCATTTTATATAATCATGCTGATTGTCCAGGCGTTTATAACAGCAGCGCTTATAATCAGCATGTAGCAGCCACTCGCCAAAAAAGATTTGATAACTGGGCATCAGATGCCGCTCATATTAACACCAATATTACCTTGCGTTATGGCCTTTTAACAAGCTCCTCGTCTCACACAACAACGGTAAATAGCACAAGTCCTTGTGTTAATTGCGCCGTAAATGTTAACACGGCAGAAGGAGAGTACATAGTTGATCTAAATGGCAGTTTAGGCGATTGTTCCCAAAACGACTTGGATTTTCGATGCCGGATGTTATATAACAAAACAGGCATTAATTGTTTTTTTGTCACGCAAACCCTTAAGTATTTTATTCCAACTGATTCCTTAGATAAATTCAGAGATCTGGCGGTACAAAGTTTTTCGAATAATCTTTCCGACAATTTCATTTTTGCTCTTTGTTTAAAAATGGAAGAAGAAGGTAATTCAGAACACAGTTCAGTTTTACTCGTAAAACAATTAAACGGCACTTGGTTAACAAAAGCTGACGTTCATTTCGCCAATTACAATAATAGTGGCACAAACTATGAAAGCGGCATCAGTTGGCGCTTCGCGAATCTTTATAAAAACATACCCAAGCCTCTTATTCTGTGTTATCAGGTGGCTAAGGTAAACGGTTTATTAACCACCGCTTATTTCTATAAAGGAGAAGCGGTTAAAGGCAAAGAGCAGATCTATATCCATGTTCTAAAATTGGACAAGGCCTTTGAGGAGATCTTTCACTTGAGACAACAAGTAGAAAATCAGGAAAATCGACTGCAAAACACAGAACAAACGGCGCGGATATTAGATATTCTGACAGAACTGCGATCGCTGAACAATAAAATAAAACTATGTTACGTCAAATCGGCCAAAGCTCCTGAGTTTCGAGATGCCGAAATCAATTTTAAGGAGCAGTATTTACAAAACAAAGAATTTGTTGAAGCAGCGGCATTAAGGCACATTAAAGACTTGTATGAAGATCACTTCACCACTGATAGAATCGATGCCCTTATTTCAAATGTTGGTTTGCCAACTGACATTGCAGTTGGTAGTTGTCCGCAAGGTGGCAGTTCGGATATCATTGCTGAGAGCTTAAACATAGCTTCTTTGATCTTAGCGCCTACCGGATTTGACTTTGTTGCCGATGCCTTAGCGGTTGCGTACTTTTTAGGGGAGGTGCAATTTGCGCAAGCTGCGGAAGCCGGTTTAAGTTTTGTTCTACCCGAAGTAGTGCGGGGCCTAAAAATAGCCGTAAATGGAATTGCCGATGGCATAAAATCCATGAATATTGGCAGCAAACTCATAAAGGATGGCGACGCAATACTAGCTGCTAAACAAGACGATGATTTGATCACCGGCTTATTTCACATCAATCCAAAAGATGTAAGCGCGAGTTTGATCACTAAAATAAATGATAATCCTACTGTGGTTAATGAACTTTTGTTGCTTCCGCCAAAAAGTGAAAAACTTTTAAGCCATGTAAGCAGCGAACTTAGTGAAGCCAAACGACGCGAGTTTTTAACAAAAGCCTTTGATGAACCCAACTGGAGACAAAAAGTGGTGAATGACCCGGATGAGGTGTTGAGGTGGGCGGGGGTGATGGATTTAAAATGGTTAGATGATTTAGAATTTGTCCTTGGAGCCGGAACAAAAACAAAATTAACAAATTGGATTAACCAAGGTTTAGATCCCGAAAAAATTAAAGCAGCATTTAAAAAATCAACGAACAAATCAGATTTGTTTAGTAAATTAGAAACATCTTTGAGTGTATACCATCAAAGAGTGCACATTGAAGATTGGGATAACATACCAGGTATTTCTAAAACGAATTATTTTTCGAACGGTTTGACATCAGGCAAAACTAATTCATATTGGAATAACTCTGCGCTAGACTTATCAGCTGCAGAAGCAAGCAACTTTGTTGATGCAGTAGCCTATGAAATACCAGCAGGAACAAAAATATATAGAGTAACTGGTGGTAATTCTGCTGGGGCATATTGGACATTAGAAAAGCCATCAAAATTAAGTGACGTAATAGGAGGCACAGCAGTTCAACCAGAGTGGAACAGCTTTGAAAAAATATATGAATATCAAGTGCCAAATAACCAAAGCCTAAAAGTATGGAAAGGCGCTGCGGCCAGACAACAGATTACGCAAGGCATTATAAATCCTCACTTACCAGGCGGAATAGAACAAATATATATCCCAAGCACACTCAGAGATAATAATTTCAAAAATCAAATTCAAGAAATAACATTGCCATGGTAAAATTTGATAAAGAAAAACTAGAAGACAATTTCAATCAACTGTTAGAGCTTCTTAATTCAGAATGCTTTGTTAACCCATCTGTAATTATATTTCTGAATTATTTACAAAAAAAGAAAGAATTTATTGGGACGGTAAATAATTTATCAGAAATAACTGAGCTAAGAGAATTCATTCGGGGGGCAAATAGATTCTCAGATGAATTTAGTTTTTCAGACTCAAATTATAATGTAATAAGAAATAAAATAAATGAACTCTATGATTTTTTGAATGAAATTGTGAATAATTCAAACTAATACATATTACTGTTCCAACTAAATACTCAACATTCAACCATACAATTCTTGCATAAACGAATTAATTGAAAACTAGCTAAAGAATAATTCGAGAAAATATGGATTAATCTTGTTATCTTTATTTAAATATTTGTAAGCGTTTACAAGCCATTTGTAAGAACTTAGATATACACCTAGTCAGAAGTTATGCCCCATTTTTGGACGACGACAATTTAAAACGACAATATCATGAGCAGAAAAACAGACATCGAAGCATTGCTTCAACGCGCGGACAAGACCTTACCAAAAATTAATGCTGAGTACGACAAAGCACTCCATAGTAAAGAAATTTCAGCAGACTTGAGAATAGACATCAAGGACTATTTTGGCAATTTGCGTTCAGTGCTGGACTACCTTGCGCATGATCTCGTCGACAAATATTGTCCGACCGCAGACCCTAAAGACAATTTATATTTCCCTATTCGTGCTGACCAAATCTCATTTGAAAAGGCTATGCAAAAATCATATCCGGACCTAATAACAAATTGCCGATCTGCGTACGACATTCTTGAAGCATTACAACCATTTAAAAAACCAGAGAACATATGGTTAACACACTTCAACAAACTCAATAATGAAAATAAGCACGACAGACTTGTAGCTCAAAAGAGAAGTGAAACAAAAAGAATAAATGTTGAAACAAAAGGGGGCGGCTCGGTTAATTGGGACCCCTCTGCGGTTAAATTTGGTCCAGGCGTTTTTATCGGTGGCGTTCCAGTAAACCCAAATACACAAATGCCAATTCATTCCGAGACACAAACTGTGACAATTGAGACTTGGGTGGACTTCCAATTTGAGGACATAAATGTTTCAGCAATTTCGTTGACAAGAGAAAGCCTGAAACAAATTCAAAAAATATACGCTGACCTTAAAGACAAAATATAAAAAACGAGGCATAACAGCACCTACTTGTAATTTTTTGCGTGTTAACGCTCAAATACAGGGGTGGATAATAGCAAAAAACTACAAGTAGCTGCAAAACGTTAGCTGTAAGGCGACAACACACATGGTCAAGGATGACAACGACATAAAACAGAAACAAATTATAGCCCATCGACGAAATGCACGCCTGACTCTTTTCGCTGGTATTCCATTATTATTGCTCGCACCATTTTTCCTGACAGGGGTTTCATATTTCAGATGGGCTAACTTCACAACGACGGGACAAATCGGAGACACCATTGGTGGAATTACAGCCCCTGTTGTAAATCTAATATCTGCAGTTCTAATTTATTTATCGTTCAGACAGCAACTCCTTGCCAACGAAATACAAATTGATTTAATTAATGCAGAGAAAAACAAGGACGTTTCTCGCTCCGAGAGGGAACTCTTGATATTTCATTATCAAGAAATAAAATCATCAATTAACTCACTTAAATATGAATCGACACTTTATAGCAACAATGGAAATAAAATTTATTACGGCACTGAGGCGTTAGAAATATTTATTAAAGAAATAATTAAAACGCAAAATGGGACTGACCATTTTTTTTGGTTTTCTATCAATTTACTTTTAATTGATATAGAGACTTGCATTGATTTTCTCAAACGAAGCGAATACTTAGACGATGGCGACAAACAGTTTTTCGGCTTCAGACTACATACACTATATTTTCAAAATATTTTAATTCCACTTTCAGACATCGAAAGAATTGGAGACGGTTTTAAAAAAGGAATTTCTGTACGAAACCTTATGAACAGAATTGGTGACGACATTCAACAATTTGATAGGACACCAAAATAATTTTGTATTTAATAACGCACAGCAGCTAACAGTTAAACTTGACATTAAATTAATCCTCATTTAAAAAATCTAAAACCCAATGAAAGGTAATTCAGCACTTTATATACTGATCATTATTGTTGTAATAATTGTATTTGTGGTAAATATCGTTTTATCAGTGGTAAGTTTTCTATTGCTTCCAATTGGTATTTCATTATTAATTGCGGCTCTATTGGTCTTAACTTATTTAATTTATAGTCACCTTTATTTCAATAGCAATCAATTCTTAGAGATTAAAAGCGACATCCAAAAATACACTCAGAATTGTAACGACTTGAACAATCACCTAAATGAACTAAAAAGTTCTTTTATTGATATTAGCTCTTACAACTATGGAAATGGAGAACTAACTGATAATAGTAATTACAATTTTAAACGAAATGAATGGCAAGGCAACATTAAGAATCATCAAACCTATAACTGTTCTGCAGCAGTATGCAGGAGTGCAAGCAATCAACCAATTAAATACCTGTGTAAATACTTCAATATCGAGACTAATGAAAACACATTAACGAATTTTGAAACAGTACTTAATGACTTTGCTGCGGCAGAACAAGGAAAAGAATTACTAAGAAACGAAAGGGATTCGATATTAAGCAACATAAGCGATTTTATTCCGAAATTAATCATGTACTTCAGCAAGAATACTGTAATTCGAAAGCTTGGCTTTGAATCTTATGATTTTAGTGACCTGTACTTTCCTGTCTATACTTTTCAATATGTGTCAGCAGGTGGTAACAGCTCGACAAAATGTGACATCAAATTGAATGTTGACAACTTAGAACAATTAATTTTCTACTTAAACGACTTAATTAAATTCAGAAAAAGTATTCAGGGGCAAAGAGCCTTAATGACCTCAACACTTAGAGAAAAAATAAAATCAAGAGATAATTTTTGTTGCAAAAAATGCAGCTTATCAATTAGAGAAGAAAAGAACTTGTTATTAGAGATTGACCATATTATTCCCCTTTCAAAGGGAGGTATTACATCTGAGGACAATTTGCAAACTCTTTGTTGGAGATGTAATCGTTCTAAGGGGGCAAAAGTTGAAAATATTTGATGATCATCATACTTTTTAATTCTGTATGCTCCAATGCATTTGCACTTCGCCAAAACAAACATAAATTTTAATCAGTCTACAAAATAAAATTATCCCACAGAAAAAATCCCATGGAAAAAACTAACCTACTCCCAAACATTCCAATGAATGAATCAGAAAACAACTCAAACATCAATTTATCTTCCGAGCAGGCTGTCATCATTTACTTTAACTATGGCAAAGAAGAAGATGAGCCTTTTTATGAACTATCTTTAAAACTAAATACGCTGATTGAAGAAGCACAATTGGGTATTTACGACGGACATGAAATAGCCCTGGATAACAGTGATGGCTCCTATTACATGTATGGTCCAAGTGCAGAAGCCATTTTTAAACACATTAAACCCCATTTAGAAAAAGTAGATTTTATGAAAGGAGCCAATGCCTATTTACGTTTTGGTCCATTAGGTAAAGAGGTTCCTGAAATTGAGATTGAGATTTAAATTTTCTACCAGAGTGTTCAATATATAGTATAAGTGTTTTAAATCTGGAATAGTTGTCCGGATATTATAATTGCTGGATTTACACGCCTCCTATTGCCTGGGATTATAAGAGAATTCAATCTTTTCTTTCTCGAATACATTATTAAAAGTTATTTCTCATGCATTTGACGAATGAACAGTAGTCTTCAGCTAAAACTTAAATATTATTATTCGTATTTCCATTAGGTTCTTAGTTTTACAGCACCATTCACCCAAAATAATATTATTTCAAGTAACAAGCCTATTAAATGAAAAAACTCACGGTACTAATTTCTCTCTTCACAAGCCATATTCTTCTTTCTCAAGAATACATTGCTGAATGTAGGTTATACGGAAATATTAAGTGTGATTCCATAAATAATTCACTGGCAAAATTCAAAGGGGGTGATGATGATGTTTATAAATACCTATTTAAAAAATTACCGGAACTTAAAAAAGTAGAACATGAACACTCCGTTGACATATGGGTAAACGAAAAAGGAAAAGTCACAAAGGCTGTCGTTTCTGGAGGGCGTGCTTCTTGTGCGGAACACAAGAAGGATATTGAAACCTGTCTTTTAAATATGCCAAAATGGGTGAATGCTAAAAAGGACTCAAAACCTATTGCTACTAAAGAACACATAATTAGATTCTCATATGGTGAAAAAGTTAAAGATTATGGCGTGGAAATTATAGCACCGCCTGCGGAACCTGCAGTTTATAGTTTGCCTCCGGAACCGGAAGTGTATTTTATTACTGAAACTCCTGCAGAATTTCCGGGTGGTATTGAGAAATATAAACTTTTTTTGGAAGACGCTGCGAAAGACTTTGAATATTGTAAAAAAGACTCCAGCTATAAACCTTGTAAAATATTTTTCAAATTTGTTGTTGATACGAATGGAAGGTGCATTGAAAGTGAAATAATAAAATCCCAATGTATAAATTGCCTAGGAGTTGAATCAAATGTTAAGTTGCTAATTGCGAAAATGCCCTTGTGGACCCCTGCAGTTCATAAAGGCAAAATCGTGAAGGCCTATGTGCAAGGAGTCATAAGATTAAAGTAAGCAAGCGAAAGCGCCAAAATATTTCACACCCTCATTCCCTAATGCAAACCTTTAAACCCCTCTGCATTTTGTCATTCAACCCTTTATACGTATCTTTGCATAAAACATACGTACAATGACCACCAAGTTAACTTTAAGCGTTGAAAAAGCTGTTATAGAAAAGGCAAAATCTTACGCCAAAAAAACAGGAAGAAGTCTTTCAGACCTCATTGAAAAGTATTTAGAAAGTCTAACTGCCGACGAAACACATGGAAAAGAACTGTCTCCAAAACTAAAAAAAATAATAGGCGCCGTTAAACTTCCAAAAAACTTTGATGAAGAAAAAGAGTTAAGATCGTATTTGGAAAAAAAACATTTATGAAAAAAATATTTGTTGACACCAATATCCTTATAGATCTGATCGCCGACAGAAGGCCTTTTAGCAAGTATGCCATTCAACTATTTTCGAAGGCAGAAGATCGAAAATTGAAACTTTATACCTCATCACATGCCATAGCAACAACTCATTATTTATTAAAAAAATACATGGATGAAAAAGAACTTCGGGAAATCCTGCATGCTCTTTTGGAGTATTTAAGTGTAGTGGCTATTGATGAGGCCGCCATAAAAAAAGGGCTAAAATCAAAACATAAAGACTTTGAGGATGCCCTTCAGATCATTAGCGCCTATTCGATTGAAAAAATAGATTGTATTGTGACACGAAATGTGAAAGACTTTAAAGAGGCAGAGATTCCGGTATTTACACCGGATCAATTCGTTAAACTTATTTAGCCAATTCACATTCCTTGTTGATCTCCTCCCTGGTCACCCCATTTTACCCAAAAATTGTGAATATCTTGAATATTTTGTTTCCCGTCTTTCACAATGATGTGCCAATTTATTAATTTCGATAAAGGCCATCTTAAAAAAACAATGTAGGGCCATTGTTTGCATTCGGCTTCCACAAACATTCATGTATGTTTATGAAAAAAATAATCCTCCTTTCACCACTGGCATTTTTTATGTCTTGCTCGCAGGCCGACGGAGCCTATGAAGGACCGGTAGCAAACAACCTCTGCGCCTTAGAAGTTTTTCCGGTTAAAAAAAGCAAGTCGCCCGACAGTTTGATTGTAGTGGAAGATTCTGTTCCGAAAAAAGATCCCTTGGTAAGGCAGGAGGGTTTGATGGTATGTCGTTCGTATTAACCCGGCTTTTACCTTTTTATGAATGCAAGGGCAAATAGGATGGCGTAATTTATTATTCAGCATCATACTCATTAAACTAAATTACAGCATTCGCTGCAATTAAATATATCTTTAGTTTCATTTGGTTCTCCTCTTTTTTAATTGTGAAATCCCCTTTTAGAATTGTAATTTTATTCCTAAGAATAGAATTTCAATTTCACCTAAAACTTATAAAAATGAAATCAAGCCTTTCTTTTTTCCTCGTAATGATGTCCCTTGTCGGTCTATTTCAATCTTCCCTCTATGCTCAGGGCGGTAGCAAAATAAATGTTAAATTTATTGCTGCCAAGTTTCTTGATACCAGCAGCACTAAAAATTTGGTGTGCGTGTTTATGATCTCCACAACTGATTCGGCCAGTTTTCCACCCATTGTCAATGTTCCGCCTAAATGTTCGATATTTGAGAACGGGCGCGAAAAAATTATTTTACTTGGGCCACACAACTTAGCTGTGTCGTTTGATGGAGAAAACGTAGCCGAAAAAAATAAGGTCGTGTATGAAATCATTAAAGGAAAAGTTAATTTACATACTCTGCAGCCATCTATGCTAGTAAGTTATACCATTAAAGATGTGGTGTTTTATTTTAAAAATATGACACTTACTCCCTCATTTAGAGAAAAAGAAAATCAAAGTATCCGCTTAGAAAAACGCTTTGAATTTGAAGTTCAATAAAAGTGTTTTTATAGAAAATAACGCGCCAACGATTTTAGCCCTTCGGTCGGCTCAGAATAAACCAAATGCCCTGCCAGGACTTTGCCTAATATATCTAGATCGAGGAGGTTTCGTTTTCTCTTAAGAGCCTTCCAGGACTTACAATAATTGTAAAGAGACTATTGCATTAAAATTTGAGCTTTTCTCTTACTTATTCCCGGAAAGAGTGAGTCATGAATAAATCAAAATTAACTTATCATAAAAAAAGGGGTTTTTCCTAGTCAAATCGCTTTTTTTAATTCAAGTTTTAGTACTATTTTTAGAAAGTGAATAAAGTCATTGTCCTCTTTCTCTTTTTCTTTTGTTTTCAGGCGAAAAGCTATGCCTGGGGTCCGCGCGGTCACAAAATTGTGGCTCAAATCGCCAAAAAATACCTCGATCCTGCTGTTCTTGATTCAGTAGAATCTTATCTCGATGGCATTTCTATGGAAAAAGCCTCGTATTGGATGGATGAAGTGGTAATGAACCAAAGTTACGACTTTATGCAACCCTGGCATTTTGTAGCCATAGAGGTAGATAAGACCTATGTCAAAACTAAAAATCCCGATGTCGTAAATGTATTAGAGAACGTTATTAAAACCCTCCGAAACAAAAAAACGAGTCGCAAGGAAATGTTTCTTTCATTAAAAGTGCTGATCCACTTGGTGGCTGATATACACCAGCCTTTGCATTGTGGTTTTGCCAAAGACAAAGGAGGCGCTAATATTAAATTACGTTTTTTCTTTAAAACCACCGATCTTCATCAGGTATGGGATTCGGAGATGCTCGAATATCAAGGAATAACCACGGAAGATTGTCTGCGATTAGCTTCCAATTTCACCCGAAAAGACATTGGTTTGTATCAAAAAACAGACGTGATGAAATGGATGGAAGAATCGAGGGCTTTGCTCTCTTATGCTTATGATTTTAAAGGGACCAAATTAGACGATGAATATGTGGACAAAGCATCGCCTATCATCAAAATGCAATTGATCAAAGCAGGACTGCGTCTGGCAGAGGTTCTTAACCAGACCTTTAAGGCAAAATAAATCTCAATGCCTGTTTTTACTCATTTCTACACTCAGTTATTGTCTACAAGCGATTAAAATCAAGGGTTTTTAGTTTAAAAATAAGTTTATAACGAAACTTTTGTCTGTTTTATACGTTTAAAACACTAATATGTCGATCTTTTTTGACTATTCATCATGAAAGCACTAAGTACCATAATTGCGTTCTTTTTCTCGGTTTCTTTAATTGGACAAACCACTGTAAACGCTTATGCGAAAGTAACTTCAGTTACCGGAAACAGTGTGCTCGCCCTATCAAATGTAAATATTGCGAATCATACTTTTACTGTGGGTGGACAAGTGATTATTATGCAAATGCAAGATAATGTAATTGGCACAAACACGACCAATGCGTCTACCTTTGGTGATCTTTCTGCCATTGCCAATGCCGGTATTTATGAGATCAGAACCATTTCTGCGATAACACCCACCAGTGGAACTCCAACATCGGTTACCATTACACCGGCGCTTGCCAATACATTTAATACCGGAGCCAATTCCTCCGTTCAACTAATCAGTTTCCGCGATCTTGGCGCAAATTATACAACATCTGCCAATATTAGTGGTTTAACCTGGGATGGAAATGTAGGAGGCGTGGTAGCCTTTTACGTAACCAACACACTTACCTTACAACACCGTGTTTTAGCCGAGGGTTTAGGTTTTAGAGGAGGACTTTATTCCAATAATAATGGTGGACCGGTATGTGCGGCCGGCAATAATACCATATTCATTGCCAATAATGCCAATTTGGGATTTAAAGGCGAAGGCATTTATAAAAACACCAGCACCGCATTTAATAATGCCAAAGGAAAAATACTGAACGGTGGTGGTGGAGGCTGCGATCACAATGGTGGTGGCGCAGGCGGAGGCAATTACACAGCAGGAGGTATTGGCGGTAATGGTTACAATAATTGCACTACCTACCCTGCCGGTGGTCTTG
Organism: Heterotrichella gracilis; assembly: GCA_032358255.1. Taxonomy (NCBI): domain Eukaryota; class Xanthophyceae; order Tribonematales; family Xanthonemataceae; genus Heterotrichella; species Heterotrichella gracilis. The sequence goes on along the minus strand of JAULBX010011099.1, from coordinate 688,470 downwards.
GCGGAATTTCTTTATCAGCGCACATTAGTGCCAGTCGCGTATTTATGGGCGGTGGAGGTGGCGGTGGCCAGCAAAATAATACACAAAACTCCTCAGGAGGTAATGGTGGAGGCATCATTTTAATTAAAGCCAACACCATTCAAACCAGCACTACTTGCGGATCGAGTATTCGAATTTCGGCCAACGGGATCACAGCCATTACCGGAGGAAACGATGGCATGGGTGGTGGCGGAGCCGGTGGATCAATTGTTATTCAAGCAATTACTTTTTCCATTAATGCAGCCTGTCCCATCACACTAAGAGCTAATGGTGGTTCAGGAGGAAGTGTGACCGATGGTGCCGCTCACGCCGGTGGTGGCGGTGGTGGACAAGGTGCCATTATTTATTCAAGCGCTCAGCCAACTGCTAATACAACCACGCAAACCAACAATGGCACGGCCGGTAGCGATAACAGCGGTGGAACAACATCCGGCGGAAATGGCGCTGGCACTAACGGTTCCGGGGTAATAGCTTCTTCTACCGGACCATTGCCAATTGAACTCATTTCTTTTAACGCTTTGCCGGTGAACAACACAGTGCGCCTTACCTGGATCACTGCTTCCGAAAAAAACAATGCGTATTATACACTAGAAAGAAGTAAAGATGGTATGGAGTATACCCCGTTTTCACAGGTTAAAGGCGCCGGTTCAAGCAATACCCGTAAATCGTATGAGATGATTGACTATGAACCGTATTTAGGAACCAGCTATTACCGTTTAAAACAAACCGATTACAACGGCTCTTATGAATACTCCAAATTAGTCAGTGTCAATTTTATTGAAACCTTTGATTTTAGTCTATTTCCGAATCCCCTTAGCGGCGAGCAAAGTTTGCACATTAAAACTGGTGTGGCACTTGATGGAAATTCATTATCAATCAGTATCTATGATATCAGCGGAAAAATGATACGTCAGGAAAGCGGATTACAAGGCAATCAAAGTGAATTTTTGCTGGAAGAACTGAATCTGGAAGAAGGTATTTATTTTGTTAAGATCGCAACAAGCAGCCTCTCACAAACAAAAAAACTCATCATCCAAAAGTAAGAAGCTGTTTTAATTTGATACAGCCATTACTGCCTGAAACAATCCCAGATCATCAAAACTTTTTGGCATGGTGTATTTTTTATGTTTTAATTTCTCCAAGGCCTTGCCAGTAGCCTCACCCATGGCAATTACTTTTTGATGCGGATGTATAGTATTCTTTTCAAAGTAAGCTTCTACATTACTAGGACTGGTAAAGATCAGAATCTGAAAATCAGGAGAGATCTCTACACTGTGTTTTAAGGTAGCGTATACTTCGAGGTTGATCACATTGTCGCGTTTTACCATTTGCCATTGAATGCTTTGCATACTGCCTCTGGCAATTGGAAATAAGACCCTTGAGTTACCAACCTTACTGCTGAATTGTTTTCCCACTAATTTGATATCGGTACTTTGTCCAATAAAATCGGCTCTGCGGTTAAAGGCTCTTAACTCGGCACTGGTAGAGGTGCCAATGCAACCAAATTTCACATTTTCTAAAACCGGGTTCTGATTAAAAAAATAACGCACAGCATGTTTGCTGCTAAAAAAGATCCAATCTGTTTTTGGTAGTTCTTTGATTCGTATTTGTTTAAATTCGATCAGACTTTTTCCTTCGACATCAAACTTCAAACGTTTTAATGCCGCTTCTAAATAATCTCCCTCTTTAAATGATTTGGTGATGAATACTTTTTTTGGTTGAATGGCACGAATGTGATCCACAATCGCATCGGTAAATCCATCCGTATCTAAAGTATCAAAATATAATTGTTTTGGCTGGGTGTTCCAGGCATCCGCCACACTCACCCAGACTTTAAATCGCAAACGGTCTTCATCCTCTTCATCCGTGTCACAATAGGCCCCCAGTGGCAATTGACATCCCCCATCAAACATGTTTAAGATCTGACGTTCAATATTAATTTTGATCAGCACATCCAAATCATTTATTTCATCGATGATCGTTAACAAGTCGTTATCATCTTCACGCGTTTGCCAGGCCAGAACTCCTTGTGCCGGTGCCGGAACAAACACTTCGGGATCTAATTTCTCCACATGTAGGTCTTCGAGATCTAATTCTAAACGCTCTACCCCGGCTGCAGCCAGAAGGATAGCATCGTATTCGCCCTTGCGTAATTTATTGATGCGCGTTGGCACATTGCCACGCATATCTTTTATTTCAACATCCGGACGAAAAGCCAATAATTGTGACTTACGACGGGCAGAAGAGGTACCCACCACGGCCTTTTGTTTTAAACCAAATTTTTGTTTGTCATCCTGTGCCTCTTTACTCATCACTAAAAGATCAGAAGGATCCTCACGACGCGATACGCCGGCCACGATCAATCCATCCGGACTTTCGGTTGGTAGATCTTTATGCGAATGCACAGCCAGATCGATCGTTTTGTTTAAGAGGGCTTCTTCCAGTTCTTTGGTGAAAAAGCCTTTGCCCTCGAGTTTATCGAAACTGGTGTTCCATTCCTGAGAACGGTCGCCATCGGTTTGAATGATCTTTATTTCAACCGCATGTCCTTTTTCTTCGAGTAAATTTTTGGTGTAATTAGCTTGCCATAAAGCAAGGTCACTACCACGTGTGCCAATGATGATTTTTTTATCCACGCGGCAAATTTAGTGCTTTTCTAACAATATTTGGGTGAAGAATGACTGAAAAATAACAGGTCCGAAAAATGAAGTACTAAGGCAGATCTTATTAAAAAAAGAGGCTCAATTTTATATATGGAATGTCAAAAAAAACTCAGCTATATTTTTAACCAGCCAAAGAAAACATCCTTTTTGCTTTTAGCAAGAGGTACCTTCTGTTCGTTGCTCATCACTAATTCTTCGGAGGTTTTTATGTAACGCGTCACAAAATTTAAATTCACAATAAAAGAATGGTGTACACGCATAAATTTGGATTCTTCCGCACAAAGCAAGTTTTCAAACTCTTTGAGAGTTTTACTGGTTAATATCTCCCGACTGTCTTTTAAAAACAGTTTGGTATAGTTGGAATGAGATTCCATATACACCAGTTCGTTGGTGTCAATGGATTCAATTCCGGAGCGGGAATTAACCACCAGGTGTTGTTTTTTAATGTTTTGAAGGGTTTTAAGCAACTCGTTGTAATTGAATTTCAATACAGAATTGTTTGAACTGGTGACTTGCGCGATTACCTTGTCAATAGAAGATCTAAGATCTTCATGATCGATGGGTTTTAATAAATAATCAATGGCGTCATTTTTTAAAGCGCGTAAAGCGTATTCCTGGTGGGCCGTGGTGAAGATCAGATTAAATTCTTTCCATGTTAATTTTTCAAGTAATTCAAAGCCGTTCATTTCCGGCATATTAATGTCGAGAAAAACAATTTCAGGTTTGTAGTTTTCGATCAATTCAATGGCGGCTTTGGCGCTTGTAGAAGTGGCCACTACTTTCACTTCCTTCACAAAAAAATTGATGAGGAGACTTAAAGAATCAATTCCTTTTTGTTCGTCGTCGACTATGATGGCTCTTAGTTGCATTAGTTCAGTCTGTTTAAAATAGGTAATAAGATAGTTACTCTGGTGCCGGAAGCCTCGGGTTTATCTTCAATGTGGAGTGTGCAGTTCAGATGATGTAACTTATTTAAAATTTCAAGGCGTTGTAACACAAATCCTGTTGCCAGTGATCTTTTTTCAAACACATCCTTATTTTCCTGTTTTCTCCCAACGCCATTATCATCGATCACACATTTTAAATAAACAGTTTCATGCACACTAAAACTTATTGTTAAGTGTTTTTCGCCGGACTTTTTAAGTAAGCCATGCCAAATGGCATTTTCTACAAAAGGTTGTAGCATCATGATTGGGATAAAAATAGCGGAAGGAGTCATGAGTTGATCAATTTCCATGCTATGTTTAATATCTTCTTCAAACCGAAGATCTTCGATCTCTAAATACCGGTTCAACAATTCAATTTCTGTTTCCAGCGTGATCACATCGGTCATATTGACCTCTAGAATTTTTCGGATGAGTTTAGAAAATTTGACCAAATAATTATTGGCGCGTTCGTTTTCATTTTTAAGAATAAAGTTTTGAAGGGCATTTAAAGAATTAAAAACAAAATGTGGGTTCATGAGAGCCCTGTTGACGCGTAATTCGGTTTCAAGAATGAGGTTCTCTTGCTGAAATCGTTTTTCTTCCCTTTTTAAATGTAACCTTACCCGGTGTCGCACAAAAAAGAAAATAAGCATGCCAACAAATAAGGCCAACAAAATTATGTAAAGCCAATTTAGTATGATCTTATTTTTATTAGGATTAGGTGCTTCAAATAATTTTGTAACCTGAGCAGAGTTTAACATGGTGTCATAAAACTCCACATCATCTATAGACGCTTGTAAAAAACGTTCATTTATTTTATTGCCTGTAGAACCAATAAGGACCGAATCGCTTGGAAGATAAACGTTCTCAAATTTTTTAGGCAAGGCTCCTTGCAGTTTGGCGTCCAAATAAAATCTAAGTGAATCATTATTGAAGGTTAAAACCACGTGATGCCATTTATTGATTATAAGTGGTTTTGTGGCATAAAGGGAGATTTGATTCAAGGAATCCTTGGTGCAGCAACTGGCTAATTTATCCGTTTCTGGAAAATAATAAATACAATAAGATTCATAGAACCAGTCTTTCGTTGAATTTTTTGTAACGATGATTGGATTGATGGTATGTCCGGTTCCTGCCCAAATTTCAGTCTCCATTTTTACCCACATTGAAATGGCTCCTGTTTTTGGTTTTAAAAGAGAATCGCTGCCAAGGTTTATGTAACTGTATTGATTTCCTAATAAAAAAACAGCGTTCTCCTCATTATTAAACCGATCGAGCGTATGCCTAACGCCTACCAGTTTTGCCTTTTTACCACTCCGCTCATCTCTGTCACTTCCATCATTAAACGAATAGCGGGCAACCGGAACAGGATCTGCCTGCGCATGAGAATCCGTAAAACAAATTAATAAAGAAAGTAAAAGGAAGTATTTTTTTATCATTTGTGTGCTTAACTATTTTATGATTGTTGTTACTACAATAATAAGCTTTAAAATAAACTTCTGAAATTTTAGGTCCAATTAATTGCTCAATAAGTATGACCACTTATATACCCAAATACACAAGCGGTCCTAAAACCCTTCATTTATAGGCTTTCAGAGGCTTAGGCACCGTGCATTTTTACTCACTTGTATAAATTAATGACCTGCTCAATAAAGCTGACCACTTGTAAAGTGAAAACAATTAATTAGCCGATGTTTGTTTTTTGTGAAGGAGCTTAGCTCTAATTTTGAACTCAGTTAATTACTCATCTATAAATTTAAAAACATCCCAACATGAAAAAAATCATCACCTTCATCGCCGCTTGCGCATCAACTATGCTTAGTGCGCAAAACCAACAACAAGTTATTGCTTGTTATCCTTTAGACTGTCATGCACAAAATCAAACCATTTACGGATCTCAATTGGATGGTGTTGCAAATAATGTGCATTGTATATTAGACCGCAATTTGATTCCAAATGGCGCTTATAAATTTATTAATAGCCCGACTAGTTATGTTAAATTGCCAAACGACCCACTCCTTAAGGCACACAAGATATCCTTTTCAGGTTGGTTTCGTTTCGATCAACTTGGCAATGATCAATACTTAGTTTTTGCTAAAAATAACTTTCCTGCGTTTTGGGAAGGGTATGCATTAACTATTAACTCAGCAAATGTAGTTCAAGTTCATAAAAATCATGGCTCTGGAAACCCTTTGAATGTGATCTCTTCCTTACCTGGTACCATCACCTTGCAAACAAAATGGTATCATATTGTTTTTTATGTTGACGATCAATACATGGAGCTTTATATTGACAATGTATTCCAAAGTAGCCTAAATACTGCACTTATACCAATCAGTTATGATCCTAATGCCGCTGTTATATTAGGTGGCTCTGCCATTGGTACCCCATATCATCCTTTTCGAGGCTCCATGGATGATGTGCGTTTTTATTCTCAACAACTTTCCACAGCTGAGATTCAAGTCCTTTTTGAAAACAATCCTCCTTGCGGCAGCCCCAAACCCACCGGCATTGATGCCTTAAGTTCCACTCCGGTGAGTCTTAAATTATTCCCAAACCCAAGCCATGGAAAATTTATTCTTGAATCTGAGTCTGAATTAAATTTCATGGTTACCGACATCAGTGGCAAAATGGTAGCTCATACCATTTCAAAAATAGCAGCACATCAATCAGAAATTAGCTTAAATGAAGCAAAAGCCGGATTGTATTTTGTGAACATCTATGATCAAAAAGGTGAATTGATTCGCACTGAAAAAATGGCGGTCATGGAATAAGTTATTAATAACATAACAGGCATTTACTCATCACCTGTATGATATTATAAAGAAAAGGCTGTCTCTCATTGCGAGAACAGCCTTTTTTTATTTAAATAAAACTATGCATCTAGATTAAAGGCTTTCAGAAATTCTGTCTTTTTTAGTTTTGAGATCGGGATTCTTCGATTTCCAGACATCACCGCATAGCCTCCATCTTCTTTTAGATAAGTGTTCACGTAATTCAAATTAATTAAATACGAATTATGAATCCTCATAAAATACAATCCGTCCACACACAAAAGAGTTTCATACTCCTTTAATGGTTTAATGACCTCCATGACTGTCATATTCGTTAATGCCACCTTCGATCCATTTGAATTAGCTTCAATGTAAATTATCATGGATGGAGACACATACTCCACACCCGACTTATTGGGTAGAGGAACTCGTATATTTTTTGCGCCAACAATTCTATTCAACACCTGTTGAATATTCTGATCACTTGAATCCTGCCTTATCTTTTCTCTAACTCTAGAAATGGTCTGCTGTAGTTCATCAATATCAATGGGTTTTAATAGGTAATCGGTGGCTGATTCACGAATGGCACGTATAGCATACTCCTGATGTGCAGTCGTAAAAATTAGTCTAAAATTTTTGAATTCCAGCTTTTCAAGTAATTCAAATCCATTCATAGACGGCATATTGATATCTAAAAAAACAAGATCCGGTTTTTTATTATTTATCAAATTCATGCCTTCTATGGGATCTGTTGATTGGGCAATCAATTTAATATCCGGAATAAATTTAGTGATCAGCAGTTCTAAACTTTTAATTCCGTTCATTTCATCATCAATTATGATGGCTTTTATCATAGTACTATAAGATTGGTATTATTATTTCAACTCTTGTGCCACAGCCAATTCCCTCGGCCGTAATTAAATCTTTTACTTCAAAGTTACAGGTAATGCCTGTTGCCTTTTCAAATATTTCAAGTCTTTGTTTAGTAAACTCCAGTGCCATCGATTTCTTTTTAAACGGATCATGACGTTTTAAATTGTTTTGCCTACCAACACCATTATCTTCTACTCTACATAAAAGTGAGCGCTCATTGATTGGACTAAAATGAATGCTTAAAAGTCGATGACCTTGCTTAGCCAACAAACCATGCCAAATGGCATTCTCAACAAAGGGTTGTACTAACATCAAAGGAATGTGAACCTTTTCAGGATTTGGTATTTCATTACTGATCTTAAATTCAAAGGTATTATCAAATCGCAATTTTTCTATTTCAATGTAAGTGCTTAATATATCTATCTCTTCCGTTAAACTGATGGTTTCATTCGCACTGCTCTCTAAAAGTTTTCTTAAGAGTTTTGAGAACTTGATCAAGTAATCATTGGCTTTTGTTATATCCTCCTCCCACATAAAACGTTGTAAGGTATTTAACGAATTAAAAATAAAATGAGGATTCATTTGCGAACGGATGGCTTTTGTCTCAAGTTCGTTGAGTCTGACATTCAGGTTGTTTTTTTCCTGCTGAAGTGCATGGGATCTTTTATATCGATTTAAAAAGAACCAAACCAGAAAAACGACAAGTAGTGTGAAGGCTAAGGTTTTGTAAAACCATTGAAAATAAACACGGTAACGATTTGGGTCAGGACTTAAATACAAACGCTTCACCTCTTTTTCATTGATCACTTCGTTATAAAAAACAAGATCATCGACAGCACCACATAAATACCGAGCGTTTTTTTTATTAGCCGAATTTCCTACCATGACTGAATCAGTCATCAAGTATTTAGTCCTAAATTTTTTGGCAATTTTTGCTTCCAATTCACCATTTATATACAAACACAAATAATCATCATCAAAAGTTAATACTAAATGGTGCCACTTATTTAAAACCAATGTATCTGAAGCATTCAAAGCAACCTGCAATTCACCTGAAAGAGAACTGGCCGCTACAATTTTTTTTACTTTAAAGTCATATGAAATGGTATAGGCTTCATAAAAATCATCCGATTCGCTGTTTTTCACCAGAACGATTGGATTAAACTGATAACCCAATCCAGCCTTCATCGCGATGTCAATATTTACCCAAACAGAAATGCTACCCTTTGGGGTCTTTAATTCAGGTCCCGTCCCTAAATTCAAATAGCTTCCCGGACTACCATGAAAATAACAAGCAGAACGAGAGTTTCCGAAACGATCATCCACAAATAATACCCCTTCTGCCTTCGCTTTTTTTCCGTTAACTTCATTGATCGCTTCCCCTTTGTTAAATGAATAACTTGCTGTAATATTTTGATCGGTTTGTGCAAAGCACACCAGTCTTTGTAAAAATATAAGCAGTATTACTAACTGTTTCTTCATTTATGCAATTCAAAAATTCAATTGATCACGAAACTAATAAAATTTATAAGATTCCCCTTACACTCCTTTTAATTAATTCTCCTTGATATAAAATCTTATTTTTTATTAGTGCTCGTATTTCCAAAAGATTCTTATAAAAATCATGAATGAAATTATCATTGTAAAAAGTACACTTTAAAAACGACCACTTATCAATCAAAAACATTAAAGCGTCAGGTCATTCTATTTTTTGTCAATTTAGAATATTAGCTTAGTCGAATAACATTAAAATTCACGATCAATAACAAGATCAAGGACACTTAAATCCCAAAAAAAAGGCGCGATTGAACTAAAAGGTGCTTTACCCATAACCTGTATGATATTGCCCACCAAAGCCACTCCCAGGAGTGGCTTTTTTTAATTACTCCAAATTCGATTGATTGCTTATTAGGTGTTTAAACACCTATTTGTTTCAGAGATTTTAATTTATATTCAAGTCTCAATAAACCCTACCACTTATAAAACCAAATGAGCGAATTGCCCTTTTCTTCTTAGGGTTAAAATCCTTTTCACTAAATTTATTTTTAGGTATTGATTGTGTATACCGTTGTTTTGATAAAATTGTTTTAAAACTGTCGAATCCCAAAAGAGGGCTGTAATAGCACAAACAGGTCGTTTTACCCATAGCCTTGGATGATATTACACGGCAAAAGGTCACTCTTCGGAGTGACCTTTATTTAAAACAATTTTTTAAATTAATATATTTCTTATTGACTTACTAAATAGTCCAAACCATGAAAAAACTACTTACGCTTGTCTTGTTAAGTTTAAGTTCCCTCACTTATACGCAAAACTTATTAAACGGCTTACAAGCCTGTTATCCGCTTGATGGAAATGCTAATAATTATGCTTCCACTGGTAGCGCCTTAAATGGTACTTTGGTGAATGTGCTCCCAACAAATGGTCATACCAATGTGTCTAATACAGGGTATGCTTTAGGTGGCAGTACCTCCAGTTATATTAAGCTGCCTGATCATCCCGGTTTAAAAAATGATTCCGTGTTTTTCTCAGGTTGGTTTTATCTGAGTTCATTGCCTTATGAACAATATTTGGTATACACTAAAAATTCATGCTTTTTTAACTTTGAAGCCTATTCGTTAATTACGTATGACAATCCCTCTTTAGGTCATCAGGTATTTCGTCTCGATAAAGTAGACAATACATGTAATTATCCGAATCACATTGAAGCCACCACTATACCGGCAGCCGGAAACTGGTATCACCTATGTTTTTTTGTCGGTCTTAACTCCATGAAATTATATGTAAACGGGGTATTAGAAGCCAGTGCTGCCATCAATACTTCCTTTGACTATGTTTCAACAAAAGAAGTGTTTTTAGGTGTTACCAACGAAAGCAATTTTGATTGGCCGTTTAACGGCACCATTGATAATGTTCGTTTTTATAACCGTGAATTAACGGCGGCGGAAGTACTTTCTCTTTACAATTCTGACCCACCTTGCAGCGATGTCAATCCAGGCACAGCACCCACAGCCAGTTTTACGGCATCCAAAAAACAAATCTGCAAAGGTCAGTCTGTGAGTTTTACCAATCTTTCTTCTAACAATCCTGTCTCCTATGCCTGGTCTTTTCCGGGTGGAAGCCCATTAAATTCAACCACAGCGAATCCAACGATAACTTTTCCTAATTCAGGTGTTTATGTTGTTTCACTGGTAGCAACAAATTCCTTTGGCTCCAGTAGCGCCTATACCACGACTATCACTGTAATCGCCTGTACTTCTATTTCCGAAAATGATTACTCTGAATTTAAGTATTTTCCAAATCCGAGCTCAGGAAAAATTACCGTCACTCAACAAGAGAATACCAGCCTGAAACTAGTCGATCTCACCGGAAAATTAATTCCTTTCTCCAGTCGTAAATTGGCAGATAATTCGATTGAACTCGATCTAAGTGAAAATGCAGCAGGTATTTATTTTATCACCCTACTGAGTAAAGAAGGCAGCGTTTTAAAATCCTTAAAAATTATTTTAGAAAAATAATTCTTCTTTTATTAGTGAAATTCGTGTCTGCCTTATGCTTGAGGTGTGAAGCTTAATTCTTAGAAGCCAGAAAAACTTCTTTGGCTGTTTTAATGGCCACGGCATTGTATTTTTTCTCCATGTAACTCATCACCTTTTCCAGCACTTCTTTGCTTTGAAGGTCGAGCAGATTTATTTCTTTTACAAAGACCTCATTCATGGCCAGATCTTTAATGGCTTTTACCTGTTTAGGCACTTCTCCAAAAGCTAATTCAATGCGGCGCTCGGCATAAAGTGAATTAAATAACACGGCTCTTTGTGCAATGATCTCTTCACACTTTTCAATTTCATTTTTACGCAATTGTAAATTTGCCTCTGCTTGAATTTTCAACGAATTAATGTCGATGTAATTTACTTGTGGGTGTTTGGCTACCGTTTCGGCTACATTGGCCGGTACTCCCAGATCAATGATGACCTTTTTTGAATGACTGTTTCTTTTTAAGGTAACAAATAGTTCGTCGGTAATAAGCGCTTTAGAACTTGAAGTACAAACTACCAACACATCAAAGCCTTCTTCAAAATTTGACAAAGCACTTAATTCATAAGCCTTACCGTTTAACAAGGCGGCTAATTTTTCAGCATTGGCCAAGGTGCGGTTAAACACGGTAAAATTGGCGAATTTATGTTTTTGAAAATATCCTGCCAAAATAGAATTGGTTTCTCCGCTTCCTACAAATACAATGCGGGCATCGTTCTTAATGCCTAACTGACGTAATTGACGGTAGGCTAGAGATGCCACAGAGACCGGGTTTTTGGCGATATCTGTTTCGGTATATATTTGTTTGGCTGTTTCAATGGTTTGTTTCACTAACAAACGAATAAAATCACCGGTTAATCCCATTTCATAACAAAAATCGTAGGCCTTTCTCACTTGCGTGATAATTTCCCGCTCACCCACGACTAAAGAATCTAAGGAAGACGAAACGCGGTGAAGATGCTGAACTCCTTCTTCCGATTGATAAATTTCAGCGGCTTCCGATAAACGCTCTGCTTCTGCACCACTTAACTGTGGGTTTAAAAAAAGACACATGTTTTTGATCACCGAACGATCAAAGGCTTCTTCCGATTTTATTAAAAGTTCAATACGGTTACAGGTGGTGAGAAATAAAAGTTCCTCTAATGAAAATTTGATCTTAAAAGAGGCAAGGAGTTCTTTTTGCTCATCCTGCGATAAATGCAATTTTCCGATCAACTCCAGAGGGAGGTTTTTGTGTGTAAACGCTATGACCTTAAATGAGTCCAATTGTATACCGCAAAGATGGTATTTTTGGACTTTTGAATTGTCATTTAATTGTCATGGCCGGCCTTTTCATGATTAAAATCATTAATCATCGGTTGGTTCAGGCGCCATGGTTGGTTTGGCTTTTTTTGCCTTTATCATGTTTGGCCAAAGTACATTGATCAATTCACCATGCACCGAAACCATGGTTTTGCTAATTCCATTGTTAATATTCACGTCCTTTTCGGAGTTATTTTTCCAGGTACGTTTCACTTCTTCATGAGAACCATCGCTCAAGAGAATGTAAAACTTTACTACTATTCCATTTCTCACTTCAGCTTTTCCATTGTGACAAACCGCCTTGGCTCCCTGGCGATTGGTAATGATCACATCTTCATAAACACCATCTTTTACTACTTCAGCACCCCGGTCCTCAAACTTTGCGGCCCACTTATTGTAACAATTTAATTCAGCCTGCTTTTCGTTTTGCGCAATAGCCCCAATCGTGATTAAAAATGCCGCTAAAAAAAAGATATGTTTCATAGTTTCTAAATTTTACAAATAATTGGTAAATGTCTTCACATTTTCCTCTAATCTCGTTAATTAATTTTTAAATTTGTTTTAATCCCAAAGTTTAATCTTCTTATCAAACCTACAAAAAAAAATAAAAGGATAAAATTAAAATTCATCATTAATTGATTAACTTGCTTATATGTTGGTAAAAACATTTGGATATGCGGTACAAGGAATAAATGCGACAAAGGTTACCGTTGAAGTGAATATAGACATAGGGGTCAATTTTTTTCTGGTTGGCCTGCCTGATATTGCCGTGAAAGAAAGCCAGCAGCGCATAGATTCTGCCTTAAAACATCATGGGTTTAAAATTCCAGGCAAACAAATTACCGTGAATATGGCGCCGGCCGATATTCGGAAAGAAGGCTCTGCCTATGACCTAACCATTGCCCTGGGTATTTTAGCCGCAAGTGAACAAATCAAAACTGATAAGTTAGAAGATTATGTGATCATGGGTGAATTGGCGCTGGATGGCGAACTACGATCCATTAAAGGTGCCCTGCCCATTGCCATTAGTGCAAAAGCAGCCGGTTTTAAAGGAATTATCCTACCGGCCAATAATGCCGCAGAAGCTTCTGTGGTGAACGGATTGGAAGTGTTATATGCTGAAAACATTCAACAAGTCATTCGTTTTTTTAATTCACTCGAAGAATTGCCGCGTGCTCAAATTGATCTGGAAGAAATTTTTGCACATCCTTCCAATGCCCCCGAATTTGATTTTTCGGATGTAAAAGGTCAAGAAAATATTAAACGAGCTCTTGAAATAGCGGCCGCAGGTGGACATAATGCCATTTTAATTGGTCCTCCCGGCGCCGGAAAAACCATGTTAAGTAAACGCCTGCCCAGTATTTTACCCCCTTTAAGTATGGAGGAAGCGCTCGAGACCACCAAAATACACAGTGTGGCGGGCAAAACGGGCCGAATAGGGAACGGATTGGTGACCCAACGTCCTTTTAGAAGTCCGCACCATACCATTAGCGACATAGCACTGGTTGGCGGCGGCAATAATCCTCAGCCGGGAGAAATTAGTTTGGCGCACAACGGTGTTTTGTTTTTGGATGAATTGCCTGAGTTTAAACGAACGGTGCTCGAAGTGATGCGTCAGCCTATTGAAGATCGCGTGGTGACCATCAGTCGGGCCAAATTCAGTGTGGAATATCCGGCTAGTTTTATGTTAATAGCGAGCATGAATCCTTGTCCCTGCGGCTATTACAATCACCCCGAAAAAGAATGTGTGTGCGCGCCTGGAATTGTGCAAAAATACCTCAACAAAATCTCAGGTCCTTTGTTAGATCGTATTGACCTGCACATTGAAGTTACACCGGTGCCCTTTAGTGAACTCAATAAACAAAGCACTTCTGAATTAAGCAAAGACATTCGCCAACGGGTGATCAAAGCAAGATTGATACAAAGCAAACGTTACGAGAATGAAAAAAACATACATTGTAATGCACAAATGACGAGTGGCCATTTGAAACAATATTGTCAATTAACAGAAAGTGGAAATACCTTATTAAAAAATGCCATGGAACGTTTAGGACTCAGTGCAAGAGCCTATGACCGTATTTTAAAGGTTGCCCGAACCATTGCTGATCTTGATGATTCAGAGACGATAGAAACAGCTCACATAGCAGAAGCCATACAATACCGTAGTTTGGACCGGGACGGTTGGGCAGGTTAACAAAATAATGAAAAGGATCCTTCCATATTTAATTATTTTTTTACTGAGCATTTCGGTTCACTTAACTGCGCAGTTTGATCAGTCGCAATTTGTAAAACAATTTTATAAAAAAGATGCGCGTGGAAAACTCTCTGCCTTAAATTCATTGAATCCGTCGGATCTAGAGGTGGTTTACCCTTATGTTCAAGATACGCTTGAAAAAATTAAAAAGAGTATAGATTCAGATGGGAGCGGCAGTTACCGCGACTTAAAATTTCAATTTGATCAGTTGACCGCTACCAGAGAGCTTTCTCATCAAAATCCGGTACAGGCTATTTACATACTAGAAAGATCTTTGCGAAACACTGCCACCAACGTGGATGACTCTTTGAGTGGTATGGTGAACTTAAAAGCCGCCTATGTCAAGATCAGAAACATCAACAAAGCGCTTGAAATGCAGCATTTGATAGAAACCAAATGGAAACGAAAAAGTAAAAATAGGAATATTGATCCCGGCGTTCGCAAGAGTTTTTTGTTCCATCTATTGGGTTTGCATGAAGAAGCCATCAATGAACTAAAAAAGGAATACTCTTTAGAATCGGAAAAAAAAGACACTTTATTACTGGTTAATTATCATAATGACCTGGGGGTATTCTACAATCAGGAAAAAGAGGCGGATAGCGCTATGGTCCATTTAAAAAAAGCGAAATATTATCTGGCTCAGGTAAAAGTGAAGGAAGATAAATTAAGTCCGTCAAATCATTTGTTTTACAGTGGTTTGGTAGATGGCAATTTAGGTTTGAGTTATTATTTAAAAGGAAATTTTTCGGAAGCTATTCCGTTATTAAAAGCGGATGCGATTCTAAGTCGGGTCACTGCTCATTACCTAAGTTCGTTTAATGCCTACCTTATTTTAACCCAATGTTATCTTGGTCTTAAGAACAAAAAACTATCGAAACTTTATCTCGACACCACACAGTTTATGTTATATACCCATTTGAACGAAGTAGCGCTTAAAGAAAAATTAATGCCGGTGGTAGCTGAATATTTTCTTTTGATTCAAGACTATGAAAAAGCCACCGAAACCTTTCGTGATTATTTTCGCTTAAAGGATAGTATTCAGTTAAGTGAAAAAGAAATTAAATCAGTGAATGAAGGTTTATCTTATAAGATCAGTCAAACTGAACTTGCCAATCAAGAATTGGACAAACAGATGAAGGAAGCGCAATTACGCGAAGCCAAAGAAAAAAATTTCAGAATCTCATTGCTTGCCGCCCTCTTAATTTTACTCACCATTGTTTTCTTTTTGTTTATAAACAACCAACGTATAAAAATGCGGGAAAAACAATTGTCTTTCAAAAATTTACAAATTCAGAATCAAAACTCTCAAATTGAACAATCCTTAAAAGAGAAAGAAGCCCTTATCAAAGAAATTCATCACCGAGTTAAGAATAATTTGCAGATCATTAACAGCATGTTGAATTTGCAGATTGATAAAATAGAAGATGAAAAAACAGAAAACATTTTTTTAGGGGCCAAACAACGCATCAATGCAATAGCACTAACGCATCAAATGTTGTATCAAAAAACAACCATTTCAGAAGTAAATCTGGGCGAGTACATCGAAAAGTTAGTCCGGCAAATTGGCGAAATGATGGCCGGGAAACATATTCAACTTGAAACGTCAATTACATCAACTGAACAAAAACTGGAGATAGACGGTGCGGTTCCTTTAGGTTTGATCATTAATGAAATTGTTACCAATTCATTTAAGCACGCCTTTGTTGGACGCAAGGAAGGAAAAATAACTGTCTCACTCATAGATGATGATGATTGTTTGATCATTCAAATAAGTGATAATGGGATTGGTTTACCGGAGAATTTCAAAAAGTCTGATAAACTGAGCCTGGGAATGGAATTAGTACTTATTTTAATTGAACAATTAGACTCTGAATTGATCATAGAAAGTGAGAACGGCAGTACTTTTATGTTTAGAATTAAAAAGAATAAGCATAAATTGCGGGCTCATTGAAAGAGGTCAATCAAATATTACTGGATCTTAAACGGAAAATCTACAAGCCCATTTATTTTTTAAGTGGTGAAGAAGCCTTTTATATTGATGTTATTAGTGACTTTATTGAAAACAATGTACTGGATGAGGCGGACAAGGAGTTTAATCAGTCGGTAGTTTATGGTAAAGACGTCGATCTATCGGCCGTGCTTGGTCTGGCCAAACAATTTCCCATGATGAGTGAATACAATGTGGTGATTGTAAAGGAAGCGCAAAATATCAAAGAACTGAATAAAAGTGCCGATTCAGATGAGGAGGCAGGACCTTCAAAAAACAGCGGCGGAGGGTCAACACAAAACTTTTTAAATTACATTTTAAATCCACAACCAAGTACCATTCTTGTTTTTTGTTACAAATACAAAAAGCTTGATAAACGCAGTGCCATTGCCAAAGCGATTCAAAAGAACGCGGTGTACCTGGAGACAAAAAAATTATACGATAACCAGATTCCTGAATGGATCAACACATATTTAAAAGAAAAAAATCACAGCATTAGTCCTAAAGCTTCCATTCTGTTAGCAGAATCCCTGGGTAATGATCTGAGTAAAATTGCCAATGAACTCAATAAACTACTCATCAATTGGCCAAGTGGAAAGGAAATTACCTTAGAACTGATTCAGGAAAACATTGGCATCAGTAAAGATTTTAATGTGTTTGAATTGCAAGAAGCCTTGGCAAAAAAAGATGTGTTAAAGGCAAATCGCATCATACAACATTTTGCGGCAAACGAAAAAGAAAATCCGGCGCCAAAAGTATTGGCTTCTTTGTATTCGTATTACAGTAAGATCTTACAATACCATTTTTTAAGTGACCGAAGTAAATTTTCGGTTGCTGCTGCTTTAGGCGTGAATCCCTTTTTTGTGGACGGATATGCCAAGGCGGCGCTCAATTATAATTCATCCAAGTTGAAGCAAATTTTTGCTTATTTAAAAGAATACGATCTAAAGTCGAAAGGGGTGGATAATGCCTCTGTTCCTTATGGTGAGCTATTAAAAGAATTGATCTTTAAGATCCTTCATTAATTCTTTTCCTCCTGCACATTTAATTTTAACGGTCTCAATGCCGTTTTCTAGTCTTGACTTGATGTTTAAGAACATGATGTAAATATATCCATAGCTTTATTTCCTTCAAATTTAAACGTTCTATCTGTTTGCTTTATAGCCTGATTTGAGATAGATAAGTAAATACACTTATTATTTTAAGCGCAAAAAAAAGCCCCTTCCGTTAAGGGAAGGGGCTTTAATTATTTTTGATCTGAAGTCTTAGTTCTTCACAATTTTGATAGTTTCAACCGCATTGTTAGATTGGATCTTTACATAGTAAATTCCATTTGCTAATGAGCTGATGTTTAAATTCATTTTATCGGTGTTGCTTGAATTTGTCATCACTACTCTGCCGGTAAGATCAGTTACCTGAACTGTTTTTGTAGAGCTATTAGATAATTCAACAGTGAATACTCCCGAAGTTGGATTTGGATACACACTCAAACCGCTGATGCCGTTATTAGCTTCATTAATACCGGTACATTCTGCCACTGTTTGAACAAAAGTAGTTGTACCTGTACAGCCGTTTGCATTTACACCGCTAACAGTATAAGTAGTCGTTACCATTGGATTAATAATAGCTTGAGGAGCTGTAATAAACAATGAGCTGGCAGCCCATGAATAAGTAACTGCACCATTTCCGGTTAAGGTTACTGCTTCTCCTTTACAGATCTGAGCAGGATCTGAAGCATTGCTGCTAACAGTTACTGTTGGATTTGGATTTACAATGATTTGTTGAACTGCTGTTCCAACACAATTAAAAGCATTAGAACCTAATACTGTATAAGAAGTAGTAGTGTTCGGCGATACTGAAATCATAGAAGTGCTGGCATTGTTGCTCCAAGTATAACTTGTAGCACCCATAGCAGTAAGGTTTGCTGACTGACCTGCACAAATAGCCGGTTTGTTGCTGTAAACAATAATATTAGGCGTTTCGTTAACAGTTACCATTTGTGAGGCAAGAGTTACAGAACATCCGCTCAATGAACTAGTTGCTACAACAGAATACATGGATGAATTATTCGGCGTATCGGTTAGAGACGAACCTGTTGCACCTGTATTCCATAAATACGTATCGGCACCAGTGGCAGTTAAATTAACTGTTTGGCCTTTACAAATTGTTTGGTTGCTTACTGCTAAAGTCACAGAAGGAGAATTTAACGAACAAGGAATAATAATGGATAAATCATCCCATGATAAATACTGTGAGCCATACTGACCGTTACTGGTGGCTTTAATAGCTACATAATACAACCCTGAATTAGGTACCGTGAAGGTATTTGATAAGGAAGTGTAAATGGCGCTGGCAGCAGGACTCTTTGAAGCAATACTCACCAAACCTACTGAAGACTGACTTGTTCCTAACTCAATGGCAAATTCTAAAAAATTGGTATAACCATAGTACTCAGTCGTAAACCAAACAGAAGCAGAGTAAGTGATTCCCGGCTCCATTTGAATACCATTGGTATAAAAATAGTTTGTTCCATTAATATAGTAACCATAAAAAGCGGCGAATTTTGATCCGGTGCGCGCCTGACGGTTAGCATTTTGGGTATTAATATACGTTTGAGTGATGGTAGGCGTTGCACTTGCTGCCCATGAACAATTAGGC
The DNA here is from genome assembly GCA_032358255.1 of Heterotrichella gracilis. Classification (NCBI taxonomy): domain Eukaryota; class Xanthophyceae; order Tribonematales; family Xanthonemataceae; genus Heterotrichella; species Heterotrichella gracilis. The sequence continues at coordinate 669,460 of JAULBX010011099.1, read as the reverse complement.
AATTTGTTGTTTGCACCGATACCTTCAAATGATTCGTAATAAGGAACCGAGTTGGTTACAACACCTGATACTTGCACCTGACCAACCGTTGTAGTAGTAGAACCGGCAGTATTTGTACAAGTGATCACTGAAGTATACCATGTATTGGTAGTTAAACTTGGAGTAGTCAAGGCATAGTTTGTTCCACCGGAAACACTGGTAAAAGGTCCTACTGATGATGTAGTAGAAGAATACCATTGATAAGTAATACCAACTACTGTGTATTGATTGGCAAGGGCCAGGTTTACGTTAGTGTTTGGACAAATTGGAGCAGTAGGTGTTACAATGGAATTTGCTCCCGGAGTGCTTGAGCAAGGAGTTGGTGTAATAATTAATACGTTATAATCTTCTACCTCACCCCATGTTGGAGTAGTACACGGCCCTGGTAAACCACTTTCCATGGCAGTAACACGCATACGTGTGGTGCCCGGAGTAGCAGAAGCAGGGATGGTGATGTTACCGGCACTGATGGAAGTACCTGCCACAGCAAATGTAGTGTATGGCGAAGTGTAGATCTGCTCACCCGGATCAGTGAATACACCGTTCTGGTTGTAATCAATCCATACTCTCACATATCCACCATAGGCGTACGTGTTACACTGACCAACCACAAATGATAGCGGGTAAGAAAAACCCTGAATTACTACTGGAGCTGTAATTCCGGTATAATTTGAATACACATTCAAAATAGAACCGGCACCGCCTGTTTGACTGCAATTACTTGAATTATTTAATGACCCAAAAGTAACATTGAATATTTCGTCATCATACGTTGAGCCACCACTAATGGTGCAATACTGCGCATTTGACTTTAGCGTTGCTAAGGTCAAAACAAGCATAAAAAATTTAATTAAACTGTAATTTTTTTTCATGTTAATAAAGTTTAGTTTATGAATACGAACAAATTTAGTAAAAAACACAAACCAAACAACAAGAAACTAATTTTTGTTAAATTATTTTTTGTTTATCCCATAAAAAAAGCCCGAAATTAAATTCCGGGCTTTTTAAATTCTAATTTTAACAGTTATTCCTTGATCACTTTGCCTAAAAAGTAATTGTCACCCGACACTATTTTAACAAAATACATAGCTTCAGCAAAAGAACTCAGGTCAATTTCCACCGAATTTGATTCTGTTGTTTGTTTCAATAATGATCGACCCTGCATATCCATCAATTCAATGTACTTAAGACCTTTAAAATTAAGATCGAGCAGGCATTTTCCATTGGTTGGATTAGGTACTATCGTGATGGATTGCATACCCAGTTTTACCTGATCAAAAATACCGGTGTCAAAACTTACACAAGCAAAATCAGTGGTTTTACATCCATTGGCATCTGATATAGTTACCGTATAACATCCGGCCGACAGATCTGTTAACACAGAACCATTCAAATTCCCCGGCATCCAGGTATATGTATACGGTGCAGGTCCACCGGATACCGAAACAGCGATGCTTCCGTTGCTGCATGATGGACAACTTAAATTGTTGGCTGAAAGTGTAGCAGTAGGTAATGGATTCGCAGTGATCAAAAAGGTTTGCGTATTAACGCAAGCACCGCTAAAGGCCCCTGTAACAGTTATGGTCTCATTGGCAAGTAAGGTCACATTAATGTTTGATCCGTATTGTGAATTGTTCCAAGTATAGGTTGTTGCTCCCGAAGCAAACAAAGTCGTAAACTCTCCTTCACAAACAGCAGTCTGACTCAGCACAATGGTTGGTGTTCCTTGCACAGTAACGGTTACTGTTTTTTGAACACTGCATGCTCCGGTAACAGCTGTTACCGTATAAACAGTTGTTAAAGTCGGGTTCACAGAGATGGAAGAGCCTGTTGAGCCGGTACTCCAGCTATAGCTGCTGGCACCTGTGGCGAACAATACCACTGCCGTACCATTACATGTAGAAAACGATGGTGCGCTCACACTTAAATTGGAAGTGATAAAAAATTGTTGAGAGTTGTTATTATTAATGAGATTATTATCCGTTGAACCATTGGGAGAGGAAACACTTACATTAAACACATGTGCTCCAATGGTTAAATTCAGTATTGGTGTTAAAGCCAAAGTAAAAGAAGCGTTTGGAGCAACGTTGCCGGTCCAACTCATGGTTTGTGTATTCACTCCATCCACATTAAAGCTGAAGGTAGCGGAGGTGATGGCCGTGGATCCGAAATTGGTTACGTTTACAATTGGGCTGATGGAGTTGGTGCAATTTGTCACCTGAGAATAGGTTGGACGTGAAACATAAGAGATACCAATATCGTTCGTTAAACTTGGCAAATTACAAACTGTTGAAGTGACCAAAGCAGCTCTCATGGTGGAATTGGTCAGGATCAATTGTGCTCTGTATTTTTGATCGGCTGTAAACATATACATACAAGCATCATTGGTATAATCCATAAAATTCATGGTCATTTCACCGGTGGTATTATTGGTGCAGGTTCCAAGTTTATAAGGAAAGGTAGGGCAATTGTAATTGGCTGTCTGAGCCGGTGGGGTATCATTACAAAAGTCGTTTCCACAATTAGAATCTCCCCAAATATGACGCAAACCGATCCAATGTCCGATTTCATGAGTGGCCGTGCGTCCTTTGTTGTATACGCCCGATTGTGCCGTCCCAATACTTCCAAAAGAAGAATTTAAGATTACTACACCGTCTGACGTAGAACTTCCAAAACTACCGGTTAAGCCTGATAGACCGGAGGTTCCGGGATTTGGAAAAGTGGCATATCCAAGCAAACCTCCGCTCAATGGCGCTACCCACATATTTAAATATTTTGTTGGATCCCAAATGCTATTGGGTTTTACAGTAGCGTCAATATAAGTTGAAGAATAAGGTAAGGTAGACCAACCTTTAGCCACCCTGTTAATACGATCAATTCCGGGTTCAGCTAAAATGCCTCCAGTGGGATTCACCACAGCGAGACAAAAGTTGACCTGAAATTTTCCTAATAGAGGTTTAAATACACTTGGAATTAAAGAGGTGTCCGCATTTAAGCCGTTAAAATCTTTATTGAGAATATTGATCTGGTCTAGAACCTGCGCTGCACTAATGTTATTACCACTGGTAGCTGAATTACTATTCACCGTTTCATTATTATGAATGATGTGAACGATCACCGGAATATTAAAAACCGATTGCACATTGGCGCTTCCGTATTTGGTGGTATTTGCGGCTATTAAACTCTGTACCCAACTCTCATATTGTTGCGGCAATACAGGGGTTCCGCAGGTGCGGTGTTGATTGCTCACTTGTGCTTTTGTTCCAAGAAACGATAAGAGACTCAGATAAAGAAATGTCTTTTTCATGCGATTAATTTGTAAAACCTTAAATGTATTGAATTTTTCTTTTACCTCTGCAAAACAAGTTGTTTTGACGAAAGTTTAGCATTATTCCGAATTAAAAACTCAGAAATCGTCGAATAAAGTTTGGTTTCAATTAAGGCAGAAAAGCATTCACCTCATTCACTATGGCACGGGCTTCTTTATCGTTTATTTGTAAACCCAGACTGATCACGGCCGCCTGAGCAGTAAACTGAATGCGTTCACCGCCCTTAACCCAAAAACTCTGGTTAATTGTATCTGAAAAACGCGTGGCTTTGAGTTCAATAATGCTTAGTGGGCCAATTAGATCGAGATTAAACTCCTTGATCTTTCCTTTTTTATTTATTTCTCTTTGATAATGAAGAATACCATCTTGGATCCAAAGTTTTTCTTTGCCGAATTTTTTCCAAATAAATGCCCGTGCAATGTTAAATTCAAAATAAGCCCAAAAAGAAAGAAAAATAAGAATAAATAATTTTTGATCGGGATTTGTGAGACGGAAGTAATTGGTGAAAATGATCACACCACATATCGACCAGGCCAGCAGCCAGAGAAACATCAGATTAAGCTTGGTTTTGCTGGTAGTAGGTAAAATAACAATGCTGAGAAGGTTCTCTTTTTTTAAAATACTCACTCTGTCGCTGATCACTTTCATAAATACTATGTCTTATTTATAGTCAACCATCTTATTCTACTTGTGTTTCCGTAAAAAAGTTTTTTCTACTTACACATTAATAGATATATTGGCCTGCAAATTTAAGTAACTTTAAAACTAAAATCTAATATGCCTGAACATAAACGGAGTTTAAATTTATTTGACACCATCATGATTGTGTCGGGCAGTATGATTGGCTCGGGCATTTTTATTGTAAGTGCCGATATGATGCGGGTATTAGGCTCCCCCTTCTGGGTGTTGATGTGTTGGATCATTAGCGGAGTGATCACTTTGTTTGCAGCTTTGAGTTATGGTGAGCTTGCCGGAATGATGCCAAATGCCGGAGGACAGTTTATTTATTTAAAACGCGCTTTTGGCAAACTCACCTCTTTTGTTTATGGTTGGACCGTTTTTACAGTGATTCAAACCGGAGTGATAGCAGCAGTGGCAGTGGCTTTTGCAAGATATGTGGGTGTTTTTATTCCTTTTTTTAATGAACAACATGTCATTGTTTCTGCCGGCGGCTTCGCCATTTCAAGTACTCAGATCTTAGGTGTGCTCTCTATCATTTTTCTCACGTATTTAAATACACATGGCATTAATAACGGAAAAATCATTCAGAGGATCTTTACCAGTACAAAAATTCTGGCGCTTTTAGGTCTGATCATTTTAGGATTATCACTAGGTTACAAAAGCTCGTATTGGGATGCGAATATGAGTTTGCCATTTCATCCTTTAGTGAATGATACACAAACAGAGGGTTTTGAACTTTCGGCTTTGTTAGCTGCTATTGGTGTGGCACTCATAGGCTCCTTGTTTAGCAGTGACGCCTGGAATAACGTGACCTTCATTGCCGGAGAAATTAAAGAACCTCAGAAAAATATTCCATTGGGTTTATTAATTGGGGTGCTTATAGTGACCCTACTCTATTTATTAGCCAATGTAGCTTATTTTATTTTGCTTCCTGCCCTAGGTTCTCCGGATGGGCTCAGCGTGTTTGAACGTGGTATTGCTTATGCGGAAAACGACCGTGTGGGATCAGCTGCTATGTTTCCCATCTTCGGCGACATCTCCTCCTCCATCATGGCCTTACTCATCATCATTTCTACCTTTGGATGTAACAATGGTTTAATTTTATCGGGAGCGCGTTTGTTTCAGGCTATGGCCAACGAAGGATTGTTCTTTAAATCGGCCGCATACGTCAATCGTTACGATGTGCCTTCAAAAGCCTTGTGGCTGCAAGCTGTTTGGGCTTCTGTTCTTTGTTTAAGCGGATCGTATGGTTCCTTATTGGATTATTGCACCTTCGCCTCACTCATTTTTTACATTGTAACCATTGGCGCTTTGTTTTATTTACGTAAAACCGAACCTACTGCACCGCGCCCCTACAAAGCCTTTGGGTACCCTATAGTTCCGGCACTATACATCCTTTTAGCCGGGGGCATCTGCATTGACCTCTTGATCTTTAAGCCTCAAAATACTTTTTTAGGTTTGTTGATCATGGCCATTGGTGTTCCTGTTTATTATTTTTTTAATAGACCCAAACATGGTAAAACGCTTTCTGACTAGTTATTTCGGCTTTCATAAACAACAGCGCAATGGTTTGTTTTTACTGATCAGCATCAGTTTTGTTCTTTTAATTGTCCGACTTAGCTATCCTTATTTTATAAAGCCCGATCCTATTCAGGTTTACAATTTGCCTGTGATGGAGCGCATGCTGGATAGTTCCTCTCAGTCTGAAAATGCATTTCACAAAAACGAAAATGTAACTGATCACTCATCGCACAAACTTTTTTTATTTGATCCAAATAAAGTCACGCAGCAAGAATTGACTGCCTTGGGTTTTTCAAAAAAAACAAGTGCCGTATTTATGAAATTCAGAAACAAAGGTTTTGTATTCAAACAAAAATCCGATCTTAAAAAAGTATATGGCCTGAGCGATGATTTTTATGTCCAATTAGAGCCATATATTATTATTGGAAACGAAATCAAACCAGAAAAGGAAACAAAATTAAAAGGAGAGAATCGCCCTGCAGTGATCGTCGATAAGAAGGTTCAACAAAAGATCGAATTAAATGGGGCAGATAGTTTGCAATTAATTTCCATTCATGGAATTGGTAACACTTATGCCAGACGTATACTTAAATACCGCAGTTTATTAGGTGGATTTTTTTCTGTTGAACAATTAAAAGAAGTGTATGGTTTTAATGAGGACCTTTACCTTAAAGTAAAAGATCATTTTACAGTGAATGCCGCGAACATCAAAAAATTGAACCTGAACACAGATGAATTTAAAGTGATCAATAAACATCCCTATATTACGTATGAGGTGTGCAAGAGTATTTTTGATTGGCGTAAAAAAACCCTCATAACAGCTAGTAATCTCAAGGAGATTCTCCACGATGAGGTTCTGTATCACAAACTTTTACCTTATTTGATCTTTTAAACGGATCGAGTGAACTGAAAAATAAGATGGGAATACCAGTACCATCCAACAATAGAATTAAAGATAAATGAAAAGGCAATTAGACTTTTAAGTAAAATTGAGCATTTCTCCGATTTTTATTATCTTTAAACACTATTTATTCCAATAATATGAGCGATAAACAACGAACCATAAAAAAAGCAGTCAGCATTTCAGGCGTTGGTCTGCATACAGGTAGTCCGGTTACTTTAACCTTTAATCCGGCTGAGGTGAATCATTGGTTTAAGTTTCAACGGGTAGACCTTGAGGGGCATCCTATTATTGATGCTGACGCTGATCTGGTTGTGGACACTTCCCGTGGCACTACACTCGAAAAGAATGGAGCGCGTGTACATACCACTGAACATGTGCTAGCTGCTTTAATGGGATTGGGCATTGATAATTGTATGATCCAGGTAACCGGTCCTGAAATGCCGATTATGGATGGCAGTTCTGCCAAATTTATTGAACTATTAGAAACAGCCGGCATTGAAGAACAAGAAGCCGAAAGAGAATACTTTGAACTCACTGAAAATTTAACCTTTGAAGATCCGATCAAAAAAGTAGAAATGCTTGCTGTACCTCAGGATGAATTTCGTGTCACAGTGATGGTGGATTATGGCAGTGAAGTGTTGGGTACACAGCATGCATCCATGTATAATTTAGGAGAATTTAAAAAAGAAATTTCACCTTGCCGCACCTTTGTTTTTTTAAGAGAGTTAGAAGCCTTATTGGCGCACAACTTAATTAAAGGAGGCGATTTAGACAATGCGATTGTTTTGGTAGATAGTGAATTGCCAAAAGAAAAATTAGATCATTTACGCAAAGTATTTAATAAACCCGATGTAGAAGTAAAAGGCCGCGGGGTGTTGAACAATACCAAATTACATTTTTACAATGAACCTGCCCGTCACAAATTATTAGACATTGTGGGTGATCTGGCTTTGGTTGGAAAACCAATGAAGATCCATGTATTGGCTGCTCGTCCGGGACATGCCGGCAACGTTGATTTTGCCAAAAAATTAAAAGCCTTAGCCAAAAAACAGAAACTGGAAAAAGATTATCCGAAAATTGATCTGAATGCACCGGCCTTATTGAACATTACAGATATCATGAAAATTTTACCTCACCGTCAACCCATGTTGTTGGTGGATAAGATCATGGAGTTATCGGCAGAGCATGTGATTGGTGTAAAAAACGTGACCCTGAATGAAGAATTTTTTAAAGGCCATTTCCCCGATAATCCGGTAATGCCCGGCGTTATGCTGATTGAAGCCATGGCGCAATGTGGTGGTGTATTGGTATTAAAGACGGTTCCTGATCCTGAAAATTATCTGACTTATTTTATGAAGATCGATAATGTGAAATTCAAGCAAAAAGTAATTCCGGGAGATACTGTTGTGTTTAGTTTAAATCTGGTCACTCCAATTCGAAGAGGTATTTGTCACATGCGTGGTGTAGCCTATGTGCAGAACAAACCCGTTATGGAAGCCGAGATGATGGCACAAATAGTGAAAGTAAAAAACACGGAAGTAAAAAGTACCGAACCTCAACTCGCTTAAGATACATTTATGATTTCACCCCTTGCTAATGTTAGTCCGAGAGCCAAAATAGGCAAGAATGTGACTATTGAACCCTTCGCGACTATTTATGAAGATGTAGAGATCGGAGATGATTGTTACATTCATCCCAATGCGGTGATCTATCCGGATACCATCATTGGCAGTGGCTGCAAGATTTTTCCGGGGGCGGTGATTGGCATCGTTAATCAGGACTTAAAATACAAAGGCGAAAAATCGAACACCGTTATTGGAAAAAATACTACCATTCGCGAATACGCAACCATTCACAAAGGCACAGCAGATAGAATGACCACCAAGGTGGGCGATAATTGTCTGATCATGTGTTACACGCATTTAGGTCATGATTGCAGCATTGGTAATAATGTGATCATTGCGAACAATGGTAGTTTAGCCGGACATATCACCGTGGAAGATTTTGTGATCATAGAAGGCGTGGTAGCTGCACAGCAGTTTGTGAACATTGGTGCGCATTCCTTTGTTTCAGGAGCTTCGCTTGTAAGAAAAGGCGTTCCGCCATACATTCGTGTAGCGCGTGAGCCTTTACAATTTATAGGAGTGAACACCATTGGTTTAACCCGCAGAGGATTTGATAAAGAAACGATCAAACAAATAGAAGACATTTACCGCATTATTTTTGTGCGTGGACATAATGTAACAAATGCCTTAGAAATAGTGGAGAATGAAATGCCTGATACGGCAATTCGAAGAGAGATAGTGACTTTTATTCGGAATCAGAAGGATGGGATTGTGAGAGGGATTTAAACCACTAAGTCCGATAGCTATTGGACACTAAGAGCACTCAGGAACACTGAGAAAAATAAGTGGGCAGGAGCAGTGGGCAGGAGGCAGTGGGCAGTGGGCAGTTTTCAGTTATTCGTTAAACGATATTCGTTCTGAATTATTAAGGCTTGATACATCTGCATTCCAATTTTTGCCGCCACTATCGACTATAATCTATAAACTATTGACTATAAACTATTGACCACATACCATCGACTATCAACTGCACGTGTCAACAAACATTCTCATAAAAAATCTCGGAAAAAAATTCAATAAAGAGTGGATCTTTAGAGGGATTGATTTTGAGATCACTTCAAAACAAAAATTAGTCATTCTTGGCGGGAATGGTTCAGGGAAATCAACTTTATTGCAAGTGCTAAGTGGATTTGTAAGTCCGAATGAAGGAGAAGTTATTTACACTAGCAATGAATTACGTGTTGATCCTGAAAAAATAAAAGATCATATTTCCTTTGCTTCTCCTTATCTACAATTGATAGAAGATTTTACGCTGGCAGAGATGGTGGATCATGCTCGTTCTTTTAAACCTTTTAAAGAAAAACTAAACAACAAGGATTTTATTTCTCTTATTGAGTTAGAGTCTTCACAAAATAAACTGATCAAACAATTTTCGAGTGGCATGAAACAGCGCCTAAAATTAGGTCTGGCTATTTTAGCAGATACACCGGTGGTATTATTGGATGAGCCGGTTTCTAATTTGGATAAAAACGCCATTGCCTGGTACAAAGAATTAATTACACAACATACCAAAGACCGCACAGTGATTGTGTGTTCGAATGCTATTGCAGATGAATACTTTTTTTGCGACAAGGAGTTGGATGTGATGAATTTTAAACCACTGAGAAGCGCGCAGACCTAACAGGTTTGTCCTAAACACCGTTGAAACCTGTCAGGTCTAAGCGCAAACAGCGCTGAGGGACACCGAAAAAAGAATTAGTGGGCAGGAGGCAGGAGGCAGTGCTGAACGAAAGATCTTAAAACAAAAATCACTTCGCAATAATTAATTTTCTAGTCTCGATACTTTTGCCTTCGTAAACTAAATTCACAAAATAAAGACCTGCTTCATAGTGAATCGTATTTAATGAGAATAAGTTGTTTGTTTCTAAATTAACTTTCTCGAGTTCTTTTCCGCTAATGTCACAAACTTTTAAACTAAATTTTTTATTTGTTGATGAATGAATGATGAAATTGACTTTATCATTTGCAGGATTAGGAAACACATCAAAATCAAAATTAAATTTTGCGCTAATTTTGTTTATACCTACTTCACTCATCATTTTACAATAGGCGAGAGAACTATCGCAGCCGGTGCTATCGTATTTTACGAAGTGAAATGGACTAAGATTTGAGTAGTTTTGCATACGTGTTGCTGTTAACCAACCACCATCACTCGTAAGTTCAATAGATGAAATAGCCGTGCTGCAATTGAGTGAGTCACTTGGTGAATAATTATAATACCTGTTTGAAATAACAGAACCATTGGCACTAATGCGCGTAATTCGATTTACGCCTTGAAAAATACCATTAATTACCTGCGAGGTATCATAGGAGCCGGCAACTAAAAGATCACCATTTGGTAGTTCTCTTAAACAATTAAAATAATTAACCATGATTGGTTTGCCGAAAGGAAAAATTTGCCACATTTTTTGATTAGGAGTGGCAATATTAAACTTAAAAATATACGACCATGAATCATTTCCAGTAAGAACAGCACCAACTGCTACAAAATTTTTATCCTTAGTTTGAATAATATCCAAAATTTGGCCAGTAGTTGTATAATACCGGTTAGCATTATTTCCCAAACTATCCAGAATTAATATATTGTCGTATATATTAGACCCTCCAATATATTGATAGCCAACTATAATAATTTTTTTTGTCAAACTATCCTGTATAATTGCTTTACCATCCTGTACATTGGTATTTGTTTTATTAATGCTTTTTCTCCATAATTCATTACCGTTTTTATCAGTTTTAATTAATAAACCAGGCCGAGTGCTATTAATCCAATCCTGAAAGAATCCGGTTATCAAAAAACCTCCGTCTATACTTTGGTTGCACATTTGAGGAATCAAATCCTGACCGGGATCTTTGTATACTTTTTGCCACAAAGTATCCCCATTAAAATTAAATTTAATGAACACCCCAACATATTTATTAATGCTGTCTTTTACACAGCCTGTATAATAAATAAAATTACCTTGTTTATAAAAGGATCGGGAAATAAAACTATTATCCAGATGTTCAAATTTTCTGTTCCCGTATTTTTTTGTCCAATTTAATTGTCCTCCTGAATTTAAACCCATTATGGCTAATCGATTATAATTATATCCATTCAAACTATCAACAACAATTCCTGCAGCAAAATAATTTCCGGGTGTTGTTTCAAATAAGGCTTGGGAAACATGGGAAAGTGCATTTGGTAAAGCAATACGAGAGGTAAAACCTCCCTGAGTAAAGCCCCGGGTAGTATGAAAAATAATTATGGCAATTAAAAAAAGGCGCATCACTATTAATAAATACTAAGATTGAAATGAATTTTCAATCTTAGTATTTATTTCTTTTAATCTTCTTTAATCAATTTACTTTGATAAATAACTTCATTATTTGATTCAGAAATACTTAATAGATACATTCCACTACTATAATCTACTAATGAAATGTACTGCTCTGTACCTTTCCTAATAAAGTTAGTAAAAATTATTTTACCCAACAAATCTTTTACTTGTATTGTTAAAATCCCTTCTTCTGTGCCAAGATGAGAAATTGTTATGCCTGATTTCATTGGATTCGGAAAAACTTTGATGCTTTCATTTTTAATAATAATTATATTATCCTCTACATTCGTGTTTTTTACTCTTGCACCCCCTCCAATATTTTCAGGATAGACAATTGGTAGCTGGTGATTAGCCCCTATTGCCAGTTTCAGTAAGGCCTGGGCGCTAGCTTGACCATCCCCTGCTTCAACACTAGCATATCCTTGTATAAATGAAATTGTGCTCGTATTATTTTTAACACTTAATCCGGCTAATGAGTCTTGTTCAATCGAAATAATTTTACTGAGCAAATTCTTCCAATTTGTTCTGGTAGATGGTAACATATTGTTTTTAATAGTCGCATTGACATAATCCCCTTTTTTCATATACGCGAATACCAATTGAATATCCGCATCCTCCATATCCCCCTGATTATTTGTTAAAATGATAATTACACTATCCATACTACTTGCCAGAGTATCAGTCAAAAATAAATTTAATTTTGAGCTTATAGTTGATTGTATTTCGAATTTATTTTGTCCTTCAGGATTATTAGCTCTTAATGTAGTAGCATACTCATTTAGACTTGTTAAATATTCGGAATTGGAAGATACTCTCTCTGGACCAGACGGTGGATAAGGAAGACAATCTGTTGAATAAGTCAAGGGAATTGAAGTTGGAATTACGTTAACCTGCGAACTACTTTGTGGGTTTGGTTGATTCGGCTGTGTGTTGGTTGTGGAATTCGATAAATGTAAAATAGTTTGAGTACTCGAAGGATCTACGAAATATTTATTTTTTGGGGTAGCGGTTGAAGATGGTGCACCGTAAATATTTCTTACCAATTTAAGTGGGGTTTGAGTTCCACCTTCACTTTGAAAAGGATCAATTGTTGGCATAGGTGCAAACGTTTTGGTAAGTGCAATGTCCCAAACATTATATGAATTAGGGGTAAAATTATTGCAATTCATTTTTAATCCTGTCATGCCTGTAGCAGATCCTCCATTATTGTCCATAGCAATAATACTATACATTAACTTGGTAAAAGTATTTCTATAAATTTCATGACTACCATTGCTGCTGCTGTAGACAGCAATACCTGTTTGACCTTGACGTGGTAAATTATAAATAGTAAAAAGATTATTATTTATTTTATAATACTTACTTTGATTTAAGTAAACACCTACCTGGTAATCATCAAGATAGAATTTATTTTCATTAACATTTAAATAATTAGAATTTTCTGCGATAATTCCCTTCCAAACATTACCAATGAATCTACTATTTTTAATATTCGTGGTATTTAATGGATTTACATTATCAATCCAAATCCCTACTGTCAAAAGGCTAAATGTGCAGGCGGTTGCAGTTGTGCTTCCTACAGAGTTATTGTAACCTACATTAAAATAAGAGTCAGTACTATAGATACCAATTCCCTTTGACATAGGTATATAAACTGAAGCATTATTTTCAAAAATACAATTCTCAAAATACAGGCCAAAGTGTTGATATAACTTTACATGTTCTTGTGGTAAAATAGTGTTTCCATTTCCGTCTTTGCCAATTTCACCGGTTGTTTGGAACTTACAATTGATTACTTTACTTGTATTATTACCATGAAAATTTTTAAACAAAAGTAAATCACGAACATTATTTATGAAATATGCATTATTAGCCAATATTATACCACCGCTTGACCAGAGGCTATGTTGGCCATAGGTTGTGGCGAAACCAGTATAAATAGCATTTTTGGCATAACTTATTTTGGCACCACCCTTAATTTCCACTATTCCCTGATTTGAGCAATAACCAGTGGTATTGTTAATTAGTTGATTTTGGTTTGGATCACCCCATACTTCAATTCCGAACCAAAGCGGATTATTATCAATTGTGTTTATTGGTGTTTTTTTGCACCAACCCGTTATTTCAGCGTCTGGACCCTCAATAATAAGCTTAGCCCCTTTCTCAACGATAATTTTACCTTCTGTCGCCATTGCTACTTTACAGGTGATTTTAAGTGTATTACCACTTTTAACAACAATATCTTTATACATTTGAATATCGAATTCCCATGTTTCGTTTGTACTTACATTTAAGGGGTAATTATGCACACTGATCATTTCTTTAGCATAGTAGCGGATATTTCCCCAATCAGTAACTCCACGCCAACCATATGCATTTGATCTAAAATGCATCGCCCGGATCCTTCTTCCCATTTGCAATGGCGTCATCCAAAACATTTGATTTGTAAATCCATTATCACTCATGATATTATTTGTGTTTATCCTATAACCTGGTATCTGAGTAACATTCTCATAAACACTACTACAACTATTTAAAGGTGGATTTGGACAAGCTGTATAAGAAATAGTGGGGGCGTTGGGGTTCGGAGTATAAGAAGTAGGATAGGGGTAAGATGCTGCAGTGGCGTTTGGTGTGCTCGCAGGAAACAGATCAGACAAATAATCCGGATTGCTACAATCTAGCATTTTATTAATATCAGGTGTTTCAGGGCTGGGTGAAGCAGAATTAGGATAACAATCTCCACCATAATATGGGTGTAATAAACCTAAACAATGTCCCATTTCGTGCCTCAAAGTTCTCATTGTCACCGTATCATTGAGGTGAGCTGAGCCCACTGTATTTCCAGGGTTATGACCAATAACAACAAAAGGAACCGTTCCTATAATTGTTGATGGAGAAAAACTACCCATTCGCGGGACTACATTATTCATCATAATCACAGGCATTCCTTCTTCTAAACGGGTAGGATAAGTTGATTTAATCCAAGCAATAACATTATCTGCAGAATAAATTTGCGGATTGTAACTTGGATTTGGAGATGTACCAATTAATGGATTATTGTCGGCTGGTAATCCATTGGCGGTCCCATAAAAATACACATCGCTTGTGTAATAGTAATAATTGACCACCTCAAATTGAATTCTTGAATCATAAATATATAACGGAGAATATCCTGGTGCGGAAAAAGAAGCAATCCTTATGTTAGAATATCTATCAGATTGGCCTTGAATTAAACTAAATCGATTTTGCAAAGCAGTCGTTCCGTTATATGTTCCGCTTCCATTATTAAAAGCAATTGGGTTTGCACCACTTGGCATAATTACGTGTACAGCTAATTTCAGTGTAATTAATGGGTTGGCATTTGGAGTTGTTGTGGGTATATAAAATTGCTGTTGCGCATACTTTGCACTAGTTCCCGAAAAAAGAGGGGAACAACCGGAAGGTGATGCGCCGAACCAATTTGCTTGACTACCATTTAAGATATTGGCTCCTGCACATTGAGCATTATTTTTATTTACAAATAAAAACAAAAACAATGCTGTTAATAAGTACTTTGTTTTTGCAGAGTTAAAGTCCTTATTTTTTAGCCAAGAATGGTTTAGTTTAAATAAAAAATCAACTTTAGTTGTATTCTCCATAGTAAAATGTTTTTAAGTTTTAGACAATGATAAACTCAAAAACTTCCTCTTGTTAGACAATTAAATTTCCAAAATGGAAAATAACTGTTAAGAATATTTCCAAAATGGAAAGTATTTACTTTAAGAAACTATTGTGAATAAAAACTAGTGTTTTTATTAGTAAGAAGAACAAACCAATTGAAATCAAACATTTTTTATTGAGTGCGATTTAACGAATGCTTCTATTGATTCGTTTCGTATTCCGCATTCCATAAAATTTCCAGATAAGAGCAATTTAAATATTCTGAGACCTTTCTTAACTGCTGAATAGTAATAGCTTTTTCTCCGCGTTCAATTTTGCAGTAATTACTATCACTCATACCTAATGCATTTGCCACATTAAGTTGTTTAACATCTCTTTTAATTCTAATTGTTTTAACCGCTTTAATAATGCGTAATTCGAATTCTTTGGGTTTCATCGGAAAATTTTTCTATGACAAATATAATACAATAAACGTATTATGGCATATATGCTATAACTATTTCATTTTATAGTAACAAAATTTGATTCTTGAATTTTAGGGATCAAAAAATACTAAATCGCTTTGCCAAACGCCTAAAACAATTGCGTAAAGAGAAAAAACTGAGCCAGGAAGAATTAGCCTATTCATCCGGATTAAGTTTATCCCAAATTGCCAGAATTGAAACTGCCCTTATTAATCCAACTATTTGTACCATTATGGTTATAGCAAATACGCTTAAAGTGCATCCAAGAGAATTAATGGATTTTTAGAAAATAGATTACTGTGTTTTAATTGAGTTTAAAAATAAAAACTGCCTTGTGACCGCGTTCGAAGGATTTGGATGTGATGAATTTAAACCACTTAGACACTAAGAGCACTGAGAGGCACCGAAAAAAGAATTAGTTGGCAGGGGCAGGAGGCAGTAAAGACCAAAGCGCGCAGACCTGACAGGTTTGTCCTTAACACCGTTGAAACCTGTCAGGTCTAAGCGCAAACAGCACTGAGAGCCACTAAGAAGATATTATAAGGCAAGCGCGCAGACCTGACAGGTTTGTGCTAAACGCCGTTTAAACCTGTCAGGTCTAAGCGAAAACAGCGCTGAGTGGCACTAAGAAGATATTATAAGACAAGCGCGCAGACCTGACAGGTTTTTAACGGAGTTAACCATAAACCTGTCAGGTCTGCGCGCATTCAAGATCTACTTTGGTATTTCAATCTCTTTTACTTCAGTAGTTGCCATGTTAAACCAACCCACCGCTTTTGTGACCGCGTTGGAAGGCGTTACAATATTGGTTTTAATGTTTTCGGGTGTGGTGGCGAATAAGCCGCCATTGTTGATTTGTGCAGAAGCCTGAATAAAAAAGAAATAGGTTTCTTTAGAAATAGAATGTATTTCGGCTTTGCATTTATCTCCGGGATAATATTTCTTAAATCCTAAAAAAGTAATGGGTGGCGTAAAAAAAGAAGAATCAAATTCTGTTGTGTTCACAGCGCCATTGGTACCGTCAATGGCCACATTGATATCCCCTGAGCCATTAAACAAGGTGTCGTTACGGGATGTTTTAACCCAGTAATAATCGGTATTGGCGTCGGTTTTATCTTTCGCCAATAAATTGCATAAATAATAAGGTGTTTCCGGTTCACCGAAACCTCCTGTACCGTCATCGTACTCGGCAATGATATCGTAAATTTTTGCAGGACGTTTTTGCACGGTTAAGGCGGTGTATTCAAAACCATCAATGGTCACCGATAATTTATATTGGTGATTAACTTTTGCCATCGTATCTGCTCCTGGAATATATTCGTAATTGCCATTTCCGGAGTTAACAAAGTTGAATACTTTATTATCATTTAAGTCGGTCAAGGTGACAATAGCATTTGTTACCGGCGGCGCAACGCTGCTGTTAAAATAAGAGTCGTTAAAGTTAACTCTCACCAGTTGTTTCTCCGGTAGATTATTGATAAAAGCATCAATCACATACAGTTTGGAACCTTCATCCAGATCGATCTGAATCACATCTTCACAAGAGGTCAGGAACATGCCAAATAAACCAAGGATCAAAAATTTTAGTGTCTTTTTCATTGCTCTGAATCTTAAAAATTAAAGTTATAAGTAATAGCCGGAACAAAGGTTCCTACAATGGAATAACGAACAGCTTCTGTTTGCAGCGGGTTATCGGCATTGGTTCTAAAATAAATACTAAATGCGTTTCGTCTGTTATAAGTGTTGTAAACGCTGAACACCAAGGTTTGCTTGTAACGACGGGTTTCGTTCTTTTTGAATGAATAGGTCGCTCCCAAATCTAAACGGTGGTAGGGTGTAATACGGTAATTGTTACGGTTTCCGGTAGTATTATACGGAATATTTAAATTTTGAATCTGCACTTTTGAATTTGGGAAGGTGCCCGGTACGCCGCTCAGATAAACAAAATTGGCAGCGATGTTCCAACGTTTGGTAATATCATAATTCACCACCACATTTAATACGTGTGTTCTGTCATAACGGCTGAAGAACCAATTATCGTTGCTGATCCCTCTCACCAAACGTTCCGTTTTACTTAAGGTGTAACTTACCCAACCCTGAATTTTACCTTTTGATTTTTTTACGTAAAACTCGGCTCCATAGGCCCTGCCTAAACCTTGTAATAATTGATTCTCAACAGTTGGATTAATGAACAGATCGGCGTTATCGATATAGTCCAGTTGATTTTGTAAATATTTATAATACACCTCAACGGAAGTTTCAAACATATTGTCTTTAAAGTTTTTAAAGAGACCTACACTTCCCTGATCGGCAATAAGGGGTTTTAAATTATTAGAAGCAATTGTATACACATCTAAAGGCGTACTTGCAGCGGTGTTACTGATCAACTGAATGTACTGAGCCATGCGGTTATAACTGGCTTTTACGGAAGTAGATTTATTCAGGATGTAATTCATGGAGAAACGAGGTTCAGGATTAACATATCCCTTTATCAATTCCCAGGCTGAGTATTCTTGACTGTAATCTAATGGTTTAGCTGTATTTGGAATGGTATCTCTGAAATAATAAGCAGTTCCTTTTCCGATGTAGGTATACATACTCAAACGAAGACCATATTCCATGGTTAATTTTTGTGTGAGTTTTTGTTCATTACCGATGTATGCAGAGTATTCGCCTCCATAACGTTTATCTGCCAGAAACTTAATATCTCCATCGGCAAATGTGCCGGTGGCATCGTAAGGTAAAAAGTCATAATAAAATGCCTGGGCTCCAAAACGAATGGTATTGCGGGGATTGAGGTAATAAATAAAATCGGGTTTTAAACTGTAATTAATAATATCACTATTCCAATTAAAAGCCTGATTATCTTCGGTAGAA
The DNA here is from genome assembly GCA_032358255.1 of Heterotrichella gracilis. NCBI lineage: Eukaryota > Xanthophyceae > Tribonematales > Xanthonemataceae > Heterotrichella > Heterotrichella gracilis. The sequence goes on along the minus strand of JAULBX010011099.1, from coordinate 651,037 downwards.
AATTTCAAATTATATTGATAATTACTATAGAAGGCTGTTAGGTTCATGAATAATTTTTTACCCAGCACCCTGTTCCAACGGGCAGTAGCCGTGGCATTTCCCCAGTTAAATGAAAAAGCAGGAGCACCAAAAACATCTCTTCCTAAATATCCACTAATAAACACCGTGTTCTTATCATTAATACGGTAATTAAATTTGGCGGTTAAATCATAAAAATAAAAATCAGCGTTTTTAATCGGACTTGTAGACTTTGCAAAAGGTTTTACCAAAGCATCAATGTAACTTCTTCTGCCGGCAATAATAAAGCTGGCCTTATCTTTAATTATTGGCGCTTCAATACTAAGGCGGCTAAAAATAGTACCAACCCCTCCGGTCACTGCTAATTTTTTACTATTTCCTTCTTTTAAACGCACATCTAAAATAGACGATACACGTCCACCATACTGCGAAGGAATTCCACCTTTTAATAACTTAACATCTTTTACGGCATCGGGATTAAACACAGAGAAAAAACCAAACAAGTGCGATGAATTATACACCGGTGCTTCATCCATTAAAATTAAATTCTGATCGATGTTTCCTCCGCGCACATTAAATCCACTGGCTCCTTCACCAATGGTAGTAACGCCCGGCAATAACTGAATAGAACGGATCACATCTACTTCACCTAATAATGCCGGAATTTTATTTATTTGTTTAATGTCGAGTTTGGCGACACTCATTTCAACACTGGTAATGTTTTTATCTTCGGCTTCGCCGGTAATAACTACTTCTTCTAAATTTTTTCCTTCTTCACCAATTTCAATATTTTTAGTGATGTTTTTATCGAGTTCAATCGCGAAAGTATAGGTCGCATAACCAATTAAACTAACGGCAATTACATGAGGACCCTTTGGTAAGGTCAATGAATAAAATCCATATTCGTTGGCTGAGGCACCGCTGCTGGATCCCATTTTATAAATGGTGGCGCCAATCAATGATTCCCCGTTTTTAGAATCTTTAATGTAACCACTGATGGTTGCTTTTTCCTGTGCAAAAAATGCAAAGGAGAAAAGGAAGAATACGAGAGTGTATTTTAATTTCATAATTGATTTGAGTACTGTGTTTTTAAATCGGGCGCTAAACTATGGAAACTAATTTTCCCTCGCAAGTTTCCATGGATGAAATTTGCCATTCATGTAGTATAATCATTATTTAGCCTCGAATAATCTCACAAGTGAGTGTTGATGTGAGTTAAAGACAAAAAAGGAGCCAAAAAGTTTAGCAGATCGCCTGCTATTTGCTTGTTAAATAAATAAAAAACAAGCCGGAGGAAATAGCTTTTTAAATGGTCAAAATCCTCCCTTTTTTAGTAAGTTTGCGCTAATTATTTAAAGCATTCATGAAACCTTCCATACCTAGGGGAACACGCGATTTTGGTCCTGCAGAAATGCAGAAAAGACAATACATCTTATCGCTTCTTCGCAAAAATTTTGAACTTTTTGGGTATTTGCCCATTGAAACCCCATCGATGGAAAACATTGGTACTTTAACCGGAAAATATGGGGAGGAAGGCGATCAATTGATCTTTAAGATCCTTAATTCACGCATTCATGAGGCAAAAAATAAGGATGTCCTAAAAAAAGAATTTGAACTTTCGTTGGAATCGGCCAGAAACTCAGCTGAACTCACTGAAAAAGCCCTTCGCTATGATCTTACTGTGCCCTTTGCCCGATTTGTGGTGATGAATCAGCATTTGCTTACTTTTCCTTTTAAACGCTCACAAATACAACCCGTTTGGCGTGCTGACCGTCCGCAAAAAGGCCGTTACCGTGAGTTTTACCAATGTGATGCCGATGTAATTGGAAGCAATTCGCTGATGAATGAATTGGATCTGATCTCTATGATGGATAAATCCTTTCAGGAACTCACTATTCCGGTGCTCTTAAAATTCAACAACCGAAAAATCTTATCTGCCATTGCCGAGGTCATTCAGGAACCTGATAAGATCATTGATATTACTGTTGCGATAGATAAAATTGACAAGATTGGAAAAGAAGGCGTGAATAAAGAACTCGCTGAAAAAGGAATCTCGGAGAAAGCCATCCTTAGCTTACAACCTTTGCTTGATTTTAAAGGCAGCAATGCTCAAAAACTGGAAATTCTGGAAACAATGATAGGCTCTACAGAAGAAGGAAAAAAAGGTCTGGAAGAAATTGAGTTTTTATTGAACAATGCCTTTCTTAAACATGCCGAATTGGAATTGGATATTACTTTGGCCCGCGGTTTAAACTATTACACAGGTAGCATTTTTGAAGTAAAACCAAAAGCGGGTAGCATGAACTCGAGTATCCTGGGCGGAGGCCGTTACGACGATCTCACCGGCATCTTCGGTTTACCTAACATGAGCGGTGTTGGCATTTCATTTGGCGTAGACAGAATTTATGACGTGATGGAAGAATTAAATTTATTTCCGGAAAGTATTTCTAAAAACAGTGGTACTCAATTATTATTTACACATTTTGATGCACAAACCCAATTTTATTGTTTACGATTAGCAGAAGAATGCAGAGCCAATTCTATTTCATGTGAAATTTATCCGGACCTCACCAAAAAATTAAGTAAACAATTTGATTACGCCAATAAAAAAAACATTCCCTTTGTTTGCACCGTTGGCAGCAAGGAAATGGAGAGTGGGATATTAGCATTAAAAAACATGAAAAACGGTGAACAAAAAGAATTTAACCTTATTCACCTTATTGAACATTTAACAAAACATTAGAATGGAATTTATAATTGATCATACCAAAGCATTAAGTCTTTCCGAATTAAACCGATTCATGAAAGATAAGGAAGCAACCATCGTGCTTTCAGAAGTTTCTAAAAAAGCCATCAGCGACTGCCGCCATTATCTGGATACTAAATTAAAAAATAATGATCAGCCTATTTACGGCATCAACACCGGTTTTGGTTCCTTATGTAATGTCATTATTCCGGATAAAGATCTGGAACAATTGCAGGAAAATTTAGTAAAAAGTCATGCTTGCGGCATGGGTGATGAAGTGCCACAAGATGTGGTACGTTTAATGATCTTTTTAAAGGTACAGTCTTTATCCTATGGTAAAAGCGGTGTGCAATTACAAACCGTTGAAAAATTATGTGAACTCTTAAACAACCGAATTTATCCGGTTATATACCAGCAAGGTTCATTAGGTGCTAGTGGCGACCTTGCCCCTCTGGCCCATTTGTGTTTACCTATTTTAGGATTAGGGAAAGTCAATTACAAGGGATCTAAGTTAGATACTGCCGTTGTTTTTGATCAGAAAAAAATAAGTCCCATCAAATTAAAATCGAAAGAAGGACTGGCCTTATTAAATGGTACTCAATTTATGAGTGCTTATGGTGTATATTGTTTATTAAAAGCGCAGCATCTCATTCATGCCTCTGACACCATTACCGCTTTATCGATTGATGCCTTTGATGCACGCATCGATCCGTTTAAAGAACATTTACATACCATTCGTCCGCATGCCGGCCAATTACAAACAGCCAAAGCCATTCGCAGTATTTTAGAAGGCAGTGAACTCATTGCCAAAGAAAAAACGCAAGTACAAGACCCCTACTCGTTTCGCTGTGTGCCGCAGGTGCATGGTGCCACAAAAGACACTGTTGCTTATGTCACAAAAGTGATTGAAGTGGAAATTAATTCGGTGACCGATAATCCTACCATCTTTATGGAAGAAGATGAAATTTTAAGCGGCGGAAATTTTCATGGTCAACCTTTAGCTTTGGCTTTTGACTTTTTAAGCATTGCCATGGCTGAATTAGCAAATATTTCTGAGAGAAGAACGTATCTTTTAATTTCAGGCCAACGAAATTTACCTCCCTTTTTAACGCCCAATGCCGGATTAAATTCCGGATTTATGATTCCGCAATATACAGCTGCAAGCATTGTGAGTCAGAATAAACAATTGTGTACCCCGGCCAGTGTGGATAGTATTGTAAGTAGTAACGGACAAGAAGACCATGTGAGCATGGGAGCCAATGCGGCCACCAAATGTTATCAGGTAATGAACAATGCCGAAAAGGTACTGGCCATTGAGTTGTTGAATGCGTCGCAAGCCTTGGAATTCAGAAGGCCTTTAAAATCATCGCCAACAATTGAAGCCTTAATGAAAGAATACCGTAAGGTTGTTTTTGTGATGCGCCACGATGAAGTGGTATATGATCTGATGCAGGCTTCACAACAATTTTTAAAGACTAATTTTAACGCTTCTTAAATTTTTACTTTTGTTCTTACTTTCCACACAAAACTTTATCAAGAAACAATCAAGGGTTTTTGTTTTAGGCCTTCTATTATTCTTGTATTCAGCGCCGGCAGAAGCCTGCCAATGTCCGCTTACACAGTTAAGTGTTGATGAATGCAATAAATACGAGATCATTTTTAAGGGTAAGATTGTGAGTGTGATCGACTGCAAGGATAAATTTGGAGAAGCTGTTTTTGAGGTGGAGGAATTATACAAAGGTAATTCGGAAGAACGATTTAAAGTTTTGTTTGAATGTAATGTTGAGTGTGCTCAAAAATTTTCTGTGGGCGACGAGTGGATCATTTACAGCCGTTACAAACAATTAGACAATGCTTTAATGGATTGGTGTAGCAGAAGTCGTAAGTTTTTCAAAATAGATAAAGAAGATTTTTACACCTACACCTATGGCAATGATTATGAAGATGAACTTGCCTTTTTGAGAAAAAACCTTGGCTTACATCGAACTTTGGTGGAGCAGAAAAGTCAGATCGACGGAAGAAATATTAAACCCAACATCAATGAAAGCATTGTGATCGTATTGATTTCATTGGGCGCCATTGTGCTTTTTTATTATCTGTTCAATAAGTTTTTTAAATAAATTTATTTAATAAGACGCGTATGAAAGGGATCTTTTAGATTCGTTTCGCTAAAAAATTCAAACTCACGATCTTTATGACCGCAAAAGCTTTTTCCCTAAAATTGAATGCTGTTATAAATACTTCGCGAAAGGGTTATCTTTTTTGATAAAATAACCTATGTCCTCTGTTTTGGTTATAGTTTCAATGGCTACCACATCAATGATGGCATTGTCTTCTAAACGTAAGATCATTTCTGCAAAAAAACCGTTTATTGAATAAAGTACGGCGTTTATCGTATTCGTTTTTTGTCTACTTACATAAAATCCCCACTCCCAAATCGCATCACATCTGCGATCTAAATCCATCTCTCTAAATTCTTCTAAATTCATTTCTTAATTATATCCTCTTAATCTGTTTATTATCAATCAAAGGTATGAAAATCACCTTGAAATAAACGTTAAGATTCGTGAAGAGAAACCGCTTGCATTGTTCTAATGTGCTGGAAATAGGCGCATTAGCATATATTTCACGGAGAAAATTTAGACGAACTCCTAAATAAATTCGTCAAAAAAAAGAAAGATTTATTTATCGAGCCATTCTTTAAAATCACTCACTCGTTCACGACTTACAATGCTATCGTCTTCGTTTAGCGACTCTGAGTGTATTTTTAGGCGTCCGTTAAAATAAGAACTTACTTTTGTTATGGCCGAAATGTGAAGAATTATTTTGCGGTTGATCCTGAAAAATGTATCCGGTGAGATCATCGTTTCCAGTGCATCGAGGGTATAATCGATGATATAGCGTTTTGATCCACTCACTAATAATACAAGTCCATCCTCTGAAATAAAATAAGAAATATCGTCGGTTTTAATGGAAGAAATGGTGTCGCCAATTTTTACCATAAAGCGATTCTTGAATTGTTTACTAAAATTTTGATAAGCCTGGTTAATATTTTCAATGATGGCAGTCTGATTTTTCGTGCTTATCTGTTTAAATTTTTCTAGAGCTGTTTTAAGATCGGCTATTCCAATCGGTTTTAATAAATAATCGATGCTGTTTACTTTAAAAGCCTGAATGGCATACTCATCGAAAGCTGTTGTAAAAATGATGGGTACATTGATGTTGGTTTTAGAAAAAATATCGAAACTCAAACCATCAGCCAGATGAATATCTACAAAGAGCAGATCGGCAGTTAAGCCTTTGTTGAATTCTTCCACACTTTTTTTCACAGAATCAAAACGCGCTACAATTTCGATCTTTGGATCGATCTTTTTTAACAGCGTCTGTAAATGCTCTGCCGATAGTTTTTCGTCTTCAATAATAATGGCTTTCATTGTTTTTTTAATAAAGGAAGCTTCACACAAAAAGACTGTTTGGTTTCAAGTATTTCCGGCTCTTCACTCGAAAAGAAACGGTATCGGTCTTTAATGTTTTTTAAACCGGTTTTAGTACTCTCTTCTACTACCGTTCTTAAATGGATAGAATTACATACAACTAGTTTGTTTCCTTCAACACTCAATGTGATACTCAGTGGCGACTCTTCAGAAACCACATTGTGTTTAATGGCGTTTTCAATAAGCATTTGCAAGGACATTGGTGGCAGTAACAAAGAATGCCGATCTTCAGGTATATTAATTTCAAATTGAATATTTTTATCGAATCGAATTTGAAGCAAAAAGATATAGGCATCTACAAACTCTAATTCCTTTTTGAGGTCTACCAGTTCGTTATTGTGATTCTCCAAGAGATACCGGTACACTTTGGATAATTGATTGATAAAATCCACCGCCTTATCTTGATCCTTGTATACCAGTGAAGACAATACACTCATGTTATTGAATAAAAAATGAGGATTGATCTGATTTTTGAGATTGAGCAATTGCGCCCGCATGTTCTCTGTTTTGTAATGTTCAATCTGCACCAGTGAGTCTTTCCAATTTCTAAAAAACTGACCGCTTATCTCAAAGGTTAAAATAATCACAGAAACGATTAAACCAACACCCAGACTCATAAAATTTAAGATCATTTCTCTTTCAGGAGGAATAATACAAACAAAGGTGTTGAATATTTTCATTGGCAAATAAACCCCTGCCGCCGAAAACACCAGTGAAATAACAAACTGAACTAAGAGTCTGTAACCAGGACGTGTTATCCAAGGAATTTTCTGATTCAGTTTTTCATCTATTCGTAAATTTCCTTCCCATACCAGGAAGGTGATAAATATGGCTATGAAATAATCGTATACTTCATTATGATCGCTTTGTGGGTCATGAGGCATCAATTTAGATATTAGGATGGCAATTAAGATTCCAGCCAGTAACATATAAATAAATCGTTTTTTATTTTTCCGCATCATGTAAAAGTAAAGAATATTTTTTAGAGACCTGTTTTACCCAGCTGTTCAATTTTAGAAAGCCAGTTCAGTCTTTGTGTTTCGTTTAAAAACCTCAGATTGCCGATGGATGTTAGTTTCACGGGTTTTATGCCACAAAACTCCAAGGTACGTTCTTTCACTTGTTTAACGGAAGGTTCTTTCATCAACCATTTATAGAACCAGGAAGGTGAATCAGAAGTGTAAATGATCCTGGCCGATCTTCCGGCTAATAATTTATCCCACCATGGTCCTTTTTGATGATATTTAAACGCGAAACCAGATAATAAGATCCTGTCAAAAAAACCTTTGAGAATAGCCGGTACCGACCCCCACCATACAGGATGAACAATGACAATATGATTGGCCCACTTTAATTTATCTTGCGCATGTTTCAAATCAGTTTCTAATTCCTGATTTTGGTTTAATCCATTTAACTGATCATAATTAAACTCTAGTTCATACAAATTAAGTAACAAGGTATGATGACCGGTCAAAGAGGCACCTTTTGCATAAGATTGAGCCAGTGCAGAACAATAACTGCCGGGTTTTGGATGTGCATTGATCACTAAAATGGTTTTCATATTAAAACTGAACTTTGTAAATAAAATTTGGAAAGAAGCCTATTTGATAAACCGTGCTTACTGTTTTTGTAGTGGTATTGTATCGTTGGGCAAACACATTTTTATGGTTGGTCACGTTTTGAATATCAAACATCAGCGATTGAGACAATTTTCTGGTCTTTGAATTAAAGGTGATACCGGTCTTTACATCCAGTCTGAAAAAATCAGGATTTCTTTCAGAAAACGCATAGGCATCACCCTTGAGCACTTCTTGTCCGGCTGCAATGGATGCATCGAGATCAACCGGCGTGTAATAACGACCTCCTGCACTTGTCATCTTCACATCAAAGGTCATGGCGTTTCTTTTTTCTTTGCCCAATTTAATTTCTTTTCCAAGGAGAACATTATACACGTAGGATCCGTTAAAGGCTGTATTACGTTCAATCCCATCACTTCCTTTGTATTTGGAATCATAAATTGTTCCTGTCATAAGGCCGTAATAGCCATTGCTGAAAAACTTTTCGATCGTTAATTCCAAACCATAGTTGGTGCCGCTTCCTGCATTCTGTAAATTCCCTACTTCATTCGGTTGAAAACTAGCGCCTGCATTCAGCATAGAGAAACTTCCGGGCTGAATAGTTACGGGAACATTGTTCAGCATTTGGTAATAAACCTCTGTTTTCACGCGCCAATCGCTTGCCGGCAAAAGATCGTAACCTAGTACCAGGTGTTGACTTCGGGTAAAATCAAGATCTTTATTTGTTTCAGAATATGAACCATCGTTGTTTTGTGTGCGGTAAAAATATACATCGGTAGGTTGAGTTTGACTGTGCATTCCGTATCCGGCGCTGAAGCCGTTTCTTCTGTTCAATTGATATTTGATGCCTACCCGCGGTTCAAGAGAAACCGATTTTGTGTAGGTCAAATACTGACTATGTAGACCAACATTAAAAGTAAGTTTATCATTCAGGTTGTATTTCGCATGAGCATATGCCTGAAATAAACTGGTGTAATCTTGAGTGTCCCATATTTGAAGCCAATAAGGTGTGTAATTGCGGTCGCGGTAAAATAAATTGAGATTGAAGAGTTCACCAATGAGACCGAACTTTGTAAATAAACGCGCATTTACTTTTGTGTTAAAGGATGTATTCACAGAATAGTTGAGGCGTTTGGTGGTGTTTTCTAATGTCGTAACAGTTGATTCATCCAAAACTGAAACGGTATCTTCCACATAAGTAGAGGCAGCATACGATGCGCCCAACACCGTATTGAAGTAAGATCGCGATCCCACTTTAATAAAATGTTTTAAGCCGATCAAACCAATATCACTTCCAAAATAACTATCTTTTTTTGGATCGGCGAATAAGTCAGTGGTATCGATCTCATTGTGTAAAAAATCAATTTTACTTCTTCCGGCCAAACCAAACAAGGTAAATTTACCAAGCTTACTTGTTCCTGAATTTATTTTAAATGAGATATCCTGGTATTGAGGTGTTGCGCTGGTTCCAATAGGAATACCTATTTGTTGAGCCAGTCCGGTGAAAGAATATCGGTATGCTATTAAATAAGATGAACCTTTTGTTTTATTGATTGGTCCTTCTGTCATAGCTTCTAAGCCGGTTAAGGCACCTAATTGAATGGTATGTTCGCGTTTTTCTGAATTACCATTTCTAAATCCCAGATCAAAAACCCCTGCGTTGGCATTACCATATTCGGCAGGAAAAGCAGAGGTAAAAAAATCAGAATTCTTTAGTACGTTAGTATTTATGGCACTCACCGGACCGCCTGTGGTTCCAATCGTTGAAAAGTGATTGGGATTAGGAATGTTTAGACCTTCAATTCGCCATAAAACGCCAACCGGTGAATTACCCCGTATAACAAGGTCGTTGCGTGAATCATCGGGAGAACTAACACCGGCAAAATTAGCCGCTAAACGGGCAGGATCTGATCGGCCACCGGCATAACGGTTCACTTCTTCCATTGAAAAAGAACGACCACTTACAGAGGTGAGTTCGTTTTGCGTTTCATTTTTTTTGCTTCCGGCAATGACCACTTCATCTAAAGCGGCAATGTTTTCTTCCATGCCAATTTCGAGTACAACCTCTTTACCGGCGGTAACCACTACATTGGATAAAACAATTTCCTTATATCCTAAGTAGGTGATCTTAATGTCATAACGTCCAACTGATACTTCATTCAATTTGAATCGTCCGTTCGCATCGCTCATAGAGCCTTTTATTGGATTACTTCCCAACAAAACAATACTTACTCCGGGAATTTGAGATTGAGATTCTTTATCGATCACAGTACCGCGAATGGTTTGTGTTGGACTTTGTGCACTAACTAAAAAAGTTAGAAACACTAAACTGATGGTCATTAATTTTTTCATGTAGATTTGATTATGGGTCAAAACTACCGCGTTTGGATCTCTATCTAAACGAAAAACCTATGAGTTGTAGAAATAGTTAGTTGAATTGTTATTTTGACTTTTAAGTTGGGGCTAAAAAAGAATGAAATAACTTTAAGCAGACCATTTGTAGGGTGAATGCTTCTAAAAAAAGGGGGGACTTAGATTTGTTAACTCGCTTTTTGCAGAAGATCGGCCACATTAATACCCATGTGGGTTTGAGAAAACACACATTTCCCCTCTTTAATTAAAAGCGCTTGGGGAGATTCGTGTTCAACATGATAGTGTGAAGCAATGGCATTCGATATATCTCTATGAGCCAAAAGATCCAAATAAAAAGGTTCGATCACTGTTTCATTCTCTTCCTTCCAGTTTCTTTCCAATCGGCTAAGTGCTGCGCTACTAATGCTACAGCGAGTGCTATGTTTCAAAATTAATACTGATTTCGATTTTGACAGCTCATTAATTTCTGCGAGTTGAGCCTGAGAGTTAAGTGTCTTCCAATTCATGAGATAAAGGTCTTAATAATTAAGAGGGGACAAAAGTTATTTTTTGTAAAGAGTCCGTTATTTCGAGTTAAGAAGACATGAAAGGATTCCTGGATTTTCAGTGTATTGTCAAGCCTACGGGAAGTAACATTGAGACTCATTAACTCATAAAAAAACGAATGGTTTTAACAAGCACCTCTTCTGCCTGTTCAGGCAATTGATTTTCGGTGAATGGATGTTTTACTCCGAAAGTATGATCGCCATCCTCTATAGTTAAAAGATTTGCTTGTGAGGCGCTTCGTTTTATTTCTAAAGCATCGGTATAGTTTACCGCAGTATCGTTCGTTCCATGAATAATTAAAAAAGGAATTTTCAGTCGTTTTACGGCGTGATTAACGTTCAAACGTTCTTTATTCTTTTGTTGATCCTCGTAAAACTGATAATACAAAGGCATGTCCTGTTTGGTACGCGCGTTTTTTGCATAGATAACACCATCTCTTTGCCAGGTTTCGATGGTTCTTTTTTTGTTTCGATCGGTTATATTACTCACAGCCGCCCAGGTGACTAATTTTTTAACCCGTTCATCTTCACTTGCTTTAATAATGGCAATGGCCCCTCCCCTGCTGTGGCCCAATAATCCTAACTTGTCAGGATCCATCTCCTTTTTTAATTCAGAATTATTCAAAAGCCAATCTATCACCAGTTTCAGATCTTCCAGTTCCTTGGTAAAATTATTATTCCCAAATGTTTCCAGATCACCAAAGTTCAAGGGGTCTTCCACAGTTGTTCCGTTGTGTGAAAAATTAAATTTTACAAACAGGCATCCCTCTTCGGCAAAGCGCTCTGCCATTTTATTAAAATGCCCCCAATCTTTAAATCCTTTAAATCCATGGCAAAAAATAACAATCGGCTTCGCTGTTTCGTTTTTAAGATAAAACAGATCGAGTAGAATCGTTTTATTGGCTGAGCCTTTAATTGCTATGTTTCTGATGAGCTCCATTTAAATACCCTTAGAATCCATTAGCTTTTGGTTCGAAAAAGAGGTAGACAGAAAAAAAAGAGCGAAAAATAAAAAATAATAAATGCCCATTTGCCTTTCTAACATCGATTCGCTCAGCATCATGATCGCCGCTGCAAACCAAAATATAATTGACAAGATGGATGCTTTGCTTTTAATGTACAAATACACCATGAATCCGACAAACATCATCAAATAAAGGATGCCGTAATTTAAGGCGAAGGTAAAATATTGATTGTGCGAATTTAAATGGATCAGCGCTCCTTTGTGATAACCACACCAGGTATAACAATAATCCAACAAGGCTTGTGTATTGCGACTTCCACTGCCAAAAAAAATATCAGTCATAAAAATAGATTTATTGCAATTAAAAATAAGCATTCGTTCAAGCAAGGTGTTATCGGTGTTTGTCTGTATAAAAAAGGCACGAAATTCATTAAAACGATTGTGAAGAGATGGAATGAAAAAAAATCCAAGCGCCGCTGTAATGAGAATCATGAACACATAGGCCCACTTTTTATTTTTACTGTCAGCGAATTTAAGTATGAGTCCAATGATCCCTGTGATTAAAATGATCAAAGCCATTTTTGAAGCTACCAGGACATTTAGCAGGATCAAAAAAACAAGACATATCATCCATAATCGTTTGTATGCTAGGGAATACTTGTTATAAAAGCTCAGGATCCATAAAATGGCCGTTGTGCTAAACAAACCATAATAACTGGGATGTAAGCCCGAGAATGTTTCGAAAGAAAGTCGCAACTGAAAAGCATAATCGGCATTAGATGGATTGCTGAACAAATTTCCATTAATAATTAAAAAAAACAGAGAAAGCAATGAAAGCATCGAAACACTCAAGATAAAAATTATTGGTACTAGCCTGAGATTATTTTTTTCGCGTAAAGTTGAATCCGCATAAAAAATAAATGGTGCAATTAAAAAAAGTAATTTTTTTTCTGTCTCAAATTGCATGATTTGGTTAGAAGGGAACAGAATAAGTTCGAGAAGATAGGGCACGGCAATGAGACTGAGTAATCCGTAACTGATAAATATCTTTGGATTTATTTTTTGTTTTTCTGTTACAAAAAGAACCAGTACCAATAAGGCATAGAGCATAAAGATCAAATGCGTTCCTTTGATCGGTAAAACCGGAAAAGAAAAAAGCATTAAGAAAAAAGCATTCTTAAAGCCCGTTAGTTTATATGTAAAAGGCTTATTCATGCTTTGCCGTACTTTTGATAACAATCTGAGGTGAATTTTTTAAATTCTTCTTGAAAACATGATCGGTCAAACTTTTTAATATTCAACATAAAATCATGCTCGTTAAATTGCACAGCCCCCGATTCAAATTCTTGAACCACTTTCACAATATCTTCAGAACATTGTGTTTGAAAAAAGATGCCTGTTTTTTCGGTCACTGTTTCTTTATAACCACCCAAGTAAGGCGCTAATATAGGGGTGGCACATGCTTGTGCCTCTACCACCGTAATTCCAAAATCTTCGTTGGCATTCACAATAAAAGCCTTGGCTTTGCCAATTCTTTCAGCCAATTCGGAACTGGAAATAAAACCCAACATGTCTACATTGGGACCGGCCATCTTTTTCAGTTTCTCGAGAATTGGTCCGGTACCTGCCACTACTAATTTTAAGTGAGGCAGATCGGCGAATGCTTTAATGATTTGCTCCGTTTTTTTATAGCTAACTAAACGAGATGCTGCAAAATAATAATTTTCTTTTTTTGAGATAGGCTTGAAATTTGAAATTGATACGGGTGGGTAGATGACTTTGGCCTCTCTGCCGTAATTGTTTTTTATGCGCATTTTAACGTTTTCAGAATTGGCAATAAAACAATCCACACGATTTACCGTTTGTAAATCCCAATTCTTTATACGATCAAGAAAATAACTCAGCACTTTTCGCGCCAGTTTGTTTTTAGGCACGCTTAAGTATTCTTCTTTGAGGTCCCAGGCATAACGCATTGGACTATGACAATAACAAACATGCACTTGATTTGCATGCTTCTGTACTCCTTTTGCAACAGCACTTGAAGAGGAAATAATGAGATCGTAGTCAGAAACATTGAGACGTTCAATGGCCATTGGAAAAAGCGGAAAAAGAAATCGGTAAAACCGTCTGGAAAAAGGAATATGCTGAATAAAACTGGTTTTTGTTTTTTTGTTTAACAAGTATTTTTCACGGTTCTCAGGCGAATAATGATCCAGTAAACAAAAGACATCCGCCTCAGGGTAACAAAGCAGTATCTCACGAACCACCTTTTCGGCACCGCCAATTTCATTGAACCAATCGTGTATAACAGCTACTTTCAATTTAAAAAAGGTTCTAAGGTTACTGAAATTTGTTCTCCGGCATTAGCCAATAAATACCTTTCAATTAGGGTCTGGCTATCCTGATCACTGATGCTCTTGTTTGGAAGTTCATCTAAAATAGTGATGAGTGAATTTGTCTTGCTCAGGTAATGTGGCAAAGTACCAAATGATTCTTTAAAAACAATCAGATCGCTGCAAATTACCGGTGTCTTGAGGCATAAACTTTCTAAAACCGGAATACCAAATCCTTCATACTTTGATACGTACACAACAGCCTTTGCATATTTTATCAAAGAGTAATAGACATCGTTCGTCACATAGTTCAAATAAATAATATCAGGGTCATTAAGTTGCTCCTTTTTTTGAAACACATCACTACCTGAACTGAGAAGAACGAGTTTTAGTCCCCTTGATTTTAACACCTCCCTGTTTTCTAAAACAAATGAAGCGTTCTTTCTTGGATTATCTGCCCCCGGTATGAACAGGTAATCATGAGGTATTTGTCGTTCGGCTATCCTTTCTATTTTATTAAATACATTCGAAAGCAACTTTATCTTTTCTTCGGGCAGGTGATAGTGCTTCATTAATTCGGTTTTTGAGAATTGAGAAACAGTCAAAACGGCCAAAGCCCTTCGGCAAATACGTGGAATCAAAAAACGATACCAGATCTTAAATGAAGCAGAAAACCACTGCATTCCTTTTTGCTCAAAAGCCAGATCGTGAATGGTGACCAATTGGTTTGAAAGTACTAATGGAGCGGCATTGCAAAAATTGATCAAGAGCGCATTTTTTTTGCCCAAGATAAAAAGAGGCAAACAAATTTGCTCCCATAAATTTAAATTAGTAAGTAATCCGATGTTTTTACCCGAATACTCTTCAGGGATGACTGCTTTTTTAGGAGCTAAAATCTGAAAATGGATGTTTTTCAAGCGCATGGCTTTAAGCATTGACAAGGCAAATACTTGTGTGCCCGTTTTTTGCTGGCCTAAAAATTTTCCATTTACGTAGATTGTCATAAAGCCCGAATATAAAAAGAGAAAAAGGAAGGGCAAACAGAAATATGTAAGCAAAAAATGTTATTTTAGGTGCTTGTTTAACAGCAAACAAACATATACTCTCTATTTTTTAGTTTATAAAAATCTTCAGTTAAAATACAAGCATTCGATGCTGGGTATTGTTTGGAGTTTTATACATCCCCTATTCTATTTATTGATCTTTAATTTTGTGTTTTCAAAGGCTTTTTCACACATTGAAAACTACTCATTGTTTGTTTTAAGTGGGTTGATCTTTTGGGTTTACTTTTCGGGCAGTTGTAATCAACTTTCACAAACTTTCATCAAAAACTCACATTTGATCAAATCACTTCATGTCAAAAAAATTCTTTATTCCTTTTCAGAGCAATTGACTGAACTCATTAGCTTTTTAGCCGGATTTCTGCTCTTTTTCCTTCTGATGATCTATTTGCATTTAAGCATTAATTGGAGCTTTCTTTACATCCTTCCAATTATTCTGCTTTTTTCGGTTTTTGCCTTTTCGGTTGGATTGATTCTTGGCTCACTCAATGTTTTTTTCAGAGATGTAGGCATCTTATGGAACACCCTTAATCCGGCGCTATTTTATCTTACCCCTATTGCTTATGGCATTGACATCATTCCACAGCAATACACGTTTTATTTCAAACTTAATCCGCTCTACCATTTCCTCTTCATCATTCGAAAAGTACTTCACGAAGGCGTTGCTCCCGACCTCAGACACAGTTTGTATTGTGTGATCATTACGTTACTGACTTTTTTTGTGAGTGTTTTTATTTACAAAAAAACAAAAAACGGATTTATTTCTAATTTATAATAGACCAAAAAAAACGAAACATAATTACTTCCATCTCAATTAATGAAAACAGTCGCTATAGAATTACAGGATGTCTCGGTAAGTTACATGCACAACCGACGAGGCATTTATTCTATTAAAGACTTTGTTTTAAAAGGCGGTTTGTTTTCTCCTTTTGAATTTAAAACGGTATTACAAGAGATCAATCTGACTATATACAAAGGCGAATCGCTTGGCATTTTAGGCAGAAACGGCGAAGGAAAAAGCACCCTCTTACGTACCATTGCCGGCATCATTGCCCCAAGTAAGGGTACCTGTCAAGTAAATATTCCGGTGTCGCCCCTGCTTGCCTTAGGTGCCGGAATTGAATTAGAATTAACAGGCATCGAAAATATTAAGATCTACACAGCCCTGAGTGGTCACTATTCGAAATCAACGATCGCTGCCTTGATCGATCAAGTTGCTTCGTTTTCAGAATTATCTATGGAGCAATTAAACATGCCAACCAAAATGTATTCAACCGGAATGTTGGCAAGATTGGCTTTTAGCAGCGTGGTTACTTCTGATCCTGAATTAATGATGATTGATGAAGTTCTTGCCGTTGGCGATAAAGGATTTCAGGAAAAGTGTAAACGACGCATACACGAGATCAAAAAAAGCGGAGCCACCATCCTTTTTGTGTCACATAATCCGGATGAGGTAAAAGAAATTTGCGAAAGAGGTGTATGTCTTGAACATGGAAAAATTAGTTGTGACGGCACAGCAGATGAAGCGATCAATCACTATTTGAACTTATTTACTTAATGGAACACAATCCTACAAAAATACAAAAGACTTCGCTTAAGGAACGAAACGAACTACAAAAACTTAAACTCAAATCAAGAGAAGATCTGGTTCATGATGTTATTCAAGCTAAAAGAGACATTGGGCATTTACATGAACAATTAAACAATGCCTTTAAGAGCATCGACCAGTTGATTAAAAAGGTAGCTGAATTGGAAGGGAGTAATTTCTATAAATTCAGAAAATTTATGGCGCTTTATTTAAAGCGTTTAAGAGGCAGCGTCAAAAAAGGAAACAAAAAAAATATTTTCTCCACCCTTTACCATTATGTTTTTAAGCGCGGCGGGCGTTTACTCCGAATCATCTTTGCAAAGATCTTAAAACATGTTTATTTATTGGTAGAGATCAAAAAAGTGGTCATTGTTGAAGTGTTCACCGACGTGCTTTCTAACCAGGCGGATTATAATCAATATCTCACGCGTAGACTACTCACAAAAGATAAACGTAAACAGATTCTAAAAACACAAAAAAACTTTGCTTACAAACCACTTATCAGTATTGTGATTCCGGTATATGACCCGCCCATTGATTTTTTTAAGAAGGCGCTGGATTCTATTATCAATCAATTTTATCCTCATTGGGAAATTTGTCTGGCCGATGATCAATCTAGTGACGAAGATGTAAAACTCACTATTGACGAGTATTGCAAAAAACATCCTAACATTAAAGTCGTTTACCGAAAAGAGAATGGACATATATCACGGGCGTCTAATTCGGCATTAGAACTTGCTTCGGGAGAATACACCTTACTGATGGATCAGGATGATGTGTTGGCAGAGAATGCACTTTTTGAAATTGTTAAATGCATTAATCAACAGCCTGATGCCGATCTCATTTATACAGATGAAGATAAAATTGATGAAAATGACATTCACTCGGTGCCGCATTTTAAACCGGACTGGAGCCCGGATAGTTTATTGTCTCGAAATTATTTAGGTCATGTTTGCGTTTTTAAAACCAATCAACTCAATGAAATTGGTGGCTGGAGAACAGGTTTTGAAGGCAGTCAGGATTATGATCTGGTACTGCGTTATACCGAAAGATTTAAAAACATTTATCACATTCCCGAAGTCTTGTATCATTGGCGCATTCACAACCAAAGTGCCGCTTCGAGTGAATCGGCCAAACCTTATGCCTACAGAGCGGCCCAACAAGCACTTACGGAAGCAATGGAAAGAAGAGGGTATTCTGCCACATTCGATTTTCTGGATGGATTCAGAGGCTATCAGGTGCGCATGAAGATCAAAGAACCTGATGAATTGGTCAGCATTATTATTCCCACCAAAAACAAACAAGATTATCTTGTAAAGTGCATTGATTCTATTGTAGAAACATCCACTTACAAAAATTATGAGATCATCCTGATTGATAACAACAGTGCTGAAAAAGGTTTTTTTAAAGCCATCGAAAAGTACAAGAATCAAAACCGATTTAAATTTAAAGTTATTCGGGATGAAGAGAGTTTTAATTTTGCCCGATTAATGAATGTTGGACGAAAACATTCTCATGGGAAGTATTTGATTCTTTTAAACAACGATACCGAGATCATAACTCCTGATTGGATAGAAGGTTTGATGGAACACGCACAAAGACCGGAGATAGGCGTAGTTGGTCCTAAATTATTATACGATGACGATACCATTCAGCATGCCGGTGTGGTGGTTGGACTGGGTGGCGTAGCTTCACATGCTTTTATTGGTGAAGATAGAGATGGTCCGGGTTATTTTAATTATGTGAACTTGCTCAATAATTATTCAGCCTTAACTGCAGCCTGTATTATGGTAAGAAGCGAAATTTACGACAAGGTAAATGGCTTTAGTGAGGAGTTTGTGGTGGAGTATAATGATGTTGATTTTTGTTTAAAATTAAAAGAAGAAGGATTGAATAATGTGTATGTGCCGCATGTTGAGTTGTATCATTATGAATCCGTTTCACGCGGTCATCCGCATTCTACTTCTGAATCATATAAACGTCATGTAAAAGAAGTAAATAAATTCAGAAAAAAATGGATGAAATATGTGGATCATGATCCGTGTTACAATCCGAATTTAACTTTGGGCGCAGAAAACTTCGCCATTAAAATATAGAACATTTAAAAACACTATGGTATTTAGCTCGGTCATTTTTCTGTTTTTCTTTTTGCCCCTGGTACTTTTTGGCAATTATTTGATCAAACAGATTCCTTTAAAGAATATTTTCCTGCTTTTGTTTAGTTTGCTCTTTTATGCCTGGGGAGAAGGCGCTCTGGTTATTCTGGTCATATTATCTGCCTTGTTGAATTATGTTATAGGCATGGCTATTGCTTTGAGCCCATTTAAAAAGCAGGCCATGGTTCTTGGCGTTCTGCTTAACTTAGGTTTGCTGGGGTATTACAAGTATTTTGATTTTATAGTTGAAAATCTTAACCTGATAGGGTTCACACAACTTGAGCAGCACCATATAATTCTGCCCATAGGTATTTCATTTTTTACTTTTCACGGCATGTCCTACATCATTGATGTATACCGTGATAATAAACTAGTTCAAAAAAGTTTAGCCAATCTTTTATTATACATCACCTTTTTTCCGCAATTAGTAGCAGGGCCAATTGTACGTTATCACGATATCTCTTTACAATTGTTTAAAAGGGAAATTACGATTGATAAAACTACCGAGGGTATTCGTCGGTTTATTATTGGACTGGCTAAAAAAGTGCTGATCGCTAATACACTTGGATCCTTGGCTGAACAGATCTTTAATACACAAACCGAATTAGTTGGCACAGGCGTTGTTTGGATAGCCATCATCGCCTACAGTTTTCAAATTTATTATGATTTTTCAGGTTATTCAGACATGGCCATTGGCTTGGCCAAATTATTTGGTTTTGATTTTCCGGAGAACTTTAACTTTCCATACATTGCACGATCGGTCAAAGAATTCTGGCAACGCTGGCATTTATCACTTTCCTTTTGGTTTAAAGACTACCTCTATATACCGCTAGGCGGAAGTAAAGGAGGAGAATTAAAAACCTACCGTAATCTTTTTATTGTGTTTTTGTGTACCGGTATCTGGCATGGTGCTTCCTGGAATTTTATTGTGTGGGGAATGATGCATGGCAGTTTAGTTGCCATTGAACGCTTGTTCTTACAAAAAGTACTGAGCCGATCGGCCATTGTTTCGCATTTCTATATGATGATTGTGATAGTAACCTCCTGGTTGTTTTTTACCGTAGAAGATTTTAGTAAGATCATGGTCTACTTAAAGAAGATGTATTTAATTGCCGGGACAGAAGGGGTTTTACCAATAAACGTGTTTATGTCTTATGAGCAATGGACCATCTTAGTCCTTGCCATTATTTTTTCTGTGCCTTGGCACAAGATCGTGTTGTTTAAGAGTCAGCGCATAAAAACGCTGATAAGCTATGGCGATCTTGTTTTTTTAATGGCTTTGTTTTTACTCAGCATTATTAATTTGGCCACAGAAACGTATAATCCCTTTATATACTACCGTTTTTGATCCGCTCAGTAAAATACTTTTCCATTTTATCAGGCTTGTTTTTATTGATCAATGTCATTACCCTGCTTTTAGCAAAAAGATATTTGATTGAGAAAGGCAAGGTCAGCATCACCATATATTATCAGAGTTTTAAGAGCGAAGATCTTAGTCTATATTGGAATGACGGGAAAGGATTTTCAGATCAACAACATTTGACTCAAAAAACATCGATCGATACTTACCAATATGAATTTCAGTTTACAGATCTGGACTCCTTAGTTGAAATCAGGATCGATCCAGACACAGACTTTGATCTTGCCTTGCTTAAACAAATATCCATTAAGGGGCTTTTAGAACCGCTTTCAATTTCAAACTTTGATAAGGCCACTTTAAATGGATTATTGGTGTATAAAGGCGCCACTCACACGCTTCTTCAAAGAAATAAACCCAATTCAGACCCTTACCTGGTTCTTTCCATCCCTTATAAAAATAGAAGTGTTTCGTCTGAATTTACATTCAAAGATCTTTTGATCTTAGGATTATGCATTGTTTTTTCAAGTGTGCTTTTCCTGTTCGTTAAGCAACGAATTCAGGCGCTGCTTATTTCATTGAAGTATAAGCAAATTGTTCTTATAAGTCTTTTTTTTATGATCACCGGTATCTATTGGTGCAATTTGGTCCTTCATTTTTATAAAAAACCTTCCAGCATCGAAAATCGCGCCTTAGCCACTAAGCCAGCCATTGACAGCTTGGTCATTCAACCAAAAAAATATTTCAGTGCCTATACAAATTGGTTTGTTGATCATTTTGCCTTCAAACAAAAGCTGGTGTATCTGAATTCTTATTTAAAGATAAATGTCTTTAAAACCTCTCCCATGCCTGATAGAATGTATATTGGACAAAATTTCGAATTCTTCCCAGCCAATAGTCTTTTTTCAGATGATATTACCGGAAAGCGCAGACTAAGTCCCGAGGAATTAACAGCACTCTTTGCAAATATCCTTCATAAACAAAATCAGCTGGCAAAACAGAATATTTATTATTACCTCACCATTCCTCCAATTAAACAAACTATCAATGAAGAGCTTTTACCAAACTATTTGCTCCTTCAAAAAAAATGCTGCAAAATGACTGAGCAATTTGCTAAGGAAGTTCAAAGCAAAAAAGCTACATTTTACATAGATATAATTTCTCTTTTAAAAGAACGGCACCGCAGCTTTCCTAAGCAACGCCTGTTTTATCAATACGATCTTCACTGGAATGAATGGGGTGCTTTTTTAGCCTACAGAAAGTTAATTGATCGGATACAGCAAGAACATCCTTGGGTGGGTGAACCTTTGGCGGAAAATGAAATAACACTTGATACAGTTTATACGGAAGATGCAGATCTATCAAAACTAATTTTAATGAATAAGGTATTCAAAAAAGAGAAAATTCTTATCCAGGCAAAATCAGATACCATTGTAGAAACCATAGTCAACGGCGTCTTTCAAATTCCAATTTACAAATACACCAATAAAAGCGCCAAAGGAAAAGTTTTAGTTTTCAGAGATTCGTATTCAGAACAATGGAAATGGCTTATTGCAAGACACTTTAATGAAAGCATATTCATTTGGGATCAAAACATCAGTCAAAAATTAATTGATGAGTACAAACCGGATATTGTCATTCAGGAAAACTGTGAAATGTTTTTGTTTAACCTATTTAACCCATTTAAAGAAAATGAGTAAAAAACCACGTCTTAATCTTCTTTATCTGCTTTTATTGGCATTTCCGCTAGCCTTCTATTTTTTTTATAAAGCTGAACATACCTTGAGTCCAAATTCAGAAAGCTTTCAATTTTATTCCAGCCTTCAATCAAACGGTGTTAAATCTGTTGTTTTTTATAAAAATGAATCGCCTTTAGTGAGCTGGAACGGCCCCTTTAATACTTATACTCAACTAGATTATTTTGAGAGCAAAAGAAAAACCGATGAAAAAGGGTTTCGTTTAAAAATCGAGCATGTTGGAAAGCATGACACGCTGCATTTTTTATCTCTTAATTTTTTAATTGACGAAACGGTTTACAGTCTGCAGCCCGAACAATTTAATTCCTTTGTATTAAGTGCTAATTGTAAACTATTAAACAACAACAATCAATTAATACTGGTAAGCAAAGATTCCGGTGATATTTGGATTGACCTCAAGTTGCCTTTAACCTGGAAAAGTGATTCTATCTCTACCTTTAAAAAAATAGTTCTGGCAGTTATTACACTCTTATTTTTTCTGGTGAGTTTTTATTTTAAACCAAATCGCAAAGAATTTATGAATGCTTACCTAATAAGTTTCTTTCTGTTATTCTTTCTGTGGTATCTGGGTAAAGAAGCCAGTGGACAAATTCGTATCAGTGATTTTAGTCCGAATAAATCCTGCACGTTTTTCTTTAATGATATCCCTATGTTTAAGCAGAACCTATCTGTTAGTTACAACGACACCATAGGCATCCGCAAAACTCAAGCCTATCCACATCAATACCAGTTTTACAGAATAAATTTAGAAGATAGTGTTCGCTCTATAAATAATATGGAGGTCAACTATCAATTAGGCTTTTTTAGTAAAACGTGGCCACTAAATCAAGTTAAACCTTACATGCTTAACGGAAATGGATTAGTTTTTGATAACAGTGGATTTTCAAATACAAAGCAAGATCCTTATTTATGTTTAACAAGCGCAGAATTCACTAAACCTATTAAACAACTCGACTTCCTAAGAAACAGTCTGTATTTGATGTTTTGTTTGATCTGTTATGCCATACTTCTTTTCTTAAGCACCGTAATTTCTTCTGAACCTAAAAATGCCATCTCTTATGCGTTTTTATTGATTTGTTTTTTTACTCCTGCTTTTTACTTATTTAATGCCGAGCGACTCATAATGAGCGAAGAAAAAAGATTAGCCTTTCCTTTGCCTCGTTATACAAATGACAATAAATTAAAAGATTATACCAAACAGCTTGAATACTACATGAAGGATCAGCTGCCGGGCAGAGGCCAATTAATTATAGCGAATAACTACAGCAAATACAAGGTGTTTTCTGAATTAGCAACTAACCCTATGGTTTACTTCGGAAAGGAAAACTGGATGTTTTACATAGGTGAGAACGTTAAAATGGTATATGAAAATAAAACCTTGTATACAGAAGCGGAGCTTCAAAAAATGACGCGAACCCTTGAAGAGCGAAGAGATTGGTTAAAGTCACAAGGAATTGCCTATTACCTGCTTTTTCCTAGACTCTCTCATTACTTTTATCAGGAAAAGGTTGGTGAAGGAATTTATCAATACATTAAAAAACCAAAATTAGAACAGTTCACAGAATATCTTAATAAACACAGCAACATTAATGTCATTGATGTATACAGCCCAATGCTCAAGGCCAAACAAACATACACCAGAGATCTGTATTATCGCTCGGACTCGCATTGGAATTTATTTGGCTCTTACTTTGCTTATGAGGCCATCATAAAAAGCATTCAAAAAGATTTTCCAAACATAAAAACACCCATTCCTTTGAATGAGATCAAATGGATAGAGGAAGAATCAACAGAAGCCGATCTTTCAAAACTGATCTCTCTTAGCGGTGTGATCACGCGTCATGAATTCTTACCGGTTCACCCAGATGTAAATAGCTCAGAAAGTATCCCTGCACCTCATTATCCTGAATATCATTCCGTTCATTCCCTAATTGTATATCAAGGCAAAGACACGACAATGCCTAACATTGTGATGAACCGCGACTCCTATTCAAACTACCTCATCCCTTATTTTTCAAAACATTTTAATCGTCAAACCTATATCTGGTCTTCCTTATTTTTTCCAACTATCATTGCAAAGGAAAAGCCGGATATTGTGATCACCGAAATGATGGAACGTTTTTTAGATGATCTGTTGATTGATAATCCGCCATTACCGGCAAAGTAGAAGTCATATTGAATTCGCTTATCAAAAAAATGACCGCATACATTTAATAAAATATAGCATAGTCCCTATTGAAAACTCTTTCGCTCTGTAAACCAACTCAAATTTTCCCTTGCCTTATTCAGTGAACCGTTATTCAATTATTTTCTCACCAAGTTAATTTAAAGGTCTTTTTGTCTAAGTGTAGCCCATTTACGTAGAAAGTAAATAAGCACTAAGCGATTTAGGTTATAATTTAGTCTAAATTATTTTCCAAATACCTATAATTCGTCTTATCTTCGTTTTATGACTTTTTACGAAAAGCTTAAGGATATGAAATCAGAATCTCTTACCCTGCAAAGGGATTTTTTGATTGTTGTTCAAGAGATCAGAGGCATGGCCTTAAAAGGTGAGGCGCTTACTGAAGAGCTTTTATTTAGAAGAGACGATATATATCACAAATTTGATAGAATATTAAAAGTACACCGCAAATTAATAAATTATACCAGTGCTCAACAAATTGACCTTAACAATGAGTTTTCAGAGCCCGAAAACATCTAAAAATGGGTTTCGCCTTTAAAAATCAATTCCCAAAGCTCCTTTAAAAACTGAATTACTTTTTTTATCATTATTACCGATCTTAACTGTGTTTGATTTATAATCTGATTCATTCCTTTTCGTTTTTTATATTGTAGTTGGCTTGTATTTCAGCTTCCTTTTTTGCCGATTAACGGAAGCAAAGATTTAAGAACGAATGGCGAGAAACAAGAGGAGAAGTCCTGAATGAGCAAAGGAAAACCCTCTTGTTATGGGAGGAAAAACCCCTTTTTTAGCTGCGCTGGTTTGTTTTTAAACTTTAAGAAACTAGTTTTACCAACATAAATTAAAAACGAAATCTATGGAAACAATCATGTCATTCAATTCAGAAAAACCGAAATCACTATTAAGTGATCCTATCGACCCTGTTGATTTTGATAACGGAGTTATTGCCTACGCCACTCATCCGGGCAGAATAAAGTTGCCCGGTGGCACCACATTAACAGGATTAAGATTTGATCGGGCGCATATTGAGGATTTACTCAAAAACCCAAATGTTAGCCATATTTATTTACGGTTTATTATTTCGCCAACGAGTAATTATGTGACAGTGGTTGCCGGTGGCTCTGTTCCAACAGCTGCACACCCTGATGGCGAAGTTGCCAAAACGAAGCTGTATGATTACTGCGAACCTTGTCCTAATGTTTGCGCCACATTTATTTAAAATAAATACTATCTTGGTGATTAAATGAGCGCCAAATTTATCATCTATTTTATCTTACTTAGTACGGTATTGGCATTTGGATTGTTTAAGCTGAAAGGATTGAATAAGCCTTTAAAGCTTCTGCTGATCCTGCTTGTTTTAGTTTGGTGCAGTGAGATCATCGGTAGATGGATTAGTACTCAATTCAAATCCAGCTTACCTGTGTATCATTTTTTAATCCCACTTCAATTCATGTTATATCTGCTTTTGTATATGGAAATTCTAAACTTGAAAGCACAAACATTGTTTCTTTTTAAGATCCTGCTTATATCCGGCCTCTTCTTTTCTATTATCAATTCCTTGTTTATTCAAACTTTATTTTTGTTTCCTTCCAATAGCTTATTTCTGCTAAGTATTTTCTTGGTCATTTGCAGCCTCGTTCATTTTCTTAACATGCTCCGTAACCCGCTTGACCATTCTCCATTACAAGATTCCTTTTTTTGGTTCAGCGCAGGAAACCTGGTTTTTTATTGTCTTACCTTTTTTATTTTTGGATTCTTTAATCCACTTTTAAAATTAGCAGGACATCTTCCTACCTGGGCCGGGTCAATTATTTTTAGTGCTAATCTTCTCCTCTATAGCTCTTATTTCATGAGTTTTTGGTTTGGAAAAAAAACCATATCCACTAA
The DNA here is from genome assembly GCA_032358255.1 of Heterotrichella gracilis. Classification (NCBI taxonomy): domain Eukaryota; class Xanthophyceae; order Tribonematales; family Xanthonemataceae; genus Heterotrichella; species Heterotrichella gracilis. The sequence goes on along the minus strand of JAULBX010011099.1, from coordinate 624,996 downwards.
ATGACAGGATACACGCTCAATATCGATGTATTGATTCCAATGGCCGCCGGAACCATTCTTCTCTTAACACTCATTGTGTTCATCGGCTACTTTTTATTTCTGCATTACAAAACCCGACAACGGTTTGACTGGGAACGTCAACAATTTAAACAAGCTGTACTTCAAACAGAAATAGAGATCCGGGAAGAAACCTTGACGCAAATTTCAAGAGATCTGCACGATAACCTCGGACAAATAGCTTCTTTAATAAAGATCAATCTTAATCTCGTTTCCAAAGATCTGAAAGAAGTAGATCAACTTAAAATTGAAGATTCGATTGAGCTGCTAAAACGTTTGATCATCGACATCAAATCATTATCCAGTAGTTTAAATAGTGAAAATCTCAAAAACTTTGGATTACTGGAAGCCTTGAACGATGATGTGCAACGAATCAATAAAACCGGACATTTACACATTGATGTTCATGCAAATTCTGCCCTGCCTGAATTGTCACCGGAAGTTGAGATCTTTATTTACCGTATGTGTCAGGAAATATTAAATAACGCTTTGAAACACGCCGGTGCCAAACACCTGTTGATTGAAGTTAAAACAGACGAGAACGGACTTGAATTCTCATTTAAAGATGACGGTAAAGGATTTCACATGAAAGAAGTTTTAGAAAAAAAGAATGGCAAAGGAAATGGCTTAACTAATTTGTTTAAACGCTGCAGTATCATTGGCGCCCAACTAAATATAAATAGTACCTTGGGAAGCGGAACACACATTCAAATTCACTTACCCTTAAAACGCACATGAAAACACCCGAACCAAGCGCCATGACCATTGCCGTTGCTGATGACCACCAATTGTTCAGAAGCGGATTGATCAATTTAATCAAATCATTTGGCCGTGGCTACACCGTTATTTTAGAAGCCGGCGACGGAAAAGAATTATTACAAAAATTAGAAAGCGTTCCTTTACCTGATCTGGTTTTAATCGATCTGAACATGCCGGTAATGGATGGTTATGAAACTGCCAAAGAATTACATAAAACATACCCCCAATTAAAAGTGCTGATGATCAGTATGGTTGATGATGAAAAGACCATGATCAAACTCATGAAAGCGGGCATTCGCGGCTATCTCAGCAAATCTATTGAACCCGAAGAATTAAAGAAAGCCTTAGATATCACCTTCGACAAAGGATTTTATTACACGGATTTTTTAACGGGAAAACTCATTGATGCGTATCAGGATAAATCCACAACAAAGGCGATACCTCCACTCACCGAACGCGAAAAACAATTTTTAGATTTTGCTTGCAGCGAATTGACCTATAAAGAAATTGCCGATCAAATGTTTTTGAGTGTTAAAACCATCGATGGTTACCGCAACGACCTGTTTGAAAAACTCGATGTTAAATCGCGCACCGGTTTAGTTTTATACGCCATTAAAAATGACCTGGTGAAACTTAAATAAGTAAGGAACAAATTTTAATAAAACTTGGCCTGAGTTTGTTACTCTTTTGTAAGTCTGGTCAGCATATCTTTTAATTCGGCTACTTCCCTTTCCAAAACAGTTATGCGCGCTTCAAGATCAGAAGGTGTTTTACGAAAAATTTCCTGATCTGCTTCTTCTTCCACCATCACTTCGCCACCTAATAGATGGGCAAAACGCACTTCTTTTTGTCCTGGTCGTTTAGCCAGTTCACAAACAAAAGGAGTATCGCCGGCACTTAATTTAGTTAATACCGAATGTACCTGTTCTAAGGATTTAAACTCCACTAAACGATTTGAATTGGTATTGAGTTCGCCGGGAGTTTGAGGTCCGCGTAACATTAATAAACACAAAATAGCCAATTCCTCGGGTTCTATTTCAAACACAGTTGTCACATTGTGTTTGTATTTTAAAACCCTGCTCCCGCTTCCAATGGCAGTGGCCACCAGACTTTGCGCTTTGAGTTGATTTAATGCCTCCTGTACTTCCGACTCCTGGTAATCACTTACCGGGTGACGAGAGGTTTTTTGATTGCAAGCTGCGGTGAGCCCATTTAAGGTCATGGGATAATAATCAGGAGTGGTTCTGCTTTTTTCAATGAGTGATCCCAATACTCGGACTTGAATAGGACTTAAAATAGGTAATTCGTTCATAGAAGAAATAGTTGAATGGATGAGGTAAAAATGATTGAGTCTTTAATTTACTAATTCGCAAAGGCACAGGGATTATAGTTTCTGCCTGATGGTATGTTTTGAACTGCCTTTTTTTTGTTTTTTAGCTTTATCTTCTGAATTATCATCCGACTCTTTTGGTATAATGACCGGTTTTTTTTCTTCAGGGCTTTTTTCTTTCGCCGTGTTTTCAGATTTGTTCTCTGTTTCTGTTTTCTTCTGGGCAGCGGCTTTATCAGACTCTTCTTTCTCCTTTGCTTTTTTATCCGCTTCTGCTTTTTCTTTCGCTAATTTTTCATCCTCTGCTTTTTTCTTTTCCGCATTTTCTTTGGCTTCCTTTTCTTTTGCCAGTTTATCGGCAGCCGCTTTCTCTTTTGCCGCTTTGTCTGCCGCAGCTTTATCTGCCGTGTTTTTTTCTGCTGTTTGATTTTTGGCCTTTTCTGCTGCTTCTTTTTCTGCTTTTGTTTTATCTGCCACGAGTTTTGCGGCAGCGGCCTGTTCTATTGCTAGTTTTTCTTTTGCGGCTTTTTCTTGCGCCAGTTTTTCCCCTTGTGCTTTTTCGGCAGCTGCTTTTTCTTTAGCAGCTTTATCCGCTAAAACTTTATCTGCTGCAGCCTTCTCGGCTAAGGCTTTTTCTGAAGCAGCTTTTTCAGTAGCTGCTTTTTCCTTTGCCAAACGATCAGCCTCTGCTTTGTCTTTTTCTGCCTTTTCTTTTGCTGCCTTCTCTGCTACTGCTTTTTCCGCCGCAGCCTTTTCTGCTGCCGCTTTTTCGGCACTCGCTTTTTCCTTGGCCAAACGATCAGCCTCTGCTTTGTCTTTTTCTGCCTTTTCTTTTGCAGCTTTATCAGCCGCTAATTTATCTGCTGCCGCTTTTTCAGCCAACAACAAGGCGGCGGCGGCCTCTTCTGCTTTTTTAGATGCCCCATCCTTTTCCTTTAAACATTCACCCACTTTAACCAGTTGATCTTTTGGATACATTTCACCCGGAATCAAACTCAAGGCTTTTTCATAATTGGTTTTTGCCAATGGACAATCATTCTTTTTTAAGGCGGCGTCTCCTGCCTTTGCAAATTCAATAAACTGATCAATGAGTTTTGTTTCAGCCTCAGAGATACGACCTAAACCATCCAGAATCTTATCGGTATAACCCTCATCGTGATCAAACTTTTTTCTATCAGCGATCCACTTAATTTTGACAAGGGGCTGTTTTAACATGCCGTAATCTATTCCGGGAAGTGGTTTTGCCATTACAAAGCCACCAATTCCAAAACTGGGATGAAAATTATCGTTAGCCACATCCGCAGGAACACCCATGGTGCTAACCGCAAATTTTTTGGCATTACAGTCTTGATACGATACCACCAACACAAAATCGCCATTACCCGGAACTTCAATCATAAAATCACCGTTGGCATTACTTCTTACCTGCTTGACCAAAGTGGCACCTTGATACAAGGCAATAGTGGCCCCACTTAATTCCGCTTCGGTGCGTTCGGCTTTATTGGAAAGCTTAAGCAGCCGTAACTCCACATTGCTGGAGAGTTCCAGCTTCCATGCCTGAGCTAAAAAAGTCAGAGGATAATTGAAGAGAGTAATTAATAAAAAGAGACAGATTCTCATTAACACATTAAATTATTCGGCAATATCAGTAAACGGTTTTTTCGTATTTTAAATACGAATATAAGTAATGCCTACAATAATCTGCTTAAAAAATAAAAACAGGGGGTATTTTGGATAGTTTCAGGAAGGCTAAGACCTTAAAACTAGTAAATAGAGGCTTAAAGACCTGCAGGCATGCGCATGTTGTGCTGCTGGTAGGTAGCTATTTGATAGGAAAGAACATCTTCTACGACCTCATCAAACATCTTTTTTTGATCGTAGGTGTTAGGGAAGGACCATTCTTTACCACGACGGCCCATGCCATCGTCAGACCAGGTCCAAACAATGATCATTCTGTTATTCACTTCTGATATTGAAAACACACTGGAGGTTTTATGGCTGGAAGTTCGGATACTTAAGGAATTCGATTTTAAACGCTCAATGCGAGAGGTTTTCCCTTGCGCCAAAGCAAGATCAATAAATACCTTGTACTTAACAAGCATGTCGCTTTCTGAGTTGATAGCAGATCTTTTAAAACGAACCTGAACAAAATAGCCCACTACAAAAACAACAAAGAGACCAGAACCGATAATTAATGCGCTCATTTTTTTTAATAATTAATCTTATTTAGGTTAAATTTAAGCAGCACATTGAAACAAAATCCAAGATTTCGACCAAAAGCCGAATACTGCTGCCAAGCGGGCCTTTTTTTCAAGCGAACATAAAACGGACGCCCCATAAACAGCCGCTTTATATAAAATTAGCATTCAAAAAAGGTCATAAATCCCCAATTTGGTATATTTGCAGCTTAATTTTAATATTCATCTCTTGTTTAAATTCATTGGCGCCGTTATTGGCTTTTTCATTTTAGGAAAAAATTTCTTTGGAGCTTTTATTGGTTTCATCATTGGCTCGGCTATCGACAATTATTCTTCTATTTCAGGCTCCGCCAGAAGCGTTAGTGGAAAACCGGAAGATGTGTTTGATTATTACCGCCGACAAGCCTCGCGCTCACACGAAGATTTTGCCACCATGTTAATTGCTCTTTCTGCCGCGGTGATGAAAGCAGATGGTCGTCCATTGAAAGTTGAATTAGAATACGTCAAATCCTTTTTTGCTCAGCAATTTGGTCCACAATACACCAACGAGCATTTACAAACTTTAAAACATTTTTTAGAAGCGCAACACATTCCATTAGATCAGATCTGTCGCGACATTGCCCTCAGAACAAAAGAAGAGGTACGGATACAATTGTTGCATTATTTGTTTGGGATTGCGAAAGCCGACGGACATGTGGCGAATGAAGAGATCAATTTATTAAAACGCATTTCTAATTTACTGGAAATTCCGGGCGCTGATTTTGAAAGTGTGAAGAACATGTTTTACCGTGATGTGAATTCAGATTATCACGTGTTAGGCATTGAACCAGGCGCCACAGAAGAAGAAATTAAAAAAGCCTACCGTCAAATGGCCATTCGTTATCACCCCGATAAAGTGATTCACATGGGGGAAGAATATCAAAAAGGAGCTAAAGAAAAATTTCAAAAAGTTCAGGAAGCTTACGACAATATTAAAAAGTCGAGAGGGATTGCTTGATTTTAAAGATAACGCACTTGGAAATGCGCCAAATGAATCCTCAAAATTCTATTGAAATTATTTAATGATTCCGTTTTCTCACGAACCAATCGGTTTAGGAATGGTGTGTTCAGGCTTCGCTTTCTCCTGATCTTTCACCGCTTTATTGTGTTTTTTCTCCTTTTCTTTTTCACGTTCCTTTGCCGCTTTTTCGTCTTCCTTTTTTTGTTTATCCGCTTTTTTTAAGGCTTCCGATTCTGCTTTCTTTTTATCTTTTGCAGCTTGTTCTTCCCGCTCTTTGGCAGTAGCTTCTTTTTCTTTTAATTCCTTTTGTTTCTTTTTTTCATAATCTGCTTTCATGGCGGCTTCATCTTCAGCTTTAGATTTCGCCCGGCCTTCCTTTTGTTTCGCTCTTTTTTCTTCGGCAGCTTTTTCCTTGGCTTTTTCTTCTTCCGTTTTTGGGGTGATCTCTTTTGGAATAATGGCTCCTTTAGCAGGTGTCGTCTTATTATCCTGTGCCAGGGCACTCACTGACAAAAGAAGCGCAATAAAAATAAAATTGGTTTTCATGACAAATAAATTAATAGGAAAGATATAAAAACAAACTAAGATAGATCAAAATTACGGCTCATCCTCATTTCAACTTTAAAATATAATATGTATTTTGTATTGTTAAAGGAATGACATAGATGGTGCTTAAATTTATTTTTCTGTTTTTATTCTTATTGGCATTATTAGTTTTGGGAAGTATCATCTTCCGAAAAAGTATTCTCCATTACAATCCCCGCACCTGGTTGATCACTGAACTTTTTTGGCTAAGCATTTCTTTTATTGCCGTATGTGTGGGTTTGGTGGAGATTCAGAGACTGGAACAAATGAATATTTATCAGGAAAAAGAAAAAAGACTGATGGAAGATTATCAGGAGAAAAAGAACCTGCTTTCAGCCCAGACTTTTTTTCTAAAAATTGATCCGAAATTACCAACCCGTGAAGCGGAAGGCATTAAATGGTTTCATAAGATGAAAGGATTGTTGGATGAAGGCATGAATACCAATCGCTGGGAAGGCTTTTTATTTTTTACCAGAAGTTATGTCTTAAAGGAGCCGGGTTGTTATGCCGATCTGCATAGCAATGCACTGGAATATGGCTGGCCGGAAGACCTAAAGTTACAGGAAGAAGATCTGTTCTTAAAGGATGAGATCAAATGGGTGTCCGACAGTTTAAAACTCTTTCAAAAACGCAAATCTGAACTGATAGAGATCAAACCCAAAGAAATTACTAATTACATGGTGCGTTATACCTTACTGGTATTATTTCTAACCGGCTTATCGTTAAAGATCCTAAGAACCATTTCTGATTATATTTCGAAGACAACAAAAACCAAGGAGAATAACGGGAATTCGGAAGAAACAAAATCCTCAGGCAAAGCAACTAAATACTTTTATCTATGGCAAAAAAAGCAAAAAAAACAGTCAAGAGTAAAGCGGTAAAAAAATCGCCTACTAAAAAAACAAATCAGGTTGCGGTAAAAAAATCCGCGAAAAAAAGTGCGAAAAAACCAGTGAAAAAAGCGTCTTCCAAAAAGAAAAAAGACGATCTGATGTGTTTTTTAACTTCGGCTTGCGTTAACTTTTATGGCTTAAAGGATAATGGTTATGAGTTAAACACTTTAAGGCAGTACCGCGATTCTTATTTAACAAGATCGAAAGAAGGTCGGGAATTAATTCAAACTTATTATCAGGTATCGCCTGTGTTGGTTGAATTAATTAATAAAGATGAAGCCCGATCGGAGCGTTACACCTACATCTATTCGCAAGTTCAGGGGGCCTGTGCTGCTATTGAAAAAAAACACTTTCTAAAAGCAAAAACAATTTACAAAGACATGGTGAATATCTTGATTGAAAATTATTCACATGGCTAATTCAAAGATCCCTAGTTCTGCCTTTGCTTTTTTAAAGGAATTAGCCAAGCATAATGACCGTGACTGGTTTACTGCAAATAAAGACAGATACCTCATAGAATTAAATTCCATAGAGTTATTTGCCGAAACACTGCTACGTGAAATGAATAAACACGATGTGATTGAAACAATCAGCGGTAAAAAAAGTCTTCACCGAATTTACCGGGATGTTCGTTTTTCAAAAAATAAAACACCCTATAACACGCATTGGGGTGGCAGCTTTAAACGGGCCACAAAAGCAAGAAGAGGTTCGTATTATTTTCATTTGAGTCCGGGAAACTCTTTTATTGCCTGTGGCTTTTGGGGACCGGAGCCAAAGGATCTTAAGCGTATTCGGGAGGAGTTTGCCTTTGATGAAAAAACATTCCGAAAAATCACTTCTGCTAAATCATTTATCAATACGTTTGGAAGTTTGCAAGGCGAACAATTAAAAACCTGTCCTCAAGGTTTTGATCCTAATAGTAAAGCCATTGATCTGTTGCGTTTCAAACAATTTTTGTTGATCAAACACTTTGATGATAAAGAGGTATTGGCAGATGATTTTGTGAAAAAAGTGAATGAGGTATTTAAAAAAACCCGGCCTTTTTTAGATTATATGAGTGAGGCGTTAACCACAGATGTGAATGGGATCTCCATTATCTAGGTTTCTTTGATACGACCTTACTTCACCTCCAATAAGGTAATATCAAAAATCAAGACCGAATTAGCCGGAATATTTGTCTGAGCATTGGCACCATAGGCCAGAGCTGACGGAATGAGGAGTTTGCCTTTGCCTCCCACCTTAAAATAAGGAATGCCTTCTTGCCAACCTTTGATCACCCCTGCAAGGTTGAAGCTGATGCCGGTAGATTTTGATTGATCGAACACATTGCCATCCGTTAAATACCCCTTATATACCACCGTGACATTTGAACTAGAGTTTGGTTGTGCACCTGTTCCAACAGTGCTCATCACGTAATATAAACCTGAGCCGGTAGCGGTGGCACTTAAATTATTGTCGGCAATGTATTGCGTGATGATACCTTCATCAATGGCTTTTTGGTCGACAGTTTCTTCTTTTTTGCAGGAAAACAAGACAAGTAAAAACGTGAATATTATTAGACTTTTTAATTTCATTCTAATTTAATTTTATTCAATTGTAAGTAATACCAATTTGGATAATAAAGATAACCATTTCGCCAAAAAAAAGCTGTTTTTCTCTTACTTTGTTTTGATTTTGCTTTTTATAGCTATTATCAATTCAAACAATTTCAAGAATTTTATTTTAAATGTTTCTATATGAATGCAAGCATTTAAATTTAATTGAATTTCACTGAGTTTGATTTAGCGCATAAAATTCTGATTTGTTATTTTATCTCAGAAAAATTGTACATTCTAATTAGTGTAGCTTCGCACTTTCTTTTTAAATTATAATGTTCGTTTGGCTTTTAACATTTTAAAATGCCTTTTTACCTTGTTTTATTCCTTAAAAGCTTTAAAACTTCATTGACATGACTCAAGTCATTTTATTGAATACCTACCTGTTGTAATTTTACTTCAATTTGTTCGCCCGAATAGATACTCTTTTTGTCCTGGGTGAATTCAGTTCTATAACTTAATTCGGTTCTATAACTTTTAAACTAGTTGACATGAAAACAAAAAATTACATTTTTCTAATTCTGCTCGCCTTGTTTGGCTTGAGCTTCAGTGCCACAGCACAATTCAGTACAATCAAAAACTTTAATGGAGGTTCTGATGGTGGTTATCCTTTTGGATCTCTTATTTCAGATGGAACCTTTCTGTATGGTATGACGAGTGCGGATGGCGCCAACGGTGATGGTGTTGTTTTTAAAATAAAACCGGATGGAACAAGTTTCACTAAACTATTTGACTTTTCAGATGCCACAAGTGGCAGTATACCAATGGGTTCACTTTATTATGATGGTACTTTTTTATATGGTATGACAAGTGAAGGAGGCGCAAATGCGCTTGGAACCATTTTTAAAATAAAACCGGATGGAACCGGATACCTAAAATTATTAGATTTTGACGGTGCTGCAAAAGGAAGTTATCCGCAAGGCGATTTAATTTCTGACGGCACGTATCTCTACGGATTGACCCGTTTAGGGGGCACCAATGATGTAGGTTGCATTTTCAAAATAAAGCCCGATGGGACTTCTTTTGTAAAAATTTTCGATTTTAGTCTAAGTACATATGGAGGAAATCCATGGGGCTCATTATATACTGATGGAACCTTTTTGTATGGTACAACAGAATATGGCGGCGCAAGTAGCCTAGGGGTGGTTTTTAAAGTATCTAAAGATGGCTCAAGTTACGTTAAACTAGTTGAATTTTCAGGATCCTCCAACGGTACAACACCTCGAGGCTCGCTCATATCAGATGGTACCTTTCTTTATGGATTAACAACTTATGGAGGAATCAATGATGAGGGAGTTATATTTAAAGTTCAACCGAACGGTACCGGTTATAGCAAGTTACATGATTTTTCTTTGAGTTCTACCGGTAAAGCGCCACATGGATCATTAGTATTAGTTGGCACAACACTTTATGGTATGAACATTGAAGGTGGGGCAAACGATGGCGGGGTGCTTTTTAAAATAAAAACAGACGGTTCAGGTATTACTAAACTTATTGATTTTAATACAGGATCTAATGGAGACCAACCTTTTGGTTCTTTGCTTGCAATAGGCTCTGATTTATATGGCATGTGCTATGATGGTGGGGCTTTTGCTGCCGGCAATATTTTTAAATATGGAGGGGTTCCGGTAGCTATTTCTGAATTAAGTGAAAACGATCAGGTAACATTTTATCCCAATCCGAACAAAGGAAAACTCTCAATTAACTTATCTCAAGCGAAATTTGAAGATGATGAAACATCTATCCAGTTTTTTAATGAACTCGGCCAATGTGTTTTTAAAACCACCACCTTTAATCAACAAGATTTGTTACTAGACTTAACTGACTATAATAATGGCATTTATTTTATGAGAGTTTCTAATGGCACCAAGCTTATCTCTAAAAAGATCATCCTTCAAAAATAGATAAGCTTTTAGCTCTTTTATGACCCATGGACCATCTTTTAAAAGTTAGTCCATGGGTTTTTTGCGTTCCGCGCTGTCTTAATGGTCATCCATTGAACTAGTTAAAAAATTCCATAGTTAATTTTGCGAAACCAATTAGTTTCATATATATTTGCAACCAATTAGTTTCATTATTAAATTTAAAAGAGGGTGAGAAAATTAAAATTACAAGTGCAAGTATCCATAGATGGATTCATAGCCGGGCCAAATGGTGAAATGGACTGGATGTTGTGGGACTGGTCGCAGGACCTTAAGGATTATGTGACAGAACTTTGTCATTCTGTTGACACTATTCTATTAGGAAGAAATCTGGCAACAGGGTTTATTCCGTATTGGACACAATCTTATGCCAGTGCTGAGCCCGCCGAGGGTGCCGAATTTTTTGCAAAAGCACCTAAAGTGGTTTTTTCAAAAACATTAGAAACCTTTGAATGGGATAATACCCTTCTTGCCAAAGGCGATCTTGTAGAAGAAATCAATTCATTAAAAAATAAAGCCGGAAAAGATCTGATCGTGTATGGTGGTGCTTCTTTTGTTTCATCGCTCATTCAGGCCAATCTGATCGACGAATTGCACCTTTTTATTAATCCAAGCATACTTGGTAAAGGAATGCCCATTTTTCATTCGGTGAAGTCCCCTCAAAATTATAAGTTAATTGGCTCCAAACACAGTGCCTGTGGAATCATGGTACTGACTTATCAGAAATCATAAGATGAGAAGAGATGTGTTTCAGGCCATTGCTGATCCGACACGCCGGGCAATCATTTTATTGATTGCCTCACAGGCCATGACGCCCAATGCACTTGCCGAGCATTTTGACACCTCGCGTCAGGCAATTTCCAAACACTTGCGCGTTTTATCTGAATGTCATATAGTAAAACAAGAACACTTGGGAAGAGAGATCTATTATGAAATCAATGCCGTAAAAATGAAAGAACTAGATAAATGGTTAGAACAATTCCGAAAAATTTGGGAGGGCCGCTTTTTTGAATTGGATAAAGTATTGTTGAAGCTCAAAAAAAAATAAACCCCTTTAAACTAAGAGACGATGAATAGCAATTTGTTATTTGATTTTTCCGTGAACAAGGAAAAGAAAACCATCACTGTAAACAGAGAATTTGCCGCCGATTTAAATTTGGTGTGGGATGCCTGGACAAAACCCGAAATACTCGATCTGTGGTGGGCTCCAAAACCCTATCGTAATCATACAAAAACATTAGACTTTAGAGTTGGCGGTTTTTGGTTATACGCCATGATCAGTCCTGAAAATGTAGCGCATTGGTGTCGTTCTGATTACAAAAGTATTGATGTTCTTAAACGTTTTTCGGCAGTAGATGCTTTTTGTGATGAAAATGGCATTGATTCAAAAGAACATCCGAATTCACTTTGGACAAACACCTTTATAGAATCGGCCAATACAACAACAGTGAACATTGTGATTCAGTATGATAAATTAGCGGATCTGGAAAAAATAATTGAAATGGGTTTTAAAGAAGGATTTACCATGGGTTTAGGAAATTTATCAGAGTATTTGGAAGATCAAGTTAAGATGAAATAACTAATAAGCTGTTAGCAATAAACTGTTGAACTTTTGTTTCTAAGGATCAGATTTTCCTGCAAAAAAAAGCCACAACAAATGTTGTGGCTTCAAATTAGCTAGGTTAGAGCTTATTCCCCGTATCCCAAATCTGCTAAAGCATCATTGTCAGGTTATGGTTATTTCTTTTAAATAAGCCCGCTTCTCAAAGTGAAGAGCCGGCTTATATTTTTATTTGCAAATTTCGTGCCATTGAATTTATCAGATCATTTTGCACATCGATTGCTCTTTCAAAGGTAGACGCTAATCTGCGGCTTTATGCAAACTAATTATTAAATAAACTTAATTTTTTACTTTGTGGCAAAAATGCACAATTGATGCTATTCGGCTGAATGTCAGTTAGCTCAAATAAGTCACCTCAAGTCAATTTAATATTACTTAACAGCTGTATCTAAAAAACTTTATCTTTATTCACTCTCATGCAATAAAATAATCCTATTATTAAACCTCAGCGTTTTTACCCGTGTTAAGCGAACTCGAAATAAAATTAATTTTAGATGATCTCAATGAATTGTATCAATACGATTTTAATTTTTATTCTAAAGATTCGTTTACCCGAAGGATCAACAAACTATACAGCATTGAAAAATATACTTCCTTTTCTGATCTGCGTTTAAAATTACGAACGAACAGAAATTATGCCGATCATTTTATTGATCGCATCACAGTCAATGTCACTTCCATGTTCAGAGATGAATTGTTTTTTTTATATCTAAGAAATAAAGTCATCCCTCTTCTAGCCGATCGCCCATACATCCGCATCTGGAATGCGGGTTGTTCTACAGGAGAAGAAGGATTTTCAGTGGCAATCTTATTTAAAGAAGCCGGACTAATACACAAAACAGAAATTGTGGCAACAGATGTAAACCCACGTGTTATTGAAAAAGCTCAAAAAGGAATATTCCCAATTAGTTTAATGCAAGTGTATGAAAAAAATTACTTACTAAGCGGGGGTACCGGCGATTTTACAAAGCACTATGAGAGATGTGAGTCCGGCGAAATATTTAATGAGGATCTGCAAAACTGTATTCAATTTAAAACGCATAGTTTAGCCAATGATGGTTATATCAAGGACTTTGATCTTATTTTATGCAGAAATGTACTGATCTATTTTGATCAGGAATTACAAAACAGGGCTTTAGAATTATTTGATAAAAGTCTTTCAAAGAACTCATTCTTAGCCTTGGGTGAAAAAGAAACATTGAGACTTTCCCCGATCGCAAAAAAATACAACCAATTGGGGACACAGAAGATCTGGAAGAAGATTTAGGATTTTTCGCTACGCGAAAATAATTCAACACAGAGGCGACGGAGGCACAGAGATAGGTGATGATTTTTTTCTGACGCAGATTTCGCGGATTTCGCAGATGAGTAATTAATTAGGCAAGCTTAAATTTCACAAATAGATGTTTTCGCTGCTCGAAAAGTAATTCAACACAGAGGCGACGGAGGCACAGAGGCGCAGAGATAAGTGATGATTTTTTTCTGACACAGATTTCTCAGATGAGTAATTAATTGGGCAAGCTTAAATTTCACAAATAGATATTTTCGCTACGCGAAAATTAATTCAACACAGAGGCGACGGAGGCACAGAGGCGCAGAGATAAGTGATGATTTTTTTCTGACACAGATTTCGCAGATGAGTAATTAATTGGGCAAGCTTAAATTTCACAAATAGATATTTTCGCTGTGCGAAAAATAATTTAACACAGAGGCGACGGAGGCACAGAGGCACAGAGATAGGTGATGATTTTTTCTGACGCAGATTTCGCGGATTTCGCAGATGAGTAATTAATTAGGCAAGCTTAAATTTCATAAATAGATATTTTTACTAACACACAACCTGGCCCAAAAGAGTGTTTACTCTTTTGTCCTGCGAAAAATAAAGATTCATTTAGTGTCCTTTGTGTTGCCTCTCCCTTTGTCCGAAGGACTTCTTTGAAGTGGCCTCCGTGTTAAGAAATTACGACAGACACTCTGCATCTTTTAACACAAAGGACACAAAGTTTTCGCAGAGGACATAAAGAAAATCTGCGTTAATCACACTAATCAGCGTCTCCCGATATTTATCGGGATGCGTTTCATTATCACAATACATAATCATTCAAAAAAAATCCCGACCTTTTTCAAAGCCGGGATCTGCACTCATAATTAAGGGAAAATTATAACAAGTCGTTTGCTAAGTTAGCGAGTTCGCTTCTTTCTCCTTTTTGCAAGGTAATATGTGCATACAAAGGTTGACCTTTTACCTTATCAATCAAATAACTTAAGCCATTACTTTGCGAATCTAAGTAAGGTGTATCAATTTGATTGATGTCTCCGGTGAAAACAATCTTTGTATTCTCGCCTGCTCTGGTAATAATGGTCTTCACCTCATGCGGCGTTAAGTTTTGCGCTTCATCTACAATAAAAAACACATTACTCAAACTTCTTCCACGAATATAGGCTAAAGGACAAACCACTAATTTTTGCGCTTCTACCATTTCATTCAATTGTTTGTGTTCTTTGTCTTTTTCACTGAATTGTGAACGGATGTATTTTAAATTATCCCACAATGGTTCCATGTAAGGATTTAATTTAGAATTTACATCGCCGGGTAAGTAACCAATATCCTTATTACTTAATGGCACAATAGGACGGGCTAAATAAATTTGATGGTAATTTCTTCTTAATTCTAAGGCTCCGGCAAGCGACAACAAGGTTTTACCTGTTCCCGCCACACCTTGAATGGTAACCAGTTTAATATCCGGATTCATAATAGCATCCAAAGCAAAAGCCTGTTCTGCATTTTTAGGAATCACCCCAAAGGCAGCGGTTTTAATTACGCGCTGCATGGTATCATCCTCCTGATTATAACGCGCTAATACACTTTGTGAACCATTCTTCAATACATAATAATGATTTGGTACACCGCCTCTTTTTAGAATTGGTTTCGCCGGACAATTGCCTTTATTATAAATGGTAGAGATCTGTTCATTCGTGGCTTTTACATCCTCTGTATTGCCGGTGTAAAGCTCATCCACCGATTTAATTTTTCCGGTTTCATAGTCTTCGGCCAATAAATTTAAACTCTTTGCTTTAATGCGAAGGTTCACATCTTTGGTCACTAATATCACCTTTCGTCCGGGATGTGTTTCTGAAACATACAAAGCCGTATTTAAAATGCGGTGATCGGCTTTACGGTCGTCAAATATTTTTTCAGCATTGACTTTTGAAGAACTATTGAGTTCAATTTTGAACTTGCCACGGGTTGGGCCGTTGATGGATGTCCAGTTTTGAAGACTTTCCTGACTATGTTTATCAATGTACCGCGTAAATTCGCGGGCCGAATAATTTTTAGTATCGTTACCCTTCTTAAAGTTATCTAACTCTTCAAGAACTGTAATTGGGATCACCACATCGTGTTCTGCAAAGTTCCTCATCGCAGTGTGATCGTAAATAATAACAGAGGTATCTAGTACAAATATTTTTCGTTCGCCGATACTTGTTTTGCCTGCACGTTTAGCCATAGACATGAATTAAAATAACTTGAGATAAAACTATAAATTGAGAATTGCTTTATTTGTTAAGACCAAAATTGATGTGAACAGGAAGCTGTTTATTCTATCAGAATGGTTGTTAAGGGTTTACCATTTTTAAGGGAGAGATGAGGGATAGAATAGATCATAATTAGGTGATTTGGTTTTGATGAAAGTAAAGTATTGAAGAATGACTTGCACATTTTATTACTAACAGTTTATTAAGATAGTTGAACGTTTGGATCTTATTGTTACGCGCAAATCCTGTTAGCTATCGGGAGCAAAGTTGGCACAATCTTTTATTTGACACAGAGACACGTGAGGCACGGAGGCTCAGAGGACTCTTAACTTGATTAAGTCTTAGTGGTCCTTAATGCGCTTAGCGCTTTAATTGTCGGAGAATGTCTCTAAAAAATTTCTGCAACTATTCACTATAAATGACTATGGGGAGCCACATTCGAAGAGAAATTTAATTGACAGAGAGACACATGAGGCACGGAGGCTCAGAGGCTTAGAGGGATTCTTACTTTGACTTTGTTCTTAGTGGTTCTAAGTGCGCTTAGCGCTTTAATTGTCGGAGAATGCCTCTAAAAAAAATTTGCAACTCTTCGCTATAAAAGATTATCGGGAGCCAGGTTCGAAGAGTAATTTAATTGACACAGAGTCATGAAGCACGGAGCCACAGAGGGATTCTTGCTTTGACTTTGTTCTTAGTGGTTCTAAGTGCACTAAGTGTCCGATAGCTATCGGACTTAGTGGTGAGTGGTGTAGTGGTATACTGTTCTAATTCCCGGAAAACAACTCTAAAAAATTTCTGTAGCTGACAAGTAAAAAAATGCTGATAAAAATAAATGCTTCAAAAAACAGCGCCAGTCTGCTTTGTGGATGTTTGTTGATTTCAAAGAACTGATGTCTCACAAAGACCAAATAAGCCATGTAAATGAATCCAACAATTAATCGAATGAACACGCTTATTCCCAAGCCTTTTCCTGCCAACCAAACAGGAACAAGCAAAAGTTGCGACAATAAAATTTGAGTTGAAATAAAAGCGTTCAGAATAAAATACTCGGTAAAATTATAGCCTCTTTTTCTAAAAAAAATAAAATCAAGAAAAGAAAGCAGTACACTGTAGCTCACATACAAGAGTGCAAAAAACTTAGAGTCAATAGCATGTAAGCCGCCGTCTAATTCACTTATTTTAAATGCACTCACCAGTTTTAATTCAAAATTGTAATAGGTGAGGGAACATAAACCCCCAATGATGATCAACATCAAAATTGGATTAGGATGATCGACCCGCTTACCATGAAGATATTCACGTACCGTATGTCCCGGACGAACAAGCATTTCTTTAGCAGTGTGCAAATATCCTTTGTCCAAGTGCGTAAAGGCATGAAAAAAATCGTGCAGTAAGTGTTTCAGATCAATTCGATGTGTAGCCGACTTCTGACCACAATTATTGCAAAAATGCCCATGGAACATGTTGCCACAATTTTTACATTCAATGTCGTTTAAACTCATGATTCCTTTTTGTGCTTTTGCTGTGATCAAATATAAAAAGATTTTGTCGATTGCTAAACACCTTTGGTTTTTTGACTTAGGATAATGAAATTTTTTATTCCAAATGAAAACCTAAAATAAGTTGAGTAGGGTGTAACTTCCTTTGATAATTAAGGACTCGCCTTTGTTCAAAAAACTGCGATCATTGTTCATTTTTAAACACAAAGAACACGGAGTTTTTCACGGAGGTCACGGAGAATGCAAAATATTTTAAAAACCTAAAATGTTGCTGCTAATAAATCTTCTTAGTGTCTCTCAGTGCCCTAAGTGCCTGAGTGGTCTATCAAACAAAAAAGCCCCAATCTTCCGATCAGGGCTCTTTTATTAAATCAATACATTTAGAAACTATTACTGCGCCTCCAATTGTTTCCCCATACGCTTACGTGTATTTTCATCCAAATGAATTTTACGTAAACGAATAAAGCTTGGCGTGATCTCAACATACTCATCACGTTGAATGTATTCCATCGCTTCTTCTAAACTGAATTTTATTTTTGGAACAATACGCATCTTCTCATCAGTTCCTGATGCACGCATGTTCGTTAATTGTTTTTCTGTACACACGTTCACTACTAAATCATCCGGACGAATATGTTCTCCAATGATCATTCCCGGGTAAATTTCTTCACCGGCTTCAATAAAGAATTTACCACGATCTTGTAACTTATCAATCGAATACGCTACCGCGCTTCCTTTATCTTTAGAGATCAAAACGCCTGCAATACGACTTGGAATATTTCCTTTCCAAGGCTCATAGGCTTTAAAACGATGCGCCATGATCGCTTCACCGGCAGTTGCAGTTAATACGTTATTACGTAATCCAATGATACCACGTGAAGGAATTTCAAATTCCATGTGAATCAAATCGCCTTTTGGTTGCATGATGATCATGTCCCCTTTACGTTGACTCACTAAGTCAATTACTTTACTTGATGATTCTTCTGGAACGTCTACTGTTAAGACCTCCATTGGCTCACACTTCACACCATCAATTTCTTTAATGATTACCTGTGGCTGACCTAATTGTAATTCGTAACCTTCGCGACGCATGGTCTCGATCAATACCGATAAGTGAAGAATACCACGTCCAAACACCAAATACGAATCCGGTGAAGGCGTTTCTTCAATACGCATTGCTAAATTTTTCTCTAACTCTTTGTATAAACGGTCGCGTAAGTGACGTGATGTTACAAACTTACCATCCTTTCCAAAAAACGGAGAGTTGTTAATGGTAAACAACATACTCATGGTAGGCTCATCAATGTGCATCAATGGCATTCCTTCAGGTGTATCAAAATCAGCAATGGTATCACCAATCTCAAATCCTTCAATTCCGGTAAAGGCACAAATATCACCTGTTTGAACTTCTGACACTTTTACCTTTCCTAAACCATCAAAAACGAATAGATCTTTTACACGTGATTTTTGAATACGTCCATCGCGTTTTACAACACTCACCGGCATGTTTTCTTTTATAAGACCACGAAATACACGTCCTACCGCAATACGACCAATAAAGGTCGAATAATCCAAGGAAGTAATTTGTATTTGTAAAGTTCCAACACGCTCAGGAGCAGTAGGAATTTTTTCTAAAATCTGATCTAATAAATAAGTAATATCTGTTGTCGGATTTTTCCAATCCGGACCCATCCAACCTTGTTTACTTGAACCGTAAACAGTAGGAAAATCCAATTGATCTTCGTTTGCACCTAAGTTAAAGAACAAATCAAACACACCATCGTGCACTTCATCCGGACGACAATTTGGTTTATCTACCTTATTAATAACCAATAAAGCCTTTTTACCGGCTTCAATAGCTTTTTGCAACACAAAACGTGTTTGAGGCATTGGCCCTTCAAAAGCATCCACTAATAAAATAACACCGTCAGCCATGTTCATCACACGCTCCACCTCACCGCCAAAGTCAGCGTGACCCGGGGTGTCAATGATATTGATCTTTGTTCCTTTATATTGAACCGAAACGTTTTTCGCTAAAATGGTAATACCACGTTCACGCTCTAAATCGTTGTTATCTAAAATTAATTCTCCGGTTTTCTGATTATCACGGAATAAATTACAAGTATGTAAAATCTTATCAACCAGGGTAGTTTTACCGTGGTCAACGTGGGCAATGATGGCGATGTTTCTAATTATGGACATTTATTGTTTTTTTAAGGGGGCAAAGATAGGTATTTTTTATGAATTTGCCTCATTTATAGTCACTTGTATTCTAAAAAAGGGTTAAATAATCGTTAAGAGGGGTGCAAAAGAGGAAAAATCACTCATTTATTTTTTGGGCGCCCTGGCGGGCTTTCACCACTCGCTCTTTTCAGGCGTAATTGGAATAGTTCCGTTTCGCCTGAAAAGGAGCTCAAACAATGGCTCAATCCCTGGCGCGGCATTCCGTTTAGTAACAATCGTTCATATTTTGACAAGTAAATTCATACTATTGGATACGTAAGAATAAACTTCCGTACAAATACAATTGAATCTATCTCGAAACTTATATGCTATCCGACTCAAAAATATGTTTGCCGTTTAAATGCTGATTCGCCACCGCGATCATTTTTGCCGCAATGGCAGAGGCTTGCACGCCTTTGTACTTTTTGAGCGGACCAAGCATCACTAATCCAAGTGCTTTCATTACAATGGTGCCGATCTTTTCACCTAAACGAAATTCTTTTCGATCGCCCAAAATGAGTGAAGGCCGAACAATCAAGAGGCTATGGAAATGCAGGTATTCAAGATTTTTTTCTAATTGGCCTTTGGTACGTAAATAAAAATTACCCGACTCCGCATTGGCTCCTAAACTTGAAACCAGAATAAATTGTTCGGAATGACTTCCCCTTAATAGCTTAGCGAAGAGTGTTGGGTATTCACAATCGATTTTATACTGTGCCTCTTTACTGCCAGCCTTTTTAAGTGTAGTGCCAATAGCACAAAAGATATCTTCTCCTTTAATTTGAGTCAGATCAGGATGATCAAAATTGATAATATGTTCTTCGATCTTCGCATGCGCGTAGGTAGATTTTTTTCTGTTTAAAAGAATTATCTTAGAATAATACTCCGATCGCGTAAGTTGTTCTACTAAATGCGAACCTACTAATCCGGTGGAACCTATGATGATCGCTGTTTTCATACTCACTATTTTTTAACACGGAGGTCACAAAGTTTTTCACGGAGGTCACAAAGAAAAATGTTACTCATAGTGTCTTTGTGGTTTTTTCTCTGTGTCCTTTGTGGTTTCTGCCTCTCCTATAAATACTGTTCTATCAGAAATTCACTGTGCCTCAGTGCTCCCGTGCCCTCTGTGTTGAAAAAGTACCGTACTACCACTTAAACTCCTTCACCACATCTACAAACAAACGCACTTTTTGTTTATCAATGTCCGGATACAAACCATGTCCTAAATTACAGATATAGCGCTGTTTGCCGAAAGCATGCAACATTTTTGTGGTTTCAGAAATAATTTTTTCGGCATCGGCATATAATAAACACGGATCGGCATTGCCTTGCAAAGTCTTGGTACCGGCTTGTTTACGGGCCGTTAATGGATTGATCGTCCAATCTAAACCAATAGAAGAACAACTCGTTTCAGAAATTTTTTGAACCGCATAATGCGCGTCTTTTGCAAATACCGTTACCGGTACCAATGGTGACAAGGCATCGCAGATCTTTGAAATATAGTTTAAAGAAAATTCATAATACATGTCCTCACTCAAAATACCGGCCCATGAATCAAATAACTGAACGATATCAGCTCCTGAAGCCACTTGACCTTTTAAATAATTAATGGTGCTTTGTGTGATCTTTTCTAAAAGCAAATGCGCTGTTTCCGGCTGCGTGTATAAAAATTGTTTGGCTTTGCTAAAGGTTTTACTGCCACTGCCTTCAATCATGTAGGCGAAGATGGTCCAGGGCGCTCCCGCAAAACCAATCAAAGGCACACGGTTATTTAATTCTTTTTTGGTGAGTTTTAGGGCCTGCATCACGTAATCCAGATCACCGGCCTCCGCAATTTTAAGCTTATCTACATCGGCTTTATTTTTAACTGTGTTCTCAAACCAAGGACCTTTTGCCTCAATCATTTGGTACGGAAGACCCATGGCCTCCGGAATGGTTAAAATATCGCTAAAAATAATCGCGGCATCTACCCCTAAAATATCCACCGGCTGAATACTTACCTCGCAAGCCAGTTCCGGATTTTTTACAAATTCAATAAAGTTTTTTGCTTTAGCGCGGGTAGCCCGGTATTCGGGCAATACACGTCCTGCTTGACGCATCAACCAAACCGGGGCGCGTTCCACTTCTAATCCTTTTGCGGCTCTTAAGAGTAAATCATTTTTTAACATCGCGCAAATTTACAAGCTAATTTGTCGTAAAAAAAATTAATCCTGCCAAATAAACAATTTGTCTTTTTCCCAGTTATAATTAGCGTATATTGTGTATCAAAATTTAAAAAACGAATGAAAAAATTCATACTCCCTTTTCTCTTATTAAGTGTTAGCTTGTTGAATGCCCAAGAACACGCTTGTTCAAAAGCCAAACAACTATCAATGGCCGGTATCATAAATGCCCAGGGAAAATCAGCGGCGGCAGCCTCTGCCCAGATCGTTCACGAAATTAAATACGATGTCAATTTTGTGCATTTGAATTTAAATATGGAACGTACCAATAAATTTATCAGTGGTGGTGTAACTACGATTGCAAAAGTGAGTGCTTCGGCCATGGATACCTTTATGACCTTGTTACACCTAAATCATACCATCGATTCCATGCGTTTTAATGGCGCTTTGGTAACGCCGCTCAGACAAGACAGTATGGTGAAAGTAGGCTTAAACACCCCCTTAAATAACGGAACCACCTTCACAGTCATTGTTTATTATCACGGCACGGCTCCAACAGGCGGCTCTGCCATTGGCAGCGGATTCAGCAACGGCACTTCAGGATCCTGGGGAAATCAGGTGACCTGGAGTTTAAGCGAAAGTTTTGTGGCCTACCATTGGTGGCCTACCAAACAACAATTGCAAGATAAAATCGATTCGAGTTGGGTGTTCATCACCACCGATTCTTTAAATAAAGTGGGCTCCAACGGTATTCTGCAAAACGTGGTAACAGTGGGTTCTAAAAAACGTTATGAGTGGAAGTCCGGCACACCTATTGATTATTACCTCATTTCAATAGCCATTGCCAAATACAAAGAGTATAAACAATACGCGCATCCGCAATATTTACCAAATGATTCTGTTCTCATTCAAAATTATATTTATGACAATGCTATCAATAATAACAACTGGATCACCAGTCAAAAAGTAGATCTGGATGAAATGCCCTTGGTGCTTGAGTTCTTAAGTGAAAAATACGGCATGTATCCCTTTTACAAAGAAAAATACGGACATTGTATGGCGCCCTTTGGTGGCGGTATGGAGCATCAAACCATGACGAGCTTAGGTTTTTTTGAGTATTACCTCAACGCGCATGAGCTCGGACATCAGTGGTTTGGAGACAATGTGACCTGCAAAAGCTGGGGAGATATCTGGATCAATGAAGGCTTTGCATCTTACACCGAACATTTAGTAGCACAGTATTTAGACCCTGCCAATTTTGCTTCTAATCTTAATGCCGCGCATACCAATGTGATGAGTCAGCCGGGAGGCAGCATCTTTTTTACCGGTTCTGATACCCTTAACACCGGTAGAATTTTTAGTTCACGTTTAACGTATGATAAAGGTGGTGCGATTATTCACTCCTTGCGTTTTTTAACCAACAACGATTCCGCTTGGTTCAATTGTTTACGTGGTTTTCAAAATACATATAAAAACAGCACAGCCTCAGCCATTGATTTTCAAAATTATTATCAAACAAGTACCGGCGTTAATCCAACGCAGTTTTTTACGCAATGGTATTACGGACAAGGTTATCCCACTTTTACTGTAAAATATAATTACACCGGAACCCAATGCATCATTCAAAGTTCGCAAGCAACCAGTGCGCCTGCGTCGGTAGCTTTGTTTATTACGCCTATGGAATATAAGATCAGCCGAACTGCAAAACCCGATACTACCATACGTGTGACGCATAGTAATACTGTTGAAACCTATAGCATTAGTATGACAGGAACCGTTACCAACATTGTGTGTGATCCAAACAATTGGATCATCAATAAAGTAGTTGGTCCTACCCGCGACATTTCCTTAGGTGCAGTGCCGAATCCAACGGTTGATTACACCGGTATTTCAGAAACACAAGCGTTCAATGACATTAAGATCGGTCCGAATCCTACCAAGGGAATTGTTTCAATTTTGAATGATCGTGCGGTAAATGGCAGCGCTCAGGTGTTTGATATAAGTGGTAAATTGTTGTTTGAAAAAACCCTAACAAAAGAAACAGAATTAGATCTGAGTGACTTTGAAAAAGGTATTTATTTGGTGAAAATTTTAGATGCACAATCGGAAGAAAAAATAGTGCAGAAAATTATTAAGGACTAATGTAAGAGTTCGAATAAGAAAAAGCTCATTCCCAAAAGAATGAGCTTTTTTCGTTGAAACTGTTAAGAGTCCATACAAACTTTATATAGTAAAGAAATCTTAATTTTTACGTACTTTTGACTTCCCAAAATTGGCACCGTAGTTCAATGGATAGAATAGAAGTTTCCTAAACTTTAGATGCAGGTTCGATTCCTGCCGGAGCCACATTCGAGAACAAAATCACCCTTCCGGCAGGAAGGGTTTTTTATTTTGTGAGGAACAGAAAAAGCTCGCTTTTGAATGTGAACTTACAAAATAAAAATCATGCGAAGCAGGAGATTTTGTTTTCGCAGGAGCGGATTTCCAAAGGAACTGGCGCAGCTGAATCCTGCCGGAGCCACACAGCAATTTATTTTTCTAAAATCCTTTTTATGGCAGGAATCTGCTAACGCACATGCCCGCTCATCAAGCCACTGGCTTGATGCCGCCTGCCGGAGCCACATTCGAGAAATTCATTTAACAGTTCAGCACTAAAAAGCAACCTTGTTTTTTTGGTTTGCAAATGCTTGTCTAGTTTGGAAAAAGAGTCACTGATCAAAAAACTGATGAAAATATTAGTATAAACTACAATTCTTTCAGGTCTATTTGCCATTGCGCTTAGATCTGATGTTCTCTACTTCTTTAGTGATGTCAGATAGTGATAATTGCGCGTTCTTTGAACGAATTCTTTTTACGGCGTCAAGAAATGGATTTGCGACACTTTCTGAAATGGAAATTAATCTTAGGTCAGCTAGGTCCATGAGCAATTTCTTTGCCTTTGGATTTAGAATTTCTATGTTAAATGTCGCCATACTTCAAAGGTAATATTTTAGTCCGAGAATTAAAAATGGGTCTGCCAAGGCATTGCCACCATCTCCCAGGTATGATCACTCATTAATTTTACTGCACTTAAAAACTCCAATTCTACCGGTCTTTTTCTGCCCCACTCATCTGGCGCGATCATCATCAATCGGTGAATGTCTTCTTTTTTGTATAAGTAATACGTATGTCCCACAAAGGGTTCAAAGGAAATTTCAGCCGTATAAATTTTTTCACTGATCTCCACCCGTCTTCTTAATTCATTTGCCTGCATGGCCAATAACTCAGCTTGTTTTTGGATCTGCGCTAATTGTTTGTTGGTTTGTTCATGCATAGCTGACAAAGCCCGCGATTTTAGTTTGCCAACATCTTCCGGTCTTACCACTATGCTTCCTATATTATGCGGATAGGCTATTAATCCCGGATTCTCAGCTACTTTGTCTTTATCTATCGGATTGATCATGCTTTGTTAAGAAAGTACAATCCTTAAACAATACTTCTTCGGTTTTGTTTAAACTCTAATAAAAACTACTATGCTTCACACTCTTCACACAAAACAAGTTCTAAAAAGCGACATGAATACCGTTTGGGATTTTATGAGCTCGCCGGCCAACCTCGCCAAAATAACCCCTTCGTACATGGGATTTCATATATTAAGTGATGTTTCTGCAACTAAAATGTATCCGGGACAAATCATCGAATATTATGTGACACCTATTGCCGGTATTAAAATGCATTGGGTCACCGAGATCACACACGTGCAAGACAAAGCTTATTTTGTAGATGAACAACGCTTTGGTCCATACAGTTTTTGGCATCACAAACATTTTTTAAAAGAAGTGCCCGGAGGAATAGAAATGACGGACATTCTACATTACAAGGTGCCTTTTGGTTTCATTGGAAAAATGGTGAACGCTTTATTCATCAAAAAAAAGATCAATGAAATATTTGAATACCGATATAACAAATTAGAAAAACTATTTAATCATGCATCCTGAAGATAACACCTATTGCTACTACAGCGATCTGCCTTCTCCAATGGCGTACATGCAAGCAGAAGAAGAGAATGTCCAAGTGAATAAAGAGACATTACCGGAAGTTCTTCCTTCTACAAAAGTTTTGAAGAACGATGATAACAAAGAACCTTTAGTTAAAAACACACATGAGTAAAACCTATCTTTTTGCAGGTGCCTCCAGTCAATCTGCTCTTGCCTGTGCCACCTTATTAAAAGAACAAGGACACAAGGTCCTTGGCATTAGCACCAAAAACGAGCATCCGATCTATGATTCCTTTTATCAAATTCCTGCTTATGGTTTTGGCAAATTTCCTGTCTTAGAAGACACTATAGATGGTTTGGTGTATTTCCCGGGGACCATTAATTTAAAACCCTTTGCGCGATTAACTGAAAAAGACTTTGTGACGGATTATGAAATAAACGCTTTAGGTGCTGTAGCTTTTTTACAAACTTATTTGCCGCAATTAAAAAAATCAGAATCAGCAAGCATTGTTTTTATTAGTACAGTGGCAGCAAGCACCGGATTAAGTTTTCACAGTTCTATTTCCATGGCGAAAGCCGCCTTAGAAGGATTAACCAAGGCTTTGGCTGCTGAATTGGCACCACTTATTCGTGTGAATTGTGTAGCGCCTTCTTTATTAGATACCCCTCTTGGAGAAAAATTCATCAATACCCCAGAAAAATTAGAAGCTTCACAAAAACGAAATCCACTAAAAAAAATAGGAACGGCTCTAGATCTTGCCAATGGGATAGATTTTTTACTTTCAGAAAAGTCTTCCTGGATCACCGGACAAACCTTGGCTGTTGACGGGGGCATGAATCATCTCAAATAATTCTATGCAAACACATTTTACGTCTGAAACTATCCGTTCATTCGAACAGCGCTACCGAGCCTCACTCATTAACTCTCTTGGCGGATTTAAAAGTGTGAATTTGGTGG
The DNA here is from genome assembly GCA_032358255.1 of Heterotrichella gracilis. NCBI lineage: Eukaryota > Xanthophyceae > Tribonematales > Xanthonemataceae > Heterotrichella > Heterotrichella gracilis. The sequence continues at coordinate 598,680 of JAULBX010011099.1, read as the reverse complement.
GGACAAAAAATTTAAAAGGACAAAGTAATCTCGCTATTTTTAATTCCATTGTGCACCTAGGCGCGCATCCTCCTTTGGTGGGAATGATCATTCGTCCTGATTCGGTAGAACGTCACACCTATGAAAACATTTTAGAGACCAAGTACTATACCTTGAATCATTTGACCAAAACAAATTACATGCAGGCACATCAAACCTCTGCCCGTTATCCGCGAGAGATCTCTGAATTTGCGGCAAGTGGGTTAAATGAAGAATACAAGGATGGTTTTTTTGCACCTTATGTAAAAGAGTCTAACATTCAAAGCGGATTAAAATTACTAGAGGCGATCGAAATCAAACTAAATGGCACCATCTTAGTGATCGGTGAGATCGAACACATTTATCTTCCCAACTCAGCGCTTATGACAGATGGTTTTATTGATCTGGAATTAGCCGGAAGCATTACCTGTAGCGGATTGGATTCGTATCACAGTACCGGAAAATTAGCCCGATTAGCTTATGCCAAGCCAGATAAACAACCTGAAAGTATTTAGTCTTGAATTTCAATTATTCATTCAACCTCTCATCGGTCCACTAAAAAGCTAGCATCATTTTGATTTCCGGATTCTTCTGAATTTTTATCTGCATATTTGCACTGTCGTGGCAATTACAAAGATCGAAATAGAAGAATTTATTGAACTGGCTAAAACTCGTCCTGTATTAGATGTGCGCAGTCCGGCAGAATTTACACACGCACACATTCCCGGTGCGTTTTCATTCCCCATTTTTAGTAACGAAGAACGAAAAATTATTGGCACAGCTTACAAACAAGAAAGTCGCGAAAAAGCCATTAAGATCGGTTTAGAAGCTTTTGGAAAAAATATGGTAAAGATGGTAGAAGAAGCAGAAAAAATACTTTCTTCTACTAAAAGTACTTCCCGCGAAATAGGACTGCATTGTTGGCGAGGCGGAATGCGCAGTGCCGCCATGGCCTGGTTGTTAGATCTGTATGGCTTTAAGGTATATCTTTTAGTTGGTGGTTACAAAACTTATCGAAACTGGGCACTCAAACAATTTGAAACAGAACGGCCTTTTTACATTGTGGGAGGTTATACCGGTGGAAATAAAACCGGCATCATACAGTATTTACAAAAAATAAAAGAGCCTGCCATTGATCTTGAAAAACTCGCTGCCCATAAAGGTTCTGCTTTCGGTAATTTAGAAGGTATTGAACAACCTAGTCAGGAACACTTTGAAAATATGCTGGCATTTGAATTGCATCACATGCAACAAACACATCCTGGCAAAGCGGTTTGGCTCGAAGGCGAGAGTCAACGTATTGGTAACATCAACATTCCTATGCCTTTTTTTGAGAACATGCGCAGGCAAAAATATTTTTTTATGGATATTCCCTTTGAAGCGCGATTAGATCATATCATTGAGGGCTATGGAAAACATCACAAAGACGATCTGATCAGCGCTATTTTGCGCATCAAAAAAAAATTAGGTGGACTGGAAATGAAAAATGCGGTGAATGCCTTGTTGGAAGACAATGTGCATGGCTGTTTTACAATACTCCTACATTATTACGATAAACTTTATCTCAAAAGTACTACCAAAGAGAACGAAGATGCCGCAAGGATCATTCATGTCATTACAGAGACAACTGACGAAAAAATAAATACCGAAAAATTATTAGAACATGTTAGAAACTGAATCCATTAAACCCTTATTGACAGAGTATGCTCACGGAGCAGGTTGCGGCTGCAAAATAGCCCCGCAGGTGTTGCAGGAAATTTTGAATGGAAAGGTATCGCAGCCTGAAAACAAAAACTTATTGGTTGGAAATAAATCGAACGATGATGCGGCAGTCTATGATCTTGGAAACGGAACAGCTTTAATTTCTACCACTGATTTTTTTATGCCCATTGTGGATGATGCTTTTGATTTTGGTAGAGTAGCAGCCGCCAATGCCATTAGCGATGTGTATGCCATGGGAGGTACTCCTACTTTAGCCCTTGCTATTTTGGGATGGCCTATCAATAAATTATCGCCCGCCATCGCACAAGAAGTAATTGAAGGTGCTAAAACTATTTGCAACGAAGCCGGTATTCCATTGGCAGGCGGACACAGCATTGATACCCTTGAACCCATGTTTGGGCTTTCGGTAAATGGATTAATACAAACAGAAAATTTAAAAAAGAACAATACCGCGCAAGAAGGTGATCTGCTTTTTATCACCAAGCCCTTAGGTACTGGTATTTTTTCAACGGCTCAAAAAAGAAAAGTACTAAAACAAGAAGATCAATTAAAGCTCATAGAACAACTGACTTCTCTCAATAAAATTGGTGAAACTCTGGCTAAGATCAAAGGTATTAGTGCTATGACAGATGTCACAGGATTTGGACTTCTGGGCCATTTAATTGAAATGGCAGAAGGAAGTGGATTGAGCGCCGAACTTAATTATGAGTCGGTACCTAAAATGGAAGGCCTGGGAGACTATTTAAAACTAGCCACTATTCCGGATGCCACCTTCAGAAACTGGAACGCTTACCAATCAAAGATTCAATTTGGCGAAGGGGTAAATGTTACGGAAGCATTTTCTGTTCTTCCTGATCCGCAGACAAATGGAGGTCTTCTGTTTTCAATGAAGGCAGAGTCTCTTCCCGAACTACAAGTCCTTTTTGAGCAAAATAACCTGTTGGCACATCTAAAACCAATCGGTAAAATGCTAAAAAAGGCAGAAAAAGTAATTCATCTTGAGAATTAAATAATTTTATCTTTGTAATATGACTATCGCCGTATATGCACGTTCTACCAAAGCGAATTACGCTACGTATATAGAACAGATATACACTGTGTTAAAAGCAGAAGGTGTTGATATGATCGTTTACGAACCTTACTACAACTTTCTCAAAAGCTCCGGTAGCTTGAGTCTTGAGCTTCCCACCTTTCTGAATTCGGATGAACTAATTTCTAAAGCTTATTACCTTTTATGTTTAGGCGGTGATGGCACCATGTTGGAAACCATTACCCTGGTGAGAAAATCCGGAATCCCTATTTTAGGTGTAAATACCGGTCGTTTGGGTTTTTTATCGCAGGTAAATAAAGATGATCTTCAAAAAGCGCTTAAATTATTACTGCGCGAAAAGTACACCCTCGATAAACGTGAATTGATTGAATTGGATGGATGCGAGGATTGTTTTGCCGGTGAGAATTTTGCCCTGAATGAATTTACCATTCATAAAAAAGACAGTAGTTCAATGATCAATATTGATACCTACATAGACGGTATCTTTTTAAACAGCTATTTTGCTGATGGTCTGATAGTGTCTACACCAACCGGTTCAACAGCTTATTCCTTAAGTTGCGGCGGACCTATCATGATGCCGGATTCGGATAACTTTATCATCACTCCCATTGCGCCGCATAATTTAACGGTGCGCCCCATTGTTATTTCAAACAACAAGGAAATTCGGTTTAAAGTGACCGGACGTCATGAAGATTTTAATGTCACCCTCGATTCCAGAGGGGCCGTGGTTCCAAGCGGAACTGAAATCCGTATTCGCAAAGCCAAATTCAGATTAAACCTGATCAATTTAGAAGGACAGAATTTCTTCACTACCCTGCGCAATAAAATGATGTGGGGGATTGACCGCAGACAATAGTCAAAAAATTCCTAAAATTGCCGTCTGGCAGCAATTTCCATGTAAAACCTTGGCCTAAATTTCTTATTTTTGAATGAATCAATTATTAGAATGAAATCCATTACTCTCTTTTTTTGCTCCTGTTTGCTTTTGCTTTCCAAACCGGTATATTCTCAGTCAGAAGAACTTATATTTTGGCAAAATAGTCACGAATCATCCATTAAGCTAAGCGGCGTGCGTCAAATCGTGCCTCAAAAATATGTGACGTTCTCGCTTATCGAACAGCATCTCAAAGACAAATTATTTTCTGCGCCAAACGAAAAAACACTTCGCATCACTAACAGTTCTTCTATAGTTGACTTACCACTTCCAACTGGAGAAGTGCAAAAATTTAAAGTGGTAGAAAGTCCCATTATGGCTGAAGAACTCAGTGCTGCTTTTCCAAACATTAAAACATTTAGTGTGAAAGGAATTGATGATCCAAGCGCGAGTGGTAAATTAGACTGGAACGAATTTGGATTTCACGGAATGATATTTAGCACCGCCGGAGATTTTTTTATTGATCCCTACTGCCTTGGTAATACCAAGGATTATCTAGTTTACTACTCTGCTGATTTTTCTAAAGATCCAAAGTATCGCATTCCGGAAGCAGATGCTAATGAGATAGAGCTTCATAAAAAAGAAAATCAAGGACAACATAAATCAAGTGCAAAAACTACCAGTACGGTGCCTATTTGTATCGGTGATCAATTGCGCACTTATAAATTAGCCATAGCCTGTACCGGAGAATATGCTATTGCTGCCACAGGAAGTACCACTCCTACAGTAGCACAGACACTCGCTAAAATAGTAACCAGTGTTAACCGGGTGGATGGTGTATTTGAAAAAGAAACAGCAGTTAGGATGGTTTTAGTGGCAACTGAAACAACTGTGATCTTCACCAATCCATCCACAGATCCTTTTAACGGAAATAATAATGCGAACACACTCATTAATGAAAGTCAAACTGTCATTACCAGCACTATTGGATCTGCGAATTATGATATAGGCCATACCTTTAGCACCGGTGGTGGTGGATTAGCATTTTTGGGAGTGGTGTGTAACAACAGCTCCAAAGCAAGAGGAATCACCGGCAGCGGAAATCCGGTTGGTGATCCGTATGATATTGATTATGTTGCGCATGAAATCGGACATCAGTTCGATGCAAATCATTCCTTTAATGCCATAACCGGTAGCTGCAACGGTAATCGTTCTGCAGGAACCTCCATGGAACCTGGCAGTGGTGTGACCGTTATGGGTTATGCCGGCATCTGTTCGTCCAATGATCTGGCAGGTAACAGTATTCCTTATTTTCACGCGGTGTCTTATGATGAGATAATCAATTTTACACAATCAGGAAGCGGCAACCTGTGTCCCGTTACCACCACAAGTGGCAATCAAGCTCCCCTTGTGAGCGGTTCAGGAAATTACACCATTCCCTATTCTACTCCTTTTGTTTTAACCGGCAGTGGCATTGATCCCGACGGTGATCCGATCACCTATTCGTGGGAAGAAACCGATGCAGGACTCAGTGGTGACAATTGGAACTCAGGTAAGATGCCCTTCTTTCGTTCGTACGCACCGGTCAATACGCCAACCCGTTTGTTCCCAAAAAGCTCCGTTGTTCTTTCAGGAAACTACACCGGTACTCCCGGAGAATATTTGCCGCAATCTATTCAGACCTTAAATTTCCGATTAACAGCCCGTGATAATTTAATGGGAGGCGGTGGCGTTTGTTATTCTAGTGATGTGATCAAAATAGATAACTCAGGCCCTTTAACTGTTACTTATCCCAGTGCCACCGGAATTGTTTGGGGAAATACACAATACAAAAACATTACCTGGGATGTGAATGGAACCAATCTGGTACCGGTGAGTTGCGCTTCCGTAAATATTTTAATTTCGTACAACGGAGGAAATTCGTATTCTGTTTTAATAAACAATACTCCCAACGATGGTGTTGAAAACATAGCAGTACCAACCGTTTCGGCCACCATCACTACCTGTCGCATTAAAGTAGAAAGCAAAGGGAATATTTTTTATGACATCGGAAATAATAATTTTACCATTTCAACAGATGTGACCGTTGGTATGCAAGAACTTTCTGCCAATAATCCGGTAAATTTGAGTGTTTGGCCAAACCCCTTTAATAATAGCCTTAGCTTTGCCTGCTCTTCTTTAAACAGTCAAAGTGAAACGCGTGTCGCAATTCTCGATATTCTTGGTAAGGAAATTCAAAGCTATAGTTATCGGAATAAAACCGAACTCAAAGAAACCATAGATCTGTCTTTTTTACCCAACGGCCTCTATTTTTTGAGGGTTCTTAATGACAATAAATCATCCCTGAATAAAATCGTAAAAGATTAGTTTTTTTCAGATCAGTTTTTTTGAAGTACATTTATGTAAATGTATTATCGCAGTATATTAATCTTAGTGCTGCTCTTTAGCTTAAGTTCCTATTCTCAGGAAAAACAGTCTAAAGCACAACTTCTTGAAGTAGTCGCAAAGCCTGTTCATGATACCCTCCTGCTCGATGCCTATAATGAGCTCATCTGGCCAATATATAGTTACGATCTTCCCGATTCAGCCTTGTATTATGGCGACAAGGCGCTTCTACTTGCCACAAAGATAAATGACCTAAAACGATTAAGCATATGCCACCGTCGCCTCGGCATCACTTATAGCAATATAGGAAACATCAAAGCCTCTCTTCATCATCAGCAATTAAGTTATGACCTTTCCGAAAAAATAAATTTTAAGCGTGGCATGCAACTGGCCTTGAATAATATGGGTGTTGCTTATTTAAACACCGAAATATTAAACAAAGCTTTGAGTTATTTTTTACGAAGTCTAAAACTGGCGGAAGAAACAAAAAATACCTCAGGAATTGAACAGATCTACTACAATTGCGCCTTGATCTATTCGCGTACAGGCAATCTGATTAAAAGCAAAGAATTTTTATTAAAAGCTATCCGAGAAGCAACTATCAAACAGGATTCTACCATGCTCTTGATTTGTTATAGTGGTTTATCGACCAATTTTAGAAATCACTTGCTCATTGATTCGGCTTCTTACTATTTAAATGTTGCAAAAAAATTTCTAAGTAACGAAAGTAGTAGCGCTTCAAAATTTGGTTATTATTTAAATGAAGGGTTGCTTCTTTCAGCCGCGGGTAATCATCAACAAGCCTTAGACCGTTTTCTGTATACCAAACAATTCGCTAACATCACCAATGATAAGATCACTCTTTTAATAAACATTGCTGAAGAATATCTAAAACTAAAACAAAAGAACAAAGCCTTAGATTTTTTTCATCAGGCTTATGCCGTGAGTTTAAACGCTAAAACATACAACAACCTCAGTTATTTAAGTTTGACAATGGCTAACATTTACGAGTCGATGGGTAATTCTAAAAAATTCGCCGAGTTCATCCATCAGCATCTTAATTTCAAAGATTCAAATGACAAATACACCAAAGTACAGCAGATTCAACAGCAGCAATTGGAATTTGATTTTGAACGCAGACAAGTGGCCGATAGTTTACGATTTGAACACAAAGAAAATTTAAAGAATAAAGAACTTGAGATAGCCGCAGAAAAACTGGATAATGAAAAAATGTTCAGGGTGATGTTACTTCTCATGCTATTAGGAATTGTATCCTTTGCGATCTTTACCTTTAAACGTTTAAAGATCACCAAAAAACAAAATCACATCATCGAAAAACAAAAACAATTGGTGGAGTTTAAAAATCATGAGATCTTAGATTCCATCAATTATGCCAAGCGTCTGCAATCTGCCATTTTACCACAACTTTCTGATATTAAAAAGGCGATCCCCCTTGATATCCTGTATTTACCAAAAGATATTATAGGCGGTGATTTTTACTTTTTTGAGCAATATAAAGGACATACCTTTTTTGCTGTGTGCGATTGCACCGGACATGGTATTCCGGGTGCTTTGATGTCGGTAGTCTGTCACAACGCACTGCATAAAGCCATTACGGAGTTTCATTTAGTAGAACCCGGTAAAGTTCTCACCAAAGCCAGAGAACTGGTGATAGAAAGTTTAAATGCCAAACAACAAAACATACGCGATGGAATGGATTGTACCTTGATCTGTATCCACAATGATTCAAAGCACATTCAATGGGCAGGCGCCAATAATCATTTGTGGTTATTACAAGAAGGAGACATAAGGGAACATAAAGCGGACAAACAGCCCGTTGCTTTTTACGAACACGAAAAAGAATTTAGCACACATACTTTAACTATTAAATCAGGTGATTTGATGTATTTATTAAGTGATGGTTATGGTGATCAGTTCGGTGGAGCGCGTGGTAAAAAATACAAGAATAAAACCTTAAAAGAATTTCTTCTGTCAATCCAATCACAAAACGAACAAGAGCAGGTAAAGAGTTTACATCAAAATATGCTGCACTGGAAGGGAGAATTAGATCAGGTGGATGATATCACGGTGGCGGTGATACGGTTTTAAATCGCTGCAGCGAAGGTATACGTATCCTGCGGAGCTGGAGGAACTTTAACAGAAACCGGCACTATTCTGTTTGGATCCTTATTTAACTGCCTTTTTAAATCTTAAATCAATACTTTTTTCTGAATTAAAGACATTTTGGCTAACTTTGATTAACGTGCATCCTTTCCAAAAAAATACTCAGGTTTTAATTTTCTTTTTTATGTTTTTTGTGCAACAGTCTTCTGCACAAATTATTAGTCAGTTTAACTGGAATTCAAACCCTATAACCAATGCGGTGGTTGGACCTAATGCCAGCTCAGCAGGATTAACAGCCACTTCAAGTGCCGGAGGTGTTGGAGGGACCAACGGATTAAACCCCGGATCACCTTCGCCGGCTTCTGACATTAATTTAACAATACCCAATACAGGAAACGTGTTTGACATACCTAACATAGATATAAGTATTGATTATCGTCGCAATGAATCCACAGCTGAAATGATTAGAAGAGGCAGTTTCACTTTTAATACCGGGACCTCCGTTGCAAATTTTCGTGTTACCTACCGCGTCACTACTGGTACCGTTGTTACCACTGTAACTTCCAGTAATGTGGCTATTCCCTTGGATGCAACCTTTAGAAACTACCGATTTACCTATGATAATTGCACCGGGGTAGGAACCATGTATGTGAATAGCGCAGTTGTATGGACTTGCTCACCAACAACACCGGGACAAAATCTTTATTGGGTAGGTGATGGCAGTATAATTATTGGTTCACAAATGGATGGTGCAAACAACAACGTTCCAAACCTCGACAATTTTCTTTTACAAACTTATACCTGTTCAACAGTACTTCCTATAGAATTAGTAAACTTTACCGGACAAACTTTCGGAACAAAAAACCGACTGCAATGGATCAGTGCCACTGAAAAAAATAATGATTATTATTCCCTTGAAAGAAGTACCGATGGGATAAATTGGATAACAATTCATAAAATAATCGGTGCAGGCAATTCAACTAAACAGGTATTGTATAAAATTGATGATCTTTCATTTGAAGCTACATTAAATTATTACCGGCTCAAACAAACTGATTTTGATGGTCAATCAACTTATTTTAAAATACTAGTGATTGATAATTCAACTAAATCAAACAGTCAAATTATTAAAGTCACCGATCTGCTGGGAAGAGTCGTTCCATTTGAATTTGAAGGTCCACGTCTTATTTTTTATTCGAATGGAACCGTTGAAAAACAGCTCAACTAAAACAAATACTAAAGCGCTGTGCGCGTGGTAAAAAATTCACCTCAAAATATTCTACACTGGAAGGGAGATTAGATCAGGTGATGATATCACGGTGGCGGTGATACGGTTTAAATTGCCATATAGGAACGCGGATAACGCGGATGTTTATGATTAACGCGGATTAAAACAAGATCTATAAAATTTCTTAAAATACGCGTTCTTGCTTATTTCTAATGACTATTTATTAAGATTTTTCGGGTCAATATTACACTCGAGTTTCTACTAATTGTGAGCAAATAGATACTTGGTGGTAAATGAGAACAGTCAATCTTGTGCTCTTTGTCGGGCTTTAATTCCGCCAGTAAACGACCGTCAATTGAAATTAGTTTTATAGAAAAGTAATCCTCTAAAAGTGAATTGATCATTATTTTATCATCCAAAACTATCACTTTAATTTGCTCGGCAATTTGTTCTTTAACACTTAAAGTTATACAATCATTGCTGTGGTTTTGCCAGTAATTTTTGAACCCAGAGTAGGCATACTTTAATATGGGTGCATTAGTGGCTCCGGCAATGTAACCCCTAACAGAATCATTCACAACATCTAACCAGGCTGTTTCGAATAATGAATAGGGACGGCGATAATCACCGGTTACATCCCAAGTATTTTGCGGGACGTTACTTATCATTGGGAGTATTGCAATAATAGTATCACCAACTGTGCCCATGTCGGAAGCTTTCATAGAAACATTTCCATTACAGTTAAAATCAGTTCCGTCCCATATCGTAATTACAGAACGCGTTTCTACACCATACAAAACATTAATTACATTCATTTCAATGGAGTGTAAAGTGCTTGAAGTGATAACCCCACATATCACATTGTCGCTACTCCGCATGGATTTTACAAGGCAAAACGATTTCTGAACACCAGAACAGGCAGCTGCACCAGTAGCGATGACAAGAAAAGCACTTAGGAAATAAGTTCTCATTTTTTGGATATTTTATTAAAGATACGCCTTTTTGATCTTAGTTTTCCAGAAAAAGTGTTTGCTATCCTCAAAACAAATAGTTTCTTTTACCTTTAAATGTAGATTGTTAGAGAATATTCTAATGGATGACAAATCTTTCGGAGCGGGTTGAAGGAAGGCGAATTGATCCAGTTTGTGTTAGTTCGAATTTACTCCTTTAGATTTTAAACCGCCAAATGAGCTTAATTGACGATTATTGAGCGTTTTTCTTGTCCGAATAACCCATTCGTTTTAATAGCTTTAAGTGTGATATTATTCCACCGATGTAGGTTGTTTGATTTGGTTTTATATTGTTATGCATCAAAATGTCATAAAGTATTCTATTGAGTTTAGGATAATGGATATGATGAAAATGTGGAAACAGATGATGTGCAATATGATTGTTAAAACCACCAAGTATGAAATTTGCTGTTTCGCTAAACGGATGCATATCATTTGAACTTTTTATTTGGTTCATAAGCCAAGATGTTATGATATAACCGTTTTCGTCTGTCTTTGGATATTCAGTTGTTTCAACATGATGTGTCATAAAAAAAGTGAAAAGCAAAAATAAAGATTGTGTCAAGTGCATTAATAAGAACCCTATTACGACAATATTCCATGATTGCTTCGAAAATAACAATGGTATTATCAAAATAAAAGTCAAATAAAATGTTTTCTGTGTCCAAAATGAAAGATGATATTTGAATCCCTTATTTTCAGTGTATTCGTCTTTTGAGAATAGAATGACGAAGTCCTTTATAAACACCCAAAAAAGAGAATAAGTAGTGTAAGCAAACGGAGCGTATAGATGTTGAAATCTGTGATACCAAAAATGTTTACTATCCGGAATCACTCTAATAAGTTTTGTGATTCTTAAATCTGAATCATAATCTTCTACGTTAGGAGCATAATGATGCGAGTGAATATGTCTTTGTTTCCATGCCTCTGCGTGAGCTCCAACAATTGTATATATTAAAATAAAACAGAGATTATTGAGTTTTTTACTTTTAAAAATCGTGTTATGCGAAAAATCGTGCGAAAAATTAAAAGCGAAAAGTAAAGACACAAGGCCATACAAAACAAATATCGTTATAAAATAGATTGGTTTTTCAGCAAAAAATAACAAGGCGTATGCAATAGTCGAAAATGAAAAGTAAACGAAGAACTTAGACCAAATTTTCAACAGAAATACGCTGTTATCAATAATTAGCCTTTCATTCACTTGTTGATAAATGTTTTTTAGCAGATCACCGTCTTTAGCAATGTATATGTGCTTATCTCGCAAAGGTTACAGGTTTAAAAGTTTGAAGAGTGCCCATTCCTTTTAAAAATCTAAAGTGTGATGCCAATGATTTTCTATATGGCATTTCCATATAGTTAAGTCCATGTTTTTGGGCCAGCTCGCGAAATATTGGGAGAATTTTTAAATAGTGTACGTGACAAATATTTGGCAAGATATGATGTAAGGCATGAGCATTAAAACCACCCAACGTCCAGTTGAAGAATTTGCTGTCTGCATTATAGTCAACAGAAGTACACATTTGTAATTTAGGCCAACTCATTTTCAGTTTATTGTTTTCGTCAGGAACTGGATGTTCTACAAAATCTGATAAATGTGAAACACCTAAAACACCTACGAATATAATTGAAACCATAAAATGATTCAACAGAAATGCAAATAAAACAGTTTGCCAACCGAATGACAACACATAAGCAGGTAGAATAATCATATAAGAAATGTATAGAAGTTTATAAATGACAAGTTTGATTACCTCATTTTTTGGGATTTTGATTTTTATGGTTCTACTTGAAAAATTAAAAAGCATTAGAGTCTCACGAAAAAAAAACCAGTTAATAGAGTAAAGAAGATATAAGAAAGGTGCATAAATAAACTGGTACCTATGAAACCATTTTAATTCTTGACTTTCAGTCATTCTGAACAAAGGATTATTTAACACGTCTATGTCGCTACCTTCAATATTTGTGTATAAATGATGGGATTCGTTGTGGTTCTTGCCCCAAACATAAGCGTTGTTTCCTTGAAGATTAAAGCTAAGCGAGAATAATAATTTATTTAAAAATTTACTTTTTACGGCAACACCATGTGCTGCGTCATGAGAAATATTAAAGGCTGTCAACAAAACAGAAAGCCCCATGAGTAAATAAAATGCGTAAAAAGACATTGTTGTTTCACTTGTGATCATAAGTCCGTAAAACAAAATATCGAGTCCAAAATAAAGTGCGATTTTAAAAATCATTATATTGTTTCCCGTTTTGTGAATTCCTTTTTCAGCAAAGTATTGATCGATTTTTTCGTTCAGTTCTTTATAGAATTCCGTACCTTCGTCTTTTGTAAATTTTAATTTATTCATACTATTTTCTTTTTAGGAGGGACGTTTTTTTCGTTAATGAATGATTTCGCAATTGATTAAAACCTTGTCTATAATTAGGACAAATAAAGCCTTCTTTAATATTACGCTTGCTAATTTTCATTATAAAACCCCAGTGTTTAAAAATTTCTTTATAGGCTTTGTAAAGAGTATATTTTTTATCATAAATGTGAATAGGTTCACCTTTAACACCATTTATTTCTAAAATTTTTATTCGACCCTGCAAAAAATCGGCTATTGACATACACATAATGTCGTAACGTGCATAGTTAAATAAGTTTACTCTTTTATTAATATCTTCAAAATACTCTAGTATATTTCTATTTAAAAGTTCAGTTCTTTCTATATAGGTAGCTCCATAGTCCCAATTACCAATAGATGTTGGTTTATGTGTCTTTCCTTTTTCAACAATAACATCTAGTTGACTTTCGCATAAGTTTTTAATGTTTTTAATCCTATACCTAGCTTGCTTATCCTTTTCTAATAATTTTTCCAAATTAGAATAACCATCACCGGTAATTGATAAGTGTTTTCTTTCTGTAATACTACTAATTTTAAATTCACCTTCTGAATTATGAAGAAGAACACTCAATTCTATCGGATAATCTATAAATTCTTGTACCAAGTAATTCATAGTATGATTAGAATGGTAATTCAATAATTCATCCGAAGAGTTTATTTTATTTGTAAGAAAACCACCTTCGCCAATATCCGGCTTTGCAAATAATGGGAACATAAGATCTTCACTATAAATTTTGCGTTCAACTTGCTCAAAATTATCATCTTTTGATATTAATATAGTTTTCGGTTTAAACTCAGCAGGAATATTGTTTATAATAAAAAATTTAGAATCATTTGCAAAACCTCCCAAAGGTATTTTGGGGTTAGATGCAGCAAAGTAAAACAGTCTTCCCGTTTTAAACGAACCTACAAAAAAGACATATAAAGTTAACGGCAAATACAAAAGCTCCATTGGCCAATACCTCCAATGAAAAATATTTAACAGAAATGAATAATAATTATTAATGTCAGTTTGTTTCAATTGTTGTCTGACTTTTTAAATGTCCTATAACATAGAAATTGGCAAATTTAAAGAGCGCCAATCAATAATCCGGCGTGCCACTCAATTAATGCCTTTCATCATCTCAAGCCTGCTTCAACATACTATCAAACGAATCCTCTCTACTATGCATTACTTCCATCTCCCAGCCCTGAGGATACGGCGCTTCCAATAAAGAGCCTTTTAATAAATAAGGATACATTTCGGCATAGGTTTGAATCTGATTCGCGCTGGTCCGTCGATATATATGACCACGCTGTAGATCTTTTGAATGTTTAATTCCGGCAGCAGACATTAACTCCACACAGGCTTTCACTGTTTCATGGTGGTAATTCAATACCCGTACTTTTTTATCATTCACGTCCAAGCCTTTAAATAATTCAGGATTTTGTGTGGCCACGCCTGTCGGACAAGTATTGGTATTACATTCCAAAGCCTGAATACATCCAATGGCCATCAGCATGGCTCTTGCGCCATTACACATATCAGCACCAATGGCAAAATTTCTTACCAGATCAAATCCGGTATGTACCTTTCCTGAAGCTATGATGCGGATGTGTTTTCTAATTCCAAATCCTCTTAAAGCATCGTGCACAAAAGCCAATCCTTCACGTAATGGCATGCCCACCGAATTACTAAACTCTATTGGCGCTGCCCCTGTTCCACCCTCTCCGCCATCCACCGTTATAAAATCGGGCATGATGTTAGTCTTTACCATAGCCTTGCAAATGGCGATGAACTGACTCTTCTGACCAATACATAATTTAAAACCGATGGGTTTTCCACCGCTCAGGTCTCTTAATTTTTTAATAAAATGTACTAATTCTAATGGGGTGCTGAAGGCGCGGTGATATGAAGGAGATAACACATCCTTTCCTTTTTCAACCAGACGTATTTTTGCAATTTCATCGGTCACCTTGGCTGCCGGCAAAATTCCACCATGTCCGGGTTTGGCACCTTGCGATAATTTGATCTCGATCATTTTGACATTTGGCAAAACAGCACGCTCAGCAAAGGCATCCGGATTAAAGGAACCATCCTGATTTCGACAACCAAAATAACCGGTACCTATTTGCCAGAAAACATCTCCTCCCATTTTTAAATGGTATGGACTTAAACCGCCTTCTCCGGTATTATGTGCAAATCCTCCGAGCTTAGCACCACCATTTAAAGCCATGATGGCATTTTGACTTAATGATCCAAAACTCATGGCCGAAATATTAAAGATGCTCGCAGAGTATGGTTGTTTACAATCAGGTCCGCCTACCAATACACGTGGATCATGTTCACCATGTTCTAAAGGCAAAGGATTGATGGAATGATTTAACCACTCATAACCTGTTTCATACACGTTTAATTGGGTGCCAAAGGGCGTACTATCGGTCACACGTTTTGCGCGCTGATAGATCACGTTCCTACTTAAACGGTTATATGGCGCGCCATCCGTATCTGATTCCACAAAATACTGATACACTTTTGGACGCATCCATTCTGCCCACCAACGCATACGGCCCACCACCGGAAAATTACGTTTGAGGGTTTGTTTAGTTTGCACCATGTCATAAGTTCCAAGCAAGATCAATGGAATAACAATGGCATACAACCACAATCCCCAAGACCAAAAATAACCTAGTATGGCAACGGCCACAACAAAAAAGATCGAGAGATAAATAAATAGTTTCTTCATAGTCTTTTTATTTAAAATTAAGTTAGAGGCACATCTTCAAGTAAATATAACAAAAACGGGATGGAAAAGAAAAAAATCATTTATTTGTAGAATTAAATGGGTCCTTTAACTTACTTCGATGAAAAAAGTGTATTTACTGTTTTTTAGTTTTATCTTTTTTAATGTTAAGGCACAAGAGGCTGTGACAACAACAAGTGGAGTAGCGAGTTATTATGCAAAAAAATTTGAAGGCAGGAAATGTAGCAGCGGCGAGGTGTTCAGACAAGATAGTTTAACGGCAGCGCATAAAAGACTTCCGTTTGGAACGAT
Organism: Heterotrichella gracilis; assembly: GCA_032358255.1. Lineage (NCBI taxonomy): Eukaryota > Xanthophyceae > Tribonematales > Xanthonemataceae > Heterotrichella > Heterotrichella gracilis. Next base: position 582,840 of record JAULBX010011099.1, on the reverse strand, counting down.
GGTGAAAGTGACCAATCTCAAAAACGATAGCGTGGTGATTGTCAAAATAAATGATCGTTTACCTAAAAACTCAAAACGCATCATTGATTTAACAAGACGAGCGGCCAAACAATTAAATTTTATTCAGCAAGGGATCACAAAGGTGGAAATAGAGGTGATCTCGGGAAAAGATTGATGCTGTTAAAAATGGATTATGTCTTCAGGCCTAATGGGATCAAACCAATTAGAAATCCGCAATAAGAATTTCATTGTGTCAATGGGACAAATCACTTTATTGGTGTGATGTGAAAAACATCTGACAAAAAAATTGTTCGGCTCCGCTGGAGCCGGTTTGATTTCTTTGCTTTTTTTCTACTAAGTGTTTCCCCTCTGGAGCATGAATAGGTTTAGAAATTTTATTGTAAAAGTATTTTAAGCAAAGAAATTAGATGTTAGGGTAATTAAATTGAGGTCCCAGAGCGCCCAAAAAATTTAAAAACCACAGCACGAATGTTAATTGCCCCAGAGGGGCAAAACATATGTCAACAAGTTTTAATTTAAAAAAATCCTCATTTTGTTAGAGTGAAATTTGGCCTGTTAAATAAAAAAATGTTCGGCTCCGCTGGAGCCGGTTTATGTTTTCTTCTTTTTTTAAGGAGCATTGCCCCTCTGGGGCAAGTAAAAGGTTTTTGAAATGCACTTTTTTACTAAGTTTATTTCAACAAATGGCATCAAACTTCAGACTTTCGAAAAAAATTCAATAAAGAAGTATGATGGTCCCAGTGGGACGAAACATATTTAAAAACTACCATCAAAAAAATCAAATTGCCCCAGAGGGGCAAAACAAAAAAAATGAATTCATACAAATTAAATTGATTTCAAAACAATTGCTTTAAAGTCTCTGCAAGTGATATTGGCTCAATGTCAGATTCCACCCAATGAATTTGAACCCCCTCTTTTTCCATTTTGCGAAACCAGGTCATTTGACGTTTTGCAAACTGAAAGATGGCTGTTTGCAATTGAGAGATCAATTCCTCCATGCTCATCTGCCCCAGGATGTATCGGGAAACAAATTTGTACTCCAGACCAAAGAACTGTAAGCGTTCATGAGAAATACCTTTGTTGAGTAAAGATTGAACTTCCTGAATCAATCCTTCTTCCAATCGTTTTTTTAAACGGTATGAGATCTTCGATTTTCTAACTTCAAGATCCACCTCTATGCCAATGTAATATGGTTTATAGGGGAGTTCGTTTTTTATCAGCGCATGTGGATTCAGTTGAAGAAAGCTGGCGATTTCGATGCCGCGTATAATTCTTTTTTTAGAGTCTTTATCCACTTGAAGGGTATATTTTTCGGGATACGTTTTTAAGCGAACTAAAAGCTCTTCCTTTGTTAGATTTTCTAATTCGGCTCGAAGAAAATGGTTCTCTTTGATTTGTGTTAGTGAAAAATCTTTTCGTAAGGCATCCAGATACAAACCGGTACCTCCGCAAATGATCGGTAACTTCTGTTTAGCTTGAATGGCAAGGAAGGTTTGTTTTAGATCGGCAACAAAATCATGCAAATAATAATGTTGCTCTGCTTCCATACTATCAATGAGATGATACTTGATCTCTTTTCCGTTCACAACATATTCCATCAGATCCTTTCCGGTACCAATATCTAAACCTTTGTATACTTGTCGTGAATCGGCACTAATAATTTCTCCATTCATCATAGATGCCAGTTGACAAGCCAAGCGTGTTTTTCCGCTGGCGGTTGGACCTAAAACGACTATACAATTATAGTTATTCACCCGGTGTATACACTAATTTAATACTTCCTGCATTATGAGTCCGATAAAACTTTTTTGTATCAAATGGTTCATTCATATCACAAGGAATCCGTTCAAAGGTCCTTTTATTTATTAGGAAATAATTTGGCGCGGTTTCACTGTGTTTTTTAAAACCGGCGGCCATAAAAGATCTGCCATCAAATAGTTGTTTGTCGATATAGGTCATCACATCGCCGGCTTTTTTTTCTTCACAGAATTTTTTTATCAAACGCGTTAAGCCACCTGTAAGAGTATATCCGGACTTAGTGCAAAACCGGATCAATTCATACGAACGTTCATGAGACAGCAAACGATTCATTTTTCGCCCTTTAGAAAAACTTGCCAGGGCGATGAGTTCATTCGCATAAAACAATCCCAAATTGCTTGCGCTTTGAGTGGAATTCATTAAATGATACTTATCCAAAAAATGACGGGCTGTTTCCTTATCTACTTTTTTGAGCTCACATTTACGGGCAAATATTTTTTTGTTAGCTAGTAATTTAGAGTGAATGAGGCTTATTATTTTTTCAGAAGAACGGTAGATGTAATCTATTGGAATAGATATTTCATTTTTATGAGCAGGCTCCTCGTCATCCTCTCCACTTACATAAAAGGAAAAATGCTTGGTCTCCTTTGAACATTCAAAATGCTGTTTAGAAACATGGGTTTTTATGCCCTCAGCTTGCAGACTCTTTTGAAAGGATATGAGGGATTTTTGGATCAAGGTTTTTTGTACGGGGTTTGAAGTTATTCGTTATATGTTATTAGTTAAAGGTTATACATTAAAAGCTTATTTAAACTTTGGAAAAGTTATTCTGTAAATTACCTAACAAAACTTTTCCAAAGTTCAGCCAAATTTAAAACCTCAAAATAAAAAATCCACCCAATATTAATCAGGTGGATTCATCAAACTCTTTAGTTCAATTAAGCAGTAACAGTCTGCATGGCTTTTTTCACGCAACTTGATATCTTATTGGCCATCTCTGTCATATAAGCCTCTGTCCAAGCCGTTTTAACACCAAATGAAATTAAACGTCCAACAACTTCTTGTGTTTTTGGAAGATTTAGATGGTTATAATCTTGTGGGGCTCCTAATACTTCAACCGGTAATTTAGATGCCGTTTTTAATCCTTTGATGTGATCCCATTGGTTAATGAAGTGGTACATGTTTTTGAACCAATAATCAAATCCAGCAACACCGGCTTTATTAAATTCATCCACCACACGTTCTGCAATTTCAGGCGTTGGCATCAAAATATTTAGGAAGGTGGCAGAGTCGCCGCTTTCATCTCCTAATTTAGCAAAACCAATGCCTTCTGTTTTAGACAATTGATCTTGCATGAATTTTTTGTGTTTACGATTCACTTCGCGAATGTGAGTTACTTTGCGCGTTTGCGCGGCACCAACGGCAGCATGTAATTCAGAGATACGGAAATTAAATCCAATGATGGGATGGTTTTCCATACCGCGTTTATCACCCACGTGGTCGTGACCGTGATCACAGAAACTATCAGCTAATTTATAGGTGGATTCATCATTCGTCACAAAGATCCCGCCTTCACCGGCAGTAGCAATTTTGAAAAAGTCGAAGGAATAAGCACCGGCTTTACCGAATAAACCGGTAAAAGTGCCCTTATAAGAAGAAGCGAATGCTTGTCCGGCATCTTCCACCAATATTAAATTATGTTGTTTAACAACTGCCATGATCTCATCCATGTTGGCATTTCCGCCGCACATGTGAACCAGGCAAACCCCTTTGGTTTTAGGAGTGATGGCTTTTTTGATGCCTTCTGCACTTAAACACAAGGTTTCATCAATTTCGGCAAACACGGGTAAAGCACCCAGGAATAGGATAGCCTCTATAGTGGCAATATAAGTAAATGGAGGGCAGATCACTTCGTCTCCCGTGCCAATACCGGAAGCGGCTAATGCGGCTAAAATAGCGGCCGATCCGTTTGAAACAGCCAGAGCATACTTAGCATTGGTTATTTTTTTAGCTTCCGCTTCAAAATCCTTTGCTTTCCAAATATTATTACGAAGCGCATCGTGGTTATAACGGAACATGATTCCGGTAGATAATACATCTTCTATTTCTTTGCGCTCTTCGGCGCCAAACAATTCTGTTCCAGGCATAATGAGGTTAATTTAGGACCATAAAGGTACACATTATTGGTTTTCTATCAAAAAGGCTAAAATGGCAATAACCATGATGAATAGTGCCAGACTTTATTAATTCGGAAAATAAAAGAAATTGGTATTGGTATCCAGTATTCCGAAATTGACGGAAACCAGTTTGCCGTTCTCGAAATAACAGTCTAATCCCGCTTCATCAAAACTGATGCGCTTTTCACCCCATTTATGCACCTCAGAGTCACTCAAGGCATAACCATTTTGCTTCATAAATTCAATGATTTCCTTTTCTTTGAGTTTAAAGATCTTAGTTCCGAACAATAGCACCTCCTTATTGTCTATTTCCACGCTGCAGAAGGATTGGTTTTTATTGGTGTCAAAAAACAAGGAATACCCCTCGTTCCAGTAGTGATAAACCAGGGAGTTATTATTCAGAATATCGTCCGTGAGATTTTGCACCTCTTCGGGCTCACCAAAAACCAGCTTGGCCTCTTCTTTGCTGGCGCCAAAGGCTAAGGTGCAGAAGCCGCTAAGTAGTTTTATTTCAGGATTTTCGAACATCGGGGGCTAAAATATAAATTGTAAACTTGAGAAGGAAATATAGGCATAAAAATTATTTTGAAAATTATTTTGAAAGTGAATAAAAGTCTACTATATTTGCAGCCCGATTTAAGGACATTGTTTTTAATCGGGCCCGCACACGAAATGTTTCTCTTAGGAGGGACGGTTCCTGCGAAAAAAGTGAATGATTCCGTAGCTCAGCTGGTAGAGCATTACACTTTTAATGTAGGGGTCCTGGGTTCGAATCCCAGCGGGATCACAACCTTCGGGTTACAACCCTCGGAAACCAAGAGTTTTCGAGGGTTTTGTATTTTTGGTTGTCGGTTTGGTTGTCGGTTGGTCAAACTGGATTTACAGGAGAAAATTCTAAAAATTGGTGAAGTGCTTGTTTTGCCAAAAACTCGAAAGCAACTATTCTCAGTCACTATCGTATCGCGCATAGACGCATAAATTCCTCCACTATTCCATTTAGTGACCAGCGAGGCGCATTTTGCATTTTCCGCTTTGACGTGCCCACTGGGATCAGCTCAGCTAATCCCGCTAAGGATAATACCGGTAAAAATTTCTTTTTTTGAATTTACTGTTTCTAACGAAGTCAAAAGCCTCGCTTTTGTAAGCGAACCCGTAAAAACAAAAAATCCTCGCGCTAGCGAGGTGCATGTTGCATTTTACTCCCGATTACCATCGGGATTGAGTCAACCGGGATCAGCGTAGCTAATCCCGCTTAGGATAATACCGGTAAAATTTCTATACAAAAAGCTCAGTTTTAAACCTAGTTTTTTTGAGGGGTATTCATCTCTGTATCCTTAAATATTAAAGCGCTAAGTGACACAGTAAACACATTGGATTTCAGTCCGGCATAAGGTTTAGATCCATCGGTTGCCGTAAAGTTTTGATTATGAAACTCGGTGAGGTAATACTTGAATTTTACATTGAGCCCATACGGAAATTGGATGCCAACGAGAACACTGTTATAAAACGACTGCTGTCTGTTACTGAACCATCCGGTTATTTTATCGGTTTTATCCCCATCATCATAGGTTTTTTCTTTGTACAGAAAAGGAATCTCCAATTCATAACCGGCATAAATAAATGCACCGTCCAAATTACCGAGTTTAAAGCCAAGCGGGATCCCTAAATTATACGAACGAAATCTTTTTTCCTGAGTTATAGTGGCAGTAGGTGAAGCGCTAGAGTTCGTAAGGGAATAGCTGCCGTAAATATATCCCACATTTCTTACTGCCAATCCGGTAAAAACGCCGAAATGTTTATTAAAATCGGCATTAAAAAAGCCCTGAACATTGATCACCGGCGCAAATCTGAAATTTGAATTAACACTTTGATTATTATCCGTCATGTCGGCCCAAGACATGATCATTTCAAGTCCTGATGTGGCATAGGTTTTAGTCTGACCAAAACTGTGACCAACAAAAAATAGCAATAGAATAAGTGTTTTAAGAAAATGTGTCATGATCTAAAATTGTAATAATTAAACACCGAAGTTACGAATTGGTTCATTTATTCTCTCTGCCCATTTTTAGGAGCCATTCAAGGGCCAGCTTTTCGTCGGTAAACATGAGTGTTTTAACTTTAGGTTGAGTGATCTTAATAAAGAAATTCGCTACCAAGCGTAATGACAATGAATGCACTAAAAAAGCATCGGCAATTCGATATTTTTGAATGTATGGGGAGTTGGCGTAACGTTTGCGTCCTTCGTCACTCGAATTTACGCTGGTGCCAAAATCAACCAGACATAGATGCCTTTTGGCTCCCATCACTTCCTCTGCATACCTTAGCATTTCTTCTATAACGTGCACATCTACATCAATGTCTTGTTTGACACGAAAAAATAAGATGTTCGTTTGGGGATCAAACTCCAAACGGGCAAATTCATAGTCATAAAATTTCTTTTGATCCATGTTGCGTTGTTAACTCGTATTAGGACAAAACAGGAAGCCAAGGCTTAAAAATCTTTCGACTACCTTTACTTAAGTAAAAATAATGAATTCTCGTCATGGAACAAGGTTAAGTTTTGGATTTTTGATGGATTGCCTCATCATTCGGCCAGAAGTTCTTTTTTTGCTTTTTGCAATTTTAGCAATTGTTCTTTTGAAACCTCCGGATAACTTAATTTTAACTTTTCAAACTGCCGGGTGATAATACCTCCAATTAACAAGCGGGTATACCATTTGTCATCAGCAGGAATAACAAACCAGGGGGCATAAGAAGTGGAAGTAGCCGCCATCATTTCTTCGTAGGCTAATATATACTTATCCCAGTGTTTGCGTTCTTCCGTATCGGAAACAGAAAATTTCCAGTTTTTTTCCGGGTTATCAATTCGTTCTAAAAATCGTTTTTTTTGTTCTTCCTTAGAAACATTGAGAAATAGTTTCAAGATCACCATGCCGTTTTCAGTTAGATTCTTTTCAAAGTGGTTTATTTGTTTGAATCGCGTTTTCCAAAACGTTTTGTCAATGTCCTTCACCGAATTTATTTGAGGTAATTTTTCCTTCAAAATAAGTTCAGGATGCACCCGTGTTACCAATACATTTTCATAATAGGAGCGGTTAAATATACCTATCTCTCCCCTTGCGGGTAATTCTTTATAATGGCGCCAAAAATAATCATGATCTAATTCATCTGAAGTTGGCGCTTGAAATGAAACCACTTTAACTCCTTTTGGATTTAAACCGGCTAATACGTGTTTGATGGCGCCATCCTTACCGGCAGCATCCATTGCCTGCAAAATGATCAATACACTGAATTCATCGTGAGCATATAACTTATCCTGCATTTTTGCCAGATTTGCTAAACCTTCACTCAATAAAGTTTCGCCTTCCTTCTTTGTAATGTATTTTTCAGTTGTTGAGGTTTGATGGTCCTTTCCTAAACTAAATTTTTTACCTGGTTTAACCTGTAACTTTTGAAGATAGGCGGTCATGGTCTTTTTCATGATACAAGAATAAGAGAGAAGGTTAAATAAAATAGCGTTTCTCTTTTATCGAAGTTACTGAAAATTGAAGACTATTATTGTTTTATTTCTCAAAATCGTTTCATCTATTCCATATAATCATTTTTAAAATCCTGACCCAGATTTGATTTAAGGAGAATGGACGAGCAGAGGGCACTCACTACTAATTGTTGTTCGGGACTGAGGGTGCAACGCATCCATACCTTTCCATTGTTCATTGTGGAGACCGCTGCTACAGGAACATCGTTCAAAAACAATTCGAAGCCGTAATTATCAATGCTTTTAAGTCCTTTGTGATCTTCGAGGCGTTTTACCGGTTGAATGGTAATACACTGACCTTGATCACTTTTTGCAAATCCTTTTGTAGCATAGGCTCCTTTCCCGTGACCGGCATCCGGATTATGAATAATGAAAGTCCAACATTTCGTTTTGTCATACACAATGGTGCCTGCAAAGGTATTTTCACTCTTAAGTGGGATTCCAAAAACATCTTTTATGATCTCATACTCTCTGACCTTTACTTTTCCAACACAAAAAACAAATGCCCGTAAACTGTCATCGCAAAACTGCGTAAAACTAAATTTTTCACTGCTTCCTTGAAAACGCAAGATAAACGGAATGTCGTAACTTTTCGTCCAGCCCCTTTTTATCACAGAAGTATTATAAATACCGTAAGAAATAATTTGATTGATCATCCAACCTTGTCTGCCTTTCACTTCGTAAGAGTTTGCAGCTGATCTAAGATCGGGTGTTAAAAGCAGGTCGGGTGTTTTACAGGCTGATACTACCGACAAAACAAAGAGAATAAGCAATCTATTTATTTTAAACATCTTAAAAGCTATCTAAGAAATTAACCTTCAAAAATAAAAGGGCTTTCGTCCAAACGATTTTCTCCTGATTCTGAAATAGAAGACAGTCCATTAGTTCCTCTAATTGGTTTTTATGATTTCGACAGCTTAAAATGACAAAAAAAATTAATACATTCAAGATTCGTTTTATGTTATTAGGGTATGGCATTTTCTTTTTTTTTTATTAGGATGAATAAGATGAAGTGATTAACTAAATGAGACTGGCTCAAAAGTGCCAAAGGTGTTGCTGAAAGCCGGCGACCAAACTAGTTCGGCGCCAACTTTCAGACCCCTTGGAATTTCTCATTTTGCAGAGTAGAGGTTCTGAAACGAAACTGAAATCATTGCGAACAGAATGACATCAAAATTAGGTTTTTGAGAAATACTCATTTTAAAACGGCTTAGTTCTTAATTACTTTTTTGGTCAGCTTATGATCTCCTTCTTCCATGATCAGAACATATATGCCCGATTTTAAACTTTCTGCATCAATTAAGTGATTGGATCCCGCTTCTAAACTACTTTCATAAACAAATTTGCCAGTTAGATCCATTAATTTAAGGCTTACTTTTTCATTAAACGGATTTTGAACATTTAGGTTAGATGAAAACGGATTTGGATAAACATTTATATTCTCCAGTTTTGAATTAAACTCGTTAACACCCGTGCAATTACTTACCACCTGCGAAACCGTTTTTTGACTCGTGCAACTTAAGTTTGCACCTACCAGGGTATAACTTGAAGTAACAGTTGGACTAACAACTACAAAAGGGGCGGTTGATCCATTACTCCATGTATAAGAGCCAGCGCCATTTGCAGTAAGGGTAGCAGATTGGCCTCTGCAAATAAGCGTTTTAGTTTGTGCAATAGTTAGAGTTGGTATAGGCGTTACATTTTGTATCAGCGTTAAAGTGCTACTGCAAGTTCCATCAAACCCAATAACGGTATACGTTGTATTTGCAGTTGGAGAAACACTTGTTTGTGACGAAGTTGAACCGTTTGACCAGCTATAAGAAGACGCTCCTATTACAGTTAATGTTGCTGTTTGACCTTTACAAATATTGGAGTTAGAAGATGTTGCACTTAATGTAGGGTTAACACAAACAGTTGGAGTCCATAAATAACTTAAACCAAGATTTGGGATGCTGTTTGGAGTAAAATCACAAACATCAGAAATAAATGATGACTGAATAGAACTTGACCAGGTATTAGATGAATTGACAAGTCGTGAGTTGTAATCCAGATTATTGCCTCCTTTTAAACCTACTTCTGAAGGAGTACTATGAATGCCTGAGATAATATTTCCATAAACGAATTCAATTTTATTGCTTGTTTCGTATAATCTAACTTTAAAATTGATACTCTCATCATAAACAGGAAATCTGGCCATGTTCTTAAATTCAAATTCACAGATTCGGTTAGGTTGTGTACCACTTACATTTTGTCGAATACTTCCACTCATAAAAAATATATCCTGGTTTGAAACGGTATTTTGTGAATTCATGCTCAATACAATGGTATTGCCTACAATGGAAGTGATCACCGGATTATTTCCTCCAAAATCAAAAAACATATCCAGCAATGTGTCTCCCACGCTTAAATTTACAAGGGATGATACATTCACAAGAGTGTTACTTCCTGAAGTTAAATCACCCTTAATCACAGTTCCCATAAAAAGGTCCTGTGCAAAAGGAGCAATAATGTTTGTTGTTCCCGGATCAGAAATGGCTTGATATTCAAAACCGGATAAAGCATTAAAACTCAAATAACCGTTGGAGCATACATTTACAGTTGAGTAAGTGATTCCATTGTAGACAAAGTTAAACGGTAAATTCGTCGCATTAACATCGTCATCTTGCATCAATGTTCCAAGTACGCTGCCTGTATTAGGGCTGCCATACGTTTGAAGCGATTGACTAAACGTGTAACTGCTCACTTGCGCAAGAGCCATCTGCGTGTTCGCCAGAAAAAAGGCGCTAATTGCTGATAAAATAAGTGTTTTCATGGTTTTTTTTTCGACAAAGTTGAGACATTTACCAGCGCGTATCAATCACATATCTGTGTGAATTACAGGCAATAGAATGTAAAAAAGTGTTAATTCGGCAGGCGATAATAATTTAGGCCAAGTATTTACTTTACGCCTTTCGTATTTCAGTTTTATTATTATGGTTATAGCCTAATTCACAAATCAAACTAGCAAAAGAGAAAGGCATTATGCCTTTTTATCAAATAATAATACGTTCAGGCGATTTAATGTAAATTATTGCGAAAGGCTAAAGCGACAGCTTCGGTTTTGCTGTTGACATGCATTTTTTCATAGATCTTTTTAATATGGCTGCGAACGGTATCAATAGAAATAAATAGATCATTCGCAATCATTTTGTAAGAGTAACCTTTAACCAATGCCTTTAAAACATCGCGTTCACGATCACTCAAATTATACGAATCGCTTTTTTGTTTATAGACATCAGTGAACATGGTTAAAACTTGTCTCGCTACACTGGAGGTCATAGGGGCCCCACCCTCAAAGGCATCCTGAATATACTGTACTAACTGAATTGGTGGCGTTTTTTTAAGAATATATCCATTGGCACCATTCTTTACTGCTTCAAACACATTTTCGTTATCATCAAAAACAGTAAGCATAACAACTTTAACTTCTGTAAATCCAGCTGAACGTAATTGAATGAGTCCCTCTATTCCTGTCATGCCGGGCATATCAATATCCATTAAGATGACATCGGGGCGGTATTTTTTATAATCATCAATCACATGTGTGCACTGTGCAAAAGAGGCTTCTAGTTTAAAGCTTTCTGTGCCCTCCATCAGTAAACATAAGGTATCACGTAATTGTTTGTTGTCTTCGTATAAACAAATCCTAATCATAATAATTTCAAATTCAAATGTAATTTAATTCTAGTCCCTTCGTTGGCGTTTGAACTGATCTCGAATTGAGCTTTTATTTTTTCTGCGCGCTTTTTCATGTTGACTAAACCATTTCCCTCCAATTCTTTATTCACATCAAAGCCTTTGCCATTGTCCATGATACATAAGAGCAACTGTTTGTTTTTGACACTTAGCTCCACTTTTACTTTTGTGCATTCGGAGTATTTGGCAGCATTGTTAAGAGCTTCTTTAAAAATGAGAAAAAAATCACGGCGTAAAGCCATATTAAATTTTAATTCTTCTATTTGTGGCGATGATACAAAAATTAATTCAATGCCTTTGGGCTCAAGAATTGTTGTAGCAAACTCGCGCATACGATTCAATACTTTCGTCATTGTGTCGTTACCAGGATTGATACTCCAAACAATATCATCCATGCTATCCATCATCACCTGACTAAAATTTGATATTTTTTCCAAATAATTTTGAGTGGTTAAAGGATCCTTTGCCAGTTTGTTTTTAGCCATATCACTCAAAATATTAATGGTACTGAGGGTAGAGCCCATATCGTCATGCAGATCCCTCGATAATTGAAAGCGCACCTTTTCAATGGCTAATAAACGATTAAGTCTTATTCGGTAAATACTATAAAACAAGGCGAGAACAATTAGCGCCATTAGAACAAAGAACCAAACTGTTTCATAAAATTTTTTCTCTAAGTGAATTGTCAGAGAGGTTTCATGACTGATACTTCTATTTCCTTTATACACCAGTTTTAGTTTAAACACATGATCGCCTCCCCTTAAATTACTAAAGGCAATCTCATTTGTTAAAGCCGGAATCCAGCCGCTGTTGTCAAAGTCATAAAAATACTCCAGATCATCCTTGTATCGATAAGTTGATGCACCGTAACTGATACGAAATGAGTTAAAACTTTTTTCGAGATCAATTTCTCCATCGTTCTTAATATAAAAGATCTTGTCATAACTCTCCAAAGAATACAATATGGGTTTTAAATCAGAGTTAAATTCACTTTGGTTGACCTGAACTTCATAAATGGATTCCTCAGAGATCACATACAGTTTATCCAAATTCTTGCTGTAGTGAATTTCGGTTAAATTGGCTCTTTCAATATTGGACCGACGACCCAGATCAATGATGTCTTTTGTTTTCCAGTTTAACCAATACAATTTACTGGTACCAATAAAATAGAGATAATCTTCGTTCTTGTCTTTGGCGATCTGATAAACAAAGCCTAAATTATATCTGTCGGAATAATAATAATTGTGAATACTGTCTGATCTGCTGTCATAAGAAAATATACCATTGGTTGTGCCTGCATAAATAATGTCTTTATTATAACGCGTCATCATGTTGATCATATTACTACGTATAGAATTAGGATCTTTGGCGTCGACCTTAATAAATTTATACGCTCCTGTGTTCAGATCAAATTTTATAAGACCATAACCGGTCGTACCTAAAATTAAAGTCTTGCTTCCAATGGCAATAATATCACTGATTTCAATGTCCTCCGGTATTCCTTTTAATTGATTTAACTCTAGTATAAGTTGAAATTGATCCTTTTGTTTGTCATATGTAATTAATCTTCCCTCAGTGGTCACAAAAAACAGATGACCTTCATCATCATCCGAAAAAGACATGGCATCGTCATTAAAAACATTGTCGTGGTAATGATGAAATTTCTTTTTTGCAATGTCGTACCTGCTCAGTTTCCCTTCCTGATGTAGGATCCAGATGTCATCGCCGCGTTTCGTTTTTATTGTTTGCCATATGTCATTGTATGAAATATCACCACCTGACTTTAAAAAATTATGGTTTTTAAATTTATGACTTCTAACATCGTACTCATATATTCCATTATATAAAGTACCAAACCAAATATGTGTGCTGTCGATCTGTTCAATGTAACTATAAATGTTTTTTGGTAATTCTTTGCTAATGATGGTATAATTGCTTTGGCGATGATTGTAAGTTAATAGTCCGGTATTGGTGCATAACCATATATTATTCTCATGGTCTTCTACAATCTTATAACACAAACTAAAATCTATTTCAGATGAATTAATTTCCTTGTCCGGTAAAAGATAATTGATATTTGTAGTTGGATCGTGCAAGCAGGCTTCATCCTTGCCCCCAAAACCATAGATCCAGAGTTTGTTATACGAATCCACGAAAAATAAGCGTCCTTTATTTGATTTGATTGGCAATTCGCTAAATTCATTTTTACCTTCATTGAATTTTATAACTGAATATTGATGCGTGTTTGTGTCGAGAATTGAAATATATTTGAACTCCCCTATTTCAGCAAAATCATTTAAGGCACTCTTAAATTCTTTTCTAAAAGTCCATTTATATGCCTGAGGAGATTCATCTTCTGAAAGCAGCCTTTTACTTTTTTTATCGAATAAAAACAGCCCTTTTTTTGAATGCAAGAGGTAGTATTTCTGATCCTTGCTTTCTGAAATCTTAAATATAAATCCGGTTTTAGAGGCGTCAATAGCCTTATAAGGTTTTACGCATTTTTCATTAGGTTCATAATACAGAAGTTCTAATTGCGTAGAAATAAAAAACATTTGTCCCTCTGAATCCTTGTAAGATTCGATAAAATTAAGTGAAGAATTGGCCGGAATATGAGGAATGGGAACCAAAGTAAATTGTTTACGGTAAATATTAAATGTGGCAATACCACTGCCATGAGCAATCCAAAGCATACTATCGTTTTCAAAAAATAAACGAAAAAGATAAGCAGAGCCCAATGCACCGTTTTGAGTAAATGGCATTTGATAATTCTTAAAATTGCTGCCATTATATTCCATTAAGCCATTAAAGGTGGCTATCCAGTAACGGTAATCACAATCCACCGCCACATCCATAGGGAAACTGGTTTCTGTTCCCTTGCTTTTATCAATGCGTGAGAAATGAGGAGCATGAAGTTGAGCAATAACCGGCTTAGTCAGGCATATTAGAAAAGCAGCCAAAAGAAGCGCTTTTTGAAAAACTGTCACTTTATGAGTACAGGTATTAAATCTCACAACTCCATTTATATGGCACTAAAATTAATTGAAGAATTGCCAAAATGCAACCACATAAATATGTTATTCTTTTTTTACCTGATTATTTTAACGAAAAATTCTAGTCACTAAAATCTATTCGTATCTTTCCAAACAGTTATGTGGTATACAAAAAAAATCATTCTTCCATTAATAGTTCTTTCTGTGCTATCAGCTCTCCTTTTTTTTCAAGGATGTGCAACAGAGTCAGATAAACCATTAATCCAGAATGAAATTATTAGAGACTCCAACTACTATATAGGTTCCGCCAAATGTCAAAGCTGTCATCTTAATGAATTCAAAGACTGGCAATCTTCAGATCATTATCTCGCCATGCAAGAAATGAATGATTCCAGTGTGTTAGGAAATTTTAATTCTGCTCATTTTAATTCAGATGGTGTTACAAATCATTTTACAAAAAAAGATCAAAGCTATTTTCTTCGCACCGAAGAAATGGATGGTTCTACAAAAGAGTACAAGTTAAAATATACGTTTGGTTCCTTCCCCTTGCAACAATACCTGGTTGAAACAGAAGGCGGACGATTACAATCTACCAGAGCAAGTTGGAACAGCCGCGATAAAAAATGGTTTCATCAATATCCCGGACAAAAAATTGAACCATCAGATTGGCTACATTGGACCGGCAATAGCCAAAACTGGAACACCATGTGCGCTTCGTGTCACTCCACCAATTTTAAAAAGAATTATGATTTTGAAAGTGATACCTACAAAAGCAGCTACAGCGAAATCAATGTCAGTTGTGAAAGTTGCCATGGAGCCGGAGCCAAGCATGTGGCCTATGTTGAATCGGAGGCGTATAAAAAAGGGAGTCGCGTAAAAAATTCTGCCTTGTTCTACGCGAAAGAAAAAAACAATCAATTACAATTAAACACCTGCGCACCTTGTCACGCGAGAAAGGCGGACATTTCATCTGAACCCATGCATTCTAACGAATTAATGGATGACCTTATTCCGGAGTTGATCAGTAATGAGCATTATTTTGCCGATGGTCAGATAATGGATGAAGATTATGAATACGGATCTTTTGCCCAAAGTAAAATGTTTCATAAAGGCGTAAAATGCAGCGACTGTCATAACCCACATTCCGGTAAAATCCTTAAAAAAGGAAACGATATGTGTATGAGTTGCCATAAACCCGAATACAATTCAGAGAAACATCATTTTCATAAAGGGTCCGGAGAAAGCACTCAATGTGTCAATTGCCACATGCCTCAAAAAACATATATGGGAAATGATCATCGCCGTGATCACAGTTTTCGAATTCCGCGTCCCGATCAATCACTCATTTATAAAACTCCTAATACGTGTAATACCTGTCACACCAATAAATCAGCAGC
The DNA here is from genome assembly GCA_032358255.1 of Heterotrichella gracilis. Lineage (NCBI taxonomy): Eukaryota > Xanthophyceae > Tribonematales > Xanthonemataceae > Heterotrichella > Heterotrichella gracilis. Next base: position 567,221 of record JAULBX010011099.1, on the reverse strand, counting down.
CTGGGCATCAGCGGCCATTAATAAATGGTATGGCCCAAAACGCTCGTATCACTTTTCAGACGATCTTTTACCCGCTAGTATAAGAGGCAACGAAAGCGAATCTCATCTAATTCACTTAATTTCTGATACTGCTCAGCCAGAAATTGCCAGAGCCACAGCTGTAAATTACCTGGGCTCTATGCTTACACAAAATGCGGCAGGTGTTATACTTAAATGCCTGTTGGATGAAAAAGCCTTACTGCGTTTTCAAGCACTTCGTATGCTTGAAAATTATCCTTCCGAACTTTGGGCAAGTAATGCTGCCATTTGCCTTAGCGATAAAGTGAGAGCCGTGAGAATAGCAGCAGCTGATCTTTTTCACAGAATTGGAGAAGATAAAATTCCAACTAAATACAAAAGCGCTTACCAAACTGCTAATTCAGAAAACAGAAACTATTTACATTATCAAAGAGATTTTGCCATTGGCAATGTGATGGTAGGCGACTATTACCTTCAGCAAAAAGATTATCAAAATGCCGTTACACATTACTTACGTGGATTAAAAAAAGACAGTTTGATGAATTATGCCCGTTTTAATTTATCGGCCAGTTACAGTAGTTTAGGTAACAATAAAGCCGCCTTAAAGGTGTTGCAGGATGCAAGTATAAGCGACCCTAAGAACGATCGCAGCTTTTATAACTTAGCCTTGTTATACTATGAAATGGGCGATCAAGAAGCCGCCTTGCTTCAATTTAAGAAAGCCTTTGATCTGCATAGCACAAATAGTGACGTTTATTATAACTATGGTCTTTTGCTCCAACAAACCAAACAATCGTCAAAGGCCGAAAATGTGTTTATGAAAGGTTATGCTCTTAACCCTAATTCTATCAAACTTAATTACGCCCTTGCGTTTTATTATTTACAACAAGGTAATTCCTTAAAAGCAAAACAATACGGAGTTAAACTTTATCAACTAGATCCAAATAATGCTGAATTTCAAGGTCTTTATAAACAATTAGGAATAAATTAAGATAGGTTAATTTTAATAGAGTCTTTTAATAAAAACACTTCGTTATTTCGAGTAAAATTATCACCTTTAAGGCTACCATGAAAATCTTAAACCTATTGCGACCATATAGAAAAGCACTTTTATTGGTTTGGTTAATTAGCAGCGTTTCTTTTGGACAAGTTAAAAAGAAGATGGCTGAGTTAGCTGATTCAAATTTAAAATTAAGTCCAACCGAAAAAATAAGACGCTCTACCAAGGTTAGCTTTGAATCAAATAAACGCGCATTCAGCGATAAACAAAAAGCAGCGCAGCAAAAAGAAAAAGTAAGCTTTCTTTACAAAAAAGCAAAAGAGACTGAAGACTATCTTCATAAGGTAGTTGACACCACGAGTATAACCGAACGACTTCCTTATCTCGAAGATCTTTATTTGGTTGCTACTGCAGATGTTTTTAACTCAAAAAACAATTTTTTATCCGCCAGAAATCTTGCAACAACCAAGTTGCTGCTTAAAGAAATTTCAAAAAAACTTCAAACGATAAATAAAACCCTGCTTAACTTTCAAACGAATGTTGCCGGCCGAAGAAAAGCCTTAGATTCATTAGCCGCTGACAGCGTATTGTATTTATTACCTTCTGACACGCTTTTATACATCCAATATGAAAAAAGCTTCGAATCCGTCTTAAATGACCTCTCTCCTATTGATAATTTGTTAAACAAAACCATTGAAGGATTAAATAGCATTGATAAAAGAGTTTCCTCCTTAAATGATGCTATCCATTTTGATATTCAAAAGATAGAAAATTATCAGGATAACTTAACGACTACCATTCTAAAAAAAGACATCGCTATTTTCACCTCAAACTCCAAATCTTATAAACCCATTAATGAAACTATTTCTTTTTCAGCTTTAAAAGCCTTTTATGTATTTCTGTTTTTTATTGAAAATCATAGTGGTAAGTTAATTCTACTCGCCTTGCTGTTTTTATTCACCTACTATTCCTTTTTTAAATTACGTAAACGAATATTATCCACAAATGAAGGCTTTAATGCAGAAAGGGAAACTGAACCTTATAAACATCCGCTATTATCGGCCTTACTTGTAAATTTAACAATTGACCAATTATTATTAGGCTATTTACCTTTTATTATTTCTGCGATACTTTGGATCAGCCTTTCCTTCATTTTATTAGTGATTCAAGACCCCGGTAAAACCTTTCACCGGTCAAAACTTCATCTGTCCATTTTTTTAATTTATATCCTGGTCATATTAAATAATTTTTTACTTGACCCTTCTTTTCCTGAGATCCTCTTCATCTTTATTGCCTCTATCTCAAGCATCACCCTGGCTCTTTTTTTTATTAAACGTAACAAAGGAATCTATTCAAGATTTATTTTTATTAGACTTTCACTTCAGTTGTTTTTAGTTCTCGAAAGTGGTTCATTCATTGCGCTTCTCTTAGGGAGATATAACTTTAGTAAGATCCTTTTAACAACGGGTTACTCAGAGATCATTGCCGGACTTTTCATTTATGCTGCTTATAACATTTGTTTAAATGCCTTAAACCTTTATTCACAATTATTAAGATCACAAGACTCTAAGAATATTTTTATACAGTTAAAATCACTGAATGATTCAAAACCTTGGCTGCTTAAAAGTTTGATGATACTCATATGGTTCGTTCTTTTTCTTAGAAACTTCTATTTATATTTTATTGTAAGCGAACAATTCTATGAAATTATCATTGCCAATAGAACCTTAGGCCAATATACTTTCAGCTTCGAAAGTGTTCTTGTTTTTATCACCATTATTCTAAGTTCTGCTTTTCTTTCAAAACTTATTTCATTAATTGCCGGAAGCTCTAACAATTTTATTGGAGGTCCAATTCAAAAAAAAGGCGGCATTGGTAATTTTTTATTGCTCTTTAGACTCGCCATAATTATGGCCGGAACCATTCTGGCATTCGCTGCAAGCGGAATTCCAATGGACCGATTAACCATTATTTTAGGCTCTTTAGGAATTGGAATTGGCTTTGGATTACAAGGTATTTTTGGGAATTTGATCAGTGGGGTCATTCTTGCGTTTGAACGCCCGATTGAGATTGGCGATCAAATTGAAGTTGTTGGCAAAACCGGACGTATTAAAGAAATAGGCATCCGCAGTTCAAAAATGGTAAGCTTAGATGGCGCAGAGATCATTATTCCTAACAATGACCTCATTAGTCAACAACTTATTAATTGGACTTTAAGTAATAATCACAGACGCGTTGAACTGATTGTTGGCGTGAAATATGGAACTGAACTTAGTAAAGCCAAACAGCTATTGGAAGAAATATTACATTCAAATAATACCATCGAAAAAAATCCTGCGCCATCTGTTTTTTTAAATGAATTTAATTCGAGTTCAATTGATTTTCGTTTATTGTTTTGGTCCGATATCAATAACTGGTTGGTTGCCAAGAGTGAAGTCATTTTAAGTATTGACTCTGCTTTTAGAGAACAAGGAATTCAAATTCCATTTCCGCAACAGGATGTTTATATCAAAGAAATTCCTAAAAAAGATAACGACGAATCACAAAAATAAAAGTCTCAGCCGTTTAAAAGTTTATTTCATCTATTAACGCCCTATTATTGCAAAGACATAATACATGAAAATAAACGAATAATAAATTTGAACTTAAACCGCAAAGTGGCGCTAAAGAAAGGGATCTCTCATTTTAATAGTACTGACAATTATCATTTGAACTTTTACTTATTCTCCTTTTCTTTAGTCCATAATTCAAACCTATTTAAAAATGTCAAAAAAACTTCTGGAACATTTTCAGTCAAAAACCATTTCCATTGAAGAACGCATGGAGAAAGGCAAAGCTCTGCGAGCAAAATTCCCACGTTTAAAGATGGGTGATTATAAACCTTCCTCAAAGAGAGCCGATCCCATATCCATTTTAGAGAAGCAAGCAAAAACACGTTTACCGGATTTAGTGCCTATTCGTCATTCACGCATGTTGGCTTCTCCCTTTGCTTTTTTAAGAGGGGCTGCAGCTATTATGGCTGGCGATCTTGCGAACAGTCAAACAACAGGAATAAACGTGCAAACCTGTGGTGACTTGCATGTGGCTAACTTCGGCGTCTTCGCTTCTGCCGAGCGTAATTTAGTATTTGGCATCAACGATTTTGATGAAACATTACCCGGTCCCTGGGAATGGGATCTAAAAAGATTAGTAGCCAGTATAGTCGCCAGCGGACGGTTTTTAGGGGCAGATAAAAATTTGTGCGAAGAATCGGTAAGATCTGCGGTTGCTTCTTATCGTAAACGAATGAGACAATATGCTGAGATGGGAAATATGGAGCTTTGGTATTCTACAATCAAAGAAGCCGATATCATGGAAACCCTCAGCAACACGGCCCAGGAGGGCTTAAAAAAAATTACCGCGAAGGCGCGCGAACGTACCCACCTTCAGGTGTTGAGTAAATTAACCGACATTGTTGATGATAAATTTCGATTAAAAGACGATGCGCCATTTATTGTGCATGAAACACATACAAAAAGCGGCAAAACAATTGAAGAAGGAATTGAACTATTTTTGCAATCGTATCTGCCTTCCCTGGCAGATGACCGAAAATTCCTGCTCAAACAATACCGAATTATAGATGTGGCAAGAAAAGTAGTGGGCGTAGGAAGTGTAGGCACACGTTGCTGGGTTATTTTTTTGAGAGGAAACCACAATAATGATCCTTTGTTCCTGCAATTAAAAGAAGCACAGCCTTCGGTATTAGAGGGCTATTTGGAAACATCAGCATACAAAAATAACGGTCAACGGGTAGTTGCAGGTCAACGGTTAATTCAGGGTGCTCCTGATATTTTTTTAGGTTGGGGTGAAGTGGATAATATTCATTTTTACGTAAGGCAGCTGCGCGACATGAAAGGAGGTTTTGAATTTGATCCCACAAAAATAAGAATACAGAATATACCACAATTTACCTCCATTTGTGCCTGGGCAACAGCTCTCGCTCATGCTAAATCGGGTGACGCTGCCATGCTTTCGGGTTACTTAGGCAAAAGCGAAGAATTAGATGATGCCATGGTTAAATTCGCTTTCGCCTATGCCAATCAAACAGAAAAAGATTATGCCTTGCTTCAAAAAGCAATGAAAAGTGGACGAATTAAGACGGCAGAAAAAAGCGAATGAGTGAGGCTTTTTTATTTTTGAATTATATGAAATAACTAATATATTTGAATCACTCAGTTTTTCTCCATTTAAAAACCTAATACCTATGCTAAAAAAAATTTTTTATTTTTCATTAGGACTCACCATCTTAAACGCTTGTTCTCCAAAAAACAGCGAAGAAAAAACAACGGAAGGTCAGGTAGCTTCTGCAGAAATGGAAATAGACAGAACCTCACTCCCTATTAAAGAACCAACTCGGCCAAACTACAAAGAACTCAATGTAAGAGATGCCTCTGCACCAAAACGTTTTGAAGTAAAAGCGCCTAAAGGAGCGCCGAATGTGGTAGTGGTGCTGATCGATGACATGGGCTTTGGCGTTTCAGAAGCTTTTGGCGGTTCGGTAGCCATGCCAAACATGGATAAATTAGCCAACAACGGACTAAAATATAACCGTTTTCACACTACCGCCTTGTGCGCCCCAACCCGAATGGCACTGCTCTCAGGCTATAACCACCATTCGAATAACATGGGTGTGATCACCGAGTTAGCAAGTACCTTTCCGGGCTACAACGCTGTTAGACCTCAAAGTATTACCTCTATGGCTGAAGTGCTAAGACAAAACGGTTATAATACCTCGCAGTTTGGAAAATGTCACGAAGTACCACCTTGGGAACTTTCTAATAACGGTCCGCAAGATCGTTGGCCGACCAGACAAGGTTTTGAAAAATTCTACGGCTTTTTAGGTGGTGAAACCAATCAATGGGCTCCTCTCATTTATGATGGCGTGACCATGATTGAAACTCCTAAAGATCCCAATTACCATTTTACAACCGACATGACCGATCAGGCCATTGCCTGGGTTAATTCACAACAATCCTTACAGCCCGATAAACCCTTTTTTATGTATTACGCCCCCGGAGCAACTCATGCCCCGCACCATGCGCCTAAAGAATACATAGACAAATACAAGGGTAAATTTGATAAAGGATGGGATGCCTTAAGAGAAGAAATTCTTGCCCGTCAGAAAAAAATGGGGGTCATCCCCGAAAACACGCAACTCGCTCCTAAACCTGCCGAAATAAAAGATTGGGATAAGTTGAGTGCAGATGAGAAAAAGTTATTCTCTCGTCAAATGGAAGCCTATGCCGGATTTGCAGAACATACCGATTATGAAATTGGAAGATTGATCTCAGCCATAGAAGAAATGGGCGAATTAGATAATACACTCATTGTATTTATTGCCGGAGATAATGGCTCAAGTGCCGAAGGTCAAATGAACGGCATGTTCAGTGAAATGACCTATTTTAATCAGGTGCCTGAAAAAGTAGAGGATATGTTGAAGCACTATAATGAATGGGGTTCTTCAAGCACTTATCCGCATATGTCAGCAGGCTGGGCAGTGGCAACAGATTGTCCCTTCGCCTGGACCAAACAAATGGCTTCAGATTTTGGTGGTACCCGCAATGGTATGATCATTCACTGGCCGAATGGAATTAAAGCTAAAGGAGAGATCAGATCTCAGTTTGGACATGTGATTGATATTGCACCAACTATTTACGAAGCAAGCGGTATTCCTGCTCCTAAAACAGTAAATGGAATTACTCAAGACCCTATTGAAGGAACCAGCCTCGTGTATTCTTTTAACGACAAAACGGCTCCTGAAAAACACACTGTACAATATTTTGAAATGTTTGGTAATCGTGCGATCTATCAAGATGGTTGGTATGCAAGAACCATACATAAGGCACCTTACTTAGGGAAACCATATAACAGTTTAGAAGAAGATAAATGGAATCTTTACAATACCAATGAGGATTTTAGCTTAACAAATGATTTGGCTGCTAAAAATCCGGATAAATTAAAATCCATGCAAGACTTGTTCATGAAAGAAGCAGAAAAATTTCATGTGTTGCCTTTGGACGATCGCACTTTTGAACGTATGATCGCAAGCGTTATGGGCAGACCTTCCATTACTGAAGGAAGAAATAAGTTTAATTATTATGATGGGATGAAAGGTATGGCTGTTGACGTTTTTGCTGATTTAAGAAGTACTGCCTATACCATGACGGCCGATGTTGAAATTGGCGCGAATGGAAACGGTGTAATTATTTGTCAGGGAGGAAGATTTGGCGGTCTATCTTTTTATATTAAAAATGGTAAGCCTACTTTCACTTATAACTACCTTGGATTACAATCGAATTCAATTGCCGCTACAAAAGCCCTTCAGCCCGGTAAATACACACTGGTATACGACTTTAAGTATGATGGTGGTGGACAAGGTAAAGGTGGTGTTGGAACCATCACCGCTAACGGTACTAAGATTGCCGAAGGTCGATTGGAAAAAACACAGCCCGGAATTTTTTCCGTGGATGATCTCGCGGATGTTGGAATTGATGATGGTACCATGGTAGCTGATTACGGCGGCAATGCAAAATTTAACGGAAAAATTAAGAAAGTAACGGTAGAAACCAGGAAATGATTTAAGTTTAAACAACTAACAAACCATTTAAGGCAAGAGTGAAGAATTTAATTTTAAAGCACTTTAAATTTCTTCACTCTTTTTTTATTTTTAAAACTAATGACAGAAAAGGATCTCCCCGTTAAAAAGAAACGACCTACAAAACTGATTATTTGGCTTGTTTTATTGACACTGCTGGGGGGAGGCGGCTTTTTTGTCTATTCCAATTTTAATCGTCTGCTTTCTGAAGCCCTTTTGCGAACATTTAATTCAAACATCATTTCAGATGTGTATGAACTAAAATTTGAAAAACTTCGGGTCAATATATTACAAGGGAGCATCCGTGTAAACAACGTGCTGCTAGAACCGCGCAAAACACCCTTACAAAATTACCCTTACATCAACAGTTCGTTCGTTCTTCGTACCGAGAAACTTAACTTAGAAAAAGTAGATCTATATGCCCTGTTAAAAGAAGGTACACTCGAACTAGAAGAAATTACCATTACAAATCCGGACATTGATCTTTTTCTAAATGGAGAAAAACATATTTTTTTTCCTTACAAGGATTCTACAAAAGCAGGGCACACACAAGCTAAAAAACGCGCCATTGTTGGCTTTCATTTAAATCAATTTCAACTTCTAAACGCTTCTTTTCATGGCATAAATTCAGCAAAAGAAAGTGAATTCGAAATACATGATTTTTCCATCACCCTAAATGACCTTCATTTGGATCAGCAAACAGCCAAAGATTTGTTATCGTGTAATAAGTTGGCCCTTACCATAGGCGAATCTTTTGCCAACACAAAAAATATGCCGCTCAAACATATTTTATTCAAATCATTTTCTATTGGCGTTGATTCTTTACACTTAACTAAAACCATTGACACACTGATGTATCATTTTAAGGATTTTAAAACTGAATTGACCGGACTTGATATTCAAACAGCCGACAGCCTCAACCACATTTCCCTCGGTTCTTTAAATATTAATTATAAAGACAGCTCCTTAAAACTTAAAAACATCCTTTTCAAACCGAATATCAGTGATGCAGCTATACAAAAGAAATTTAAGTACCAAAAAGTGAATGCCTCCGGTTCATTAGGAACCTTAAACATTAGTCAGTTGGATTTTGATTCGCTCATTTATTACAATAAAATATACATTGGTTTAATAACGCTAGACAGTGTAACTGCAACTGTGTTTAAGGATAAATTAAAACCTCTGGATACAAAACGTTTTCCGGAATATTTTGGACAGGACATTCCAAAAATTCCAATCCCTCTTTTAATAAAGCGAATAAAAGCATCAAACCTTACACTATACAATACCGAACGTAAACCCGACAGCACCTATGCCAAGGTGAGTTTAACCCGTGGAAACGCCACGCTTGAAAACATCACCAATCTCAGAAAAGACAAACCAATGGTCATGAAAGCCGATGCCTATATTGACAACAAAGTTCGGTTTTATGCTACACTGAATTTTAGTTATGTAAAACCTCAATTTAGTTTTAAAGGCGGATTCGGAAAATTTGATTTAACAAAACTGAACCATCTCATTCAAGGGTATACCCCTGCAAGCGTCACCAGAGGTATAGTGGATGAAATTAGTTTTTCGGGTATCGCCGAAAAAACACATGCCGACGGAACCATGAAATTTTTATACCATGATCTTAAAGTTGATTTAGAATTGCAACACAAAAAGAAATGGAAAAGTTCAGTAATTGCTTTTGCTGCCAATACCATTTTACCTTCGTCAAACCCTTCTTCTGCCGGCTCTCCCCCAAGAGTGGTTAATTTTCATGCAGACAGAGATATGAACAAAGCTTTTATAAATATTCTGCTTAAGTCTTTGATCAACGGATTAAAGGAGACCATGATCATGTCGAAAGAAAATAAAAAGAAACAGCATGTGCAATCAAATCATAACAAACTACCTATTTTCAAAAAACAAAAATCGAGTAAAACAAAGTGATTAGCTCTTGAAAATTCTTAATTAATTTAAATAAATTCAATGCAAACATTTAAAAAATATGCCATCTTCCTGGTTTTGTTATTATTATGGAAGCAAAGTATTTGTCAGAAAGACAGTCTTCAAAAAACCAATAAAATCAAGAACTCTGCGCGTCCCGTGCATTGGGCTTATTCAGGCAAAAAAGGTCCAAAATATTGGGGTAAATTAAGTCCGGTGTATGCCTTATGTTCACAAGGTAAAAATCAGTCCCCTATTAATATTATCAATTCAGCGACTGAGGCCGGCATACATTGGGATTTTAATTACAAAACCACCAAATTAAAAATCACTCACAATGAACATGTAGATAATATTATTGATAATGGACACACCATTCAAATTTCGGTAGATGAAGGGAGTACCTTTGTGCTTAAAAACCGAACCTATCATTTAAAACAACTTCATTTTCACACGCCAAGTGAGCATAGCGTTGATGGAAAAAACTATCCTATGGAAATTCACTTTGTTCACATGAGTGATAGTGGGCAATTCGCGGTGGTAGGTGTTTTTGTTGAGGAAGGAAAAGAGAATGAAAATCTTGCAAAAATTGTTCTCAATTTGCCTGAAAAAAAAGGTGACACAAATGATATGAAAGATGATAATCTTGCCTTACAATTTCATCTGCCAAAAACCAATGAAGCCTATCATTATCAGGGATCCTTAACTACTCCACCTTGCAGTGAAAACGTGGAATGGTTAGTTTTTAAAACCCCCGTTCAGGCTTCAAAAGAACAAATTTCAGCCATAGCTAATAAAATTGGACCAAATAACCGTCCCGCTCAAAAATTAAATAAACGAAAAGTGCAAAGTGATGTCATAAAAGGTAAAACAAAAAAATAAATAGCTTTACATATTCTTCATGAAAAAATGTTGTTTTTCAGATCAAATTTTCTTTTCTTAGTATGCCTATTTACCAAATTAAAATAACATGAAACATCTATTCAAAATCAGTTACGTCTATATTTGTGGTATCATCTTTATCATCACATCCTGCTCTCCCCCAACCACTATGAGCCGATCATGGTCTGATCCGTCCATTTCAAATGGTTCATTTAAACCGTTTACTAAAGTATTGGTCATAGCCCGATTTAAGGATGTCACTACACAACACATTGCTGAAGACAGACTGGTGGCAGAATTTAAACCCGGCGTTGGATTTCCATCCTACAGCTACATGACAGAATCAGACACTACCGATAGGATTTTATTTAGCAAATTGAAACGTGATGGATTTGATGGTTTAATTCACATGCGTTTAACAGACATCACACAAAGTTATAATGTGCAATCAACAGGCGGAATGTACGGCGGAAGATATGGTTATTATAACAGTGGATATAACAATACCACTGTTTCTGTCGATAAAACCTATTACGTGGAAACAACCATTTACGATGTAACTAACAATAAATTGCTTTGGTCAGGCACTACCTCCACCTTTGACCCCGGCAGTTTTAGTCAAACCCTTGATCAAATTATTTCTGTAAATAAAGCGGAAATGGTGAAGAAAGGAATTATTAAACCTGCAAATCCAACCTATTAATTCATTAAATACTATTATTTAACTTATCCAATCCCATTACAACATGTTAGAAAAAAAATCCCTCTTTAAAAAAACACTCCTTACATCAGCAATCATACTGGGCTTTGGTTGTAATCAACCAAAAGAGAAGGACATTGAATCAGAAAACTCACCTTCCGGTTTTAAGGGAGTTGTGAAATTAGACGTGCGCGAATCAACGCCTGACTGGAAACCATTTGAACGCAAAAAAGCCCCCGAAGGATCTCCTAATATTTTAATTATACTTTATGATGATACGGGTCTTGGTGCCTGGTCGCCGTATGGCGGAAGAATTAGTATGCCAACCATGGATAAGTTAGCGGCTGATGGTTTAACTTATTCTCAATTTCACACCGTTTCATTGTGTTCACCTACACGTTCCTGTTTTAATACCGGCCGTAACCACAATCTTAATGGAATGGGATCCATCACTGAAGGAGCGAATGGGTTTCCGGGATACAGTTGTTTACTTCCGAAAGAAACAGCCACCATGGCTCAGATCTTAAATGACAATGGTTGGAGCACTTTTTGGTTAGGAAAAGATCACAATGTGCCTGAAACTGTCCTTTCCGCAGGTTCTAACAAAAGTCAATGGCCCTTGCAACAAGGCTACGATCGTTTTTATGGATTTATTGGCGGGGAAACCAATCAATGGTATCCCGATTTAATTGAAGATAATCATGCCATTGAACAGCCTTACGGTCCGGAACAGGGTTATCATCTTTCAAAAGATCTGGCAGATCAAGGTATAAAAATGATCTCGGATCAAAAATCAGCAAATCCATCCAAACCGTGGTTCATGTGGTTTTGTCCTGGAGCAAACCACGCGCCTCATCAAGCACCAAAAGATTACATTGCTAAATACAAAGGCAAGTTTGATGATGGTTATGATGCCTACCGAAAATGGGTACTGCCACGTATGATCGCAAAAGGTATTTTACCGAAAGAGACAAAATTAACCGACTGGAATCCCATGCCAAAAGATCAGGCAAATCCTGCCGATGAAGTTCGTCCTTGGGAATCTTTAAATGCAGATGAGAAAAAACTATTCTCCCGTTTGTGTGAAGTGTATGCCGCTTTCTCTGAATATACCGATGTGCAAATAGGCCGCATCATTGATCATTTAAAAGCAACCGGACAATATGAAAATACAATTATTGTATACGCCGCCGATAATGGCGCTTCAGGCGAAGGTAGTCCAAATGGCTCCGTAAATGAAAATAAATTTTTTAACGGTTATCCCGATAATTTGGCAGACAACATGAAATTGATTGATGAATTAGGAGGTCCAAACACTTATGAGCACTTTCCTACCGGATGGGCTGCTGCTTTCTCAACGCCTTTTAAAATGTTCAAACGTTATTCGAATTATTCAGGCGGCACTTCTGATCCCCTGGTGATCTCATGGCCAAAAGGAATAAAAGCCCGCGGCGAAGTGAGAAACCAATATCATCATGCTGTTGACATTGTGCCAACGATTTTAGAAATATGCGGACTACAAATGCCGGAGACATACAGAGGTGTTAAACAAATCCCCCTCTCAGGCGTTTCGATGAAGTATTCCTTTGATGCAAAACCCGATGGGCCTACACAAAAACACATCCAATATTATACCATGTTAGGTACTAGAGCCATTTGGCAGGATGGCTGGAAGGCAGTAGCTGTGCATGCTCCGCTTACCAGTAAAGGAAAATTTGATCAGGATAAATGGGAATTATATCATACCGATGTGGATCGCTCAGAATCCACCGATCTAGCCAAAGAACATCCTGAAAAACTAGAAGCCTTAAAAAAATTATATTTAGAAGAAGCGACAAAAAATCAGGCTTTACCATTGGATGACCGCTCTGCCACAGAAATATTAGGACTTGACAGGCCAACAGAAGAAAAACCAACTGATCTTTATACCTATTATCCGCATAGCAGCGCTGTACCAGAAGCGGTCGCTGTAAATATCAGAGGTAAATCATATAAGATCGTTGCTAATGTTGAGATCAACGAAGCAAATGTTTCGGGCGTAATCTTTGCTCACGGTTCTCGCTTTGGTGGACATAGTTTATTTATCAAAGATCATAAATTGTATTACGTGTATAACTTCCTTGGTATCACAGAACAACAATTGGTATCAGGCACTCTAAAACCGGGGAAATATACGTTCGGTATGGAGTTTACAAAAGAAAAAGCCGGAGAGTTCAGAGAGTCTATTGGTACAGCCAAATTATTTGTTAACGAGAAAGAAGTTGCAAAAGGTACCATGAAAGCCCAAGTGGGTAAATTCACACTCGTTGGCGACGGTTTATGTGTAGGTTATGATAATGCAGACCCGGTAAGTAAACTATATACCACAAATAATTCCTTTAAAGGCGGAACTATTTCTTTTGTGAAGGTGAGCACCGGTAAAGAAACTTACAATGATCTGGAAACGGAAGCAGCAAGAGCCTGGGCAAAGGAATAGAAAAATAATATATCAAGAGATACTCGTTTGATCTAACAAAAGAGATTTATGAAACACGCTTGTGCTGTTTTAATTCTTCTGATGGCCTTATTCGCAAAAAAGATAAAGGCACAAGATTATCCCGTAAACTATACCGGTTGGTATGGCTATGATTCGTATCATCGTTTTAAGGAAGCTAAGCCCTGGGGTTTATGGGTAGAAGCATACTGGATACGCGATGAAATTATATTAAAGCAAAATGCTCTTTTTGGAAGACTGGGTTTAAATTATAATTTAAAATCCGGGCATCGAATAACGGCAGGTATTGCTTATCAGTATAATTACCCTTACGATGAGGTTTCATTACCATATAACTGGCCCGATTACAGGCTTTTTCAGCAATTTCTTCTTCGTTACCCAAAACCTAAAGGCATGTGGCAATTCCGTTTTCGTTTGGAGGAACGCTGGCTGGGAAGGAAAACAGATGTCAATTCCGCAACCTTCGATCATTACAAATATGAAACTTCGCTCATCCTCATGGTTAAAAGATCTTTCATTATCAATGAACGTTTTTTTGCAGCCATTTACGATGAAATATGGCTCCTTTTCAATACACCTGATCGAATGCTTGATCAAAACAGAGCCTATGCGGGCGTTGGTATCAACCTCGATAAAAAGAAAGAATGGCATCTGGAAATTGGATATATGAATCAACCCAATTTTGACGGCTCACCTGAAACAACAGATAGATCGAGATTAAATCATGCATTAAGAGTTTCTTTAACTTCCGATGCACCATTTAAACGTTAAACCAATTCATGAAAAAGTATCATGGAAAATAAAACAGATTTTTGGGACACTTTTTTACGCAAATCAGCCAATGCCTTAGACCCTTCCGAACGTTATCTTGAAGTGATGTTTGGCGTTATACTGGCCCTGAGTTTTACTTCAGCTGTTAGCGTCTCACACGAAGGTGCTGCAGACATCGAACATTTGTTGTGGGCAGCGGTGAGTGCAAATGTAGCCTGGGGAATCATTGACGGATTAACTTTTTTGATCTCTTCTATGATCGACAGGTCAAGAAAAAATCTACTCTATCATTCAATACTAAATGCTAAAACAAAAGAAGATGGTATGAGGCTAGTTAAAAATGAGTTACAACCCCTTCTATCCTTTATCATTACGGAAAAACAAGTAAATGTGTATTATGACAGAATAAGACAGTTACCACCTCCGCCAAAACATTTTCTATTTATTGCCAAAGAGGTAAAAGTCGCACTTCGTATTTTCCTGATCAATTTCTTTAGCACAGTTCCGGTCACTCTTCCCTTTTTGCTTATGTCCGATGCGATTAATGCAAAACTTGTGTCAGATTCTATTTGCATCCTCATTCTTTTTTATTGCGGATACTCAATGGCTAAATACGCAGGCTTTCGGCCATGGCTAAGTGGATTTGCAATGGTCCTTTTAGCCTTCACTTTTTTTGTCCTAACTAAAATACTTGGTGGATAAGCTCCTATTTTAATATGTTTTTGCCATGATGCTTTTTAACACTACTAAAATCATCTGTAGCAAATTACAATTAGTCTGAGAAGATAGTTGCTCCAAAAATTAACAGATAATTTACTAAACGCAATGGCACATTCCTTAGTAAATACCCTAAATAAGAAAGTAAAATATCCTGTTCCTCAAAAATCAATTGGAAAATGTCCGGTTTAGTATATTTTTTTTCCGTTTTCCTTGATTCTTCGCGATAACAACCAGGCTAAAAATTGGCTTATCCTGCTCTTTTAACCCTTCATTTAACCCCCATGCTTTTCATTAAAATATTTGTTACATTAGCATAATCAATCAATTTAAATCCTTAAAAATAGCATATGAGCAAAACAATTTTAACAGATCTGGAAATTGCCACGAGTGCAAAAATTTCTCACATTAATACGATTGCTAAAAAACTAGACATCCAGGAAGATGACTTGGAGTATTATGGGAAATACAAGGCAAAATTGCCGATTAGTCTCATAGACGAAAATAAGGTTTCTAAAAGTAATCTCATTTTAGTAAGCGCCATTAATCCAACTCCTGCGGGCGAAGGAAAAACAACTGTGTCTATTGGACTAACAGACGGACTCAATAAAATTGGTAAAAAAGCCATGGTGGTTTTACGCGAACCTTCCCTTGGACCGGTATTTGGCATGAAAGGCGGAGCTGCCGGTGGCGGTTATTCGCAAGTGATTCCTATGGTGGATATTAATTTGCACTTCACCGGAGATTTTTCAGCCATAGAAAAAGCAAACAACTTATTATCTGCACTGATTGATAACAATATTCAAAATAAAACCAATAATTTAAACATCGATCCGCGTACCATTGTCTGGAAACGCGTAATGGACATGAATGATCGTTCTCTCCGTGACATAGTGATCGGACTTGGTGGAACAGGAAACGGTATTCCTCGCGAAACCGGATTTAACATTACCGCCGCATCAGAGATCATGGCGATTTTGTGTTTATCAAAAGATTTCGCCGATCTTAAAAAACGCATCGGTAATATTTTTATTGGTTACACTTTTGACAAACGTCCGGTGTATGCCCGTGAACTCAAAGCAGAAGGAAGTATGGCCATTTTATTAAAGGATGCCATCAAACCTAATTTGGTACAAACTTTAGAAGGTAATCCTGCTATCATTCACGGCGGACCATTCGCCAACATTGCGCAAGGAACCAATTCCATCATTGCTACAAAAATGGGAATGTCCTTAAGTGACTATGTAGTAACTGAAGCCGGATTTGGTGCCGATCTTGGAGCGGAAAAGTTTTTAGACATTAAATGTCCTGTGGGCGGATTAAAACCAAAAGCCCTGGTAATTGTTGCTACTATACGCGCTTTACGTCATCACGGTGGAGCAAAAAGCGAAGAGTACAATACACCAAACATGGAATTCATTAAAAAGGGATTTGAGAATTTAGAGAAGCATATTGAAAATTGTAAAAAATTTGGCTTAACTGCTGTAGTTGCCATCAACAGTCGCTTTGGTGATACCAAAGAAGAAGTAGATTATGTGGTAACTAAATGTGCTGAACATGGCGTAAAAGCAGTGGAATCAAAAGGCTGGGGAGATGGCGGTAATGGCACTAAGGACCTGGCTCAGGCTGTGGTGGACGTGATTGAAAGCAAAGTAAATAATTATCATCCCCTCTATGACTGGAATTTATCGATTGAAGAAAAGATAAAAACCATTGCGACTGAAATTTATGGCGCCGATGATGTAGCTTATTCTCCAAAGGCAAAAACTCAATTAAAACAATTTGAAAAACTGGGCATTACCGGTTTTCCTATTTGTATGGCCAAGACTCAAAAATCGTTTTCAGAAGATGAAAAACGGGTTGGACGTCCGCGCGGTTTTAAAATAAACATTCGTGAATTTGAAGTGGCTGCCGGTGCAGGCTTTCTAGTGGCCATTGTGGGTGAAATGATGCGTATGCCGGGATTACCCGTGGTTCCTGCTTCTGAAGGCATGGACATTGATAATGACGGAAACATAACAGGTTTATCGTAATGATGATCGATCACTATAAAGGCGTCTTCTTTAACGGAAAAGATTTTTCTGTTTTGGAAGACGCTATTTCTATAGAGGTCGCTTTAAATATTGCTGTGAATGGAAAAGCCTTTACCATCACCATGCAAACGCCGGGCAATGAAAAAGATCTGGCCCGTGGTTTATTATTTACCGAAGGCATCATCACCGATTTGGATCATGAACCAAAAATTGTCGTCACCACTAAAAATGAAGAAGGCTACATCACAGCGTTGAATGTGATTGTTCCACCTGAACTGGTGGTAAAAGATTTTGCCAATACACGCAATGTCATCTCCGGCTCTTCCTGCGGGGTCTGCGGCAAAACGGAATTAGATGATAGTTCCGGTCAAACAATAAAAAACTCAGCCATCTTAAAAGCCGAAGTAGTTCCAACCCTGTTTGAAAAGATCAGTCTCGGTCAAAAAAACTTTCAGCTCTCCGGTGGAACACATGCTGCAGGTGCTTTTACCATTGATGGAGAAATGATCACTCTACAGGAGGATATCGGTCGTCATAATGCGATGGATAAGGTCATTGGCTTTTTGATCAGCAATAAATTATTAGATAAAGCAAAATGTCTTACCGTAAGTGGAAGAATTTCTTACGAGATCGTTAGTAAAATAAAAGCAGCCGGAATTCCTTTTCTGGCAGCCGTTTCAGCACCTTCATCTTTAGCCATTGATAATGCGAGAGAGGCAGGTATCACCTTAATGGCGTTTTGCCGAAACACCAAATTCACTGTTTACTCGCACCCTGAGCAAATTGCTATGGGCGATTTTAAATTTACATCAGGAAAAGTTAAAACAATAAAACATGTCGAATAACCTAAGTCATTTATTAGGCCGCAAAGGCTCTGAGAAAATTCTATTTGAAGAACTTGGTCTTGCCGCTGCTAAAACCGGCACTCCGAGTGCTGAAAAATTAGAGGCCCTGCGTCAGGAATTTTTAATAGGTAAATCAACCGTTGCAGGAACAATTTCTTTTTACGATTTTTTAAAACCGGAGAATCAAGGAAAAAAAGTATATGTGTGCAATGGTTCAGCATGCATGACTGCCGGCACACAGGATGCGCTTCACAAAAAAATAAGCAAACATTATTCAGCCAATGAAATTGGTGAAATGTGTTGTTTAGGGCGTTGTCACGAAAACTCAGCCTTTCATGTGAATGGGAAAAATTATTCAGGAAAAGATGTTGATGCAATTGAAAAAATTAAAGAAGGAACTACTTTAACCGCTGAAAAATACAATGTTGGGAGTAGAGGAGCGGCTATCTTAACTTCAGATTACGGTTCAGTAAAAGAGTATTACAAGATATTTGCAGATGCTTTAAAAAGACCAACAACAGAACTTATTTCTGAATTAAAAGATTCAGGTCTGCGAGGACGCGGTGGCGCAGGCTTTTCCATGGCGTTTAAACTAGACTTGTGTAAAAAAGAAGTGTCTGATTCTAAATTTATTGTGTGTAATGCCGATGAAGGAGATCCGGGTGCTTATTCTGATCGTTACATCATGGAAAATCGTCCACATGCTTTATTAATGGGCATGATGATGGCGGGATACATTATTGGGGCTGATTGTGGCGTGGTATATATTCGCGGGGAATATCCTGAATCCGTTGACATTATTAATGACTGTGTATCTGCTCTTCGCCAAGAAAAATTATTAGGAAAAAATATTTTAGGTAGCGAATTTAATTTTGATTTTAAAGTCATTAAAGCACAAGGCGCTTATATATGTGGCGAAGAAACGGCATTGCTTTCTTCCATTGAAGGACAAAGGCCGGAAGTACGTGTGCGTCCACCTTACCCAACCCAACAAGGTTTATTCAACAAACCTACTGTGGTAAATAATGTGGAGACGCTGGCCAACCTACCTTTTATTTTTCAAAAAGGAGGAAAAACATTTGCGGCGATTGGAACAGCTAAATCATCGGGCACCAAATTAATTTCACTCGATGGTTATTTTAAAAAGCCGGGAATTTATGAAGTGGACATGGGAACACCCTTATCTGTGGTTATAAATGAATTAGGTGGAGGATTTACCAAACCTGTCAAAGCCATGCACATTGGTGGTCCCTTAGGTGGATTAGTTCCGGTATCTAAAATAAACGATCTTTCAGTTGATTTTGATTCTTTTGCCAAAGAAGGATTTTTATTGGGACACGCTTCTGTGGTGTGTTTGCCGGAAGAATATCCTCTGATAAAATACATTGAGCATCTATTTCGATTTACCGCTCATGAAAGTTGCGGTAAGTGTTTTCCGTGTCGTTTAGGTTCTACGCGCGGATACGAAATGGTGGAGAAAGCACAAAAAGAAGATTACAAGATGGACATGACTTTGATGCGTGATCTTTTAGACACCATGGAAGCCGGCTCCTTATGCGCCTTAGGCGGCGGATTGCCTCTACCAATTAAAAATGCACTTAAGTATTTTGAAAATGAATTAGCTCCTTACTTTAAAAAATAATCACCATGGAACTATCAGCTTATATAAATGATCAAAAATTTCCGATCGTACAAGGCGAAACTATTTTAAGTTTTGTAAGAAGAAATTTTGGAAAAGATTTTGTGCCCACTTTATGTGATGCGCCTAATTTAGATCCCTTTGGTGCTTGTCGCGTTTGCTCAGTCGATGTGGCCTTAGTCGCAAACGGACCTGCAAAAGCTCAGGCCTCTTGTCATACGCCGGTTATTCCAAACTCCTACATATATACCCACAATGATCGCATTACCAAACTGCGCAAAAATATTGTAGAATTGGTATTAACTGATCATCCTTTGGATTGTTTGACCTGCGAGGTGAATAACAATTGCGAACTACAAGCAGTTGCTGCTAAAGTGGGCGTACGTGATGTGCGTTATCCCGAAGGAAAAAATCATTTAGACCGTAAAAAAGATCTGAGTCATCCTTACATGACCTCTGATTTTTCAAAATGCATCAATTGTTTTCGTTGTGTAAGAGCCTGTGATGAAGTGCAAGGTGAATTAGTCTTGAGTATGGCCGGTAGAGGATTTGATGCGCATATCATTAAAAGTAACCACAACACTTTTTTCGAATCTGATTGTGTGAGCTGTGGTGCCTGCGCACAAGCTTGTCCAACCTCAGCTATTTCAGATGTATTTGAATCAAAATCCATCGTGGCCGATAAAAAAGTACGTACCGTTTGCACCTATTGTGGTGTAGGTTGTAATCTGGATGTGGCCGTTGTCAACGGAAAAGTAAAATCTATTCAGGCACCTTATGATGCAGAAGTGAATCAAGGTCACACCTGTTTAAAAGGACGTTTCGCTTTTTCATTTTACGATCATCCAGATCGTATTCGTACACCAATGATCCGCAAAAACGGAGTCTTGGAAACAGCGACCTGGGATGAAGCTTATGATTATATTGCCACAAAATTAACGGATATAAAAGCCAAACACGGTCCGGATTCTATTGCCGGAATCTCTTCTGCCCGTTGCACGAACGAAGAAAATTATTTGATGCAGAAATTTATTCGGGCGGTGATTGGAACTAACAATATTGATTGCTGTGCTCGTGTGTGTCACTCTCCAACAGCTTTAGGCATGCAGCGTGCCTTTGGAACAGGTGCGGCAACAAACTCCGTGGAAGATATTAAATACACGGATTGTATCATGGTCATTGGTGCCAATCCAACCGATGCGCATCCTGTAACCGGTGCTAAATTGAAACAATTTGCCATGAAAGGAAAGACCACCATTGTGATCGATCCCCGCCGGACAGAAATGGCGCGTTATGCAACGTATCACTTACAATTGAAGCCGGGAACAAACGTAGCTTTGATCAACATGATGTTGTATTACATCATCACCGAAAAATTAGAGGACAAAAATTTTATTGAACAACGCACCGAAGGTTACGCTCAGTTCTGCGAACAGATCTTAAAATTAGATGTGAATGAAATGGAACGCATCACCGGTGTGGACAAAGCTCTGGTAAGAGAAGCAGCTATGGCTTATGCCAAAGCACCGAATGCGATGTCTTTTCATGGTTTAGGGGTGACTGAGCATTCACAAGGTTCCTTTACTGTGATGTTGATCTCTGACTTGGCCATGATCACCGGAAATATTGGACGCAAAGGTGTTGGTGTAAATCCATTACGCGGACAAAACAATGTACAAGGAGCAGCCGACATGGGTTGTCAACCGCATCAGGGAGCAGGATATATGAATTCGTATGATCCTGAAATAAACAAACAGTACGAAGCCTTTTATAAAACGAAAATTCCATTTGGAAAAGGATTAAAAATTCCGGAGATGTTTGAAGCCTCTATTGAAGGGAAATTAAAAGCGCTTTGGTTAATGGGTGAAGATGTCGTACAAACAGATCCAAACACTAACAAAGTGATTGCGGCTATGGAAAATTTAGATCTTTTAGTATTACAAGAGATCTTTATGACGGAAACCTGTAAATATGCCGATGTGATTTTACCGGGAGCTACTTTCTTAGAGAAAAGTGGTACTTACACCAACGCCGAAAGACGCATTCAAAAAGTTCAGAAAGTAGTGGAGCCATTATCGGGAACAAAAAGTGATGGAGAGATCATGGTGGATATCATGAATAAAATGGGTTATGCTCAGGCTCCTTATACTCCGGATGGCATGCTCGAAGAAATCTCACAGATCGTTCCATTCTTTGCCGGTGTTACCTGGAAGAATTTAGGAGAGAACGGAAAACAGTGGCCGGTAAAGAAAGACGGAACAGATACAGAGATTCTTCATCTGGAAGAATTTCAAAGAGGTAAAGGTAAATTCCATTATTTTGATTGGGATGAATCGAAGGAAACAAAAAATAATTCGAATGACTATCCATATATCATTACTACCAATCGTGAACTGGAACATTACAATTCCGGTACTATGACCCGGAGAACAGGTAACGTGGAGATCTTAACAGAAGATGTGTTGTTGATCAATCCTTCCGATGCCTCAGCGAATCTTATTTCGGAAGGAGATATGGTTTGCGTAGAATCTCCAAGAGGAAAAGTGGATATTAAAGCCCGAATCACCGATGAAGTGAAGCCGGGTATTTTAAGCACGACCTTCCATTTCCCTGAAGTAATGTTGAATGTCATTACCAGTGATGAACACGATAGCGAAGCCTTATGTCCGGAATACAAAATAGTAGCCGTAAAAATTCGTAAAAGCAAAGGGCAATTTAAACACGCGAAAGTGTAAGTAAAAAATGGACCTTTCTTCTATAACACCATTGACCGATCAATTCGGAAGAGTGCATGACTATTTGCGCATCTCTTTAACCGAGCGCTGCAACCTGCGCTGCGTGTATTGTATGCCGGAAGAAGGAATTGTGTTAAGACCAAAATCTGAGTTTATGCGTACAGAAGAAGTTCTTG
This sequence comes from Heterotrichella gracilis, assembly GCA_032358255.1. Classification (NCBI taxonomy): domain Eukaryota; class Xanthophyceae; order Tribonematales; family Xanthonemataceae; genus Heterotrichella; species Heterotrichella gracilis. Next base: position 544,645 of record JAULBX010011099.1, on the reverse strand, counting down.
CGCTTGCAGAAGCTTTTGTAAAATTGGGCGTCAAAAAAATTCGGCTTACTGGTGGTGAACCTTTAGTAAGAAAAGATGCTAAGGAAATCATTGAAGGACTTTCTAAATTGCCGGTAAGTTTGGCCATTTCTACGAATGGTATTCTGGTAGATAAATTCATTGATACTTTTAAATCCACTAATTTACGTTCCATCAATATTAGTCTGGATTCATTGCAAGAAGAACGGTTTAATGCGGTGACACGCAGATCCGATTTTGAAAAGATCAGATCAAACATCGATCTTTTATTGAGCGAAAACTTTCATGTGAAGTTAAATGCGGTGATCATGAAAGGGGTGAACGACGATGAAATTCTTGATTTTATTGAATTCACCAAAGATAAACACATCCATTATCGTTTTATAGAGTTTATGCCTTTTAACGGCAATAAATGGGACTGGAGTAAAGGTCTTTCCTTTAAGGAAATGATGGAACGGATTCATTCCGCTTATTCGGATAAGGTGATCAAACTCGAGGATAAAAAACACGATACCACTAAAGCCTTTCAAATAAAGGGCTACAAAGGCACTTTTGCCGTGATCTCATCTGTCACCAATCCATTTTGCGATACCTGTAACCGTTTGCGATTGACCGCCGATGGAAAAATAAAAAACTGTTTATTTTCAAACAGTGAAACTGATCTCTTAACTGCTTTCAGAAATGGTGAAGACATTACCAACTTAATTCGTGAAACGGTCTGGCATAAAAAATCGGTCCGTGGCGGCATGGAAACATTTGAAGATCTTTCAAATGCGGAGCTCAATCAGCAGAACAGAAATATGATTAGTATCGGGGGGTAACAGCCCGCAATTTTCAACACAGAGGCGCCGAGACACAAGAGAACACTGAGATTTTATGGAACGCTGATGACGCTGATTGTTATGATTAATTATGATTTCATTTTGCCCAATTTCGTGTGATTAGTGTCTAATCTTAAACACAGAGTAAAAGGAGTTTTGCGCAGAGTTTCACAGAGTGCGTTTACTTTGCGCTCTTGGCGTCTTGGCGCGCAACAAAACTCTTAGTGTTTCTAAGTGCACTAAGTGTCCGATAGCTATCGGACTTAGTGGTTTCTACTTCCCCGAATGCCCACCCCCATCCAGTATCGCAAAAATATGCAAGACCGCCGGAAACAAAGCATCCATGGTTTCAGCCGCACCTTTGGTAGAACCGGGAACGGCAATAATTAAGGTATCTCCTCTCATGCCTGCTAATCCGCGCGACAGCATAGAGTATGGCGTGCGATCTTGTCCGTAATTTCTGGCCGCTTCCATAATACCCGGAATTTCTCTATCTAACAATGGAAGAATGGCTTCAGGCGTCACATCACGTTTTGACAAACCCGTACCGCCGGTGAGAATGATAAGATTATTTTTGAGTTCGAATAAACTTAAAACCTTTTTTTGAATGCCTTCTATTTCATCTGCAATGATACTGTAATCGCTTATTGCCACTTGACAAGATTCCAATTTTTGAATAATGGCTTTGCCGGCTTTGTCCTCTTTTTTTCCCGCAGAGATCGTGTCAGAACATACGATTACTGCTGCCTTCAGATCCTTGCGGTATTTATCTGTAAAATCAGATTTACCCCCTTTTTTCTTTTCTAATTTAATAGAACAAATTTCAATGCCTTTATCTATTGGTTTCAACATGTCATACATGGTTAAAGCCACAACAGATGCTCCATGCATCGCTTCCACTTCAACCCCCGTTTTATAAACAGTATGAACTTCCAGTTCGATCTTTATTTCCAGTCCATTCACCGCAAATCGCACGGCGGTATATTCCACCGGCATGGGATGACAATCCGGAATCATGTCACTGGTGCGTTTCACCGCAAACAATCCCGCCGTTTTTGCCATTTCAAATACATCGCCTTTAGCAACGGTTTTATTCAATACCGCATCAATGGTTTCTTGTTTGCTTACTTTTAAAATAGCAGAGGCAATGGCAATCCGTTTAGTACTTGATTTATGTGTAATGTCGATCATACAATTCTTAGTTATTTATTTTCCAGGTATGGGATTCATCTTCGAAAATTTCTTTTCCCCAAACCGGGACTTCTTTTTTAACCCGTTCCACAATTTCCTCACAAGCAGCAAAGGAAGCGGCCCTGTGTTTGGAAGAAACAAATACAAACAAACAAATTTCTCCTGCTTTTACTTCTCCCAAACTGTGATAAATATGCAAGCACACCAGATCGTGTTTGGCAAAAGCGGCTTCTCGGATCTCATATAATTTTTCATCAGCCAATTCTTGGTAGGTGGTATATTCAATCGACTTAACTGTTTTTCCTTCCAAAACATCCTTCCTTACCTGACCTAAAAAAATAGCATGGGCTCCAATGTCTTGTTTGGTGGCATGTTTAGCAATACTCTCCGAAATAAATGCCGGACTGATCGCGCCTTCTACAAATACCTTTTGTTTTTTCTTTTCACTCATGGTGATCATTTTTCCATTTACTAATTCCCTCTTTCAGACTCAGGACCTTAAAAGTAGGAAATTTCTTTCTTAGCAAAGATACTACTTTCAAACTTCGTTGTCCGGAGTTACAAAACACAATTAAGGTGTCTTTCATAGGAATCTCCTTCCATCTATCTTCTAATTGACTTAAAGGAATACCAATGTGTTCAAACTCAGTAACAAGAGGGATTTCGCCCGACTCCCTTACGTCTAATAGTACGGTGCCTTTTTGTTTCCTAAGTATTTCAAATTGCGACAAGTTAATTTCTTCTTGCAAAGCGCCACCTGAACAATGGAATTCATAATCATACTTTAAGAATTCCTCAGCGTTTTTTGGTCCACTCCATTTTGTTTTCGTTGGACTCAATTCCATTTCATAGAATTGATTTGTCAAAACACTATACGTTACTACCTTGTTGCGCAATACTTCTCCAATACCACAAATGATCTTGATTGCCTCGGCAGCCATCATGGTTCCTATTAATCCGGGCACTACTCCTAAAACACCTACCTCATTGCATGAGATAGCTTGAGAGGCTTTGTGTAAATCAGGAAAAAGATCTCTGTAGTTTGTGCTCACCTGTGTTTTAGGATCTGGTAAATTGAAAACCGCTAGCTGTCCTTCAAACGCCAAAACAGCGCCATAAACTAAAGGTTTATCGAGCAACACACAGGCATCATTTATGGCATAGCGTGTCGCGAAATTATCAGAACCATCTATCACAAGATCAAATTCCTTCAATATATTGAGTGCATTTGTTTGATCAATTTTCTCATTGAAAGCCTGAACATGAATTTCAGGATTTAAAGCATTTAGTTTTTTAGCTGCGGTATGCGATTTCGATTTTCCAACATCCTCTACGGTAAATAAAATTTGTCGTTGCAAATTAGAGAGCTCCACCAGATCAAAATCAACGATGCCAACATGCCCTACTCCGGCCGCTGCCAGATATTGTAAAGCAGGGCAACCCAAGCCTCCGGCGCCAATGACAAGCACTTTTGCCTGATGCAATTTTTGTTGCCCTTGTTCTCCCATCTCTTTTAGAAGAATCTGACGCTGATAACGGCTATGATTTAATTCTGATTTCAATTTTTTATCCTCCGGAAAATGCAGGCAATAAGGCTACCTCATCCTTATCCTTGAGAGGTGTAGTTTCAGCTATCACCTTCTTATTGACAGCCATTGTATAATTTATATTAGCTAAACAAGGATAAAGATGAATGAGTTGACTGTTCAGTTCATCGGTATCCTTCACCGTTGAAATAACCAAGTTCTTTTGTGAAATACAGTCGCTAATTTGTCCGAAGACAAGAACTTTAATTGCCATGATCTAATTTTTTGATCGCCTTTTCGAGATCCTCTTTTGTATTAATATTTGTAAAAAAGTCAGACTGAAAAAGCGGATGTTCTTCTACATTCAACTCTTTCGTTTTAAAGTTAGAAATAATATTCTGAAGTTTATACACGCCTTTTTCAATTTCTTCTTTCCATTTATTGAAACAGGATCTAGAATAAATGGCGCATAAAGGTTCTAGTTTTTGTTGATGTATCGGCACCACAACTTGATAGGCATTTGCCTCGGCAATCAGATATTCCAAGGCTTCTGAAGTAATAAAAGGCATATCGCAACTGATCACCAAATTGCGTTCGGTAGCACTGTGTTGAATGGCTGTTAATATGCCGCCTGCGGGACCAATATCTTTCACCAGATCAGGAATCACTTCCAATCCAAATTGAGAATACTGATCATTTAACGAGACAATAAAAACGGTTTTGAATAAAGGTTTTACTTGAGCAATCACATATTCAATGATGGTTTTACCATTCAGTTCCAACAATCCTTTATCTTCACCCATGCGAGAGCTTTTACCACCTGCTAATATGTAACAATTTATTTGTTTTGAAAGATCGGACATATTACGAAAGAATTAATTTCATGGAAGCAATAATAAGAACAAGGGCTAATATATATTGAAGCGAATGACTTTTTATTTTCTTTGCGCCAAAATAGGATCCTAATATACCTCCCACTAAAGCTATCAAAATTAATGGATAGATTGCTTTAGTTTGACTAAACCCATTCATCCACAAACCACTTAATCCGGCAATAGAATTAATAAAAATAAACAACGCCGAAACAGCCGCTGTTTGTTTCATGTTAGCCCAATTCAACATCAGAATAATTGGACTTAAAATAATTCCGCCGCCAATACCGATCATTCCCGAGAACAACCCAATGGCTGCCCCAATGATCAGAGACGCAAAAAGATTTTGTTTTCTTAGTGGTGCCTCTGATTGTTTGTGTTTCATAAAAAAACGAAGTGCGGAAAATAACAAAAGAACAGCCAGGATTTTTTTATAGAGATCTGTTTCAATGGTCCATAAACCTCCAATAAAAGCAGCAGGAACAGAGGTGATGGCAAAAGGCCAAAACAAGTTCCATTGAAAGTGACCGGCCTGATAAAATTGAAAGAAAGCAATGAAGGAAACCAAAATATTTAAAAATAAGGCTGAACTTCGCATGGTTTCAGGCGCGAACGAAAACAAAGCCATTAGTGCCAGATAACCACTAGCGCCGCCATGGCCAACACTTGCGTATAAAAAGGCGACAATAAATAGTAAAATAAAAAAAGTGAATTCAATGAGTGGCATTTGAATTTAATTTAAAAGTTGAACTTCAACCAGTTCTCCTTTTTCAAAAGAACTTTTCTCTTCATCTAATTGCACCAAACAATCAGCTGTGGCGAAGGAACTCATGAGATACGATTCTTGTGCCTTAAGGATCGTCACCTCTGAACCATTCATTTTTCCTTTCAGAAAATGAGTCAAGCCCTGTTTTTTTGTGTAAGCCTCTGTTAGTGCTAATTTTAATTTAGAAGTTTCTGTTTCTTTAATTCCCTTTATAGATTTAATCACCGGGAGTATGTACTCGTAATAACAGGTTAAAAGTGCGGCGGGGTTTCCCGGCAATCCAAAAACAAGTTGATTGTCCTTACGTCCAAAATACAAAGGTTTGCCGGGCTTTTGTTTGACTTTATGAAAAATGCATGTTACCTCGCAAGTTTCTAATGCTCTTGAAACAAAATCGTAATCTCCAACAGAAACACCGCCTGATAAAATAATAAGATCACTCTCTACTAAACTTTTTTTAACGGCCTCAATGATCTGTACTTCATTATCCAAGACCTTATAAATACGTGGTTTAATCCCTACTTCGAATAAAGCCGCATTTAAACTATAGGTGTTGCATTCATACACCTTGCCGGAGGATAGTTTTTCTCCGGGTGCAGTTAATTCATTGCCTGTGCTTATAATAGAAACCCTCGGCGTTTTATAAACCTTAATTTTATTAATACCAATACCGGCCAAAAAACCAGCCAGTCCGGGAGACACAGAAGTACCTGCTTTTACGGCTAAACTTCCTTTTAAAATTTGGGAGCCTTTTAAACGGATATTCATTCCTTGTTTTTGATCCGAATCTTTGATGATCAATTGATCGGAATTTAATTCTACTTTTTCCTGCATCACCACTGAATCAAATTGTGAAGGCACTTCAGCGCCGGTGAAAATACGTACGGCGGAGTGTTTTTCGGAAATAGATTTGACCTCATCCCCGGCAGCGACTTCACCGCGAATGGTTAATTTTTCTTTTCCCTCCGAAAATAAGTAAGCATAACCGTCCATAGCCGATTGATTAAAGGGAGGGGAATCGCTCGGAGAATAAATGTCTTCTGCAAGGATCATTCCTGTAGCTTCATATAAATCCATAACAAGCGCCTCGGGTTGGAGACAATTAGTACGAATACGTTCTTTGGCTTCAGAAACAGAGATCATATGTATTGGAAATAATTTCGATTAATTTACAATTTATTTATTTACGATTGACAATTGCAAAATGTAAATTGTAAATTGTCAATCACAAAATTGTAAATAAAGAAGGTTAATTGACTCTATATCCTCACTCCTATCAAACAAATATCATCCACCTGTTCATTGTATCCTCTCCAGTTTTCGAGTGCTTCTAAGAGTTTTGATTTTTGATCCGCCATACTTAGATTTGAAATTGAGAGTAACAATTCCTTCAGTTGTTTGTACATAAATTTTTTACCTTTTGGTCCTCCAAATTGGTCGGGCAAACCATCCGTTAAAGTATAGATCACGTCTCCCTTTTGCAATTCAAACACATGTTCATTAAAGGAAACGGAGTCGCGGTCGTGTTTACCTACCGGCATTTTATCAGGACTTAATTCTATGAGTTGACGTTGATTGTCAGTTCGAGTAGTTCCGCCTGGCTCTTGCGGAACGTTCCCGATAGCTATCGGGAGAGAACTACTTGTATCAGTCACTTCTCGATACGCTCCTTCGTCGCTACTCGAAGTGACAGTCCTGATCACCCATACCGGATTATTGGCCGCTGCATAGGTAAATTGATTGTTTTTTAGATCTAAACAAAGTAAACTACAATCCATTCCGTCTTTTCCGCCGCTTTCACTGCCATCATTGGCAAGGGTTTCAATCACTTTTTTGCGGGTATGATTTAAAATGTCTTTAGCCGACGTTAATTTTTCGGATTCTACCGCTTCTTTTAAACATGAAATATTGAGCATACTCATAATAGCTCCCGGCACCCCATGTCCGGTGCTATCGGCAGTAACCAAGGCAAATTGTTTGTTCTTTAATTCTGCCGCCCAATAAAAATCACCGCTTACCACATCTTTGGGTTGAAAGAAAACAAAGTAGTCGGGTAAATTTTTGTTGAGCAATTTTTCACTCGCCAGTAAGGCACGTTGAATACGTTGTGCGTAATTGATACTATCGAGTATTTCTTTTTGTTTATGCTCTATTTCTTCTTTTTGGTGTGAAATCGTACTGGTTCGTTCTTCGATAGTTTTCTCTAATTTCCGATTATCTTCTATTAAACGTTTGCTGTTTAATTTGACTGCCAAAAAAATAATGGCTAAAAAGATCAGAAAATAAATGATGTAGGCAATTACGGAACGATACCAGGGAGGGCTGATTGTAAAAGGGATAGAGAGAGTGTATTCCTTATCTTCGAGTTCTGTTTTGGCTTTAACAATTAATGTATAATCTCCTTCAAACAAATTACTTAATGTAACACTATTGATCTCGTCCCACTCACTAAATTCTTTATCTCTGCCTTCCAATTTATAACTAAATTGTATGTTAGTGGTCTCAAAACTAGTGAATCCAAAATGGGCTATAATGTCGTTCTTATCATAAGGTATAATAGATTTGGATGCAGGTAATTCATTCGCATTTGAAATATAGGACAAAATGGTATCTTTCTTTGATAAGAAACTGTGTAAGATAAGCTTATAGCTTTTAGAATTTTCATTTTGTTGTTTCCTCAAAATAAATAAGCCCTCGTTGGCACAGATAAAAGCCATATTGCGTAAACTATCATACGTGATCAATGCAGGAACAATGTCCCCCAAATGACTAATAGCCTTGCTTTCTGCTTTTTGTTTATTTGAATTTGTTTGAATATAAGTGATCTTTTCTACAGATTCATTCCCGTCTCCTCCTGCATATCTCTGATAACATATCACTCCTTTGCCAAATTGTGTTGCTCTAAATACCTGCGATTGACTTGTTATTGGCCACAATTGAGGGTCCTTAACACATTGAAACCGTCCTTCCTTTGTTTTTTGCAAGGCGTAGATTCCTGAATCCGTTCCCATGACTAATTTTCCTTTAAAATTAAAAAGATACGTTTCAAAGGTTTGCTCAGGCAGGGCATCTTTAGGAGCAATCAAATCAAGGGTGTTGGACCTCAGAAAATTCAAATAATAAATGGTATGCGCATCGCTTACAAAAAACAAATTTTTCTCTGAGTCAAAAGACATTGATCGTATTTCACCATCCAGTTCATAAGAAGTGATCCGTTCGATACTCTTCTCTTTTATCCAATAACTTTCTATTCCCGTTTTTGTTCCGGCATATAATACAGATGTTTGATCCGGATCAGAGAGAATGCAATTTGTTTTTGATTCACTGAGTTGTTTTATGCGCCCTTGCTCAGAAACAAATAAACCTTTCTCCGTTCCAATAAATAACTTATTCGCAAGCGTGTAAAGGTACCAAGACTGAATATTGAATTGAAGATAGGAAACGAATTTATTCTCCAGGCTATCATAGTACTGCAGCCCTTTATCGGTGGCTATAAATAGTTTATTTTCAAAAAAGATGGCGCTTTGAACCAATCCTGCAATACCGTCGTTACGATTATATTGAAACAGATTTGAATTGGTTTCCACAAATGCAATGCCGTAGTAGAGTGGTAACCATAAGTTTCCGTTCTTGTCTTCAAAAGCAGCTTTCACATTGTTTTCATAAATACCATTTTTTGTATTGTAATGACGTACAATAGATAAGTTCGAATCTAACTCAAAGGCACCGTTAATATTTGTTGTTACAATGAAATGACCATTGCTCATGCGACAACCGTTGTTAATTTCTGAACTGATGATGGCTTCATCACATGGACTTACCTTCTTTTCAAAACGGGTTCTTTCCGGGTATAAGGGATTGTACTGAGCAAGATATATTCCAAGGTTTCTAAAACCAAGAGCATAACTGGATTCAGTCAAGGGATAACAAAAAAAAGATTTTTCTTTTGCCAGTTCTTCTGTCCCCGTAATTGGCTTTAGTTGACCATTGATCAAGACAGATAGATGATGATCTAATTCGGTGACAAACAAATGCTGTCCAATGACCCAGGCTCGTGCATGAAATTTTTCAATGGGCTTATAAAATTTTAGTCCGGAATCTGAATATTCTACCAGTTTGTCTGAAGAAAGAAAAAAGATGCTTTTACCCAAACAAATTATTTGCCTGACTACATCTGTCCCCTTATTTTTTTGCGTTGAGTTATTGAACAAAGAATGATAGTGATAAATGCCTCGTTTATCTTTTTGGATGATGGCGATATCCCCGTCATCGGCACCGGCGACTATTTCACCGGAGCTTGTTTTGGCCACACATTTAATGGAGACTTGATCAAAACGCTGACAAATACTCCAATTGATTCCATCATAAATAAGAACGCCGTTATCGTTCGCTACAAAAATGAGACCGGCATCATTTTGTGTGACGCCAAAATTATTGGCTGCAGACTGATAGGTTTTAGGAAGGTAATTCTGTACAAAATAATTTCCGGTTTGAGCCCGGAAATTAGTTTGAGAATTAAATAATAAAAGTAGAAAGAGAGAGAGAAATTTTGAATATTTATAGATGCTATACAATTATTTTTCTGGTTTGATGAGAATGCCTTTATCATACAAACTTAAAAAATAATCGCCAGCATTAATAGTTCAATCTGTACAAATTGACACTCTTCTTAAAATGAATAAAACAATCGATAGCTCTTATTTAGATCACTCTACTATCACTTTCTTGACCAATTGCTCTTTGCCTCTGCTAATCCGGATCAAATAAAGACCTTGTTTAAGTTCTCCAATTTCGAAAACGGTGCTGGTTCTTTCTTTTACCATTGGCACGGTAATGGTTCTTCCCAACAGATCTGTTAATTCAACCTCATAATCTTCTATGATCTCTGAATTTAATACAAAACGTTCGTTTGCCGGATTTGGATAGATCACAAAACTATTTTCGGCCAATAAGGTTTCATTCACTCCTTCAGGAGTTGGAAACTGTCGTTCATTGCTGTTATTACTCTTAGTGCCAGTTTTGCCGGCCGCAGTTGCGGATGGTTTTTGACTTGGATTACAATTAAATCCACTCGTTGTAACATACCACTTGTAATTTCCTGTTACAGCAATACTTGCATAGAGAGGGTCGGTGAAGGAGCTACCCGAAGTTCCGCCTAATAAAGTCAGTGAGCCGGTGATGACATGATAGCGCCATAAATAATAGTTAGCCGACTGATAATCTATTCCATCAATGTTATAATAATTCCACGAGAAATTACCCGATTGATAATCGTCTACTTTAATGGTTTTATGATATGGACTCATGGCACTTAAATTGCCACAACTGTCTTTATACTGCAATTTATACTTATACGATGAGTGATTTGGATTGCCAATGTTAGGACCAATGCTTCTGTTAGTATCAATGTACATGCTGTAAGCACTTTTTGGAATACGAGCAATGACCTTGTATTGTGTAGCAATGTATTCTCTATATACCAAAAAGGTATCCGCTCGTGGAAATAAATGTTTATCCCAATAGATCTCATTGTTCACACTTAAACTGTCTACTGTTACTAAACAAATAGAAGGGGTGATCATGGAAGCTGTTTTTACCATAAAGCTGGAGGTATTACTACAACCATTATTATCTGTACCACTTACCGAATACGTTGTACTCACAGTAGGCGTAACATTTAAGGTATTGGAAACGATTCCTCCAACCCAGGTATAGGTCGCTGCTCCATTAGCGGTCAATATTAATGGACTGCCCGGACAAACAAAGGTATTTCCACTGATACTTAAAATTGGTTTAGGATTGATGGTGATGAGTTGAGATGCTGTATTACTACAGGAATTAGAGCCTAAAACGCCTCGCACAGTGTAAGTGGTATTTACGGTTGGACTAACCACAATAACACTGCTGGTCTGAGCACCCGGACTCCAGGTAAAATTAGTGGCGCCGTTAGCTGTTAAAGTAAGCGCACTACCAATACACACCGCCGTATTTCCGCTGATGCTAACATTTGGAATTACCAGGGCCACCACAGAAGTGGTCACACTCTTAATACAATTTGCTGCACTCGCCCCCGTAACCGTATAAACAGTAGGCACAGAAGGAGAGACCACGATATTAGGTGTGTTTGCTCCTGAATCCCAGGTATAGGTGTTTGCGCCACTGGCATTTAAGGTAAAACTATTTCCGATACAAATAGATCCGCCATTAACAGCAGTTAATGGCAATTGATTGACAAAGATATTTACTGCCGGTGTATTACTAGCAACACAGCCATTGGAAGCAGTGCCACTTACTATATAAACTGTATTGGTGAGTGGACTAACGGTTGTCGACCCACCGCTTATCGTATAAGTAGAAGCGCCTGTTGGGCTGATGGTAAATACAACGCCGGCACAAATGCTTCCGCTTGGCACCACAATGGTTGGCGTGGTATTCACAGAAATACTGGTTGCGGCTGAATTGGTGCATGTATTGGCGGCAAATCCAATAACGGTGTAATTGGTAGATACCGTTGGATTAAAAATTATAGTCGAGTTGGTGGCACCAGTGCTCCAGGAATAGGTGTTGGCACCGGACAATGAAATGGTCACCGATTTACCAGAACAAATCACCGTACTTGTTTGAACGAGTGATACACTTGGCGTTGTATTCACCGATAATGTTCTTACTGCCGTATTTGTACAACCCGAAGGCACATTGGTACCAAGCACCGTATAAGAAGTTGTGGTACTTGGAGATAGTGTAAGAATTGAACCGGTAGCCGATGTATTCCATGAATAAGTATCAGCGCCACTCGCGGTGAACGTAGCCGTTTTACCTGTACAAATCACAGTAGAGCTCGGACTGATACTTACAGTTGGAGTTGGATTAACAGAAATAGATTGAACAGCAGTGTTCGTGCAATTACCAACTGCAGAAGTTCCGTTAACAGTGTAAGTCGTGTTTACACTCGGGCTAATGCTTATGCTGGCATTGGTTGAAGAGGTGCTCCAGGTGTAAGTATTTGCGCCGCTTGACGACAAGGTAAGTGTTTTACCACTGCAAAGCACGGTGCTACTCGGACTTATAGTGATCACCGGAGTAGCATTCACACTTAAATTTTGAACAGCCGTGGCTGAACAAGCGTTTGTTGTTCCGGTAACAGTATAGGAGGTGGTGACACTTGGGCTTATGCTTATACTGGCTGTTGCGGCAGACGTATTCCACAAATAACTGGAAGCACCGGATGCTGTAAAGGTTGCCGTTCTACCTGAACAAATAACCGTGTTACTAGGCACAATGCTAAGTGTAGGTGTTAGATTGACCGAAACACTTTGTATGGCCATAGCGGTGCAATTGTTTGCAGCAGTCCCAATTACAGTGTAAACAGTGGTGGCAGAAGGACTAAAAACAGCGCTCGAAAAATTGGAAACAGTTGGTGTCCACGTATACGAATTGGTGCCACTTGCTGTTAAGGTAGTTGAGTTACCTGAACAAACAAATGTAGTGCTTGGTACAATGGTTACCGTTGGCGTTGTATTCACCGTCAGATTTTGAACGGCAGTATTTGTACAGCCCGATGATCCGGATGTTCCAATCACGGTATAAGAAGTATTTGATACAGGATTAACAGTATAGGCTGAATTAGCAGGGCCACTGATCCATGTATAAGTACCTGCGCCGCTGGCGATCATCCAGGCATATTCACCCACACAAATGATTCCATTAGAAGGTGTTGGTACGATAGAAATGGTTGGCGTTAAATAAGGAGTTACACTGGCAGTAGCGGTATTGGCAGAAACACAGCCATCGGTACTGGTTCCTATCACCGAATACGATGTAAATGCTGTTGGACTAACAACAAAGGCCCCGCTTCCACTTATGGTATAAGTCGATGCGCCGGAAGGAACTATTGTAAAATTATTACCGGTACAAATGCTTCCGCTGGTTGCTGAAATGGTTGGTGTAATAAATACAGTGATAGTGGATACCGCGGTATTACCGGCTAAACAACCGGCAGCACTGGTACCTGTAACAGAATAGGAAGAAGTGACTAAAGGACTTACCGTCGCCGATCCATTACTAAAAGTATAGGATGAAGCCCCGGTAGGAACCATCGTAAAAATTCTTCCTGTGCAAAGTGTTCCGCTATTGACCACTAAGGTAGGTGTAATATTGACGGTGACATTTGAAATGGCCGTATTAGCAGAAACACAGCCGGCAGTGCTGCTTCCTATTACCGAATAAGAGGTGGTAATAAGTGGAGAAACAATGTTGCTGCCGCTGGAATAAGTATATGTTGCCGCACCCGAAGGGGACATGGTAAAACTAAAACCGGTACAAATAGAACCACTGTTAACGGCTACTGTTGGTGTAATGTAAACTGATACAGTTGATACCACGGTATTCATAGCGACACATCCTGCTGCACTTGTTCCGGTAACAGTATAAGAAGTATTACTCATTGGACTAACGGTTGTCGCACCACCGCTGATGGTATAAGTGGAAGCCCCTGATGGAACAATGGTAAAACTATTTCCTGAACAAATACTTCCACTGTTAACGGCTAATGTTGGTGTTGTATTAACGGATACTGTTGCCATCGCAATGTTGGTACATCCGGTGGCAGCATCGGTTCCGGTAACACTGTATATAGTAGTAACAGAAGGGGTAACCGCATAACTGGAAGTAGTTGGTCCAGATACCCACGAATAAGTTGTAACACCACTTGCCACTAAAGTAGAAGTGTTGCCGGAGCAAATCACCGGAGCAGCGGGACTAATATTTATGGCCGTTAAGGCATTCACCGACATGCTTTGAACTGCTGTGTTGGTGCAACCGGAGGCAGCAGTAACACCTGTGACCGTATAAACAGTAGTGATTGTTGGAGTAACCGCATAGGTATCGGTTGTAGGTCCACCCGTCCAGGTATACGTATTTCCTCCTAAACCGGTTAATAAGGCTGTTTTACCAAGACATAACACCGTGCTACTTGGAGAAATAGTGATGGTAGGTGTCAGATTCACAGAGATGTTTCGAACGGCGATGTTAGTGCAGCCGGAAACTGCTGTGGTTCCGGTAACGGTATAGACTGTGGTCACACTTGGACTAACAACAATAGAAGAGGTTACGGGGCCTGTGTTCCAGGTATAGGTATTGGCACCAGAAGCTGTTAAAGTAGCCGATTTGCCGGTACAAATAACCGTGCTGCTTGGCGTGATGGTAATAACCGGTGTGGCATTCACGGAAACTTGCTGAACTGCCGCGTTTGTACAACTATTGGCTGCTGTTCCAATCACTGTATAGTTGCTTGTAGTTCCCGGACTTACCGCATAAGCGGCAGTAGCAGGACCGGCAGCCCAGGCATAGGTAGAAGCACCGTTTCCTGTTAAGGTAGTTGTTGCCCCTGAACAGATAACGGTTCCTGTTGTTGAAATACTAACGGTTGGCGTTGTGTTAACGGATATTGTCTGAACGGCTGTGTTCGTACAACCGGCAGAACCTCCTGTTACAGTATACGAAGTGGTGACCGTTGGACTCACCACATAAGAAGCTGTTGAAGGTCCGCCAGACCAGGTGTAAGAGCCTGCACCACCTGCAGTCAAGGTAGCGGATTTGCCATCACAAATAACGGTGCTACTTGGTGTGATGTTTAAGGTTGGTGTGGTATTAACGGAAACTGTTTGCACGCTGGAATTTGTGCAGCTATTTGCTGCTGTACCAATAACAGTATAATTGCTCGTCACAATGGGATTCACTGCATAGGAAGCCGTACTTGGTCCGGCATTCCAGGTATAGCTGGCGGCACCCGAAGCGGTTAAAGTTGAGTTGGACCCGGAGCAAATGATAGAGCCGCTAGTGGAAACACTAAGGCTTGGCGAGGTATTAACAGATACACTCTGCACGGCAGTATTGGTGCAACCCGAGGAGGTTCCGGTCACCGTGTATATAGTTGTAACGGTTGGACTTGGCGCATAAGCTGCCGTAGCCGGGCCCGCTGACCAGGTATAGGTAGAGGCTCCGCTGGCCGTGAGTGTTGCTGCATTACCTGTACAAATGACGGTGCTACTGGGAGTAATAGTCAGTATAGGTGTTGTGTTGACGGAAATAGTTTGTACTGCGCTATCAGTGCAACCGTTAGCGGCGGTGCCGGTTAATGTATATGTTGCAGTAATTGTAGGACTCACTGCGTATGCTGCTGTAAAAGGGCCGGCAGACCAGGTGTAGGTGTTCGCACCACTCCCGGTTAAAGTGCTGGTATTTCCGGAACATATGACTGTATTTGTTGCGCTGATAGTAAGAATAGGTGCTGCGTTAACTGAAATACTCTGTACAGCAGTGTTTGTGCAGCCTGTGATCGTTCCGGTTACAGTATAACTTGCAGTAACAGTGGGACTCACAACATATGCTGCTGTTGAAGGTCCGCCAGACCAAGTATAGGTTGTTGCTCCGCTTGCTGTAAGTGTAACATTAGTGCCGGAGCAAATCAAAGTGCTGCTAGAAGAAATACTAATTGTAGGTGGAGCTCCTATGGATACTGCCTGAACAGCTGTGTTTGTGCAGCCTGAAGCTGCGGTTCCGGTTACTGTATAGTTTGTTGGCACCGCCGGATTATCAATGTATACTGCCGTTGTCGGACCACCGGACCAGGTATATGTAATACCTCCGCTAGCAGTTAATGTGACGTTTGCACCAGAACAAATGGATGCACTCGAAGGTGAAATAAGAATGGTTGGCAATGTCAAAACTGTTATACTTCTTGTTCTTACCGTACTTGCGCCACAAGCATTATTAGCCGTAACGCTAACATTTCCGCTCACACCTGGAACAACAGAAATGGTGTTACTTGTTGAGCCTCCTGTCCACCCGCCTGGAAAACTCCAAGTATATCCTGTAGAAGAAGGGTCATTTGTAACTGAATAAATTTCTGTACTACCCGGACAAATATTATTGTTACCTGAAATGGTAGAAGGTTGAGAAGGTGTATCGCAAAACTTTGCCAAAAAAGCGTCCAAAAATCCACCGCTAGTGTTCTGGTGACCTCCCGAAGCAATATTAACTGTGGATGCAGTTGTTCCGGCCAGATAAGCATTCCCAGATGCGTCTACATCGCAATAGTACCCTATGTCTTGATCACTCCCTCCATAATAAGTTCCCCATTGGCGGGTTCCCGCACTATTAAACTTTACTAAAAAAGCATCTTCAACCCCACCACCAAACGTATTTTGAAATCCTCCCGAAGCGATACTGGCTGTAGAACGCGTCTTCCCAGATAAATAAACATTACCACTTGCATCTAAAGCGCTACGTTGTCCAAACTCATCATTCGTTCCGCCATAATAAGTGCCCCATTGTCTTACCCCACCTGCATTAAATTTAACGAGAAAAGCATCTCCACCCCAAGAGACAGTGCCGCCATAAGTATTTTGATGGCCGCCGGAGGCAATGTTATTACTGCTTTCTGAATCACCACATAAATAAACGATTCCTGTAGCATCAGCACTGCAGTAAGCATTTCCCTCTTCGTTGGAACCACCGTAATAAGTCGCCCATTGCAGAACACCACTGTTGTCAAATTTTGCCAAATATGCATCGTAGCTGCCACCACCATGAGTATTCTGATGTCCGCCGGAAGCAATACCTGCTGTAGAAGATGTTAGTCCGGACAAGAAAACAGCACTTGAAGCAACGGTAGCACAGCCTTGACCCTTATCAGGGTTCGCACCGCCATAATATGTTGCCCATTGACGGACGCCACTACTATTAAATTTAACCAAGAAGGCGTCACCATAAGTGGCTCCACCTGCAAAAGAGTTTTGGTGGCCGCCTGAAGCAATATTAGCCGTTGAGGTAGTGGTGCCTGCTAAATAAATGTTACCTGATCCGTCGGCAGCGCATGAGAAGGCATAATCATCACCGGAATCTCCATAATAAGTTCCCCATTGTAAAACACCACTGCTATTAAACTTAGCTAAAAAAGCATCAAAAAAACCACCGCCAAAAGAACTTTGATGCCCGCCCGAAGAAATATTATTAGATGAGCTGGTGAGTCCAGTTAAAAAAACATTTCCGGAGCCATCTGTCGAGCAAGCAAAACTCCGATCGGAATTGACTCCACTACCACCATAATATGTTCCCCATTGTCTTACTCCACTGCTATTGAATTTAACTAAAAACGCATCGGTGCCACCCCCATTCGTAGTTTGATGTCCGCCTGAAGCAATGTTGCTTCCTGAAGGAGTCTCTCCTGATAAATACACATTCCCGGACGCATCGGTTGCACAAGCATAACCTTCTTCATTATTAGCACCTCCATAGTAAGTCGCCCAAGTTAATGCAGGATCGATGATCAATTCTTCGTTTTTATTATACTCATTAATCACAAAAGACATCACATTATTATTTAAACTAAAACGCGTTGAAATTGGAGTTCCGGCTTGAAAGCTTGAAGGTGCTTTCTCAGAAATGGCACCTAAACTATTTTTTAATGTAAAGCTGCCATCTTCGTTTAGGTTTAGTTCTTCCTGGTGTTTAAACTCCATTTTAATAAGCGCCGGATCAGCACCCGGTTTCAGCACAAAATCATATTTTACTTCATTGTCCTTTGTGTAAATCTTCCAATCGATTCCCGGATAAACATCATGGTAAGTAATCTCATTATACGAGTAGACATTTAAAGCTTTACGATTATAAAAATTTGTAAAATCATTACTTCGCCTATCAGTGGTGATATATGCGTTTTTATCAGCACCAACTAAATTCATATCCATTCGATAAGTCTCAGTGGTTATTTGCTTTTGTAATTCCAAAAATTTATTTGTGTTTTTTAAATATGCCTTATCGCGCATTAATTCCTTATACCCTTCCGGGTAATTAATTTTAGTGAATTGGTAGGCGATGCCTCTTTCTAATAGAAAAATTTGAGTGTTGCCTTGTTGAAAAGTGTATTTTACTTCCGGATGCGCTGACCCGTCATAGCCAATAACCTGTCCCTTGTTTTCCGTAAAAGCAAATGCGGAAAGTGACAAACCACCTTGATTAAATTTGCTTTTAAATTCTTCAGCTCTCGAAAGTGGCAATTTTTCTCTTTCAGGATTACCGGCAATTGCAAAAACACAAATTAAATTAATTAAGAATAGAATGTAGAGTTTCGTTTTCATGATGCAAGTTATTTCTGTAGTTTTTTATACTATGCATACAGGCATAGAAGAATCATCAACAATAGGTTATTATAGGACTATAAGTGATAAAAATAAACAAATTCCCCGAACCTGCAAGGGCGAAGGCACTTATTTCACAGTTAAAAGCTGGTTTTTTGTCGATTAACAACAGTTTTGGCATTTTATCCATAAAAAAAGTCCCTTTTTTCCAGTGAAAAAGGGACTTTCAGTATGGTTTTTCGGAATTATTGCACCACTATTTTCTTTACCGCTGTTTCGCTGCCATTGGTAATGCTAATGAGATACAATCCGGCTTTTAAGGAACTTACATCAAACGCAATGCCTCCTTTGTCCTTTGTCATCGGCACTTCCAGGGTTCGACCCAGCATGTCAGTTAATTTTACTGTACTACTTTCTAAATCATTTCCACTCACCTGAATTTTATCATGCGCCGGATTTGGATACACTTTTATGCCATAAGCAAACACATTTTCCTCAACCGAAACATAATTTGGCGGCAAAGTACTAAAACTGTATTCAAAACCGCTTCCAAAATCGGACTGAAATGTTTTTAATACTGTTCCTGCTGAGTTTTTGAGCCTCACATACCCATTCCCCTGCGCCGTGTTAGCCCACCATTGCAGACCATCTCCTCCAAAATCCTGAACCACCAGTTTATAACATCCATTGAGTAAATAACTGTCAGTATAAGTAGTGTTAGCGTTTAAAAGAGGACTGGCTCCCGGTACTTCCGCATCAAAATCATCCAAGAGTTTATACGTGCTTTCTCCGGGATTATTGTTAGTCTTAAATTCAATTGTCAACTCATTGGGTTGAATAGGCGGTAAGTCAAATGGAGAGTGGTACATATTATTAAAAGCATACCCATCTGCCAGACCATTTATTTTTTTGATCTCCACATGAAACACATTGTTACTTGGAAGTAAGCCTCTGGTCCACAATAAGCCAATTGGTAAGGTAACACTAGCGGTATCCATGTAAACCAAACTGCTTGTCCAATTAAAAGTTTCTTTTACGGTAGAGTTATTGATCCAATACTCAAATTCAATATCGGTAATTGCACTTGAACCGGTATTTCTGATTAAGATGCGAGGACTTGCACACATAGGGTTGATGCGTGAATAGAATACTTTTTTACCCGGACTTAACACATCTTCAATAGCTGCGTCGAGGGTGTGATTGGCAGGACCATAACTGATCAATTGATGAGCCGCTAAGTAACGGTAATCACCATTGCTTACGTTAGGCCCGGAACAGTTATAGTCTAAAGTCACCGTATTACCGGGAGTGACATAAGGTGTGATGTCATTTTCTGTTAACAAGGACGCCATGCCAGGGCACCAACCTTGGCGATTATACAACCAGGTTCCTCCTTGCGGAAATACCGGATTTAAACCGCATTTCATTGAAACAGGCCAGGCAAACTCAGTGTTTCCTCCATTCACATCAAAATAATGCGTGATCTGTCCACCGTTTTGCTGAAACTCACCTTGTGCGCCATGACCGGTAATGGTAGAGCGAACTTTATAGGTAGTAGCAGATGGATGCATTGAAACAGTTTGTGTTGTAAATCGGGTATCGTTATTAATGCTGGCGATACTTGAACCGCCAATGCGGGCCGCGCCTTGCCATAATTGATTAAACTCGAGCACATTTCTTGGAGGTGTTCCAACAATGAACCAAAAATCAATGTCCATTTGTTCCTGATACTCTCCTCCATTGGCCATCACAAATCGTTTGCCTCCTTTTAAGATCGGCGCAAAATCACTCACATCGTAATACCAGGTTTTACCGTTCATTCCCATGTCTAAGCCTTTACCGTAAGGTGTGACAAAAGACATGATCTCATTATAAAACGGGTAACGGTTATAATACGTTAAATTGGTGATTGAATAAGAACCTTGTGAAGGCACGGCAATGGTGCTTGTTAAGACACCCGTGTCACCATTGTAAACATTTACAAAACTCGCTTCATAAGCACTGGTAGTTGACACCAGAATGACAGCATCGTGTGCCATTGGCACCACAGTTGCATTTGAAACAACCGAATAGGTTTCGATGATATTCGGATTTCGTGCTACTGAATCTTTTACGGTGACAGTCGTTGTAGTGAGGGCATAAGTTCCGCGAACAAATATGATGTTTGGACGAATGTTGGTTTGAAAAAAAGTACGGTCTAATTTATTTCCTCTGTCATAAGACCATTGTAAATTAACACCACTTGAATTCAACACAAATTTTGAATCCACTACCGTTAAGCCGCCTCCTTCATTTAAGCGGTAATAGGCCAGTAAGTTTCCGTAAAAAGGGTGTGAACCATCAATGGGTTTGTTCATCCAGCTTTGAATATCACTTTGTGATAAAGCCTTATCCCAGAATGTTAACTCATTCACTTTTCCTTTATAATTATTATTCAGGGCATTATCTTTTCCTAAGATCACATTTAACAAGGAGATCACTTTCGTCATTCCGGTACCCGTGTGCCAAAGCGTTCCGTTTAAATAAATATTCATCACGCCACTTACTGCATTTTTTGTAAAAGCCCAGTGATTCCATTGTCCACCTTGTTCAGAGGCAGTGGAAGTTTTGTTAATTCGGTCAAAATTACCACTGTTATATCCACAGTCAAAATAAACAGAACCATTTCCCCAAGGTAAATGCACATTCAAATTTCTCTGATTAGGCGCGCTGCCATAACCATAGATAATTGAGTTGTTCATTGGCATTAAACTTGCCGTGCCATAAGCCCAGAAACTAACGGTTAACTCATTGTTGACACCCGAAAACATGGATGGATCGATAGTAACATGACCCGAAGAAGAAAGATCTAAGGCGTAATTATTATTGGCATACAAACAATTCACAGAAGAAGTGCTTGTGCCGTTTAATATAACAGGTGTGCTTGCACCGGTATTAGTAAATGAAAGATCCAGTAAGATATTGCTGGTTCCATTCCATACAAAAGGGGTGTGAAACTGAAGTCGGTTGTTTCCCGAAGCAAAGATTTTACTCGCATTAAACACGTTTGTAAAACCACTGAGTACAACGGCACCCGAATTTAAACTGTTTTGTGCCGTATGCTGCATTCCTACTTTTAAAAAATTAGCATTGCCCCCGGCATTCGCCACACTTAAAATAAAACCATCTATGTTTCCGGCCGTTAAACCTGCTGCCGTTAATTCAGCGGCGGTATAAAGGATTTGGGTGCGTCCCGATTTTTCATCTGATTTTAAAACGTTAGGTGCCGGCGTGCTTCCGGTACCAATGGTGTGCTGAGTTTCACTTAAAATAGTATTAAGCGCCACCGGTGTTTGGCTAAAATTAAAATAATCATACAAAGGTATGTTTGTATAATTAAAATTGTTTCCGGTAAAATTAGTGATCACATATTTTGGACGGGTGTTCAACTCCTTTTCAATTTTGGTTGAATCTACCACAAAGGTGTTACATGAATAATCCCACTCGCCGCAACCTTGATTTGGTGCGCTTTGCGTAGAGATCAATCCATTCTTACAACGCATGTTGTACTTCATGATGATCTTTTCAAAAGTTAAACTACCGGCAGGAAATTGAAGGAATGTATCCCTGGTGGCACTGCCGTATTTAAAAGCTTTTACAACAATGGTGTCGCCGGGTGATTGCGCCTTAGAATGAATGGAAGCCATAAAACCTGCCGCCATAAGCAAAAGTAAGGCAGTTTGTCTTTTAAATTTTGAGCCGATCTGATTTTTCATTTTTTCGTGTTGCATAGTTAACATTTCACCATTCTTTTTTGATAGAAAGTGGAGTCCTAAAATAGACTATTTCCTGCTTTCTGCCAAATTCGACAGAAGCCATAGGAGCTATTTAACGTTAGTTTGAAAGCCGATGGCTTTTGAAGAAAGGGCTCTTATTCAGAACATTTTTAGTTTAACTCAAGGCTACTTTGTATTTTTGCAGCCTACATCTTGAAATTCACAAAAACATGAGCAAAGCCCTCCTTTCAATAGAACCAAAAGAACTCTGGCATAACTTTTCACTTCTGAACGCCGTCCCTCGTCCTTCTAAAAAAGAAGAACGTGTGATTGAATTCATCATGGACTTTGGCAAGCGTTTGGGATTAGAAACAACGAAAGATGAAGTGGGCAATGTGATCATTAAAAAGCCGGCCAGCAAAGGAATGGAGTCAAAACACACCCTTGCTTTACAAAGCCATTTAGATATGGTTCATCAAAAAAACGCGGACACTGATTTTGATTTTTCAACACAAGGCATAGATATGTACATCGATGGCGATTGGGTGAAAGCAAAGGGCACAACTTTAGGAGCAGATAACGGGATCGGCGTTGCATCCATCATGACCATTCTTGCTTCCAAAGAAATTCAGCACCCTGCCATTGAAGCCTTGTTTACCATTGACGAAGAAACCGGCATGACCGGAGCCCTTGGACTTAAAGGTGGATTAATGAAAGCAAAGTATTTGTTGAATTTAGATACTGAAGACGATCATGAGCTCACCATCGGTTGCGCCGGAGGTGTTGATGTGACTGCAACCGGTACTTACCAATCGATTAGCGTGGCCGGTGAAGTAAAAGCGTTTACCATTAAGATAAAAGGCTTAACAGGCGGGCATTCGGGAATGGATATTCATTTAGGAAGAGGGAATGCCAATAAATTAATGAACCGAGTGTTGACGAATGCAGCCGAATTATTTGGCATTAGCATTCATCAAATTGAAGGGGGAAGTTTAAGAAATGCCATCCCTCGCGAATCATCAGCTCAGATCATTGTTTCAGCCAAAAGTGAAACTGCTTTGGTGTCCTTTATTGCTGAAATTGGCGCAGTATTAAAAACTGAATACAAAACCACCGATCCTAATTTAAGTCTTGAGTGCGAAAGCATCGATGTTCCAAAAACCGCTCTTACCAAAGAGTTTCAAAATAAGTTACTGAGAACGCTGTATGCTTGTCCGAATGGCATTTATAGAATGAGTCCGGATATTGACCGTCTTGTGCAGAGCTCAAATAATTTAGCAAGAGTTGTTGTGAAAGAAGGCGAATTTTCTATTCAATGTTTAACGCGCAGTTCGGTAGACAGTGAGAAAATGGATCTCGCACAGGCCATTAAAAGCACCTTCGAATTATCTGGCGCTTTGGTCAACTTTGCCGGATCTTATCCAGGCTGGGCACCCAAACCAAGCTCTACTATTGTGACCTTAATGAACGATCTGTATAAAGAGATGCATGGTGACAATGCCGCTGTGAGCGCCTGCCATGCGGGTCTTGAATGTGGCATCTTAGGTAAAAATTATCCGGAGATGGAGATGATCTCATTTGGTCCAACAATTAAAGGAGCTCATTCGCCGGATGAACGCGTTCAAATAAGTTCGGTTCAAAAATATTGGGCCTATTTATTGGAAACATTAAAGCGCATTCCTTCTAAGTCCTAAAACCCTAAGTGTATTTTTTTTCAAAGGCTTTCTTTTTTAAGGAAGCCTTTTTTATTTATTATGTATTCATATTCGAAGTTCTTTTCGGGTAATTTGAACTCACGTATGAATACAGTTGAGGGTTAATAGAACGCGGCCATGTGATGAATATTTAATACTTTTGATATGTCCCGAAAATCGTTTATGTCATCAGAGCAACTCAAAGAAAAATTTTTACTCAATCCCGAAATTACCTTTTTAAATTTTGGTTCATTTGGTGCTTGTCCTAAACCTGTTTTTGAAAATTATCAAAAATGGCAGATGGAGCTTGAGCGTGATCCGGTTCAATTTATT
Source organism: Heterotrichella gracilis (assembly GCA_032358255.1). NCBI lineage: Eukaryota > Xanthophyceae > Tribonematales > Xanthonemataceae > Heterotrichella > Heterotrichella gracilis. Next base: position 520,530 of record JAULBX010011099.1, on the reverse strand, counting down.
ACCGTGAAAGGCCCTGTTCATTTAAAAAATTCGAGAGAGGTTTTAGCTTCTTATCTTTCATGTGAAGCAGATGATCTGGTGTTGGTGACCAATCCATCTTACGGATTGAATATTGTTGCGAAAAGTTTAACGTTGGAGTCGGGTGATGAGATCTTAACGACTGATTTAGAATACGGTGCCTCGGATAAAATATGGAATTATTATTGTGGTAAAGTTGGTGCAAAGTACATCCGGCAAAAAATAAATTTACCCTTAGTTTCCAAAGAAACTTTTATTGAAGACTTTTTTAAAGGTGTAACTACTAAAACCAAAGCTATTTTTATTAGTCAGATCACCAGTAGCACTGCATTAATATTGCCTGTAAAAGAAATTTGTGATGTGGCAAAAGCAAAAGGCTTATTAACCATTGTAGATGGTGCGCATGTTCCGGGACACATTCCCTTAAATTTAAAAGAACTAAAAGCAGATATTTATACCGGCGCTTGTCACAAGTGGATGATGAGTCCAAAAGGCTGTTCTTTCTTATACATTAAAAAGGAACTACAGCAACAATTCGATCCACTTTTAATTAGTTGGGGTTATCAGGCGGCTGTTCCTTCCTCGTCGCAATTTATTGACTATCATCAAATGCAAGGCACGCGCGATTTCTCAGCCATGCTAACTGTTCCGGCTGCGATCTCGTTTATGAATGAACACAATTGGACGGTGGTTTCTGAAAATTCTAGAAAATTGGTTCAGCAAAATGCTCCTCGTTTTTGTGATTTATTAGGAAGCAAACCATTAGCTCCCTTAAACGATGAATTTATTGGACAAATGTTTAGTATTCCTTTGAAAACGTTTAGTACCGAACGATTGCAACGTTATATATATGCCACTTATAATATTGAGATACCCGTTATTGCTCATGGGGACAAGGCCTATTTACGTTATTCAATAAACGCATTTAATTCACAGAAAGATCTTGATTCACTCTATTTTGCCTTAAAAGAAATTCTTCATATTACGAATTTCATCGAAGTTTAAATTACCCTTATTTTATTTCTTCTGTTCTTTGATGAAAATCCCTTCACTGTTAAAAATGAGGTCTTTTCCTTTGATTTCCGCCTCATATAGCAAAGTACCATCGGCCTTTGTTATCACTGAGGCTTCTTTTATTTTTTGCCCGTCAAAGTTTTCGCTAAGATATTTTTTTACGCCCTTTGGTAAATCTTCCGCTTTGATCTCTGTTTCTGTTTCAATCAAATTTCCTTTCGTATCATAAAGCACAGAAATATCCTTATCGCCCAGTTTAAATTCCACCTCATAATTTTCTCCTTCCTTTTCCCACCTGGCTTCTTCAACCATAGGATATTGCTTTTGAAAATTTGCTTTTACTTCCTGAGGAATTGATTTTGTTGGATTATTCTGCGCGAAATTACTCATTGTTAAAGCCATGAGTAAAATAAATAAGATTTGTGGTTTCATGTTCATTAGTGTATCATCAAATTTACTCTTTTCATTTCATACGAAAATCTTTTCATGTGAAAAATTAACACCTCACTCATTTACATATTTACGTACCAATAATTTTCGTAGGAGGGATGAATTTTTGGGGCATAACTATTATCCTTTCGCCAGATCTTGATCTCCTCCGTCCATATAGGATAACTTGGATTGCGAACATCCTCCATCCGGGAATGATAGAATACTATATTAAGGCTCAGACTAAACACAAAAAACGCAGCGCCAATTCCATTTAAAAAGTTCTTACTTTTAACCCATACTTCAAATTCCTTCATCAAGATCATCATCAAAATAAAGGTTGGAATAAAACCATAGCGCGGAGAACCTTCCATTTTTAAGGATCCCAGACTTGATAACACTGCCATTAATATAAAACTAAATGTGAGCAAAAGTTGTTCTTTACTTTTTCTGTTCTTTATGCTGAGAAAAAGAAAACAGACCGCCACCAAGCTACCAAAACAAATAGCGGTGGTAGGATCTAAAATTTTTATGTTCAATGAAAAATGATCCATCATAAAATGCTTGAGCGTTTCTTCCAATTTGTTGCTATGTAATCGGTTAAATTGATTGTTGTATAAAATGGAATAGGCTGTCACTCCCAATTGAACCAATGAAGCTCCTGTTAAGATAATGACCTGAATGAATCTCTCTTTGGTTTTCTCCATAAAATACTTTACAAAAAACACGGGCAATAATAACATACTCGATGGCCCGGACAAAGGGCCTAAAATAAGAAGCAGTCGGAACATGTTTTTCTTGAATACGGTTAATTGATCTGTAGGAACGATCAAAATCAAAAACGTGCACAAGCCTAAAACAAAATGTGTGTTGGTGGAATTTAACCACAATTCAGGAACAGTGTAAAATATAGTGAGTAAAGCCAATAATCGATTCAGTGGAAAAGTTAAAAAAGAAATGCTGCTGAACGTTAAAATATACACAGGTAAAAGTTGAATAAGGAAACCTAAATAGGTAGAAACAATTGGAACATTTTCAGGTTCAACTAATTTGGCCTGAATAGCACTCACCATACTATTAAATAAGGTCACATAGCCCACTTGCACCGTTGTGAGTATTTCTAATAACGAATGATGTCGTGCGAAAGAATAAAAGAATTTTCCTTCTTCGCCCCATAAACGTGGATGAATGAGAAAGTCGATCTCCCTGAATGCAATGAGAACAATACAAAAAAAGAAAAAAAACAGACGAGAAGATAAGCTATCGCTGCTCAAAAAAAGAAAAAAAGTCTTAAGTGAGATTTTATTCATCTTGCCTAAAATAATAAATTTTATCGAAGCATAGGTCCCCTTCTTGCTATTTTTCATCGCAAGGGACTTAATTCTGTAAACCTAACTTTAAAAGTTGAAAAGAATTTATTTGCACTATGAAGTTTGTCTCCAATCGTTTTATAAAATAGTCTATCTCATTTCTTAACCCAAGTCAACGAGAACAGAATTTAAGTCAATTACTTTTGTCTTCAAGAATTAAAAAAATAATAAAAATCATCTTATGAACACACACAAAATTGCGGCAAGAAGCTTTGGAATCGCCTTTCTTATTGGTTATCTTTCTTATGGTTTGGGATTTGGGCTATTGAATACGCTCATCAATACACCAGAAGGTTTAACGTACATCTATCTCTCAAAAAATCAAATAGTGTTGGAGGGCGCAATTATGATGGCCATATTTGCTACCATTAATATAGGCCTAGCCATTATTATGTTGCCTTATTTTAAGTTTCATAATCAAACCTTCAGCTTTGGTTATTTGGGTGCAGCCATTGTATCGAGCATTATGCTCATTGTTGGCGCCATCTTTTTATTGCTATTAATGCCATTAAGTGATGAGTTTGTTCGTTCAGGTTCACCGGAGAAGAGTTATTTTCAAACCTTATTTATTTCATTCAAACAAGCCAATTTCTTTTGTTATCAAATTGGTATGGTTATATGGGGTTTGGGTGGATTAATGTTTTGTTATTTGCTTTACATCTCTCTTATAGTGCCCAAATGGCTGTCTGTGTATGGCTTCATAAGCTATATTATCTTTATTTCCGGTGCCATTTTTGCCTTGTTTGGTTTTCCAATTGATGTGCTTTTAGATATCCCCGGAGGCTTATTCGAATTGTACTTAAGTGTTTTGTTTATCATTAAAGGATTTAATCTTACAAAGCATAATCATAAGATTTCATTACCGGCAAGCTAAGATACAGATGTCTTAAACTGATCCGTTCAAGCTGATCCGTTTTCTTATTCTGCTTAAGGACTCCGGCTTGACGCCAATATAACTTGCCAGTTGATATTGTGGAATTCGTTGAAACAAATCAGGTCTTGTTTTTAAGAGATTCAAATAGCGTTGTTCAGGAGAATCTGTGAGATAGGAGGTCATGAGTTTTCTTTGACTCGCAAAATAATCTTCCATCACTGCCCTCGAAATGGTTTCAAATCTTGGAAAGCGTTTAAACATTTCTTGGGCTTCTTTTTCATTACCGGCGCAAACGCTGGTGTCTTCAAGGCAACTTAAATAATGACTGCTAGTTGCCTGTGGTCCAAAATTATTTAAAGAAATGACCCATTGTTCTTCGGTAAAAAAATTGGTTGTTTTTTCTTCGCCATCCACCATGAGATATTCTCTTATGCACCCTTTTAAAATAAAATAAGTGTCAATAGAGGTCTGCCCTTCTTTTAATAATTGAGTTCCCTTTTTAAAAGTTTCTACTCTCATGCTTGCCTCAATACCTTGAGCCTCTTCGGCTGTAAGAGGACTGATCTTGTGAAAGTAATTGACAAACGGATGAGACATGTTTTAATTTAAGAGGTATTGTCGAATAAATTCAATGCTCGAATAAAACTGAAAGTCCATGTTGTTCTTTTTCCTAAATCCATGTCCCTCATCCTTTGCCATTAAGAACCACACCGTGCCGCCGCCTTGTTTGATCTTGTCTTTCATTTGAATTGCCTCACTGGCGGGTACCCGCGGATCATTTCCTCCTTGAACAATAAATAAAGGTTTTTTAATTTTATCGGTATGATTTAATGGCGCAATTTCTTCAAAGAATGCAGCCATCTTTGGATCGCGCTCATCGCCGTACTCCACTCTTCGCAGATCTCTTCGATAAGCCTCGGTGTTTTTCATAAAAGTGTTAAAGTTTGAAATGCCAACCACATCGATCGAACAGCGTATTTTGTCACTATACATATAGGCCGTGGCCAAGGTCATATATCCGCCATAACTTCCCCCCATGATCATGATTCGGTCCTTGTCCAGATCAGGTTGCAAAGCGATCCAATCTAATAAGGCACCAATATCTTTTACCGATTCCTCTCGTTTAAAACCATTGTCCATATCCAAAAACGTTTTCCCATAACCACTCGATCCCCTTACATTTGGAAAAATGACAGTAATACCCATTTCGTTCAATAAATAATTCATGCGTCCTAAAAAATTCGGACGCGATTGCCCTTCCGGTCCGCCATGAATATTGATGATCACAGGACGTTTGCCGGTGAAGGTAGAGGCTGCTTTGTAAACATAGCCGCTAATTTGTTTTCCGTCAAATGATTTCCAAGAAATTAATTGCGGTTCTGTTAATCGCGAAACATCCATTCCGCCTAGTTCACTTTCTGTCCAACGAATAAATTCTTTTTTCTGGATGTTGTATTCAAACACATCAGATGAAGCATTGTACTTTAGGAAGGTAATGCCAATAGACTTATCATCGGCACTCCAGCTAAGTCCTCCAATAATGCCGGCCGGAATGTTTTGCGCATCCACAAAATTAGAGGTAGCCGTTGATAAAATATATAATTTGGATAAGCCATTTTCATTACTGACAAAAGCCAGACTAGATCCATCCTTTGACAATTCTGCTGCTTCAATGTCCCAGGAGATCGAATTGCTAAGTATCTGTAGTTTTTTACTGGCAAATTCAAAATAAGCTAATTGATTAAATTCACCTGACTTGTTCGTGATCAGATAGATTCCTTTTTTATTTTTACTGAAGCCTACACCTTGGTATGTGCTGCGTTCATCTTTTTCGGGAAGCACCCGTGTTTTTGCTCCCGTTGCGAGATCTAAGGTATATAAGCGTGATTCATTGATAGAGATGCCTTCTTGTATAAGCAGTTGAGCATCATCTGAAGACCAGTCCACCACACTCCAGCCACCTCCGGCATTTTCCGCCAAACGTGTTTCATTTGCCGGATTTAAAGGATCCATGATATAAATATCTCTGTCTTGCCCGTTTCGTTTAGTGGAGGCATAAGCGATCTTATCTCCTTTTGAATTCCATTGAATTCCGCCATTTTGCGAACGTTTCCCATCCGTTAACAAATGTGTTTTTTTCGAAGAAAGATCGTAACGGTAGATCTGTGAAAATTCATTCCCTCCCACATCTTTTAAAAACAAAAAATAATCGCCTCGGTTTGGTTCATAACTGGCAGAGCCAATGGGCTCGTCAAAAAAAGTAATTTGTTGACGATCTCCGCCGGGCATTTTTACCAGATGTAATTGATTGCTATTGGCAAAACGTGTAGAAATAAGCATTTCCTTTTTTAAGGGGTGCCAGGCCGCCATAGATGCCCCGCGCGACTCAGTATAATTTTTCACTTCAGCTGCCAGAGTGCTTGAAATAGCCGGAATGCCTTCCGTTACCAAGTTTTCAGCGACTTGAATGTTTGTTTGTTGTGAGAACAATGTCACCGTAATTAAACAGGCGATAAGAAAACATGTGTTTTTTTTCATGTGGAAATCTTTTAAATGGAATAAAATGTGGTAAAAAAAACTTTATTTTTTTATACTCAATGCGCCTGAAGGACATTTATTCACCGCCTGAACAATTTCATCGGTACCGGCATTTTCCAGCTTGATCCAGGGTTGTTCTTTTGGTTGAAATACCTTTGACAGGTTGCGCACACAGTTGCCTGAGTGAATACACTTTCCTGACTGCCATACCACGGTGATATCACCATTGGTATATTCTTTTGTAAGATTTGCTTTATCCATGACTAGGTTTATAATACATCGTTATACTCCGGTGTTTTATCAAACACACTTTTGGCAAAAGGACAAAGGGGTAAAATTTTTATATGCTTCTCCCTGGCAAACGCAACAGCCTTGGCCAATAACAATTTGCCGGCGCTTTTTCCTTTTAATTTTTCATCTACCTCGGTATGATCTATTATAATGCGGTCGTCACCGGCCCACACATAGGTCATTTGAGCTAATTCCTGCCCATCTATCTGAATAAAAAATTTTCCTTTACGTCCTTCTTCTGACTGACTTATCTCCATGATTTTTTAAACTGTGCGGTTTCTTTAGATCTAAACAATTATGACTTATTAAAAGTAAGACTTCTTTTGTTTATTTAAAATTTATTTTGGTGAGTAGGTCTTTAATTTGATCTTGGCGCCAAAATGCCTGGCGAATAGTCATTACTTGTTTTATATGATTTTAAGGCGAGATAACAATCTGCCATTAACCAAAAAGGGCACATTTTGAAATAATTTGAATAAGGGGTAAAATTCACTAATTTTGATAGTATTGGAGTGCAGTATTCATTTAAACGTTGTATACGATGACTGATAAGCAAAAGATCAAGTTACTGCAAGATGAGATTAAATTGCTCAAAAGTAAACTGAGCAAATCTCCTACTCTTAAAAAACCTTCAAGCAAAAAACGAAAAACCGTTCTTGTTCCCAAAGAAATTGAATCTATTTTTGATCTTGCGGAAAAAAATGTTGGTCAATACCACCGCTCCTTTAAGTTAGATCCCGAAAAAGCATCCATAGAAATAAGCGGACAACGTTATGTGCTCATCAGAGCTTCTGCCCTCTCTATTGAATTTTTGGAAGGCATTATGAATTATTACCGCGACAGAGGGGAAGCAGAAGCATTAGCCATTGGAAAAAATATCTTGTTTGATCTATCGCATTTAATTGGGTTTGAAGATTCTAATAATTTCAGCAAACTCATGGGCTTGACTAATCCCATTGAGATGCTTTCAGCAGGGCCCGTGCATTTTGCTTATACCGGTTGGGCTCAGGTAAAGATCTTAGAAGGAAGTCATCCGAGTCCGGATGAAAATTTTCTTTTAAAATACACCCACCCCTTTTCGTTTGAAGCAGACAGCTGGATCAAAGCCCAAAAAAAAAGCAAACAACCGGTATGTGTCATGAACTCAGGCTACTCGAGTGGTTGGTGTTCACATAGTTTTGGACTCAACTTAACGGCCGTTGAAATTACCTGCAGAGCTAAAGGAGATGATGAATGTTCTTTTATTATGGCTCCACCCGATAAAATTCAAGAATACATTGATGCCGACAAACTCCGAAAAAAAACTAATCCCACTGTTCCTGTTTTTTTGCAGCGTAAAGTCATGGAAGAAAAACTATCAGAATCATTGATAGAAAAAGAATTATTACTAAAAGAAGTGCATCATCGCGTAAAAAACAACCTTCAGATCATTTCCAGTTTGTTAAATCTTCAGTTAAACACCATTGAAGATGAAACGGTACACCGTAAATTTAGAGAGAGTATTGACCGGGTAAGATCCATGGCTACCGTGCATGATCTTTTATACCGATCAAACGATCTGGCTTACATTCAGCTCAACAGCTATTTCCCCATGTTGATCAATTCGCTAAAAGAATCGTATCGCTTAAAAAACGAGATAGAAGTTAACTTTAAAATTGAAATGCTCAGCGATAAATTTGCCATTGAAAAAGCCATTCCTTGCGGTTTAATTTTAAATGAAATTGTTTCGAATGCCTTTAAGTATGCTTTTAAAGGTGTGAAAGACGCCAGGCTTAACATCAGTTTTATTGAAAAGAAAGGCAAGGAAAATCCAAGCTATGAATTACTTGTGGTAGATAATGGGATTGGATTTGTGCAAGAGGAACTTTCAGAAAAACACAAAACACTCGGTCTTGAACTCATTAATTCATTGGTCCTTCAGTTAGACGGAAAGATCAGCATCACTAATTCGAATGGCACCATCATCCGAATTGAATTTTGATACGGACTAAATGGCATACATTTAGAATGTTTTTTTGATTCCGTTTTTTATTAATTTAGGCTCATGTTCTGCAAATGTAACACGTCTAAGGAATTACTTTGGCAACAATGACTTCATTTGTTTCGCAATAAAACGGGTAGCAAAACCCGGATTTAATCGGTACAGAAAATTTAAAAAATTTGAATCTTTGCCTACATATATTCTCATTTTATTGGCCTCCATCCCCTTCACAATTAACTCCGCAGCGCTTGAAGCAGGTAACATGCGTATGGCAGATTTTTTCATGTCCGCCTCAGAAATACTGGGACCCGCCACACCTGAATTAGCTGTGATGTTTGTGCCAATAGCCCCCGGAAAAACAACCGATACCTTGATGCTGGTATCTAATAATTCAGAATACAAAGCTTCAGAAAGTAATTTAACCGCGGCTTTTGAAGCCCCGTAAATACTTTGGCCGGGCACCGGCAAAAAACCACCCATGCTTGAAACATTGACAATATGCGCTTCCGGCCGTTTGAGCAGATGTGGCAAAAAGGCTTTGATCATGTATAACGTTCCGTAAAAATTAACCTGCATCACCCGCTCAATGGCACTAAATTCTAAATCATTGACACGAACAAAAGGCTGTATAATGCCGGCGTTATTAATGAGGCCATCAAGCGCGCCGTGTACTTTAATAACCTGCTCAGGAAAAGAACGAATCGCCTCCTTGTCTGTAATGTTCATCACATGCGTCGATAAATGAGAAGCCAGCTCGCCGGCCAATTTTTTGGTTTCAAGCAGGGCCTCCTCTCTCATATCTACCGCGGCCACATTAGCCCCCTTGTGTAATAAATGTAAAACCAATTCTCTGCCAATGCCATTACCTCCTCCGGTAACAACAATTGTTTTTTTGTTTACGTTCATAGGCTTAAATTTTACTGGTATTTATTAAAACCGTTTTCCATCTTTTTTGCTGAGCTCTTATAATTGTTTATTAGAGCTAAGTTACACATGAACAACAAGACTAAAAATGAAAAACCCGGCGGTATTCTCTGATTTTCGTCAGTATTTCAGGCGCCGGGCATGACCCAATAATTGATACCTTGGTGAAGGCCTTATCACTTTAGGTATTACAACTACATGGAACTTTTAACACGAAGTTTAAAAAAGAAGGCTTTGAGCAAAATAAATAAACGGAGCGGAAGGAAGAATAAAAAGAAATTGAATTAAAATAAATACAGTAAGTGCTGCAATAATTACTGAACAGCTCATGGCATTATTCGTCAATACCAATAGGCCTTGTTCAAGGTTTGGTCCATAAACAATTAAACACTTACGCCAAACAAGTAACCCACTAAGGCAGAAAGCACCATGGCAATTGTTCCCCAAATACTTATGCGCAAAATGGCTTTTTTAATGCCTGAGCCACCTGTTTTTGCAGCCGTGGTTCCCAAAACAATCAGAAAAATAAGTGTAAAACCATACAACCAATATTCCATCCCCTTCAGCGGCGCAAACAGTACCACAAAAAGCGGCATTAAACCACCAACCGTAAATGCCGCGCCTGAAGCCATCGCCGCCTGAATAGGATTTGCCTGACTGATCTCATTAATGCCTAATTCATCTCTAATATGTGCGCCCAATGCATCTTTTTGAGTTAATTCAATGGCCACTTGCATAGCGGTTTCTTTTTTTAAACCGCGCTTCTCATAAATTTGAGCCAGGATCTGTAATTCTTCCTCGGGCATTTCCTTCAGCTCTTTTATCTCTCGTTCAATATCGGCTTTTTCGGTATCGGTTTGCGAACTCACCGAAACATATTCACCTGCCGCCATCGATAAGGCACCCGCCACAAGCCCCGCTACGGTTGCCAATACAATGGGCTCTCTGTTTGTTGAAGCAGCGGCAACACCAATGGCTAAACTTGAAATTGAAATGATGCCATCATTGGCACCCAGCACTGCGGCCCTCAACCAATTACTTCGGTGTATGTAATGACTGTCTAAATAATTGTCAATGGTGATCTTTGTGTTGTTCTGAGTGTTTGTCATACTACTAAAAATGAATAAAAATTTGACTCTGAGTTGCTTTCCTTTAGCTTAAAGGTACGAATGTACATCCACCTAATAAAATGAAAAATTATCATAATTGATCCCATGCTTCTATGAAGCACTGTGCTTATTTAAAGATAAATGTTGTTTTTGGGCGCCTGTCAAAAGGCCTTTAAAATTTCTGGAAGCCTTTTGCCACCGGGCTGCTTCAGGCTCCGCTTCGCTGCGGCTTTTTAAGCGCAAGAGGCAGGCGCTTAAAATAGCTAAACCTTTCGCATCCCTTGCGCAGAATCAGAACACCATTACTCATTTATATGAAAAAAATAACAGATCGTAATAAAATAACGTTTTTAAGCTTTTAAATTCTCCGCAATTAGGATACTATGATGTTAGCGGCAGTAATTCTATCCGTCAACGCTGTCGTCATGACTTGTTGTATAAGTAGTCAGCGATTTGCATAATTAAGATTCTGTTATCAAATACTTCTTTGTCCATAAAATTGTCTGGTAGGCAAGCGTTAATGAATTTCGAAAACTCAACATTGTAACAGTTAAAATTTAGTCCTTTGTATTCATATTTCCAAGGTAGATTCCATGGCAAAGTGTTTACATAATAATTTCTTGAGATGTTGAGAGTGTCGCTGTTTTGATTAATAACTTGAATAGTAAACCAATTACTTGTTGTGCTCCATACACTTTCTCTTTGGTCTAATATTTTTGTAATGATTGAATTATTTAAAGTGTCAAGCATAGCTGGAACAGAATAATAAAATTCCTTGTTGATTTTTTTCTTTCTGCTTAAATAATCCTCCTCTTTGTTTTTAAGTTGCTTGTCTACCATTGTCAAATAGTTTTTCTTGTCCTTCTCTGTAATTTGAAAATCATTCAATGAAGGAATTGCGGAAGGATTTGAATTAATAGAAATCAAAACACTTGAGAGTTGACTGCTCTTAACTTTGTTCTTAAAAGTTGAGGGTTCTTTGTCTTGGTAATGATTTATTGATAAACTTGAAGTTGCAAAAGTTGAATCATCAGCCCTCTTGTATCTGACTTCATTATTTGAACTATGAAAACAACCTCGACTACCTGAATTGATTGAAAAAGATTTGATTGGGAACGTTAAAAAACTTTTGATTGGGTCAGCAGGAAAATAAATTTTTGGACAGTGGTCACTAAGTGAATAGAGATAATTATTTTTTGCACCGTCCCACAAAATAGCTATGCTGTCACTTAATAAAATAAAATCCGCAACGCCAAATTCAAGAGCATTTTCTCTATACCAATTTTGCTGATTGTCCTCTGCCAAATATATTTGATTGCCGCTAATGCCCCATGTCAATTTTGAGAATTTTTTTACGATGCTTGGCTCCGAAATTTCCTTATCGGTTGTATAAGGAATTGAATGAGTTAATACGTTTTTATTTGCTTTGTAAACCTCGTATCCATTACAAACTGCAAACAAGGAATGATTTACAACTTTAATGTCAATCGGAAAACCAGACAGACGTTTGTCGGTGGTTGTTTGAAATGTTGTTGGGTTTGAGAAGACAATAATTTTTAAGCTATCGGTAACTGCAAAAAGTTCTTTAGAATCAAGATCAATTTCAAAGTCAATAATTGGAATTGGGAAAGATTTCCACTCTATGTTGCTTGCATCTGAATAGAAAATGTGTCCGTTTTGATTTACCACAATGTTGTTATTCCATTTAAGTATTTTAGAAATTCTATCTTCAACATAGCCCCTTGATTCATCGGGTTGATACTTCTTTTGGTCTAATGGTGTTTTTATGTAGGACACTGTTTTCCAATTGTCCTCAGTTATAATTATTTCGTTATGGTCTGAACTTGCAATTCCACTTTTTGAATTGCTCATATTGATGCCGTATGTTCTATCCGATGATTTGTAAGGCAATTTAAAAGTTGTCCAACTCTGTCCAAAGTTATTGGAATAGTAAAGTTCCTTTTGTAAGCCACCCATCCAAGCATTTCCATTTTTGTCTGTATGGATTGTGTAAATCCATGAATCACCACCATAGTCCAGTGGTTTCCATGTTTTGCCAGCGTCTTTTGTTAAGTAATAACCGTTTTGTCTTGATTCCTTTTTGTTGAGTGAAATATAGCCTGTTAAAATCGCAGTGTCGTTATTGAAGAATGAAATTCTTTCAAGGATAGGGCTGTAATAACTATAATCATCTGTCTTTTCAAATAAGGGTTGTCCGTAATGCCAGTTTGAATCAATATTGTTAGTAAAGTAGGTGTTGCCAATAGCTGTCACCAACCAAATTTCCTCGTTTGGTGAAACAGAAATTTCATTCACTCTACCTTCAATGTAAAGTTCCGCTCGTCTGTCTTTGTTTTGGCCGAAAGCAGTTGTTGCTAAAAGTAATGTAAGTATAGTTGTATAGTGTCTCATATTATTGCAGCTAACGGAATGCGGCTACTTGCCGTTTTTGTTTGTCCAAGTTACGCATTTGAGCGCTAACTCGCAAAAAATGGACGCGAATTTGCTGTTATGTTTAGTGCGCCCTACACAGACTATAAACAAACACTTACAAACGTTTGTAATTATTAGTACATAAAATTAAATGTAACATTATCTGTGCACAAAAGCTATAACCATAAATAATATTTCACGGATTTTTCCGTTTTTTTAGTTGCCTAATAATTAAGTGGTTAGAACTACTAGTAGAATATTTAGTGAATGATAATTTAACTTTGAAAAAGTTCAAAAATGGAAAGGATTGACTTTAGTAAAATTAATTTAGAAGCAATTAGGCTTGTACTTGCGCTTAGAGGTGAACACCTGGCAACAATTAGTACAAAGTATTTTATTTTTGATCTTTATTATTATGAAAAGTATTATTATGAAGAGGTTATTTTTAAAGCTACTAAAAAAACCTACGCAGTAAATGAAATTCAGAATATTAGAAGATTTAATAAATATCTTTCTAAAATTAGTTTATACTAGAATTAACGTTTTGCAGCTACCCGAAGGGCGGGACTTTTACCACAAAACTTGATTTGAAAAACTAATGTTTGATTTACCACAAAACTGTCTTTGGAACACGAAACCCCACCTTTTGGGTAGGTGCTGTTAATGACTGTATATTTAGGCTATTTGTCTTGATGAAATATTATTCACCAGATAGTCAAGGAGAAGTTTTACCAAATTTATTAGGGCTAAATACGGAAAAACAAATTAATGAGTCTGAGTTTGAAGGATTTTTACAAGCAGAAATTTATTTCACTGAAAGTCTGTCAGCGCGAACAAAATTTAATACAAAGTATATTTTAAACTTGCATAAGGAAGCCTTGAAACATTTGTACTCATTCGCAGGTAAATTAAGAAATGTGAATGTGTCTAAAGCTGGATTTCCCTTTGCAGCAGCGAAGTTTCTTCCTGAAGCAATGTCCGATTTCGAAAAAGAAATTCTATCCAAGTTGAAAAACAAATACTCCAGTAAAGAAGAGCTAATTCAAGATATAGCAATTGTTCACGGAGAACTTTTATTCATACATCCATTTCGTGAAGGTAATGGTCGAACTGCTCGTTTGCTAGCCAACCTGATGTGCAGAAAAGCCGGTTACGAAGGCTTACATTTTGAAAAAGTTGGTAAGAAGGAATTTGAAAAGTACGTTGAAGCCGTCCAGAATTGCGCTAAGAAAGATTATTCAAAAATGATGCAGTTTATTGAATCTATTTTCCCAAATTAAGTTCGACCTTTTTGAGTTTCTTTTCCGCAACGTTAAGTGGAATATCTATGCCCTCAATTTTAAAGGAAGCCATAAGAGATTTAAGAATTTTCTCTCTTAAAGACTGTCCCTTTTTTGATTTTTTTAAGGTAGGTTTCATAGTCCGAAGTTAATGAAATTAGAGTAAATGTGCAAGTCTTGATGTATGTTAGTCCGTCCTTGCAGATTGCCGCAAATAACGGTTTTGCCAACTGGCGCCGCCCCCTTTTTCAATGGTCACCGGCGGTTAAGGAAGCCCGTGTCCGAAGTTAAAAATAAAATGTGCCCGTCACCTTCTCCCAATCCGTAATTTCACCACTTCTATGCACAGGCCTCTTACGCGGGCGTTTGCCTTTATAATAGCTGTGTGTTGTTGCACGCTTTAAAGAGTGCTGTAAAGACCCCCAAGTTAAACCCTCAGCTAATCGCGGTTCCCAATGATCAGTTTTTTTGTAACAGGGAGTTTGTTCTGCCGGATCACTTTAACAAAATAAACGCCAGGAGGGCATGTACGGAGGTTGATCTCCATGTTGTTTGAAAAAGTGTGCGAAGGAACTACTATTTGTCCCGCTGAATTAAAGATCTCGAGAATTAATTTTTCCTCGTAATCCATGCGAATTGTAAATACACCTTCGCATGGATTTGGAAGAAGCGTAAGAAGATCTTGTTCTGTGGCGATGGTTTCAAATCCGAGGCATTGATCAATTATTATACTGACCGTATCAGGCTTTGCCTGGCAGGTAATAGCGCCATAATTGGTCGCGCCCCCTAAAATGTAATTTCCCGATTGAGCCTGGCTTGTCGCGGTAATGATGGCCGTGGAATCCGAACTGGTAAAAGGAGCGGGACCTGTCCATAGATAATTGCCGTTGCTTCCGTTGCCGGAAAGTGTAAAAGTTTCATTTAAACAAAATGTTCCCTGGCTTGTGCTGATGGTTATAACAGGAGTTGCATAGGAAGTTACGTTGAGTGTTGCGGGATTCGACACGCCACATGGATTTACAGCATAGGCGAAAATAGTTCCGGAACTGCCCACAGAAACTGCCGTGGAATTCGAGCTGCCTGTACCGCTCCAGCCTGAAGGAAAGTTCCAACTGTAGCTTGCAGCGCCAGATATATTTCCCAAACTATATGACGCACTGGTGCCCATGCAATTAATTACGTTACCTGAAATGGTTTGGGTATTTACGGGAGGAAAATTGCATGCGTAGTACCGGGCAAGAAAAGCGTCATAAGTGTATGGATAGCCTTTATATGAGCCCATCATCGCTTGAGGAGTACCCGGGTCAAAGTCTATCGTGTCCCTGTATCCTCCGCCGACGTAAAGATCCCCCTGCTTTGTAATAAAAGCGGCTTTCGGAAACGCCCCTCCCGTACCTCCCATGTTAATTGCGCTCAGATAATTACCTGATGAAGTATACTTGGCAACGAACATATCTGAAAGGCCAATTGAAGTGACGTTACCAGTTGCGCTCGAAGGATCAAAATCATTCGTGCCTCCAAAGCCGCCGATTAAAAGTAGGTTATCAAGACTATCACAAATTACTGCTGTGGTTATTATTTTGCCAAGATTGTTCATCCATAATAGGTTGCCATTGGCATCGTATTTCCCAATCGAGTTAAACCAGATATAAGGCGGGTTTGAACTTAACGTAATCGTATTTGAAGGCGAGGTAAATGTGGTCGTGTACTGAAATTGCGCCAACAAGGTAATATTACCGGATGCGTCCGGTTCCAGAATCTGGCCCGTTTCAGAACCGGGTCCCGAAAAACTCCTCGCCCATAAATAATTTCCGGCTGCGTCATACTTGGCTATAAACCCATCGTAATTTCCGTTTTGTGCAGCAAGAGTGGCCGTACCGGTTGACGGGTCGAAGTCACAGGTAGATGCAAAATTACCGGCAATGTAAAGATCTCCGCTATAGTCTATGGCTAATGCGTAACTGAATGCTGACACCCCGCTTGCCGCTTTTTTGGCCCAGAGATAATTGCCATTGAGATCGTATGCCGCTATAAATGCATCCGCGCCCCCTGTAGGAGACAAAGTAGCCGTGCCCGGAGAAGGGTCAAAATCCATCGCACCCTGCAGATTACCAGTAACGTAAATAGTGTTGTTCCCGACCTTCATGTCGGTGACAGGCGAATAAGATGGACCTCCAAAATTTAGCGCCCACAGGTAATTTCCCTGGGAATCATATTTGGCAATATAAGTGTCGAAATTATTGGTAAAAGCTGTTAGAGTGGCAACGGCTCCGGAAGGATCAAAATCAGCCGTGCTTGAAAATGTTCCGGCGAGGTAAATATTCCCTGAATTATCAGTTTCCACTTCTCCAATGGTTTCAGCTCCAATCCCGCCTATTGTTTTCATCCACAAAAGACTTCCCTGGTTGGAATATTTGCCAAAGAAAATATCATGGCCTGGAGAAAAACATGCTATTCCCGTTGCCGCTTTGATCTGGTATGCGGGCGAAGGATCGAAGTCAACATTTCCTTCGAAATAACCAGCCACGATGATGTTATCTGAGGCATCTTTCGCAATGTCATTTATAAAGTCATCTCCTCCCCATGCGCCTGCGAGACTAAAAACAGACACATAACTTCCGTTTGTTTGATTATACCCCGCAACAAACATCGATCCTCCTTGAGGAATAATAGTACTGGTTTGCACTGAGGGATCAAAATCGACCAAACAATTAAACATTCCGGTTACTGCTATCGAGTTATTAAGGCCGAACGCCAAGTCGTACCCTGCATCAGGCGAACCATCCCCAAAACTGTTTGCCCACACATAGTTGCCCAATGAGGTATATTTGGCAATGAAAATATCAGGTCCACCTACACCCGTCAGATTGGCTGTGGCTGGCGAAGGATCAAAATCGCCGGTCCCAGTAAATTCACCTGTAACGTAAACATCTCCTGACGTTGAATTCACCAGCAGATGGTTACAATTCGTCACCCAGGTACCGTTCCCAATATTATTCCTGATCCAAGTGTTGTTTCCATTATTATCATATTTGGCAATGTATGCCCAGCCGGCCATATATACCCCCGAAAGATAAATGTTGCCGGATGTGTCAATAGTGAGATCTGATACCCCCCCTCCCGCGTTCGGACCCAACTGCTTTACCCAAACAAAATTTCCGGAAGTGCTGAATTTTGCGAAGTATATGCCACCGCCGGTTGAGCTTAAAGTCGTTGTGGCGGCCGAAGGATCAAAATCTTCATTCGCTCCATTAAATTCGCCGGCAACAATAACATCGCCGGAAGGCATTACGTTTAATTTCTTGCAATTACTATTAGAATTTGAAAAGGCAAATTGTTTAGCCCAAACATAATTACCGAGACTGTCATATTTAGCAATAAAATCGTCGAACACGGTCATTGCTGTTAAGGTTGCCGTAGCAGGCGAAGGATCGAAGTCTACAGTCATCTGGAAATATCCGCAGAGAAACACATTCCGTGAATTATCAACCTGAATATCCATTCCACTGCTCCATGGAGCACCCATGCCAATGGTTTCCAGATTTTTCACCCACACTAAAGTTCCTGAGCTGGTATACTTCGCAAAGAAAATATTACGAGAATTTCCTGCATTCAGATTAAAGTTCGAGGGCGAGGGATCAAAATCCACAATAGCAGAATAGGACCCGGTAATGTAAATGTTTCCTAAAGGATCCATTTTCATGGCTGTAACATGTTCGCTCTGTATTCCTCCCAGCTTGAAGGCCCAATTAAGATTTCCACTTGTGTTATATTTAGCAATGTAAATATCGTCAGCGCCTGCTGCGCCAAACGTCATCCTGCCGGGCCCCGGATCAAGATCAATTGTGCCAGCAAAATCACCACATACATACATGTTGCCAAGGCCATCCGTTTCTATAAAATTCCCTCCCACATAGGTTCCGAAAGTAGTTCCAATACCATAGCCAATAGATTTAGACCATTGGTATACCGGCGCCTGTGATAAAAGAAGAGCTGTGTGAAATAGAAAAGTAAAAAGTACTTTTATTTTCATAGGGTTTTTGAATAAATTATCCCAAAGTTAAAATAATTTTGTACATGCCCGCCACTCAAATTCGTTGTAGCTTAAGCGAAGGCAAAGGTGTCACCACGGCAAAGCTCACCGCCTTAATAAACAGGGCCCTCTACCACGGCAAATGTCAATTTGAGCAGGCTCTTGCGCAAGCGCTTCCTCTTGTCCGCGGTGGCGCCAGTTGTTTGTTACCTGCCGGTGCTTTCCACAAGTGAGATCGCTTCTTTTGGAGTCAATATTGGTAATGAACTTGATTTAAAGTCTTTAGTGTCACGAGTTACAATGAAGTCAATTTTACTTAAAGATTTTGCACAGTTATATTGAATTGCGTCTTCGAAGTCTTTGAAGTCAGATTTAAGTGACTTTTTTATTATGTCTTTAGACACATCAATTATATCCGTCCATTCATTTAGCTCAGATAACATTTTTATAGTTTCTGCATGTGGGCACGATTGTCTTAGGATGTAGTAAATATTATTATAAGAGACCGCGGAGATATAAATGTTAATCTCCTTTTTAAAGGAATAATTAAAAAGCCTTGCTGCTTCCATTGAAAAAGGTTTTCGGTCTGCAAAAAAGTCAATTAATACATTGGTATCCAAGAAAATATTCTTCATTATTTATATTTTCTCAGCAAACCTTTGGTTAATTCTTTTTTATAGTCATAGTCTACAGGCAATTCAATAGCACCCATTAATTTTAAAATTTTGGGCGAAATACTTTCTTCCTTATTTTCTTTCGATGTCAATGACATAAGATAGTTTTCTACTATGTCGGACAAACTTTTACCTCTTTGTTTAGCGTATTTCTTAGCAATTGAGATCACTGAATCGTCAATTGTCAAGGTGAGTTTTGTTGTCATGATACGTGTGAATTTATTAACAAATATACGTGTAAAATTTCAAATTAGCAAATATTGTCTGTGCGGCACTTGCAGGTCACGTATTCAAACACCAAAACAAAATCCCCGAAATAGAAATCTACCCGGGGACTTTATTAACAAATCTCAGACAAGCCTATTCGGCAGGAGCATTCTCAGCGCTCAGTATGTCTTTTATTTTATTCTCGATCTCTTCAGCTAAATCAGGATTTTCAGCAAATAAATTTTTTACCGAATCTCTACCCTGACCTAATTTAGTGTCCTCATAACTGAACCAAGATCCGGCCTTCTTAATAATGCCCTTCTCTACGCCAATGTCAATGATCTCACCAACTTTACTGATTCCTTCTCCAAATACAATGTCAAATTCCGCCTGACGGAACGGTGGTGCCAGTTTATTTTTTACCACCTTCACACGGGCTCTGTTACCCGATACCACATCGCCCTCTTTTAACTGACTTATTCTTCTTATATCTAAACGCACCGAAGCATAAAACTTCAAAGCATTTCCCCCGGTAGTGGTCTCCGGATTTCCAAACATAATCCCGATCTTCTCACGCAACTGATTAATGAAAATACAGCAACATCCTGTTTTATTTATAGTGCCGGTTAATTTACGCAAAGCCTGACTCATCAAACGTGCTTGTAAACCCATGCGACTATCACCCATTTCACCTTCAATCTCGGCTTTTGGCGTGAGGGCCGCTACAGAGTCAATCACTACCAAATCAACCGCTCCACTGCGAATTAAATTATCTGCAATTTCTAAAGCTTGTTCTCCATTATCGGGTTGAGATATTAATAAACTTCCTGTATCTACTCCTAACTTTTCTGCATAAAAACGATCAAAAGCATGCTCCGCATCAATGAATGCCGCTATACCTCCTGTTTTTTGAACATTCGCAATCGCATGAATCGCTAAAGTGGTTTTACCCGATGACTCCGGACCATAAATTTCAACTACTCTTCCTTTTGGTAATCCGCCAATGCCCAATGCAATATCCAGACCTAAGGAACCGGTTGAAATAGCTTCAATCGCCTCAATCTTCGCATCGCCCAATTTCATGACCGTGCCCTTGCCATAAGTCTTCTCCAACTTATCTAAGGTTAATTGTAAGGCCTTCAGTTTTTCTGAATTCACCGACTTTTTAAGTTCTCCATTTGCCTGACGAATGGTCGATGCTTCCATCGCATCCATTACATCTTCTGCATTTTTCTTTGCCATGATATGTCTTATTTATTGATTACGGGTTTGATTAAGTTAAGACTCTTTTTTTTCTTTTTCAGCAATTCTTATTCACGTAGTATTAACTCCTTTACAAAAGTATGTGGAATTATAGCAGAGCCTTGCTACGAATTATAGTATTTTTGAAAATTATGAAAGTGCCTTTGTTTACCGCCATTGCCAGATCAACACCCCTCTTAAAATTACCTCTATCGCTAATTGGATTGATTAATTTCTTCGATAAAAAATAGTGAAAAGTTAAAAACACGTTTTGGTGTATCTAGTTTAATTCCTTTCTCTAATTAAAAATTAATTACCTTTTAAATTTCTCGCTTGTTAAAAAATGCAAACAGCCTTACCACTTATAAAATAACTGTCACCAGCCTTTTTTTATAGTCTAATTTTACTTCCAAAAAAACCCTATGAAAACAAAATTAGTTCAACTGTCAATTCTTCTTTCTTTATGCTTCACAGCTTTCAAAGCACAGGTTAGCGCCTACACCTTCACGCAAAGCAGCAGCTCTTATGGATCAGCCAGTTCAGGAACACTTGTTGGTGGA
Source organism: Heterotrichella gracilis (assembly GCA_032358255.1). Taxonomy (NCBI): domain Eukaryota; class Xanthophyceae; order Tribonematales; family Xanthonemataceae; genus Heterotrichella; species Heterotrichella gracilis. The sequence continues at coordinate 499,553 of JAULBX010011099.1, read as the reverse complement.
ATCCTGCAGGACGATGATGTGAATACTCTTTCACTTCCTTTTACATTTACCTACAATGGCACAGCGTATAATACAATTGATGTTTGCGCGAATGGTTATGTAAGCTTTAATACCTTAAGCGGATTTGAATACACACCTATTTCTGATCTCACAACGCAAGATCTTATAGCCCCTTTTGGTCAGGATCTTTTAATGACTAGCTTGATTAGTGCAGATATGACCTCAGGAAGTAATACACTTACCAATTGTTCATCTGTGGCAGGATTTAGTGTGGGAGATGTTATATTGGATTATAACGGTGACTTTGGTAGTGTAAATCCAACCATCACGGCTATTTCAGGAAATAATATTGTATTGAATATTAGTGCAGCAAACACGATCTCTCTGTATGATGTTGTGAGCTTAAGCAGTTATATCAAAGAAAACGTAAGCGGTGTTAGCCCAAATCGTATTTATGAAATTGAGTTTCGCAGATTTACCCGTTACGGGGTATATGATGAAGTCATCAATTTTAAATTACGTTTATTCGAAACCAGCAATCAAATTGAGTTTTTATATGGAACTGTAATTCCAGGTAATGATGTGATCCCTTCAGAAGTTGGTTTAAAAGGAAGCAGTAACAGCGATTACAATTCGCGAAAAGTAAGCAGTTCTAACACCTGGGCAACATCATTAGCATCAACAAATATTACGGATGTCTGTGATTTTGATCAAAGTTTATTTCCGACATCGGGTCAGTCTTATAAATGGACTCCTGTTTCCTGCAACATACCAACCTTAACAGCTGTTCAAAGCAACACAACTCTTTGTTCCGGTAACACAGCTACCATTACGGTGAGCGGAGCTACCAGCTATACTTGGGTAAACGGACCGTCTTCCGCTCAACTCACCGTTAATCCAAATTCTACTACCTCTTATACAGTGATAGGAGAAGATGGCTCTTGCACCAATACATTGGTGGTGACACAAAGTGTTGTGGCTACACCAAGCATAAGTATTACTCAACCGAATGCCACTATTTGTAAGGGACAATCAACTACCTTAACCGCTGTTGGTGCTACTACCTATTCCTGGTCAAATGGTGTAACCACAGCCGCCAACATTATTACACCTAGCATTACTTCAAGCTATATTCTCAATGGGAACAATGGTTCTTGTTCTAGCACATTATCCATAACTCAAACCGTTTCAGAATGTACCTCGCTGAATGAAGGTGTTTTGTTAAGCAGCCGTATTTCTGTGTTTCCAAATCCGTTTAATACAGAAGTGCAAGTAAAAAACACCGCATCAAGTGATGCAAGTATTCAAATTTTGGATGCTTTAGGAAAAGTAATATATACCTCCAATTTAAAAAGCGAATCTTCTGTTCAAATTAATACCGAACATTTCACCAAAGGAGTTTATTTTATTCAAATTAAATCAGGTGCAGAAAGCAGCACTAAAAAATTGATCAAAGAATAAGTGATTCAGTTATTATTTAAAAACCCGTTCAGTTTTTCTGAGCGGGTTTTTTTTGTTTAATACGCTGTATTGCCTGCAAAATTATTGTTTTATAGAACGCAGATGACGCAGAAAGAGATGATTAGCGCTGATCTGATTCGTGTACCCGAAAACTTTCGGGATCGTGAAATTCGTGTCTAATCCCCCGGCTAATATTATTCTCCGGAGCACCAGTCCAGTCAAAAAATCAAAAATTCAATCAATCTAAAATTTACTTAATAACTCCCAACTCTTTGCCCACCTTGGTAAAAGCTGCAATGGCTTTATCCAAATGTTCTTTCTCATGCGCGGCACTTAACTGCACACGAATGCGCGCTTTGTCTTTTGGAACCACCGGAAAGAAAAAACCAATCACATAAATTCCTTCATCCAATAATTTCGCCGCAAATGTTTGTGCCAGCTTCGCATCATATAACATCACCGGAACAATGGCACTATCACCATCTTTAATTTCCAGTCCGGATGCTTTAATACCGGCTTTAAAATAATTCACATTCCACTCCAATTTATCGCGTAAAGTGGTTGTTTCTGTTAACAGATCAAACACCGCAATACTGGCGCCCACAATACTTGGCGCTAAAGAGTTACTGAATAAATATGGACGCGAACGCTGACGCAACAGATCCACAATTTCTTTACGCCCGCTGGTAAAGCCGCCCATAGCGCCACCTAAGGCTTTTCCTAAAGTTCCGGTAATAATATCCACACGACCGATCACATTTTTTGCTTCAATGGTTCCCCGGCCGGTTTTACCAATAAAGCCACTGGCGTGACATTCATCCACCATCACCAAAGCATTGTATTTATCGGCGAGGTCACAAATTTTATCCAAAGGCGCTACAAATCCATCCATGCTAAATACACCATCTGTTACAATGATGCGGTTACGCTGTGCTTGTGATTTGATGAGTTGCTCTTCCAGATCAGCCATGTCACAGTTCTTGTAACGATAACGCTGCGCTTTACACAATCGCACGCCATCTATAATACTGGCATGATTTAATTCATCACTAATAATAGCGTCCTGCTCATCAAACAAGGGCTCAAACACGCCGCCATTCGCATCAAAGGCAGCAGCATACAAAATGGTATCTTCGGTTCCTAAAAATTTAGAGATCTTTTCTTCTAATGTTTTATGAATGTCTTGTGTGCCGCAAATAAAACGAACACTGCTCATGCCAAATCCATGGGTATCTAATGCTTTTTTAGCCCCTTCTATCACTTTAGGGTGACTCGATAATCCCAAATAATTATTGGCACAAAAAATAATTACATCTTTTCCATTCACCTTAACCACCGCGTCCATTGGCGTGGTGATAATGCGCTCGCGTTTATATAATCCGTTGCTTTCAATCTCAGCCAAAGTGCCTTGTAATTGTGCTTTTAATTTTCCGTACATATGCTCTGTTTTTTGGCAAAGATAAATTCTATTTTACAACATTCTTAATTTATAATCCTTTAAAAGAGATACTATAAACAATCATTTGTCGATAAAAAGAGCTATTTCGTCGACAAAAACAACTTATCTTTGAATCATGATGCTTCTAATCAGATTCCTCTTATTGTTGATTGTTTTGCCCTTAAATGGCTTGCTTGATCAAAAAAAGATCGAAAACGGACCAACTAAGCCGAAAAGTGAGCTCGTTTCTCTTCATTTTGATGCTATTTCTGATGGTAAAAAAGTAATTGTGAACTGGACCACCGAGGGCGAACAAACGTCTGATTATTTTACGGTGGAAAAATCAAAAGATGGCATTCATTTTTACACCGCACTCATGATCAAAAGTGCCGGCAACTTAACTAATGTGTTTGAATATACCGATATTGATTATAGTCCCTTCTCCGGCATATCTTATTACCGTCTTCGTCAAAACAACTATTTTGGCGAATTTTCTTATTCTTCCATTAGTGTGGTTAATTGCCAATTGTCAAAAGACGGAACTATTGCTCCGGCCTCTTCAAATAAATTATCGGTAACAGAATTAAAAGAACTCGAAGGAAAATCAGTATTGGTGGTGGTGCGCGATAACAAAGGCACTGAGTTTATTTGCAAACTGATGATCAGCAGTCAAAATGAAACTGTTTTTGCCAGCGATGCTAAAAACCAATTAATACCCGGCGATTATTTTGTGGTGGCCTCTTCCTGCAATCCACTTTATCATCAAAAATTGATTGTTAAATAATCTATTCTTTGTTTTCATCCGTTTTGTTAATGTAGCACATTGTGTAACTTAGTTGCCGGTGTTAAACCTTTTTGTTTTAATAAAAGCAGGGTTCACCTTTAAGTAAATGTGCCTTAATTTAAAAATTGTCGCTGTTTGTTGTTTGATTTCTGTTTCTCTTAAGGCGCAAACAGGACCTGCAGGTGTTGGCAGCAGCACAAATAACGCGTTATGGTTAAAGGCAGATGCCGGAACTTCTTCCAGCACAAATAACACGGCCATTTCATTCTGGAACGATCAATCAGGCAATGCCGTAAACACTTCTCAAACCGTTACTGCACAACAACCTTCGTTTGCAACCAATGTGCTCAATGGCTTTCCGGCAATACAGTTTGACAATGTAAACGGAGCCAGCCTAAATGATAAATTGATTGGGCCCGACTCTCCTTTGTTAGATAACACGGCCGGTTTAAGTTTTTTTATGGTGACTCGTCCCCAAAATGTGGATAATAATGCCCGATCTATCCTTTCTAAACGAACCGCTGTTGCTGTTGACCAATCGTTTATGCAATTTTTTTTTACCGGTAGTTTATTTTACACCGACATTCAAACAAACAACAACCGTTACAATACTGCTGCTACATTTTCTGCTAATACCAACTATATTATTGATCAATTTTTTGATGGCAATGCGGCTTTCGCCTCGCGCTGCCGTACCTACATTTCAGGAAGTTTAAATGTTACCGCTTCTGAAACAAATACATTTATACCCGACAATCCTTCTCCCTTAATTATTGGTTCTACCGATGCCAGCGATTCCAGACCTTTTGGTGGATATCTGGCCGAAATCATTATTTATAGAGAGTCACTGAATGATGCCTCTCGAATTATTGTAGATAATTACTTATCTGCAAAATACAACATCAGTTTAAGCAGCAATGATAAATACCTCGGAGATGATGCAGTAAACGGTGATTACGACAGAGAGGTTGCCGGCATCGGTCAGGAATCAACAGGCAGCAATACTTCTTTTTCAGCCTCTGTTTCCGGTGGAATAACACTTGTGGCAACATCCGGATTAGATAATGGCGATTACATTCTTGCCGGTCATGCCTTACCCACTAACACGACCATTACAAGTGATGTAGGTGGAATGACGGGTTCAGCTTTAGCGCGATGGCAAAGGGTCTGGTACATCGATGTGACAAATAGTTCAACGAACATTACCACCAATATCGAATTTGATATGAGTGATGGCGGCATGGGCACCTTTACTTTAGGAACTACTGCCAATTATGTACTCTTGTATCGCGCCGCTCAAACCGGCAATTGGACCGAAGTAAGCACTGCCTCTTCGATTAGTGGCGACAGAATTCTTTTTAATGCCATTACTCTTAGTGCCGACGGTTATTATACCTTGGGAACAAAAAATTTTAATGCCAGTCCTTTACCCATTGAGTTAATTTCATTTTCAGTTTTTTCCGAAGATGAGGTAGTAGTTGTTTCTTGGGTCACTGCGAGTGAAAAAAACAATGCCAAATTTACTGTTGAGCGCTCAATAGATGGAAATAACTTTGAATTTGTGAAAGAAACAAAAGGAGCAGGCACTAGTCAAAAAATAATTCAATACAATCAAACCGACGAAAAGCCATATAAAGGAATCTCTTATTACCGCTTAAAACAAAGTGATTTTGACGGCAAAACCTCGTATTCAAAATTGGTTTCCGTTCAAATTAAAAACAAACAAGAACAATTAAGCGTATATCCAAATCCCTCTGAAGGAAACTTTACCTTACACTTTCAAAATCATCGGTTTGAACCTTTGCAAATTAAGGTTTATGATTCTAAAGGACAATTGCTTCTTCAATTAAATGGAACCACCAATTCAGATGCCAAACTAGTGTTAGATCTATCAAACAAACTTTCGTCCGGCATTTATTCCCTGATAGTGTCTACAAGCTATGGCACCTTCAACGAGAAAATCATCATCCATTGATTCTTATTTTTAAATAATATATTTGTACCATCATGAACAAGTATATTATTTCAGGCATTCAACAAGTAGGCATTGGAGTAGCCAACGTACACGAAGGATTTAAGTGGTATAACCGTCATTTCGGAATGGATATTCCCATTTTTGAAGAAGCGGCGGAGGCGGCCTTAATGCTGCCATATACCGGAGGTAAACCACAAAAACGACACGCCATTTTAGCTATTAACATCAAAGGTGGTGGTGGCTTTGAGATCTGGCAGTATACCAGCAGAACGCCTCAGCCACCGGCGTTTACACCGGCTCTTGGAGATCTGGGTATTTTTTGCGCGAAAATAAAAACAGATAATGTCAATGAAACTTACGCCTTTTTAAAATCACAAAACGTAAAATTATTAGGCACCATTTCCGAAAATCCACTCGGTAAAAAACACTTTTTTCTGGAAGATCCTTTTGGAAATTTATTTGAAGTGATTGAAGATACTGTTTGGTTTTCAAAAGGCCTCAAACATACCGGCGGTCCGGTTGGTGCCATTTTTGGAGTCAGCAATTTAGAACGATCGATTCAGTTTTACTCCGATATTTTGGGTTACGATTCGGTTCTCTATAAAGGCGAAGATACCTACAGCGATCTTTCTGTTCTAAACGGCGGTGCTGTCAAAACCAAACGAGCCATTCTTACACACAGTCAGAAACGCAAGGGTCCTTTTGCTCCCTTATTTGGAAACAGTTACATTGAATTGGTAGAAACCATAAATACCAACCCTCGTAAAATTTTCGAAAACAGATTTTGGGGAGACTTAGGATTTATTCATTTATGTTTCGATATTAAAAACATGGAAGCCCTTAAATTGAAGTGTGAGTCGGCCGGACATCCCTTTACTGTTGATGGTGGAGCAGGATTTGAAATGGGAGAAGCTGCCGGTCATTTTACTTACATTGAAGATCCGGATGGAGCCTTGATCGAGTTTGTAGAAACAAAAAAGATCCCGATCATGAAAAAATTTGGCTGGTATTTAGATCTTAGAAAACGGGCACCTGAAAAAGCACTACCAACCTGGATGCTCAAAGCCTTAAGTTTGAACCGAAAAAAAGTGTGAGAAATACATTTGCTGTAAAAAAAAGAATCATGAAAAAAGTGTTGATCATCCTTGGCTTAAGCCTTATTAGCCTCCTTCACAAGGCTCAAATTATTTCTTCCAACACTTACATCCGCACCTGCATCAATAAATTGGAATGTGCTTCTATCAGCAACTCCAGCTTGCTCTTTTATGATGAAAATAAAAACAGTCTTTACCTCAAAGTAGATTTTAATAACTTTAAAACAGGCGAAGATTCGTTGGACAATTGGCTGGACGATCTTTCTGAAACCGCTCTTTATTACAAAGCTCCCTTCCCTCCGGAAAACTTTTTAGGACTCAGTAACAATCAACAAAAAAATTTCACCTTAAAAGGGCAAACTTATTTAAATGGGATATGGCTCGATCAGATCGTTGAACTGAGTCTGTACTCCAGTGAGAACAGTATTACGAGCGCCAGCAATATTGGCAACAACTATGATAATTATAAAGTCAATTTTAGCATTTCGGTTGTTCCTAAAGATTTTAAACTTCACAAAAAACCACATCATCTTACTGAAACCATTTTTATTGGCCTTGCTCTTGGCCGAATCAATCTGTTAAAGCCCGAAACCTTGCCCTTATTGGGAGAAGCGTATAATCATTAATCTATATTGATTTTTCTTATCTGTCCTTAAAGCATGCTAACTTGCCTGAGCCCGATGCGCCAAGCGAGCCAAAGTGTAATTTAAAAATCTTAGTGTACCTACGTGCTCTTAGTGTCTGAGTGGTATAAAAATTTATTTATACTTATAATGCGAGAGTGATCTGGATTGCGAAACACTTCGCCACTTTTTTCCTCTCACGTTAAAAAGACTATAATTGGCCGTTACCACCTTCACATCCACCTCCGTGCTATCTGTCACGCTATACTTCACCTTATCTGCTGGTGTATAGGTAATAGAAGTAATTCCGCTTTTGCCCGGAATTTTTTTCAGCACCTCTCCTAAGGTAAAAAACAGACTATCACATTCGCTCACATCTACTGCAATTACAAAATCAAGACTCTTGTCATAGATTCTGGTGATGTCTTTTTGATAGCCAATTTTTGGAAAGGTTGGCGACATAAAACTGGTGTCCGGAATATACGATACGCCTGATGAAACCACCCAATTGACGGCACTGGTATAGGTGCTACTCGCCAATGCATAGCGGTATTCATTATTGGTATAGATCCCCATTAAACTTCCATTGATCTTAACAGAATTAACGGTGATAGGGTTTTTATCTGCTGAATAAAACCGCGCACTGGCATAAGCGTAATTATAATCGGTGGCATTCCCCTCAAACTCTGCTGTGTTTGAAATGATGGTAGGTGTTGGAACAGCTCCTGTTGTTGTGCTTGTGGCAGGGCTTTCGTCAACCGTTTCTTTCTTTTTTTCACAGCTCCAAACAATGAGGAAACAAAGCAAAACAATCACATACTTCATGAGTTTTTTTTTAATTATTTAGCTAAATATAGCCCTTAATAAAGGTTTTCGAAAGCGGCTCCTGCTAAAAGATATTCCTCTTTTTTGACTATCTTTGCACCTTGATCAAAATAGGAAACATAGAACTTCCGGAATTCCCGCTCCTCCTTGCCCCAATGGAAGATGTGAGTGACCCTCCATTTCGCTACGGTTGTAAACAACATGGTGCCGATTTGATGTATACTGAATTTATCAGCAGCGAAGGTCTTATTCGGGATGCCATCAAAAGTCGTAAAAAACTCGATATTTTCGATTACGAACGCCCCATTGGCATTCAAATATTTGGCGGTGATGAAGAAGCCATGGCACTCTCCGCAAAAATTGTAGATGCTACTAATCCCGATCTATTGGATATAAACTTCGGTTGTCCGGTAAAAAAAGTGGTTTGCAAAGGCGCCGGTGCCGGAGTGTTAAAAGACGTAGACCTGATGGTACGCTTAACAAAAGCCGTTATTAAAAGTACCACTTTGCCGGTTACTGTAAAAACACGTTTAGGTTGGGATGATTCATCCATTAATATACAAGAAGTGGCTGAGCGCTTGCAGGATATTGGCGTGAAGGCACTCACCATTCATGGCCGAACGCGCGCCCAAATGTACAAAGGCTCCGCTAATTGGAATTACATTGCCGAAGTAAAACACAATCCAAAAATTCACATTCCTATTTTTGGAAATGGCGATATAGATAGTCCAGAAAAAGCACTCGAATATAAAACGAAATATCAGGTAGATGGCATCATGATTGGTCGCGCTGCCATTGGTTATCCATGGATCTTTAATGAGATCAAACACTTTTTTAAAACCGGTGAACACTTAGCCAAACCTACCATGCAAAACCGAGTGGAAGTATGCAAGAATCATGTGCTTAAATCGGTGGAGTGGAAAGGTGAAAAATTAGGTTTATTAGAAATGCGCAATCACTACTCCAATTATTTTAAAGGTATTCCAAACTTCAAAGAAACGCGCACAAAATTGGTCACTTTAACTAGCACACAAGAAATTGTGGATGTACTGGATGAAGTCGCCAACCTTCCCGAACCTTCTATTTCATAGATTGTTTTTATAAACCATTTTTTTAAGTTTTACTTTTTATCAGTCCTAAAACTGCTGCTAGTTAATGTAACTGCCTCCTGCTACTGCTTACTGCCAACTGCCAACTACCCACCACACTCCCCTCATTACTTAAGTGTGAGTATTAGATCGATCTTCCTCTGCAGTTCCTCCGCGTGATGCGTTCCTATTAAAACCTTTGAGCCGCTTTTTGTAATTATCTGCAATCCCTTATTACCATCTACATTATAAACCGTTCCATATTTTCGCGTCAAACGATAACCCCAGCCTACAAAAGAATATTCAATCACCTCATAGTTTTCTATTTCATCTAATTTGATCACATTCAATTCTTGAGTCGGTATATTCCAGCCATAGGAAATGCTTTCATCACTAATGATGGTTGTTAATCTAACATAATAAATAATTATCGCTACCGGCACGCCATAAAAAAAAAGTAAGATCATCAGTGAACGATTTGACATTGGTTGGTCTCCAACCAAGTCCCCGCTTGCCAACTGGTAAACTAAAATCACGCAAAAAAAAATTATTGGTGCTATAAGCAAAAATGTCCAAAGTAAATTATGTCTGAATTTTTGCTCTTCAATAAAAAGAATACTGGCCATTTTGTTTTTCTTTTAAATTAAAGTGTTCTTGTTTTGCATTATAAAATTAAACTATTTAACGAAATTAATCCCCCCTAATTAATTCTATACTAAATTAAATACTTTTCCAAAACGAAGATTATTCATTCAATTAGGCGATTATTGAGGTGAAAGGCTTAAAAAAACAAATATTCATGTAAATACCCTTTGAAACTTGCAATGATTTTTTATATTTGAGTATCATAATCTAACTATGTTTCTTCGTAAACAAATAGTCTCTGTTTTCATTCTCCTCCTTTTTTCCTGCGCTATAGGAAAAGCACAAAAATTAACTCAATTTTCAACAGATACCACTAAGTTTACCAAAGACTTAAATCAATACTTTCAGGATAACTCAGCCAATAAAGAAACTGCCGCCGACTATATTCGGGAATTTGAAAAACTGTGGAAGGCAAATGTGATTGCCGGTTATTATAAAGAAATTGCCATGGAAACGGCGAATACCATGCTTTCTAAACGGATGAAACCTTATCCTTATTTCATTGGTTATCTCAATACCATCGTCAACGCCATTCAATCTAAACAAAGCATAGAGAATTTTCAAAACTGGCAGATCTGTATCGATAAGATTTTAAAAGGAAAATCATTACGCGGGGTGCAGGATTTTTTAGAGATGAGTGAGAACCTTTTTAAGAATAATGTATTTTATAAAACACCTTCCTATACCTATTACTGCCTCGAGCCTAATTTCAAATTTATTTACGATTCAATTCCGGTCGTTATGTTTGAAGAGATCACCTTGATTGGTTCAAATCCACGCGGTGATAGCATTGCCATTGAAGAAACCGGCGGAACGTTTTATCCGGTGAATGGTAAATTTGTTGGACGTGGCGGAAAAGTAAGCTGGGTAAAAGCCGGTCTTGAAAGCGATGTATATGCCACAATTAATCGTTTTACCATTGATTGTAAAATTGGTAATTATACATCAGATAGCGCCACCTTTAATGGAAAACAATTTTTTGACAAACCACAACTTGGCAAATTAACCGATCGAATCATAACAGAACCAGGAGAAAAAACATATCCCCGATTTGACTCCTATAGTAAACGGCTAATTGTTCGCGACATCTATCCCGACGTGGATTATGACGGTGGCTTTGGCATGAAAGGAGCCAAGTTTGTTGGCACCGGCTCAGGTGCTAATTTGGCACGCATTATTTTTAAAAACAACAATGTCAAATTTTTAGAAATAAGTGCCAAAGCCTTTGGTATGAACAAAGATAAAATTGTGGCGAGTCCCGCTGTTATTAAATTTTACTTGGATAAAGACTCCATTTACCATCAAGGTTTAAGTTTCACTTATCAAGTCGAAAAACGTCAAGTAACCATTTTACGTGGAGATGACGGTTTACAAAAAACACCTATCCTTAATTCCTTTCACAAATACGATATGTATTTTGAACAAATTGTTTGGCTAATTGATGAACCCATTTTAGCCTTCAATTTTTTACCAAACAATTTTCAAGGCGAAGCCTATTTTGAATCAATGGACTTTTATAACCGCGATAAAGCTGAAGCAATAAAGATTGGAGAGTCTATCAGTCCTATCACCCGAATGATTGATTTTTATAATAAAAACAATAAAGAACCTTCGTTTACCGTAGTTGACTTTGCCAAATACATTAAGTACCTCGCCAATGACCTGCGCCCCATCATTTTTAAAATGGCCGTTTATGGTTTGATTTATTTTAATCCGGAAACAGACTTGATCACTGTTCGTCAACGTTTGTTTGATTATGCTGATAATGCTAAGCATAAACATGATTACGACATTTTAACCCTCCATTCAGTGGTTCCGGGCAGAGACAATGCCACGATGAATTTACTTAACTATGATATTTCGGTTTATGGCGTAAAACAGATCCTATTAAGTGATACCCAGAAAGTATTTGTATTCCCAAAAAACGGTGAATTGGTGCTGAAAAAAAATCGTCGATTTGATTTTAGTGGAACGGTTGCTTCCGGAAAATTTGAATTTATTGGTAAAGATTTTGTGTTTGATTATGAGCAATTCAAAATTGACATGAAAACAATTGATTCCCTTAAAATTTTTGTGGAAGCTTTTGAGCCGGATGTCAACGGAAATATTCCTTTTAAAAAAGTGCAAACACTTATTGAAAATGTAAACGGCGAGTTACGCATAGATGCTCCAAAAAACAAAAGTGGTTTTGGAAAATCACCAACCTTTCCAAGCTTCAAAAGTTTTAAAGAGAGTTATGCCTTTTACGACAAACGGTCTATCTATAAAGGCGTATATAATCGAGACAAGTTTTATTTTAAACTCGATCCATTCAGTATTGATAGTTTAGATAACTTCCGGACAGAAGGTTTGCGTTTTGATGGAACCTTCGCATCAGCAAGCATTTTCCCTGACTTTAAAGAAACATTAGTTATTCAAAAAGATTACTCTCTTGGTTTTATCAGGCAAACACCCGAAGGTGGTTTTCCAATTTATAAAGGCAAAGCCAATTTTGATCAAGAAATTCGATTAAGTAACAAAGGTTTAAAAGGGGGTGGGCTCTTAAACTTTAGTTCAAGTAAATCTAAAGTTCCGGATCTGACTTTTTTTCCCGACAGCGCGAATGGCAACGCGAATACCTACGATGTAAAAGAAGGAGATAACCCCGAGTTTCCTATGGTACACGGTGATACTGTTCGATTGCACTTTATGCCGTATGAAGATCTCTTACAAGCTTTTAATATTAAAAAAACCTTCGACATTTATAAAGAAAAAGTAGCATTTAAAGGGCGGCTTGATCTAACCTTTAAAGATCTAGTTGGTAATGGTATTGTTGAATTTGATAAAGCCATCATGGGTTCGGAAAAAATACTTTTTGTGAAACGACGGCTATTTAGTGATACGGCTAATTTTAAGTTAAAGGCTTTTGAAGAGGAAGGTTTTACATTTAGCACCGTGAATGTGAATGCAAAAGTGGATTTTGATACCCGTATCGGAGAATTCGTTACCAATGGTGAAGGCTCGTATGTAAAATTCGACAAAAACCAATACATCGCTTTTATGGACCGTTTTAAATGGTACATGGACGCTGAAGATATTGAATTAGGAGACGCGAATAAAAAGTTAGTGGCCGACAGTTCAGAAGCAGGATTAAATCTTGAAGGTCCCGAATTCATTAGTACACATCCTCAACAGGACTCCCTCCGCTTTTTTGCTCCCGGCGCTAAGTACAATCTCCGAAAGTATATCATTCGTTGTATGAATGTACCATATATTAATGTGGCCGATGCCAGAGTTTCACCCATTGATGGAAATGTAACGATCTTTAAAAATGCAGTTATGGACACACTTAGGAATTCTAACATTTTAGCAAATACCGTAACCAAGTTTCATAACATACGAAATGCAACAACAAATATTTATGGCAGGAGGTCCTATCTGGCTTCTGGAGAATACCAGTATTTAGATGAAAATGATAAACCATATTTGTTGCAATTCAAAACCATTCAACCCGATGCCACCGGACAAACAATTTCTGAAGGTGAAATTCCTGAAAAAGACAATTTTAATTTTAATGACTACTTCAGTTTTGCAGGCAAAGTGTATTTACAAGCCACACAAGAATTTCTCACTTTTGATGGCGGAACTAAAATTGTTCACAATTGCAGCCGAATTGGAAAATCGTATTTAAGATTTACCGGCGAAATTAATCCAAAAGAAATTCTGATTCCTATTCCTAAAAAGGCCCTTGATATGAGGGGCGCAGCGGTAGGTACCGGATTTTTCTATAATCCCGATTCTAACAACGTATTTTCTGCTTTTCTCTCACTGCAAGGGGCGCGAAGCTCAAAAGAAGTGATGGAAGCTGACGGTTTATTGACCTATGATAAAGAAACTCAAAAGTATGAAATTTCAAATAAGGAAAAGCTAGACGAAATGAGTTTGCCGGGAAATTATGTGAGTTTAAATACAACTGATTGTATGATCAATTCAGAAGGCAGCTACGATCTAAGTTCAGAACTGGGACAGATTAAACTAAAATGTGTTGGAAACGCCGTTAATAATTCTGTTAAAGACAGTACCAATTTTAATTTGATGATGGTCTTTGATTTCTTTTTCGAAAGCAGCGTACTTAAAAAAATGGCAAAAGATCTTGAAGTGTATCTTGGCTCTCTTAATCCAACACCCTTTGAAGGTGATCTGTTTAATCATGGCCTCATTGAATTACTCGGCAAAGAAAGAGGTGACCGCGCGCTTTCAGAACTTAATTTATACGGTAATTACAAACGTTTTCCCGATGAATTAGAAAAAAGTCTGGTTCTCACCGATGTAAAAATGACCTACAACGAACAGGTAAAAGGTTACATTTCCAATGGTATGATTGGCGTAGGTAATATTCTTAAGACAGAACTTTTTAGATACATGAACGGGGTTATACAATTGAAAAAACAAAGAGGTGGTGACTTATTAGATATTTATTTAGAAGCAGATGCCAATACCTGGTATTATTTTACCTACAACAGGGGAACAATGCTCGCTGTAAGTAGTAATGAACTTTTTAATTCCGAATTGGCGGAACTAAAAGCAAAGAACAAAAAAATGAATGTGGAGCGTGGCCCTTCCTACAGATTTGACGTAACCAACAAAAAGAAAAAAGATCAGTTCTTGTCCAAACTAAAACAAATTGGTGCCTTTGGCGAAGAAGAAAAAAAAGAAGAAGAATAATACATCCTGCCATGAAATTACTTGTTTTACTTTTGATTTCACTCAGCGTTTCTTTCAAAACGTATGCGCAAGGTCCGCGATTTGAGATCAAATACTCAGAGCCGCTTGCTGTGTATGTCTTCGTCAACGAACTCTCCTCAAAAAAAGGAGACAATACCTACAAACAACTTTTTTTAAACTCTTCTTACAATCGCGATAAGTACACAAAATTAATTTCATTATTTGATACCCTTATATTAAACTACACGTACGAGTTTCAAGCATACCCTTATAGTTCAAAGGTTCCGGGTATGACAGAGGCTTTATTAAAGAAAAATTTGATCGCAAGTGCCAATTTAAAAGAGTTCAAAAAAAAAGCCATCGGAATTATTCCAAATGAAAATTTATTACAACTGTCAAGCATCCTATACGAATTTCAACTGGTTTACCGTGAACTGGTTTATCAACCCAATAAAACCAAATTCGAAAAACAACTCAACGAAATAAGCGAATACATAAAAACAAAGAACATGTATTCTTATTTTGAAAAAGGACTTGCTTTTTATCGTTCCTATTGGGATGATTCCTTTCCGTTTGAAATTGCCTTTTATCCACTTAACAGTTCCCAGGGCTTTAGTGCCGAAGCCTTTTGCAACAATGCCGTTTGTGCACTAAAAATAGATTATAAAGATTACGCTGCCATTATGGGAGTGGTGATGCATGAGATCTACCATATCTTATACAATGAACAAGCGCTTACCATTAAAAAAAATATAGACACCTGGTTTAATTCAAATCCGTCAAAATACAGTGTTTATTCATACCTCCTCTTAAACGAAGTATTGGCCACTGCCATCGGCAATGGATACGTATACGAGAACCTTCAAAACAAAAAAGACGAAGCAGACTGGTATAACAGAAAATACATTGACTTAATGGCAAAAAAAATATATCCCTTGGTTAACGAATACCTCAATCAAAAAAAAGGCATCGATCAGGTCTTTATTTCGAGTTACGTGAACTTATACGAAGAGAGTTTTCCTGACTGGTTAACTGAGTTGGATAATTTAATGTGCTACCGCTACGTATTATCAGATGATGCCGGCGATTTTAATACCATTGCTAAACTGTTCCCTTATTCCTCATTGTCTCAAGCAGAAGATAAAATCGATGAAAGTTCCATCGACCGACTGCGGCCTTGTGCGCTCACAAAAGTGATCATCATTTCCAAAGAAAACGAAGCCAAGCTCGCTTTAATAAAAAATAAATTCTCTGAATTAAAAGAGTGGAAATACAAATCAAAAACCGATTTTTTCTACCATACCTTTTTGTATGATAAAACACATTTGATCATCATCAATAATGTGAAAGGCTCCACTGAAAAAGCACTTAAAGGCAGGATTTCTCTGCCTCAAGAAACCATAAAATAAAACTTTAAAATTATAAGCCCAATAAAACTTCTTCCGGATTTTTTCCGCCAAATAACATCCGACTAGGGTTTTCTAACATCTCCTTTACTTTCACCAAAAATCCAACACTTTCTCTGCCATCAATGATTCGGTGATCGTAACTTAAAGCAATATACATCATCGGACGAATGACCACCTGTCCGTTAACAGCCATTGGACGTTCCACTACATTGTGCATGCCCAAAATTGCGCTCTGTGGAGGATTAATGATTGGTGTACTCATCATACTTCCAAATACACCTCCGTTAGTAATCGTAAAGGTACCGCCTTCCATATCCGGAATTCCTAACTTTCCATCTCTCGCCTTTATGGCCAGTTCCTTAATGCCCATTTCAATTTGAGCCAGACTCATTAATTCGGCATTTCTCAATACCGGAACCATTAATCCTTTTGGCGCACTCACTGCTATACCAATATCACAATACTTGTTATATACCAATTCTTCCCCATCAATCATTCCATTCACTGCCGGATAATGAAACAGAGCCTCTGTCACCGCTTTGGTGAAAAAACTCATGAAACCAATATTGCTGCCATACACTTCCTTAAATTTATCTTTGTACTTCGCTCTAATAGCATAGATCTCGCTCATATCAACTTCGTTAAACGTAGTAAGCATGGCTGTTTCATTTTTAACAGCAACCAGTCGCTTAGCAATGGTTTTACGCAAAGAAGTCATCTTTACACGTTCTTTATCACGATTGCCTTGCCAGCTGTTGCTCAATACCTTTGCGGCAGTTGGCAAACCGTTAGATAAAGCGGCCAATACATCCTGCTTGGTAATTCGTCCATCCTTGCCGGTCCCATTCAATTGATTACCGGCAATAGAATTTTCAGCCATTAATTTGGCAGCAGCCGGACTTGGAGTGCCGGTGGCATATGTTTGCGAAGCTCCAGCTGCAACCTGCCCACTGCTTACTGCCGGCTGTTTCACTTCAGCTTTCACTTCTTCCTTTTTTACTTCGGCTTTTACCTCAACTTTAGCAACCGGAGCTTTGGCTTCAGGTTTAAAAGAGGTATCAATTTTCACAACCACTTGTCCTACCTTAACAGTATCGCCTTCACCAGCAAGTAATTCAATTTTTCCCGATTCTTCCGCATTCAAAGTTAAGGTAGCTTTATCCGAATCAATTTCGGCCAACACCTCATCCTTTTCAACAACATCACCACTGTTTTTTACCCAACGCGCTATGATCACTTCTGTGATTGATTCTCCCGGACTCGGGACTTTTAATTCTACAATTGCCATAATTTTATTTCTTTTTCAAATAATTCTTCTTTACATTTTCCCACTTTTCTACTTTATCTGGCTTAGCTTTAAAATCTGCTAAACGCTCTAAAATTAATTGTTCCTCATGTGTCGTTTCCTCTGCTCTCTTACCCTGATTCAAACAATGTTCAGATATCGACTTCATGAAAAATTCATTATTTTTTATTTGACCATTACTTTAGTAAAAACTGTTTGCAAGATCTCCTCGCTTTCTGCCGCATGTCGTTTGGCAAATCCGGTTGCCGGACTGGCCGCTTCATCTCTGCCGACATACTTAAGGTTTAAGGATCTTAAATTATCATTCACAAAACGCCAAGGACCCATGTTCTCCGATTCCTCCTGAATAAATAAATACTCTTTTACATTTTTATACTTTAATAAAATAGCGTCTACTTGTTTTTTAGGGAAAGGATATAATTGCTCTAAACGAATAAAGGCAATGTCGTTAGCGCCTTCTTTTTCTCTTCGTTCAATAAGTTCATAATATATTTTTCCTGAACAAAAAGCCAATCGTTTTACTTTACTCACATCCGCTTGAGGATCATCCAATAATTCTCTGAACTTATTTTCTGTAAAATCTTTCAAAGTGCTCACACAGCTTGGGTAGCGCAATAATTTTTTTGGCGTAAAGCAAATCAATGGTTTACGGAATTCGCGCTTCAACTGACGACGTAAGGCATGAAACTGTTGTGCAGGAGTAGTGGCATTAATTACCTGCATATTATTTTCCGCGCACATTTGCAGGAAACGTTCCATGCGGGCACTTGAGTGTTCAGGGCCTTGACCCTCATATCCATGAGGCAACAATACTACTAAACCATTCATTCGTCTCCATTTGTATTCAGATGAAGACAAGTACTGATCAATAATGATTTGAGCTCCGTTAAAAAAATCACCGAACTGTGCTTCCCAAATAGTTAAAGCATTTGGTGATGCATAGGCATAACCATATTCAAAACCTAACACGGCATACTCACTTAGTAAGGAGTTATAGATCTCAAGTTTTTCAGGAGCGCCAATATTATTTAAGGGAATATATTCTTCTTCACTATCTTCTACTTTAACGACTGCGTGACGGTGGGAGAACGTCCCCCGTTCAACATCCTGTCCACTAAAACGAACGCGATGTCCTTCGTTCATCAATGAAGCATAAGCGATCAATTCGCCCATAGCCCAGTCATAAGCATCTTTTTTGATCATGTTTTGGCGATCAACAAATACCCTTTCAATTTTATTAAAGAATTTTTTATCGCCTGGAAGTGTAGTGGTTTTATTAGCCAGGTCTAAAAATAATTTTTTATCGATGGCTGTGGCTGGTGATTCATCAAACGAGTTTGCTGTAGCCATTTGAACACCTTGCCAAGGGCCTTGCAAATAAGACATCACTTTGGCCTTCTCCACTTTTCTTGCCGCTTCTAAATTTTTTTCCAGATCATCCTTGATCCCTTTTTCCAACTCTGAAATTTCTTCCTGAGTAAAACTGCCTTCCTCAATGAGTTTTTTAGCATAAATTACTTTAGGATTCGGATGTTTCGCGATTTCTTTATACAACAATGGTTGAGTGAAACGTGGTTCATCTCCCTCGTTATGACCGTATTTGCGGTAACATAAAATATCAATAAAAACATCTTTTCTGAAATTCAATCTAAATTCCATCGCCATCTTAGCAACCAATGTTAGAGCTTCTACATCATCCCCATTCACATGGAAAATAGGGGCCTTGGTGATTTTTGCCACGTCGGTACAATAGGTACTTGATCGGGCATCTTTATAATTGGTTGTAAATCCAACTTGATTATTGATCACAAAATGCACTGTTCCGCCAACTTTGTATCCATCCAAATGGGCCATTTGTACCACTTCATATACCAAGCCTTGTCCTGCTATGGCCGCATCACCGTGAATAATGATAGGACAAACCTTTCGGTGATTACCTTTATGACGTCCGTCAATTTTAGCACGCGTAATTCCTTCAACAACCGGAGCAACCGTTTCTAAATGCGAAGGATTTGGCGTTAAGGAGATATGCACTTTTTTGCCGGACTCACTGGTTACATCATTGCTGTAGCCCATATGGTATTTTACGTCCCCGTCAAATAAACCATCTTCACTTGGCCTTCCTTCAAACTCCGTAAAAATTTCAATGGTTGGTTTATTCATGATATTGGCCAACACATTTAAACGGCCTCTGTGTGCCATACCAATAATATAATCCTCAATACCTAATTCAACGCCATGTTCCATCAAGGCATTCATAGCAGGAAGAAAAGATTCTGCACCTTCTAATGAAAAACGTTTCTGCCCAACGAATTTAGTATCTAAAAAACTTTCAAAGGTCACCGCCTCAGTTACTTTTTTTAGAATACGTCTTTTTTGTTCTTTTGTAAAATTTGGAATGTTTTTGGTGGTCTCCATTCTTTCCTGCAACCAGGTAAGTAAGTTGGGATTGCGAATAAACATATACTCTACCCCAATACTTTGGCAATAGGTTTGTTGTAAATGGGCAACAATGTCTTTTAATTTAGCCGGACCGATCTCAATTTCGGTTCCTGCTTGAAAAACGGTTTCAAGATCACTCTCCTCTAAATCGAATACATCTAAACCGAGATCCGGCTTGTATTTTCTGCGGTTTCTAACCGGATTCGTTTTGGTAAATAAATGTCCCCTTTGACGATAGCCATTAATTAAATTGATAACTGCAAATTCTTTGCTAACGTTTTGCTGGTATTTTGCATCAATGTTTCCTGCAGGTTTATTGCCTTCAAAATCTGCTCTGGCAAATTCAAAGCCCTTAAAAAAATCCCTCCAGGATGTGTCCACAGATTCAGGATCCTTTAAAAATTGTTGGTAAAGCGTTTCAATGGCCGCTACATCACTGTTCCCTATATATGAAAATTTGTCCATTTTACTGAATTAGAATAATAGGTAAATGTAAAAAAATAATATGGAAAAAAAGACTCTAAATGAATCAAAATGAATATTGATATTTTCCTTCCAAAAGGCTTATTTATTGCCATTTTGTTCTCCTGAGAGAATTATGTCGCTATATAAGAAAAAGAACTAAAAATCATAAAATTCCCAAATAAAGTGAATTGAATTTTATTAATTAAAAAAGTTTTACTTTTGTAAGGTGAGATGTTTGTTTTTCATTGTGTTCATTTTTAGGCTTGTGGGTTCACATGCCCAGGAAAACCCTTACCTCAACCCAGTACAAACGCAAACGCAGCTAAAGGTAAACGAACTCATTGAGAAAAAAGCCGAATACCACAAACTCACCAACGGAGAGCAAGACGGTTACCGCATCAAAATTCATTTTGGTATTGATCGTGAGGCCGCTGAAGCAGAACGAACCAAATTTACGACCCGTTTTACTGATTATGTGACCTATAAGGAATACCAGCAACCTAATTGGGTGATTTTAGTTGGTGATTACAAAACCAAATTAGAAGCTTTTGAAGTCTATAAAAAGATCCAATCCGAATTCCCAAATGCCTTTATTGTAAAGGGAAAGATCAGAGTGTTTTAAATCGTTTCAAATTCTCAATTGCTCTTTAAATACACTAGTCCACGCAAATTCCGATTACGCACACGTCATCTACTTGCTCCAGCTCCCCTTTCCAGCTATCAAAGATTGTGTCCAATGCTTTTTTTTGTGATTCTGGAGAACTTGAGGCGTTTTGTAAAATAAATTCATCCAGTTGTTTGTATTTAAACTTTTTACCTTTTGGTCCGCCAAACTGATCGGCAAAACCATCGGTGTATAAATACAAACGGTCACCTGATTTAACCTCAATGCTAAAGGTTTTGAATGCCTCTTGTTTTTCTCCTAATCCAATTGGCATGGCATCTTTATTTAATTCAAGCAGCTGTTCATCTCGAATTAAAATAGCCGAATTATTGGCAGCCGCATACTCAATGCTATAATTGCCGGTTTTTTTAACAGGAATACGAAATAACACAGCATCCATACCATCACGTCCTCCATCAAGTTTTTTTATGAGCTGAGTTCTCACATGATTAAAGATCTCCCCTGGTTCTGATATGTTTTTTTCAATGATGGCTTCATTTAAAAAATTAATATTCAGTAAACTCATAAATGCTCCCGGAACTCCATGTCCGGTGCAATCGCATACTGCGAGATAAAAATGATCATCTTTAACAGTTGCCCAATAGAAATCGCCACTCACTATGTCCTTTGGTCTGAACAATACAAAGTGTTCAGGGAGATAGGTTTTTAGCAGATCGTGATGTGCCAACAAAGCGTATTGAATGCGACGTGCGTAATTAATAGAGTCGATCATTTCTTTTTGTTGCTCTTCAATGATGTGCTTTTGTTTTCGGTTTTCTTTTAGTTTATTATAAATGGTATAGCTGAAAATGGAAACTAACAAAAGGATGAGCACTGTTGATACTATCATCAGGTTTTTTCTAAAAGCTTCTTCCTTTATAGCGGCTTCTCTTTTCTCTTGTTCTTTTTGCGCAATGATCTTTTCCTTTTCATGTTCATATTTAAGGGATTCGGAAGTTAATTTTCTTACATTTTCTGCATTGAACAAACTATCGTTAACCGCTTCGGAAATTTTATGATAAAAAAGGGCCTTTTTGTAATTGCCTGTTTTTTCATAGGCTTCCCCCAATCTTTTTGAGATGCCTCCAATCAGATCATTCATTTGTTCTTTTGCCAGTTGGTAAGCTTCCTCCAGAAGTTCGATGGCTTGTGGGTATTTTTGCTGTTGTAGTTTTAGATAACCCAGTGCATCCAAGCAAATGGCTATTCCCGCCAAATCACTGTTTTTTCTGGAAATTTCAAGTGACTTTAAAAAATAGGGCTCGCATTCGTTCAATCGCCCGGAATCAAAATATAAACTACCAAGATTATAACTGGCAATAGCCATTGATTCTTCTTCATGTGTCCGTTCGGCAATTTTATAGGCCTCTTTAAAATAGTTTTCGGAAAGCTTATAGTTCTTTTGGTTCTTGTAATGTGATCCAATGGCTACCATAGAGTAGCCAACTCCTGATTCATCATGGATCTTTCTTCGGATCTCCAATGCTTTTTGAAAGTATTTTAAACTGTTTGCACTGTCATTTTGTTCATTGTATAATTGACCAATATTGTGCAGGGCATTGGCAATCCCCTCTGAATCGTGCAATTGTTCTTTTATTTTTAAGGAGAGGAAATAATAATCCAATGCCTTGGAGATGTTACCTTCGTTTGAATACGAGATCCCAATGTTATTCAGCATACCTGCAACACGATTACTGTCTTTTAATTGCTCGTAATGCTTTTTAGAGCTTTCAAAATAATAAATGGCAGAATCGGTTTTTCTCAAATAATTGCATGCCTGTCCCAACAAATTATTCGAAACGGCTAATCCTCTTGTAAATTTCTTTTTTTCTGAAAGCCGCATGCTTCGAAAAGCAAAGGTGTATGCTGAGTCAATTTGACCGGTAGTGTTTAAGTAATAACTTGCCAGTTTATAGGCTAATTTTGCTCTAACGGTATCAGAGCTTTCAGCATAATACCTGTCAACTAAACTATCTAATTTTTTATCCTGAGCAATTAAAGAAACATGTAGAAATAGAACAAGATTCAAAATATACGTTTTGATCCGTTTTTTCATCTTTATATATTTAGATTAAATGTAAAAAAAATCCCGACAACTTTTGGTTATCGGGATTTTTTATGAAAAGGTTCGGTACTTAGGCTTCTAGTGTTTCTTCCATGTAGGCTTCAATAGGAGCGCAAGAACAAACCAAGTGACGATCGCCATAAGCGTTATCTACTCGGCCTACACTCGGCCAGAATTTATTATCCTTAACCCAAGTTAAAGGGTAAGCTGCCTTTTGACGACTGTACTTTTTGGTCCAGTTATCCGCAACTACTAATTTACAGGTATGAGGAGCGTTTTTAATGACATTGTCGGCTTTATCATATTTTCCTTCTTCAATTTCTTTGATCTCATTTCTGATGGCGATCATGGCATCACAAAAACGATCCAACTCAGCCTTAGATTCTGATTCTGTTGGTTCAACCATTAAGGTGTTTACCACCGGGAAAGCAACGGTTGGAGCATGGAATCCATAATCCATTAAACGTTTAGCCATATCAGCCACCTCAACACCACTCGCCATTTTAAAACCATTACAATCGAGGATCATTTCATGGGCACAACGACCATTTTTTCCGGTATACAAAATTTTGTAATGATCTTTTAAGGTGTCTTTAATATAATTAGCATTTAAGATGGCTATTTCTGTTGCCTGCTTTAAGCCCTCTGCTCCAAGCATTTTGATGTAACCATAAGAGATCAATAAGATCAATGCGCTACCATATGGTGCAGCAGAGACAGCTGTAATTCCTTTTGAACCACTGGTATTTACCACAGTGTGTGAAGGCAAGAAGGGAACTAGTTTTTCAACCACACCAATTGGACCCATGCCAGGTCCGCCACCACCATGAGGAATAGCGAATGTTTTGTGTAAGTTTAAGTGACACACATCGGCTCCTATATTTCCCGGTGATGTTAATCCCACCTGAGCGTTCATGTTAGCTCCATCCATGTATACTAAACCGCCATTATCATGGATCAATTTAGTAATGTCAACGATAGATTCCTCATAAACACCATGAGTAGAAGGATAGGTCACCATTAAACAAGAGAGGGTGTCTTTATATTTTTCAGCCTTCTCTTTTAAATCGGCTAAATCAATATTTCCTTTATCATCACACTTGGTAACAACAATGGTCATACCCGCCATAGCAGCACTTGCCGGGTTTGTTCCATGTGCAGAAGAAGGAATCAAAGCCACATTTCTATGTGCGTTTCCGTTTGCAATATGGTAAGCTCTAATAACCATTAAACCGGCATACTCTCCTTGTGCTCCTGAATTTGGCTGAAAACTCATTCGGGCAAAACCGGTGATCTCTGAAAGATCTTTGTTTAATTGTTCTATTAATTCGGCGTAACCTAATGCTTGATTTGCAGGAACAAATGGATGAATGTTTGCAAATTCAGGCCATGTAAGTGCTAATAATTCGGAGGCCGCATTTAATTTCATGGTACATGATCCTAAAGAGATCATGGAATGTACCAATGACAGGTCTTTATTTTCCAAACGTTTAATGTAACGCATCATGTTACTTTCACTATGGTGTGTATTAAAGGTTGGATGCGTTAAAAACGGCGTGCTGCGCGCTAACTGTGAAGAAGAAATTAATGCCGATGATTTATATGCCGCTTCTTTCGCACTGCCTGTAAAAACAGAAAGAATGTCATTTAAATCTCCTTGTTCAATCGTTTGATCTAATGAGATCCCAACATGTTTAGCATCAATTGGTCTAAAGTTTATTTCTTTTGCCTCTGCCGCCGCAATAATTTTTGCTGCATCACATGCTACAACAATGGTATCAAAATATAATTTGGTTGTAACAGTAAACCCTTCTTTTTTAAGCGCTTCTGCCAGACTGTTAGTGGCATTGTGAACGCTCTGTGCAATAGCCTTAATACCTTCTTGTCCATGATACACGGCATACATACTTGCCATAATGGCTAACAAGGCTTGAGCAGTACAAATGTTAGATGTGGCTTTATCACGCTTAATGTGTTGTTCGCGTGTTTGCAATGCCATACGCAAAGCCGGATTACCCTCTGAATCTACTGATACTCCAATGATACGCCCAGGAATAAGTCGTTTGTAGTCTTCGCGACAAGTGAAAAAAGCGGCATGAGGACCACCATAACCGAGTGGAACCCCAAATCTTTGTGAGTTTCCAACTACACAATCGGCACCCCATTCACCCGGAGGTGTTAAGAGGGCTAATGCTAAAAGGTCGCTGGCAACGGCAACCTGAATATCCATTGCTTTTGCATCAGCCACAAATTTGCGGTAATCAGTTACTTCCCCATTAATATCAGGATATTGAATAAGTAATCCAAAAAAAGAATCATCGAGTTTTTGAGTGTTTGCATCACCAATCACTAACTCAATACCATAAGGCATGGCGCGTGTTCTTATCACATCAATGGTTTGAGGAAAACAGGTGCTGCTAATAAAAAATTTATTCGCATTGTTTTTTATCTTGTCTTTGCTGCGATTGCTGTAAAACATAAATAAGGCCTCTGCTGCTGCAGTAGCCTCGTCTAACAAGGATGCGTTAGCAATTGGCATGGCGGTCAGATCCATCACCATTGTTTGGAAATTTAGAATGGCCTCTAAGCGCCCCTGTGCGATCTCCGCTTGATATGGCGTATAAGCTGTGTACCAGCCCGGATTTTCTAAAACGTTTCGCTGAATAACTGCCGGTAAAATATTATTGTAATACCCCATACCGATATAAGAACGGAAAACTTTATTCTTTTTACCCAGAGATTTTAAATGTTTAATATATTGATACTCACTCATAGCAGGGGCTACGCGTAATGGTTGTTTTAAACGTATGTGTGCAGGAACTGTTTGATTGATCAACTCATCAATACTGGAAGCGCCAATTTTTGTTAGCATAGCTTTTACCTCTTGCTCACGAGGGCCGTTGTGTCGACTTACAAATTTGTCAGTAGTCATTTTTGAAAAATTTTAGAAAGTAAATTTACAAAAAAAAATAAGGCGCACGCTTATATCTGACAAGTATCATCTGGCTATGAGTGCTTAAAATTAAGGTTGATGATGGTCTTCTAAAATGACCTAATTCCATCTATCACTTCAAGAGAACATTGGTTAAATCTTTAGATCCGATAAAGCCGGGAAATGGAACAAAATGCCTTCTTCGTAATTTTGGTTTTCTGTTTATCCTCTGAAATAAGGATAAACACGAAGCGGGTCTCTTCCGTCGACCGCTATAGAAGAATAAAGCGAAAAGGCCTCCCAAAATATGGAAAGCCTTTTCTGCTATATTGGTGGAGAATATCGGATTCGAACCGATCACCTCTTCACTGCCAGCGAAGCGCTCTAGCCAAATGAGCTAATCCCCCATAAATTAAAAAAACGTTGGTCTTCATTCCTTCCACCACACTTTGAACTTATTACTTTCAAATCGATCTCTTCTTCATCCCGACATCCGACGGAACGAAGCGTCCCGAAAGCTTTCGGGACCAAATGAGCTAATCCCCCGCATTTAATTGAGACGCCAAAAATAAGATAATTTTTTGATTCAAAAAAGATAAAAATAAAAGGAGTTGTTATTCAGTAATTCTCTTAGTTTTCTACCTGGGTATCGCCCACATATATACCGTTTTTGTAGACTGCCACTCGTGTCAAGATCCCGTTCTCATCATAGATATAGGATTTTCCATCAATAAAACGATTGTCCTTGAATACACCGTCTTTCGTGATCTGCTTGTTTTTGTTGTATAAAGTGTATTGTCCGTTTAAGATCATCGGACCTTTAGATGCGCCTTTCTTGGCCGCTTCGTTCGGCTTCTCATCATCTCTGACTTTAATAACAGGTGCATTTTCAGCCGCTATTTCCGATTTTGGTGCTATTGGTTTTTTAGGCGCAAACTCTTTAATAGAAGCTACATCCACATTTCCATCGGCAAAGTTCTTTTCGGCTTTTTGATCGCCGTTCTCGTAATACTCCTTAATTATACCTGATTCTTTTCCATTCGAAAAATTTCCTTCAATGGCTAATTGGCCATTGTCGTAATAATATTTCTGTGGACCTTCTCTTTTACCGGTTTGGCTAAACACAAATTCATGCTGCACCTGACCGTTATCATAGTACAACTTGTAATTACCCACCCAGCGGTTATTTTTCCAATTACCTTCTTCACTTATCTTTCCATTCTCGTGAAACATTTGAGCATAACCATCCGGTCTTCCATTAACGAAAGTTAATTTATTCTTCAAATTGCTGTTGCAATAATATTCCTTCCAAATATCAGTCTTACGATTGTCTTTGTACTTTCCTTCTTCGGCCTTCTGATCAGGCTGGTAACAGGTTCCGGGCTTGTGTTTTCCCATTAGAATCCATTTCCCCTGTTTTTTACCTTCAGGATCTATTTTATTGATAGTGTCCTTTCCAAATATTTCCCAGCTTTGAGCCTTGCCAAAAAGAGACAAACAAACAAATAGAAATAAATGGATTAACTTTTTCATCTTGAACTATCAAATATAAATGTTTTTCGTTGTATTCGTAATATTTTGAGAATTTTTTAAAAGGTATTTTTTTATTAAAATACCGGGTTCGTCAAAATCGGGGCAAAAGAGTTTATTTTTTGAGAAAAGGCAGTTTACAAACCTTTGCTTTGATTGCTTTATCTCGAATCATAATAAAAATCTCCGTATCCGCTTTAGAAAACTCCGTTTTAACATAACCCATTCCAATGGCTTTATTTAAACTTGGTGATTGTGTTCCCGAGCTCACTTTACCAATAATATTTCCTGCAGCATCTGCAATTGGGTAATCATGACGGGGAATTCCTCTGTCAATTAGCTCAAAACCCACCAGTTTCTTAGAAACACCGTTTAACTTCTGACCTTCAATCATGGCTCTGTTAGTAAAGTCCTTTGTGTATTTGGTGATCCAACCTAAGCCGGCTTCAATGGGAGAAGTAGTATCATCAATGTCATTTCCGTACAAACAAAAACCCATTTCTAAACGCAAGGTATCACGTGCCCCTAAACCTATTGGACGGATATCAAATTCTTTTCCGGCTTCAAAAATATCGTTCCAGATCTTTTCAGCATGTTGATTGTCAAAATAAATTTCGAAGCCACCCGCACCGGTATAACCGGTATTGCTGATCACCACATTGTCAATGCCGTCAAATTTTCCTTTTACAAAGCTGTAATAAGGAATGTCAGCCAACTTGACATCAGTCAATTTCTGCAAGGTTTTGATGGCATTTGGTCCTTGAATCGCCAATAAAGAGGTGTCATCAGAAATATTCTTCATGTCCACATTCCAGGTATCATTTTGTTTGATCCAATTCCAGTCTTTTTCAATATTACTGGCATTCACCACTAACATATAGGTTTCTGAATCTATTCTATAAACAATCAGATCGTCCACTATTCCACCTGTGGCGTTTGGAAAGCAAGAATACTGTGCTTTTCCGTCGGTTAAAACAGAAGCATCATTACTGGTCACTTTTTGAATAAGATTTAAAGCATTTGCACCTTTCAAAATAAATTCCCCCATATGACTGACATCAAAAACACCTACGCTATTTCTAACTGCATGGTGTTCTTCATTTAGTCCTTTGTAAGAAACCGGCATATTATAACCGGCAAAAGGTACCATTTTGGCTCCTAAAGAAATGTGTTTGTTGCTTAATGACGTAGATTTCATACCTTGATTTTAAGAATTATTTTTTACTGTTTGATCCGTATTTAGTTCATATTTTCAATCACCATGGCACTGGCGCCACCACCTCCGTTGCAGATACCTGCAGCACCGTATTTGGCTTTGTTTTGTTTTAAAATATTGATCAGAGTAACGATAATACGCGCGCCACTTGCTCCTAAAGGATGCCCGAGAGAAACAGCTCCTCCATTCACATTCACTTTTGAGGCATCTAAATTCATTAATTTGATATTTGCTAATCCAACGACACTAAACGCTTCGTTTAATTCAAAGTACTCAATATCTGTCATTTTCAAACCTGCTTTTGCAACCGCTTTTGGAACTGCCAAACTTGGCGTAGTGGTAAACCACTCTGGTGCTTGCTCCGCATCGGCGTAACCAATGATCTTAGCGATCGGTTTTAATCCTAAGGCATCTGCTTTTTCTTTGCTCATCAAAACTAAAGCTGCAGCGCCATCATTCATCGTACTGGCATTTGCCGCTGTGACAGAACCATCTTTTTGAAAAACCGGTTTTAAGGTTGGAATTTTTTCAAAGTTGACATTTTTATATTCTTCGTCTTCAATAAATTCAATATCTCCCTTTTTTGTTTTTACTGTCACCGGTACAACTTCTTCCTTAAATTTACCTGCAGCCCATGCAGCTGCTGAACGTTTATACGATTCAATGGCGAAGGCATCTTGTTCTTCGCGGGTAAATTTCATATCCTTGGCGCACAACTCGGCGCAATTTCCCATGGGAACATTGCCATAAACATCGGTTAAGCCGTCTTTTGCCAAACCATCGATTAATTGCACATTGCCGTATTTTGCTCCCCATCTGGTACTATCTGAATAAAATGGAACATTACTCATACTCTCCATTCCACCGGCGACTACAATTTCGTTATCTCCCAATAAAATACTTTGCGCAGCCAATGAAATTGATTTCATTCCACTTGCACACACTTTATTGACTGTTGTACAATTTACTGTATCCGGTAAGCCTGCAAATTTAGCCGCCTGACGTGCAGGAGCCTGTCCTAAGTTTGCCTGCATCACTGAGCCCATAAATACTTCTGTTACTGATTTTCCATCCACCTTAGCTTTTTCAAGTGCTCCTTTAATTGCTGCGGCTCCTAATTGTGTTGCTGAAATGCCCGCCAATGTTCCTCCAAAAGATCCTAATGCAGTTCTTACTGCTGATACAATATATATCTCCTTCATATTCTGTTGTTTGATTCCCATTTAATTTGAGGTGACAAATTTAAGTATATTTCCTCCAGATTTTGGTCAATTTAAAATATTTATCAAAATTAGTCCACTTGCGCTTAGCGCTGATTACAAACCTTTTAGAACGATGTTATTTTTATTTTGGCTAATTTTATACTCTAATATTAATTCGACTAACAAACAATAATGCAGGGACTTGTAATAAAATCAACCGGTAGTAGGTACCAGGTAAGATCGGGCAATGAAATCTATTCCTGTGTTTTAAAAGGGAAAATCCGATTAGAAGGCCGAAAAACCACAAACCCTATTGCCGTTGGTGATATTGTTGATTTTGATATTGAAGACAATGATGAAGCTTCTATTAAATCGATTCATCCCCGAAAAAATTACATTATCCGAAAATCAATCAACCTAAGCAAACAATCACAAATTCTGGCAAGTAATTTAGATCAAACTGTTTTATTAGCCACACTTGTTTCTCCCCGAACCAGTTTAGGTTTTATTGATCGTTTTTTAATTACCTCTGAAGCATACTCTATTCCTGCAAAAATTATTTTTAATAAAAGTGATCTTCTCAGCGAAGAAATGAAACAAGCACAAAAAGAAATTATTGACATTTATTCGGCCATTGGTTACGACTGTTTTGAGGTTAGCAGTAACGACTCTGCGCAAATAGAAAAATTAAGACCTCTTTTTGAAAATAAAACAACGCTCATTGCAGGACATTCAGGGGTAGGCAAATCTACTTTTGTGAATGCGCTTGAGCCCGGACTAAATCTAAAAACCGGTGAAATTTCAGCCGCACACGCTAAAGGGATGCATACTACAACGTTTGCTGAATTACATCCTCTAAGTTTTGGCGGTAATATTATTGACAGTCCGGGAATTAAAGAACTAGGTTTAGTTGAAATGAAAAAGGAAGAGATCGGACATTATTTTCCGGAAATTCGTGATCGGATGAATGGCTGTAAATTCAATAACTGTTTACATGTGAACGAACCAAAATGTGCGATCATTAGCGCCGTTGAAAAAGGAGAGATCAGTGCTGAACGATACGCAAGTTATCTTGGAATATTAAGTGGAGAAGAAATGGATTGGAAAGAATGGGAGATTTGATGTGTTCTTGTCTCTTGTCTCTTGTCTCTTGTCTCTTGTCTCTTGCTTCTAGTTTCTAGTTTCTAGTTTCTAAAAAATTAAATCTTCTCTAAAAAATTCACCAATTTACTTACCGCGATTGAACGATGACTAATGCTATTTTTAACATCCATGCCCAATTCAGCAAAAGTACTTCGATATCCTTGTGGAATAAATAAAGGGTCATATCCAAAACCACTATTGCCTCTGGCTTCATAAGCAATGGTTCCTTTTATTTCTCCTTCAAAATAATGCACTTCACCATTTATAATAAGAGTGATCACAGTAACAAAGCGCGCATGGCGTTTGGTGATCGTCAGCAATTCGCGCATTAGCTTTAAATTATTTGCTTCATCATTTTTGGGAATGCCCGCATAACGTGCGCTATAAACTCCCGGAGCATTGTTCAAGGCTTCTACCTCTAAACCACTATCATCCGCAAACACCAAGCAATTTTCGTTTTTGTCGTTTAAATAGTCACGAACAAAACTCGCTTTCAAAAATGAATTTTCTTTTATACTTGTTCCGGGTTCAGGAATTTCTTGAGTAATACCAATGTCTTTAAGTCCAAGCAAAGTGAACTGCGAAGGCAGCAAGGTTTTTATTTCAGAAATTTTATGTTGATTAGAAGAGGCAAAAACAATTTTCATGGTTTATTTCCTTAACTCAAAATTCTCACCCAAATACACCTTCCTCACTTGTTCATCATTTGCCAGGTCTTCCGCTGTGCCGCTCTTAATCACACTTCCTGAATAAAGCAAGTAAGCTCTATCTGTTATACTTAAGGTTTCGTGCACATTGTGATCGGTGATCAAAATACCGATATTTTTTTCTTTGAGTTTTCTCACCACCTGCTGAATATCTTCCACCGCAATGGGATCTACACCGGCAAAAGGCTCGTCGAGCAAAATAAATTTAGGGTCTGTGGCCAAAGCTCTGGCTATTTCTGTTCTGCGTCGCTCACCGCCACTTAATTGATCGCCCAGATTTTTTCGTACATGATGCAAAGCAAATTCATCTAACAAGGTTTCGGCTTTCATGTGCTGCTCTTTTTTGGTGAGTTTGGTCATCTCCAAAATAGCATATAAATTATCTTCTATACTTAATTTTCTGAACACCGAAGCTTCCTGTGGCAAATACCCAATGCCTAGTTGCGCGCGACGGTACATCGGTTCTTTTGTGATATCCAGATCATCTAAAAAGATGCGGCCACTATTGGGTTTCACCATTCCTACGATCATGTAAAAAGACGTGGTTTTTCCGGCGCCATTTGGTCCAAGTAATCCTACAATTTCTCCTTGAGCTACCTGAACAGAAACGTTATTGGCCACTACCCTGTTTTTATACTTCTTTACGAGATTTTCACTTCTTAATATCATATCTATAGGGCTAACTGAAATCCAAATTTAATACCAAAATTTTGCGCCGGGTTTATGTATTGATAACGAAGTCGCCAAAAAGCATCAATGCGAAATACCTTAAAGATATTTTCAATGCCTAAACTCGCTTCAACATATGGCCCGTTACTCAAAGCAGAAAGGGTGGATGGAAATATCAACACATCTTTGTTCTTTTGACTCACACTTCCCCAAACTGCTTTTACCGTTGCAACTTCACGCCATTTTAATTTACGCAACAAAGGTAACTTATTTAAGAATAAGCCTTCAAAATGATGAAAAAGGGCTGCTGAAACAAATTGATCACTGGTAAACTCATAAAACCGCATCATGTTGAAGGCAAGGTAATCGTAAATATAGGTCTGATTTCCACCATGAATTTCCATGAGGGGATAAGGTAATACGCCCCAAATTTTTCCTCCTTCTACCACTACATCGGTATAGCCTAATATAGGTGTAATCCTTAAACGATCGCTCACACGCAATACCAATCTCTGATAATCATATTCTCCTTTAAAGGCATTTGGTAGTGATTTTGCGTAATTAAACTGTATAATGGGCCAAGTGGTTCCTATAGACAATCTGGTAAAACCGTCTCCTACGTATTTTTCTTTCCAAGCAAAGCGGATGTTAAAGCGCAACTCTGTTGTGTTGATACTTGGTTTTTCTGCCACACTACCGTCATTGGTATAATACAAATACTGACTCGCACCAACCGGCTTCAAATCTCTTCCAATTAAAATAATTCTGCTTATCAATCCCGGAAACCACTCCCTTTCATAATAAGCCTGCACTGTGCCTGCCCGTGTTAAGTTTGTTAAAGGACTTGACCTAAAAAAGGAAGCAAAAAAATTGTCGTAGGTAAAACCATTTGAACTTTGACCTAAAATTTCGTTATCGCTTTTAAAGTCCATTCCCACAATTTGCCTGTGCGGTTTTTTTGTTAAAAAGGACTTAAACCCTAAAGCATACTTCCATTTTTCATCGAGTGTACCATAAGCGATGTAACCATTTAATTCATACCACTTACTGAACAATTCACTGGTTCGACCTCCAATTCTCAAACGCGTGCCTTCAAAACGATTGTAAGAAACTAAATTGGTATAAGGGCCGATCTCAAAATTGTTAAGCTTTTTATACCCCGATACAACCAGATAGAGTATATCCACCCACGATTTATATACCGGCAATGATTGAATGGTGTCAATCATTTTAAACACCTTTTGTTCACGAACCGTTAAACTGTCGTGCCGGTGCTCATTCCAATACTCGTCCGATTTAGTAGTAGCTCCTTCCTCCACTACAATTTTATCGGCAAATTCATAAAAAGCATCTTCTTTTGGTTGGTTAAGCACAATGTTTTTGTATGAGGCAGTTCGTCGTCCATAAAATCCAACGGCTTTTCGGTTAGGTGCAAAATCAATAACAATGCGGTCTTTGGTTAAACTCCAAATGCTGTCGGCATAGGTAAATTCTTGTATGATATTGGCAGTATTGATAAAATTGACATTGGCATCTTTAGGTAAACTCATCTCTAAACGCTTCACCCCCCAAGTCGTATCCGCTATCCAAATGTTTCCCGAAAAACTAAGTTCCTGAACCCGCTTGGGTTTAAAACTAAGATGATACACATACTGATTCCCTTCAAAAGCACTGTCTTGCAAATAAAATTTATAATAAAACAAGGCGTTCTCACCAATAGGACTAGGTAATTGTTTATTGAAGACCAATATGTTGTTATCGTAAATATTAATATTCTGATACATGTCGCCCAAAACCTGCGACACGCTTGCGTTTTCAATACCTGTTACTTTACTCGCGATCACCACTTCCTTTTTTCGTTTTGGATCACTTTTTGAATACACATTCGATAAATTCTCAATAATGAAAAAAGGTAAAGAAGGTTTTTCTCCACTGTAAGTGCTGTCAATATTATCAAATACAAAGGCAATGGGTTTGAGCACTTTTTTGTTTTTAGCATCCTTGCTAATCCGCGTCAAATCAAATTCAAGCTTATTATAAACTTCGTATTCATAGGACTTTAAATTGTCTTTGTTGTTAACCACTTTTTGTTTCACGCAATTTCGTATGATACGGTGAGCGGGGTTCTCACCGGCGTTTATCACCACCTCATCCAATGAAAAACCTTCTTGAATTAAAGGAAAATTGATCTCTTGTTGTTGAAGTTTTTTATTGATTGGTCTGGCCAAACGCTTATAGCCAACATAAACAGCCACCAAAGAGTCGCCTAATGTATTCGTACGTATCACAAAATTCCCGTCAAAATCAGTTTGTGCACCTGTGGTTGTTCCCTTTATAATAAGCGGAACAAAGGGTAAAGGCTCTTTGTTTTCGGGTGTAAACACCTTTCCTGTGATGGTAAATTGAGCGCTCACAAAAAACGGCAGAATGAATAAAAGAATACTATAACAGAACAGTTTATTGATTTTCATTCCAATTGACCCTTATTAAATTCTTTTTCTGTTCACGTATTTTTTTAGAAATGATTTCCTAATCCAATGAATCAAGACCTTACCTGATTTTACTCGCACAGCATCTAAAAATACAAAAAGTTCCAGTATTAATTACGCAACAAACCGGCCAATACTAAACCGTATTTGTTAGTAATTAAATAAGGCTACATACACTAGGATCTTAAGAAAAAACCATCTCCTTAAACCCCTCACTTAAACACCTAAACTTCTCGCTTGTTCAGAAAAGTGATTTTAACAAAGGAATATTGGAAACAAATCGTATTTTTCCATTAATATATTTTGTAAATCAGAATATAGGTTTTAATATTGTAAGATATGCAGACTAAGGGTATTTAATGAAAAAGTTAGTTTTATACACTTTTATATGTTTTTTGCTGTCGTATGTTGCTAAATCTCAAGGTAGTGTCATCATTTTAGAAGGCACCTATCAGGGTAAGGTGGTGTATGTTCAAAATCCGTTTGGACCGGGCGGCGTTGGTTTCTGCGTTACTGAGGTAAAGGTAAACGGCAATATAACCACCGACGAATTAACCTCCAGTGCCTTTGAAATTGACCTAAAACCGCATAATCTTAGCATTGGTGACAAGGTAGAGATCAAGATCTTTCACAAAGAAGGCTGTAAACCAAAAGTATTAAATCCCGAAGTATTAAAACCTAAAAGCACCTATGAGGTGATTGGCATGTCGGCTGATAAAGATGGCACCTTTAAATGGACGACCAAATCAGAGACCGGTAAACTCACCTTTATGATCGAGCAGTACCGCTGGAACAAATGGGTAAAAGTTGGTGAAATAGACGGAGTTGGTACCCCCACAACCAATGAATACTCTTTTAAGGTAGCACCACACAGTGGCAAAAATCAATTACGTGTGCGACAAACCGATTATAGCGGAATGCCTCGTTTGAGTAAAGCGGTTGATTTTATCAGTGAAGTGCCGGATATTGATTACGCCCCGCTTAAAACAAGTAAAGACATCAACTTTTTCATTAAGGGGAAGCCCGATAAAGCCATTGAAACCATGTATGAAATTTATGATCAGTATGGAAACATTGTCAAAAAAGGTTATGGATCCAAAATTGATGTGAGCAACTTGCCTAAGGGAGGCTACTTCCTCAACTTCGACAACAAAATGGGCGAATTTGTCAAAAAATAAAAAAAGCAAAATTTATAAACCCTCTTCTGAAAAGAAGGGGGTTTTTTATTTTAAACCAAATGTAACCATGAAATAAGCCAAAGATATTAGATGATTTTTTATCGAGACGATGAAAAAAGTTGATGCTTAGTGGCCCCTACGAAGCTGTTTTTTGAAGAAGTATGGATGAAAAAGAACTATTAGTTTGGGTTATTTTATAGTTATATTTGGTATTATATACCTTAAATTTGTTCTATGTATTCAATCACGGTAAATGGAAATAAGACCCTTAAAACAGATCTGAAACATTCGGATTCGTTTTTTGAAGGAACACTAAATGAAGCGCTCGTTAAGGGTGATCTTCTAAAAGTAAATGATCACCAATATCATTTGTTATATCATGAAAAATCATACAACATTGAAGTGATCAAATTAAACACCGAAGAGAAAAGCTTGGTGCTTAAAGTAAACTCCGTAAAATTTAATTTACAACTGAAAGATAAATACGACGCCTTGTTGCATTCATTAGGATTGGATAATCTGGCAACAAAAAAAGTAAATGAGATCAAGGCCCCAATGCCTGGCATGGTATTAAAGATCCTGGTAAAGGAAGGCGATTCGGTAAAAAAAGGGGATCCCTTATTGGTGCTCGAAGCCATGAAAATGGAAAACATTCTTAAATCGCCAACCGATGGGCTGATCAAAAAAATTGCTGCGGTGACAGGTGTGGCCGTAGAAAAAAATCAATTATTAATTCAATTTTAAATGAGCAGCAGAAGAGATTTTTTTAAGAAATCGGCCTTGTTAGGCTTGAGCGGACTAGCTACAAACTTGATTGGTAAGGAACAATTAAATTCTTTGGAAAATACCAGTGAATTTTTTGCTTCTGAAGGAACTCCCTTCGAATTGCCACTTCTCAATTATCCATTTGATGCTATGGAACCCTTCATTGACAAACAAACCATGGAGATCCACTATACCAAACATCATCAGGCATATGTAGATAAACTAAATGCAGCAGCCACCCCACAAAACATTAATTACAAAGTAGATGATGCAGCAAAATGTAAAAATGTGGATGTCAATACCATTCCTGCCATTCGAAATAATTTAGGCGGACACTATAACCATTCTTTATTCTGGATCTTATTAAAACCAAACCCCGAAGTAAAAAGAAATCAGCCTAAAGGTAAACTGGCAGAGGCAATTATTGCCAATTATAAATCGTTCGAAGAATTCAAAAAAGAATTTTCGGATAAAGCATTGAAGATCTTTGGAAGCGGCTGGTGTTGGTTAATTTTGGATGATAAAAACAATTTGAAGATCACTACAACGCCAAATCAGGATAATCCTCTCATGAAAGTGGCAAAAGAAAACGGGAAACCTGTTTTAGCACTAGATGTTTGGGAGCATGCTTATTATTTAAAATACCAAAACAAACGCACAGATTATATTGATGCCTGGTGGAATGTGATCAACTGGGAAACAGCGGAAGCGTTATACAATTCAAACTAAAAAATTAAGACACGAATTAGCACGAATACATCAAAAACAAACTTAGAAACAAGACACTGTCCCGAAAATCAGGATCTACAATTATCTGCAACTCTCACTAATCAATTTTAATCGTTTAGATCTGAGAAATTCGTGATACTCGTGTCTAACAAAACACCATGACACACAAAAATTTTAAAAACATCGACAAAGTCACTTATGGACGTGGCTCTTTCTCTCAATTAGATGAAACCATTGCTCCTATCAGAAAAGAAAACAATCAGTATTTTGTTTTTGTGGTCGATAATTATTTTAAAGACAAGCCTTTAAGTTCTAAACTTCAAAACAAAGCGGAAGATCTGGTTTACTTTATTGATGTTGACCCTTACGAACCAACCACTCATCAAATAGACAGCTTGCGTGATGAGATCCTTGCTAAAAAAGGATTGCCTAGCGGTGTCATCGGTATTGGCGGCGGAAGCATCATGGATATTGCAAAAGCCTTATCACTCATGTTAACCAATGAAGGTTCCTCAACCTTATACCAGGGATTAAACCTCATTAAAAAACCGGGCATCTACCACTTAGGCGTTCCAACCATTAGTGGTACCGGCGCTGAAGTCTCAATGACAGCGGTATTAACCGGTCCGGAAAAAAAATTAGGCTTAAAATGTGACTGGACCGTTTTTAATCAGGTGATCTTGGATCCGGAATTGATTGGCAGTGTGCCAAAAGATTGGTGGTTCTATACAGGCATGGACACTTACATTCATTGCATTGAATCACATAACGGCATTCGCAATAACGCCTTTAGTTTGGCTTATGGTGATCAGGCCTTGCATTTATGCCGCGAAGTCTATTTAAATGATAAAGCCGGACAAAGTCCTGAGACCGATGATATTTTAATGGTAGCTTCGTTAATGGGTGGTTTAAGTTTAACTTATAGCGAAGTGGGCGTGTGTCATGCCTTGAGTTATGGTCTCTCAAAAATTCATGGCACACGTCATTGTTATGCGAACTGTGTGATCTTTCAGCATCTGGGTGATATTTACCCTCAAGGACATTCTGAATTCATGCAAATGCTTAAAAAACATCAAATTGATTTGCCTCAAAATTTGAGTAAAGACTGGGATGAAGAAACCTTAACGAAGATGGCAACCGTGAGTATCAATTTGCCATTTATGTGGCACCATGCTTTTGGTGACAACTATAAGGAGATCGCGACTTTGGATTATATTAAGGATTTGTTTAGGCGACTTTGATCCTCTAGGGCTTCAAATAACAGTATTTCATGTATGTTCTATTTGCATTTACCGCGTACTGCTTTGAGTTGAAAGTTAAATTTGAGTAGTTAAACATCGATAAACGAATTGTAAAATCGGAATTACTTGTAAATCCTGCTAATTCGTTAGCTGAAACATTGACCGTTGAAGGAAACGAAGTAACCGTTCTTGAAATGGGCGTACCACTTTGCCCTATTGTCATGTAGACAGGCTTATTTGAATTTGTAATGTTTAATGTAAATGTAAATCCCCCGCCTTTTGAAACCGTATCAGGTAACAATAATGCACCACTAAATAACGGATAAACTGGATTATACGAAAAACTTCCTGCGGTGATAGTTCCGCTACCGCTTATTTGCCAATTCAAATTTTTCAAATTGATTTGATTTGAACTTGAATAAACATTATTTAAAAATGGCACTAAAGTCGTCGAATTAACAATTACAGTGCCTGCTGAAACAATAGTGTGCGTAGAAAGAGGCGAATCATAAAAGCTAGCTTGAACAGTACTATCCGAATAAAGAGAATGGTCCCCAAACTCAATGGTGTTATAAACCGATAGAAAAACACCATTATCAGCGCCAGTAGTGTTTGTTGAAGGTGTTTGCTCAGCTGTGTTTTCCTTCTTTTTACAAAAAGTAAAAAACACAATGAGAACTATATAAAGTGTAATAACCTTTTTCATTTGTTTGTGTTGTTTAATTTTAAAGCCTTTCTCCAAGCAATTTTCAATTCTGCGGAAGAACAAAAAAAGTGGATTTGCAATCCTTCTAGAAAATTTTGCAATAAAAAAACTCTAACGAAAATATAAAACGGTTTTAAAACTTAAACATCTCAGCTACCAATCCCGGCGCTAATCCAACTGCCAAGGTTAAGATGGTGGTTAAGATTATCACAAAACGATTTGAAGATTCGATAACAAGAGTAGATTCATCTTCACTTTCTTTAAAATACATAGCAATTATTACTTTCAAATAATAGTATGCCCCAACAGCAGAGGTTAAGATAGCAAGAATCAATAACCATTGATATTGCGAGCCGATAACAGTAGTAAAAACAAAATATTTTGCAAAGAAACCTGCGGTAATTGGTATTCCGGCTAATGATAACATGGCAATACTCATGCAAATGGCTAAAAACGGATGACGCTTTCCTAAACCATTAAACGCTGTAATACTCTCATCCCCTTTTAAACTCACATTATACACCACACCAAAGGCGGCAATGCTGCCTATTGAATAAGCTAATGAATAATAGATCAAAGCGTCTACTGAAATATTGCTTCTGACATTAGCCATTATAACCATTAACATAAACGCTGCGTGACTAATACTTGAATAGGCGAGCATCCGTTTGATGGAAGTCTGCATAGCTGCAGAAAAATTGGCGACTACTAGAGATAAAGCAACCACCCCTGCTAAAATGCCCGTCCAAATTGGACTCACTTCAGCAAAACCAATTAAAAATAAACGCATAATGGCAGCGAAAGCGGCTGTTTTTACCACAGTGCTCATTAAGGCTGTAATTAAAGTCGGAGAGCCTTCGTAAACATCCGGAGCCCAGAAGTGAAAAGGAGCAGCAGATACTTTAAAACACATGGCCACTAACATCATAACCACACCTGCATAAAAAAACATAGGCAAAGTTTCAGCATTGGAAGAGATGTAAGTATGAATTTCCAAAATGTCAAAACTTCCGGAAGCTCCATAGATTAAGGCTATGCCGAATAATAAAAATGCAGAGGCAAAAGATCCCATGATCAAATATTTAAATCCGGCTTCATTACTGCGCATGTCATTCTTTTTACTCGCTGCTAAAACATATAATGGAATGCTCATAATTTCCACCCCTAAAAACAAAGTGGTCATATTAGTAAAAGCAGTTAACATCAAGGCGCCAACCAAGGCAAATAAGACCAATGCAAAATGATCTACCAGATTTGATTCTTTTTCAAAATAATCATTCGCTAAGATGAACCAGAAAAAAGCAGTTGCTAAAATAATTCCGGAGAAAGCGATGGCGATCTTATCAAAAGAGATCATGTTCTCAAAATAAGAAATGTGCAATCCCGTCTTCCATTCCATAAAATTGAAAGCATAAGCTGCTACAATTCCTAATAATACCAATGGCAGCAGGAGTTTTTTAAATTTAAAAATTTCTGCCAGCATGGCAATAATTCCTAGTGCACTTATAATCAAAAGACCTTTCATATCAATTTACAATTTTGTTATTTACGAGTTACAATTTAGTCGATTTCAATTGTCAATTGTCAATCAATAAATTGTCAATATTTATTACTTTATTAATGTCATTACCGTTTTAGTTGCTTCCTCTGCAATATCATTTAATGGTTTTGGATACACACCGAAAGCGATGATAACAGCGCAAACAATGATCAATACCAATTTGTCTGTTTTTGCAAGCGGGCCAAATTCCAAATTAGAATCGTGTCGTTCTCCTAACATAATATGTTGATAGCTGCGAAGCATATAAACGGCTCCCAAAATAATTGTGAGTCCTGCAAAAGCAGCAACGGTGGGATTAAACTGATAAACTCCGTTCATCAACAAAAATTCGCCTACAAATCCGTTCGTTAATGGTAAGGCTACTGCTCCTAAAACAACGATCAAAAACAAAACAGCAAAGTTTCCATTCATACTTCTGATGCCGCCTAATTTATAAATTTCACGTGTTCCGGTATGATGTAACAAAATATCAGCGATAAAAAATAATCCGATCACACTCACCCCATGCGCAAGCATTTGCATTAAAGCTCCTTGAATTCCTTGTTGGTTTGCAGAAAGGATTCCGGCAGAAATTAAACCAACGTGTGCAATGGAAGAATAAGCGATCAAGCGTTTAAAATCTTTTTGAACGATGGCAATGCAGGAAGCGTATACAATTCCAATCACAGATAATCCGATGGCTGTTCCTCCCCACTTTTCTAATCCTAAAGGAACAATTGGCAATAACCATTTGATCATTCCAAAGGTTCCCATTTTTAACATGATGCCTGAAAGCAACATGGTTCCTTGCGTTGGAGCATTCACATAAGTATCTGGTTGCCAGGTATGAAAAGGAAAGATCGGCATCTTAATGGCAAAGGCAATAAAAATTAACCAAAATAAAATTCCTTGCTGACCGGCATTTAAACTTTTTCCTGCATTATACAGATCTTGAATGGCCCATGATTTTAGTCCGTTCACATTGGTGTGGTTATACAAATAAATAAACCCGATCAACATAAATAAAGACCCGAATAAAGTATAAACAAAGAATTTAAAAGTAATCGCTCCACGATTCTCCCCGCCCCAAAGTAAACAGATAAAATAGATCGGAATTAAAGCCAATTCCCAGAACACATAAAATAAAAATCCATCGTTGGCTGTAAACACCCCTACCAGAGCCATTTGCATCACCAGCATCAATCCATAAAAATTTTGTGAATTGGAGTAAGTGTTTCCAAAAGAAGTTAGAATGATAAGCGGAACTAAAAAGGTAGTAAGTAAAACCAATAAAATGCTTAGTCCGTCAATAGCCACTGAAAAATGAATGCCCAATGATTGCACCCATACAGCATCAAACTGCAATAAGGCTGAATTTGGGTTAAGTTTAAATTGATACAAAGCTAAAAGTGAGATCACAAATTCAATCACTGAAGCCGCCAATGCGAGATTACGAGCAGTTGTTCCTTTAGTAAAAAATACCAGAAAGGCTGCTAGTAATGGGAATCCTATTAATAAAGCTGTTAACATATATTTCTAAAAATTATTTTATTTATATCCTATTTTTTTGCGGTTAGTTTGTTTTTCCTGAAGCATTTCTTTTTCTATTAGATAAGCAATTGCCGCATGAATGTCTTTGAATTTTTTATTGTATTTTCCTTCCAATTTTTTCAATTTATCCGTTAGATCTTTATGTGTTAAAGCATATTGTCTCATAAAGACAAAAGCTCTCATTATATTAATGTTTACCTCAATTGCTTTCTTCGACTTTAATACTCCACTTAACATTGCCACCCCCTGTTCGGTAAAGGCATAAGGTGTAGTTGTTATATTTCTTTTACTTTGAGATGCGGTAACAATTTGTGACCGGATAACTCCCCATTCTTTTGTACTCAGCCTAAACATAAAATCTTCCGGAAAACGCTCAATATTACGTTTAACGGCTTGGTTCAGAGCTTTGGTTTCAACTTCATAAAGTTCTGCGAGGTCAAAATCCAACATAACCTTTTGTTTTCTAACCTCATAAATAATATTTTCTACCTTCTTAATTTCCACGAGTTAAACTAAAAAGGTAACTAAAATAATTAATACCACACTCAGCACCATGCTCATGAGGTAGAAGCCAATTTTACCTGTTTGAAGACTACGAACATTACCTCCAACAAATTTCACCGTTGTACCAACACCGTTCACAATTCCATCAATAAATTCTTTATCAATATACTTGTAAAAGAAACGAGAGAGTCCGTCTAAAGGCTTTCTGAAAACCGCATCATAAATTTCATCCGCAAAATACTTATTGTAAATAATACGTTGCCATGGTTTCATTTGTTCTTCTCTTTCTGCCGGTAACACTTTGTATTTCATGTAAACCAAATAGGTAAAATAAATGACAGCTATTGCGCTTGCAACAGCTAAACCCATCAACATCCATTCTGTTTCGTGCGGCAAAGTAGAATATGTAGGGCGTTTGATCACCGATTCGAGATTATGGTGCATCCAGTTTGGTAGGTGCCAAAATTCCGGCAAACCTAAAACACCTCCAACAACAGATAGAGCCGCCAAGACAATTAATGGGATGGTCATGCTGGATGGAGACTCGTGCAAATGATGTTCTTGTGCATGAGTTCCTCTGAACTTACCAAAGAAGGTTAAGAATACCAAACGGAACATATAAAATGCAGTTAGCATTGAAGCAATCATTCCTAATAACCATAATATTTTACTATGCTCATAGACATGGGCTAAAATTTCATCCTTGCTAAAAAACCCACTGAACGGTGGCAGACCGCTAATAGCGATGGTTCCCAGCAACATGGTTACAAATGTGATTTTAATTTTACCGCTTAAACCTCCCATTTTACGAATGTCTTGTTCGCCACCCATAGCGTGAATCACTGAACCTGCTCCTAAGAACAATAAAGCCTTGAAAAAAGCATGAGTTGTTACATGGAAAACTGCCGAACTGTATGCTCCTACTCCTAAACCTAAAAACATCAATCCTAATTGAGAGACCGTTGAGTAAGCCAGAATTTTTTTAATGTCGTTTTGAAATAAACCAATCGTTGCTGCAAATAAAGCGGTGATGACACCAACAATCGCCACGGTTTCACTAGCCACATCACTAATTGAATAAAACACATTCGAACGCACTACCATAAAAATACCGGCCGTTACCATGGTGGCCGCATGTATTAAAGCAGATACAGGGGTCGGACCGGCCATAGCATCAGGTAACCAGGTGTATAAAGGTAGTTGCGCCGATTTCCCCATGGCACCCACAAATAATAATAAGGCTATCGCAGTAACTGTTGCCACACTTGCCGTTCCGGCTCTATCAAAGATCTCAGTGTAAGTGATACTTCCGTAGGTTACAAATATTAAAAGGATCCCTAATA
Organism: Heterotrichella gracilis; assembly: GCA_032358255.1. Taxonomy (NCBI): domain Eukaryota; class Xanthophyceae; order Tribonematales; family Xanthonemataceae; genus Heterotrichella; species Heterotrichella gracilis. The sequence goes on along the minus strand of JAULBX010011099.1, from coordinate 455,120 downwards.
AAAAACCAAGGTCACCAATACGATTCATGATAAATGCCTTTTTAGCCGCATTATTATAGGCTGTGTTTTTGTACCAGAAACCAATAAGTAAATATGAACACAAGCCTACTCCTTCCCAACCCACAAAAGTGATCAGATAGTTATTTCCTAATACCAATAACAACATGAAGAACACGAATAAATTCAAATAGGTAAAGAATCTCGCAAAGCCTTCATCATCGTGCATATAGCCAATGGAATAAATATGGATCAAAAAACCTATTCCGGTGATAATCAAAAGAAACACGGTTGATAAAGGATCGATCAAAAATTCAAAAGGAACTTTTAAAGTTTCTGAGTTGATCCATGAAAACACACTCACAATGTGTTCTTTCTGAGTGGAGGCTTGTAATTCCATGAATACAAGTACCGAAACAATAAATGAAGCTAATATGCTAACAGAGGCAATACTGCCACTTAATCCCTTACTTATTTTCTTCCCGAAAAATCCATTAATTAAAAAACCAATTAAAGGAAATAAGGGAATGAGTGCTGCTAATTTGATCATATGTTATTATTTACAATTTTATATTTACTGCCGAAGTTATCGGAATTACAGATGTTTTACTCAAGTGAAATCGTGAATCAATTTTTTAAATTACTTAATAGGTCCGAGTCAATACTTTTAATGTTTCTATAGATCATGCTTAAAATGGCTAGTCCAACTGCTACCTCGGCAGCCGCCACCGCCATCACAAAAAACACAAACACTTGTCCGCTTGAATCATTGTGCAAGGTGCTGAAGGCCACCAGCAAAAGGTTTACTGCATTCAACATTAATTCTATACACATAAATAATATTATAGTGTTTCTTCGCGCCATTACTCCAATTGCGCCAATGATGAATATCACTGTGCTTAGCAGGAGGTACATATTGATTGAAATTCCGTTGATCATGATATTTTTATTTACAATTTTTGATTACTAATTCTATTTCACGTCCTTTTTACCTATCATAATGGCTCCAACTAAAGCAGATAATAGGAGTACAGAAACAATTTCAAATGGAAATAAATATTCTCTAAACAATACAGTTCCCAAATTTTTTACCAAACCTATATCTGAATGTCCGTAACGTTGAATGGCTAATTGTTCTGTTCCTCTTAAAGCACCTACCATTACGACCAGCAATAAGCCGCCAATGACTCCTGCTATAATTTTAGAGATCATTGTTTTTTGTGGTTCTTCGTTTTCATTTAAGTTCATGAGCATGATCACAAAGAGGAATAGTACCATAATGGCGCCCGCGTACACTGCAATATGAACAACCGCCAAAAACTGTGCGTTCATTAATAAATAGTGTCCGGCAATGCAGAAAAAAGTTAATACCAGATAAAGAACTGAGTTTACCGGGTTGCGGCTAAATACAACCATTAAAGCGAACATGATCGCTAAAAAGGAGAGTACTCCGAAGATCCATTGTGTGATTGTGTAACCTAACATATTATTTTATTTACAATTGTTTGATTGACCATTTACAATTGAATAAATCGTCAATTGTAAATTTTAATCCCGATAGCTATCGGGAGTCAATTTATTTAGTGTTTTCCTTTATTTAATTTTTCTGTATGCAGTTCATTATGTTTTAAACCAGGAATTTTTTTGAATTCCAAAACCTCCGGTGTTTGGCGCTTGGTAACATCTATGCGTTTATCCATTTTCTCCACCAATTTATCTTTGCCGTAAATAAAACCATCACGCTCAAAATCTGAAGCAACAATTCTATCGGTTAAAAAGATAGCTTCTTTCGGACAGGCTTCTTCACACAATCCGCAAAATATGCAACGTAACATATTGATCTCATATTTCTTTGCGTATTTTTCTTCTCTGTATAATCCTTCTTCGCCTTTTTTACGTTCACCGCTTTCCATGGTAATGGCTTCAGCCGGACAAGCAACTGCACACATGCCGCAAGAGGTGCAGCGTTCAGCACCGTTATCATCGCGTTTTAAAACATGTTGCCCGCGATAAATAGGAGCGAACTCACGTTTTTGCTCAGGATACATAATGGTAGGACGTTTCTTGAACAAATGACTGAATGTAACAGCCATACCTCTTATAATAGCAGGAAAATAAATCTTCTCTGCTAAACTTTGTTCTTTAATTGAAACTACTTTACTTCTATTTGTTAATTGCATGGTTCTAAAAATTAAATATTGAAACAATAGCAAATACAATGAGACCATAGATCTCAATGCATTCCATAAGTCTCGATATGAATATGATTGGCTTCAATTTTTTCATTCTAAAATTTAATATTTCCTTTAAAATACTCTACTACCACTGTTAAAGCTAAATTTAACAAGGACAAAGGCAACAAACTTTTCCATCCTAAATTCATTAATTGGTCATAACGGAATCTTGGAATTGTCCAACGGATCCACATAAAAATTGAAATAAAAATTAAGGTCTTGGTGAAATAAGCTCCAAAGCCAATAAGTGATATGATCCAGGAACCCTCTTGTAACCCCAAAGCCTGATACAATTCATGTGCGAAAGGAAAATTGTATCCGCCAAAGTAAAAGCCGGCCATCACTGCTGATGACACAAACATGTTGATGTATTCGGCGAACAAGAACAAACCTAATTTAAACGCTGAATACTCCGTGTGATAACCACCTACTAATTCCGTTTCACATTCTGCTAAGTCAAATGGTGCCCGATTGGTTTCAGCTAATGCGCACACAAAGAAAATAATAAATCCAAGTGGTTGCCATACAATGTTTGCCACACCGGCATCTTGTTGTTTAATGATCTCGCTGAAACTCAATGTGCCGCCGGCAGTGATAATAAGCGCGATCAAAGCAATGCCCATGGCTAATTCATAAGAGATCATTTGAGCTGACGAACGAATGGCTCCTAATAAGGAATATTTGTTGTTAGAAGCCCAACCTCCTATCATAATTCCATACACACCAATAGAAGTTACTCCCAATAAAAAGATGACGCCCACATTGACATCGGCCACCTGCAAGGGATATGAGTTTCCATCAATAATTAATGCAGGTCCCCAGGGAATAAGAACCCCCGCCATAATAGCTGTGATAATAAACAATCCGGGCGCTAACACGAATAAAAATTTATTCGAAACATTTGGAATGATCTCTTCTTTCCACAACATTTTTCCGCCATCTGCTAATGGCTGCAATAATCCCCACCAGCCGGCCCTGCTTGGTCCCCAGCGATCTTGTAATAAGCCGGCAAATTTTCTTTCCCACCAGGTAGAATAAGCAGCAATTCCCAAAGAAACTGCAAAAATAACTACGCAGATAATTGATTTGTATATGATAAATGTTAGCATCGTTTTATACTTATGGTTTTTTATCTAATGGCATGAATCCTAAAGCTTCTTGTTGTTTCATGATCTGCACTTTTAGTTCATTTAAATGCTGATACTGATTTTGTGAGATCACCGAAGCTCTTGTAATAGGCGATGGACCTTCAATAACCCAATCACTTGTTTTCTTATGATCGTATCGGCATGAATTACAAATAAACTCTTCTACCTCATCCCATTGGTCTTTTCTTGCAGTCACTCGCACCACTTCTTCTCCTTTTAACCACACACGCGTTTTTCCGCAACATTTATCACACTTACGGTGTGCCTCAACAGGCTTAGTAAACCAAACGCGTTGTTTAAAACGAAATGTTTTATCGGTTAATGCACCAACCGGACAAACATCGATCACATTGCCTGAAAAATCATTGTCAATCACTTTTTCAATGTAGGTAGAGATCTCTGAAGCATCTCCCCTTCCAATCACCCCGTGTACACGACCATCGGTAATTTGCTCGGCAGTTTTCACACAACGGTAACATAAGATGCATCGGTTCATGTGTAATTTAATCTTCTCACCAATGTCGATCATTTCAAACTCGCGGCGTTTAAATTCACTGCGGGTTTTAACGGAACCATGTCCATAACCCAGATCCTGTAAACTACACTCACCTGCCTGGTCACATACCGGACAATCTAATGGGTGATTGATCAATAAAAATTCAACCACTCCTTTACGGGCTTCTAATACTTCTGGATTGGTGAAGTTCTCAACTACCATTCCATCCATCACCTCTGTTCGGCAAGACGCAACAGGCTTAGGCATTGGCGTTGGATTAGCCGCGCTACCTTGTGTTACCTTAACAATACAAGTGCGGCAATAACCTCCGCTTGTTTTTAATTTCGTGTAATAACACATGGCCGGAGGGGCTACCTCAGGACCAATCATACGAGCTGCCTGAAGAATGGTGGTTCCCTTTGGCACATCAATTTCTTTTCCGTCTATTGTTACTTTCATTTTTTATAACCTAGGTGAATATCGTATTTTTCAATTAAACTATTAATTTCTTTTTTTAAGTTTGGTATATTATTTATAATAATCGCCCAAAGTTTAGGATAATCAACAGAATCATAAGAATGCGCTATAATATTCCTTAATCCTATTATTTCTTTTGCGTTCGTTATTTCAATTTCACTGTTTAAGTTTTTATATTTTCTTAAAGCCTCGCCGATGACCTCAAAAATTCTTTCTACAGCACGTCTTAACAATTTATCGTTATTAAATTTTTCAAATCTTTTTTCCTCCGGAAAAAACGTTTCAAGTTCCTCAATAACTATCTGTATGTCCACCAAATATTTTAATTCTTGTTTTGTCACACTTTGTAAATAATTTGTTTTGTATTATTTACTTCTTCAATAAAAATTCTGTTTCTTAAGTTTTTTTCTGGCACCATATCCACTTTTTTTCCTAATAATGCCTCCAAAGACCATAACATATCAAAAAAATTATCCGCATAAGTCATTTCAGGAATATTCTCTTGCATGGTATACAAAAAATCAACATCACTGTCATCTTTTAACTCGTTGCGAGAGGCTGACCCAAACACAGACAACTCCTTCACATGATGCTTTTGGCATATGTCCTTTATTTGAGAGAGGTTATTTGTTATGACCGAGGCTAACATTCTAATTGCAATTTTTTTTTATTAAATTTTGTACTTCCTTGTCTTCCGGTGTTATTGCCAATAATTTATTCCAGGTTCTGCAAGCTGCGTTATTTTGATCCAATTTAGAATGCATTAAAGCTTTATTAAATAAGGCATTCTTATGTTCAGGTCTATATACTAAAGTAGAATCAAATTTACGTAATGCGGCTTCATAGCGTCCATTATTAACATCCTTCATGCCACTATCAAAAAAATCATTAGCTCTTTTTTGATTTAAAAAATAAGCCATCAATTGCGGGCCATTATCCGAAGAACAATATTTTTGAATAAATTCTTCTGCTTCGTCCTTTCTAATATTTAACTGAGCCATTTTATTCCATAATTCACATGCATTCTCTTTCTGGCCAAGAACCATTTGCATTTTAGCCTTATCGAACATTGAATATTTATTTTCCGGCTCAACACTTAAACTTTTATTATACTTTTCTAAGGCCATTTCAAATTTATACTCTTGCTCGAGTTTATGTCCGGCGTAATATAACTCCATTGCATTCTCATGCTTTAACTGCTGCTCAGGAGTCAATTTCGTTTCTTTTATCACTTGGTTTTGACTACTAGTACCTTTAAAGTTTACAGGTAAATTCATCGAAACCTTTACATTTATAGTTGAATCATTGCCGGGTTTCCACTTGGGCATCAAACTTACTACTCTTAAGGCCTCATCATCAAGACATTTATATCCGGCGGATTTAATAATCTTTGCATCCTTAATAACACCATTTGTATCGACTATAAAATTCACATATGACTTGCCCGTAAACCCTGCTTCACGAGCCTCAGCAGGATACTGAACATTCATTAGAAGATACTTAGCCAACTCCGCAGTTCCACCTGGGAATTCAGGCATAACCTTCGTTATTGTAAACACCTCTCCTTGACCACAAAGCAATACGGTGATCATAGAAAAAAGAAAAACTATTTTAATTCGGACCTTCAACTACTTACGAAACAATTTTATTTAATCTATTATAATGACTGATATCTACAAACTTTTTACTTTTTGCGATCTCTAAAAACTCATGTTTAAAGTGGCGAATGGCAGCAGCTACAGGCCATGCAGCAGCTTCGCCCAAAGGACAAATGGTTTTGCCTTCAATCTTGCTTTGAATGTCCCATAATAAATCCACATCACTTTCATTCGCCGTTCCATTTAAAAATTTCTTTAAGATCTTTTCCATCCATCCTGTTCCTTCACGGCAAGGAGAACATTGTCCACAAGATTCATGATGATAAAAACGGGCAAACGTAAATAAATTCTTTACAATGCTCGTGTCTTCATCCATCACAATAAATCCTCCTGATCCCAACATGGTGCCGGTTTGAAAACCGCCATCACCAAGACTTTCGTAGGACATTAAACGTGGTTCGCCTTTAGCTGTTTTCAAAATTAATTCTGCCGGAAGAATCGGCACTGAAGATCCTCCTGCAACAACTGCTTTTAATTTTTTACCATTACGAATACCGCCACAATATTCATCACTGAAAATAAATTCTTCCACCGGAATTCCTAATTCAATTTCGTATACGCCCGGTTTATTGATATGTCCGGAAGCTGAAATTAATTTGGTACCCGTAGATTTTCCAATTCCAATCTTGGCATATTCTTCACCTCCTTCATTCACAATAGGAACCACGGCTGCAATGGTTTCTACATTATTGACAACGGTTGGACAACCCCATAAACCTGCTACCGCAGGAAATGGTGGTTTGATGCGCGGGTTACCGCGTTTACCTTCTAAGGATTCTAATAAAGCGGTTTCTTCGCCACAGATATAAGCGCCACCTCCCACTTGAACATAACAGTCATGTGAGAAATCAGTTCCTAAAATATTTTTTCCTAACCAGCCGGCTGCATAAGCTTCAGCAATGGCCTTCTCCACGATTCGTGCCACATAAAAATATTCCCCGCGGATATAGATATAAGATGTTTTTGCTCCCAAGGCATAAGATGAAGTGATCATCCCTTCAACCAAGGCATGTGGAATTTTCTCCATCAAATAGCGGTCCTTAAACGTTCCCGGCTCCGATTCATCGGCATTACAAACCAAATAACGTGGCACCCCTTCCGGTTTTGCCAAAAAACTCCATTTTAATCCCGTTGGAAAACCTGCGCCGCCTCGCCCGCGTAGACCTGATTTTTTAACCTCATCGGTCACTTGATCAGGAGTCATGGTTTTAAGCGCCTTCTCAACAGAAGCATAACCGCCATTGGCACGATACACTTCAAGGGTATTGATCCCGGGAATTTTATCGTTGTGTATTAATAATTTTTTACCCATTTGTTTAAATTTCTTTGCATCCTAAACAGTGTTGAAGGATGCCGTTAACTATAAAGTATTCTTATAATCTAAATCAGTATAACTTCTTAATTTTCCTTCTGCTTTATAATCTGCCATGATCTTATCTACTTTTTCATAGGTCAAATTTTCATGGTAACTCGCTCCGCATTGCATCATTGGCGCGGTACCGCAAGACCCCAAACATTCTACTGCTTTTAAAGAGAACATGCCATCGGCACTGGTTTCACCCACCTTAATATTTAATTTTTTCTCAATGTATTTGATGATATCTTCTGCACCATTTAACCAGCACGAACTTGTTTGACAAACCTCGAGAATACATTTCCCCATGGGTTTTAAATTATACATGGTGTAAAAGGAAGCCACTTCAAATACTTCAATTGGTTTTACATTTAAAAATTCGGCGACATAATCCATCACTTCAGGACTTAACCATCCGCCAAACTCAGCCTGTGCAATATGCAGTACAGGTAACATGGCCGATTTACGCTTGTTGTCAGGGTACTGAGAAGTGATCTTTCTGGCTGCGATCATGGCGTCTTCACTGAATTTTATCTCAGCGCGTTTTGCCTTACTAAACTCTTGTGTTCCGTGAACTTGTGAACTCATATTTCTAATAATTATAGTTTAAATTTTTAAATGTTTCTTGCATTAATTCTACATTTAAAATTTTTCATTTTACATTTTTTAAGCGTCTAATTCGCCGGCAATAACATTCATACTACTCATGGTAAGAATGGCATCCGATAATAATCCGCCTTTGATCATTTCAGGATACGCCTGATAATAAATAAAACAAGGTCTTCTGAAATGCAAACGAAACGGTGTTCTGCTTCCATCGCTGATCAAATAAAATCCTAATTCTCCATTTCCACCTTCCACACAATGATATACCTCTCCTTTTGGAACATCGGTTTCACCCATCACAATTTTAAAATGATAGATCAAGGCCTCCATATTATTGTATACCTCTTGTTTTGGTGGTAAAAAGAAATCCGGAATATCTGCATGTGTTGGCCCGGAAGGCAAATTCTTAATGGCTTGTTTGATGATCTCCAAAGACTGAACCATTTCTTCGTGACGCACGGTAAAACGATCATACGTGTCACCACTGGTTCCTATAGGAATTTTAAAATCAAAATCTCCATAAGAAGAATAAGGTGATGCGACACGAACATCATAATCAACGCCGGCGGCTCTTAAATTTGGTCCGGTAAAACTATATGCCAATGCTCTTTCTGCAGAAATGGGACCGCAGTTAATGGTGCGATCCATAAAGATCTTGTTCCGTTCTAATAAGCCGTTAAATTCAAATAAGGCTTTAGGAAAATTTTTAACAAAATTGTTGATGAGCTCCCAGGTTTTCGGACTCCACTCCGTATCAAAACCGCCAATGCGACAAATGTTAGTTGTTAAACGAGCGCCGCAGATACTTTCAAAAATATCATAAATGTGTTCACGCCATTGAAACAAATATAAAAATCCGGTAGTGGCGCCGGTATCTTGTCCAATAATGGTATTACAAATAATATGATCGGCAATTCTCGATAATTCCATCACAATGACACGCATGTACTCAGCACGTTTTGGAATTTCAGCCTTAATTAATTTTTCAACCGTCATGTGCCATCCCATATTATTGATTGGTGAAGAGCAATAATTTAAACGGTCGGTAATTGGTGTTATTTGAGCGTAAGGTCTTCTTTCAGCCAGTTTTTCAAAGGCTCTGTGAATGTATCCTAAAGTTGGAACGGCATCGTGAATTGTTTCACCATCCATTTTCAACACATTTTGAAAAATGCCGTGAGTAGCGGGGTGCGTTGGACCTAAATTAAGGGTACTGTATTCCTTTTCAATAGTATCTGTTGGCGGTGTAATAGTTTCTTTTTTACTCATCTTTGTTTAAAAATTTAAGATCTGAGCTTAAGATTTTTACTTCTTAAATCTAAAATCTGATTTCATAGTTCTTTATCTGCCAAACATTTTGTCTGACTTATCATCTCTGGTTTGATCTTCCAAAGGAAATTCTTTCCGCAATGGAAAAATATCCATTTCATCCACATTTAAAATTCTCACCAAGTTTGGATGTCCTTTAAAACGCACACCATAAAAGTCGTAGGTCTCTCGTTCCATCCAGTTCGCTGCCGGCCAGAGGTCTGTAACGGTTGGGATCTCCGGTTTATTGATGTCGAAAAATGTTTTGATGCGTACACGGATGTTTTTTGGCATGTTATGCAAATGGTAAATAACACCTAATTGTTTTTCATCTGCAGTTTGCATGCCTGTAAGATCGGTCAAAAAATGAAAATTTAATTCTTCATCTTCTTTTAAGAATTTTACTATGGCATGGGCTGATTCGGCTTTTACCGTAAATACAGCAAAATCATACAACAACTCTGCTTTTTCGATCGCACCTGTGAACGCGTTAGTTAATCGTTCGTTGAGTTTATCTAAAGTTTCTTGGCTCATCTTTTATTAATTTACTCCCGATAGCTATCGGGTTTTGTAATTGACAATTGTAATCCCGATAGCTATCGGGAGTCAATTTAGTTTATTCTATTCCGTAGCTATTCATTAAATGTTTGTATTCTTCTGAATGACGGCGGCGGCCTGATTCATTTTTTGCCAATTCCTGAATTTTTAAGATCCCGTCAATGATTTGCTCCGGACGTGGAGGGCAGCCTGGCACATAAACGTCAACCGGAATAATTCGGTCAATTCCTTGCAAAACACTGTAGGTGTCAAAAATTCCACCACTGCTGGCACAGGCTCCAACACTAAGTACCCAGCGTGGTTCAGCCATTTGCTCGTAAACTTGTCTTAAGGTTGGTCCCATTTTTTTTGCAATCGTTCCCATCACCATTAACAGATCTGCTTGTCGTGGTGAGAAACTCAAGCGTTCCATTCCAAAGCGGGCAAGGTCATAATGAGAGCCCATGGTGGCCATAAATTCAATTCCACAGCATGAAGTGGCAAAAGGCAATGGCCATAAGGAGTTCGCGCGCGCAAGTCCCATTACGGTATCTATTTTTGTGGCAAAAAATCCAGGACCTTCAAGGCCATTCGGTTGTTTTGCTATTTCCAGTTTGGTTTTCTTTATTATTTCTTGTGACATCCTAAATAAATTAAATATTGAAAATTGAAAATTAAACAATTAAAAATTCTACATTTTTAATTCTTAATTCTACATTTATTAATCTTCCCACTTTAAGGCTTTTTTGGCGATCATGTAATAAAAACCAACCAGCAAAAGCGCTATAAAACTAAACACTTCGATTACCCCTAACATACCCAGCTCTTTAAAATTGGCGGCCCAGGGATACATAAAAATAACCTCGATGTCGAATAAGACAAATAAAATGGCCACTAAAAAGTATTTGATTGAAAAAGGAACCCGAGCATTACCCTGCGCCTCAATACCACACTCAAAGGCTTCTAACTTCGTTTTTGTTTTCCGTTTCGGACCTAAAAGATGTGTTGCAACAAGTGAAACAGCTGCAAAGCCCACGGCAATAGTAAACATGATAAAAATTGGAAGATAATCTACGGGTGAATCGGTGCTCATAGCTACTTAAATTTTAGAATGTAAGATTAGCTATTTTTACATTAACCATCAAACTTTCTGAAGAAAATCATGAGAAAATTATTTACTGATTTTTTGTCTTTCCAAGGCCTTTTCTGAAGATTTCTTTATTTCTGAGAAAATTGTTTCCTTAAACACACAGAATGCACTACAAATTTTGATGCCTAGCAATATTTTACGTAACTTGCGCCTGATTTTAAAAAATTAAAACATGATTAAATTAGGGATTTTAGGTGGCTTAGGTGCTCCGGAAATTATTATCATTTTGGTAATTGTTTTATTAATGTTTGGTGGTAAAAAAATTCCCGAACTCATGAAAGGCTTAGGCAGAGGAATTAAAGATTTCAAGGACGCCAGTAAGGGTGAGCCGGACAGCAGTGAGTCTGAAAAAAAATAAATTAATATAATTATTTTGGAAGCGTTATTCAAAACGAATAACGCTTTTGTTGTTTTAAAAATACAATACGGTGTATCAATTTTCAAGTATCAAACAATTACAGTCTGACCTTAACAAGGGGCAAGTTCATGCCGTGGATATTGTAAAGGAAACTATTGAAGAAATTAAACGAAAAGCGCCATTAAACGCCTTTTTAGAGGTTTTTGACACAGCAGCACTAGAGCAAGCGAAGAAACTGGATGAAAAAATTGCATCTAAAGCCAAACTTGGGAAATTAGCCGGTGTTATTATTGGTTTAAAGGATAATATTTGTTACAAAGGACATAAGGTAAGTGCTTCTTCAAAAATTCTGGAAGGATTTGAATCTCTTTATTCGTCAACAGTGGTTGAAAAAGTGCTGGCCGAAGATGCGATCATTATTGGCCGATTAAATTGTGATGAATTTGCCATGGGAAGCAGCAATGAAAACTCTGCTTATGGCAACGTTTTGAATCCTTTAAATGAAAAATGTGTTCCCGGAGGATCCTCCGGTGGTGCTGCCGCCGCCGTTGCAGCTAACTTATGCCATGTTACTTTGGGTTCCGATACCGGTGGTTCTATTCGTCAGCCTGCTTCCTTTACAGGAACAGTTGGCTTAAAACCCACATACGGAAGGGTTTCACGTTACGGTTTAATTGCCTACGCCTCATCATTTGATCAAATTGGGCCAATCACCAAAACCGTGGAAGATTCGGCCCTTGTTTTGGAAGTAATTTCAGGAAAAGATCGTCACGATAATACCTCCTCCTCACAAGATGTAGAGCCCTATTCAGAAAAATTAAGCCTTGACAAAACATATAAAATAGCTTATTTAAAGGAATGTGTGGAAGCGGAAGGTATTGATCCTGAAGTGAAACAAAGCGTTTTAAAACAGTTAGACGTTTTAAAAGCAGCAGGTCATCACGTTGAAGCAGTTAGTTTTCCTTACCTCGAATACCTGGTTCCCACTTATTATGTATTAACCACTGCGGAAGCCTCTTCTAATTTATCACGCTTTTCTGGTGTTCACTACGGACACCGGAGTGCGCTCGCGGGCGACCTCGAAAGCACGTATAAAAAATCACGCAGCGAAGGCTTTGGCAAAGAAGTCAAACGTCGTATCATGCTTGGTACATTTGTTCTAAGTGCCGGTTATTATGATGCCTACTACAGCAAAGGTCAAAAAGTGCGCCGCATCATTCAAACGAAAACCAAAGAACTCTTTAAGAACTTTGATATAATAATCACCCCTTCAACCCCAGGCACAGCATTTGAATTTGGGAAAAATAGTGCCGATCCCATTAAAATGTACCTCGAAGACATTTTTACCGTTCAGGCAAATATTGCCGGAGTACCGGCTGTCTCAGTGCCTTGCGGCATGCACAGCAATGGCTTGCCTATGGGAATCCAATTAATGGCTGATTATTTTGAAGAATCTAAGTTACTCCGTTTAGCCTCTACCATAAAAATATGATTTTTGTCTATTTTGCTCATAAAATTATGAACACGACGAAACCATGTTTTTAAAATCTATAAATTTGCCAAACATTTAAAAACACAAGCTAATGAAAGTATCAGTTATTGGAGCAGGAAACGTAGGTGCCACATGTGCAGAATACATTGCCCTTAATCGCATTGCAAGCGAAGTAGTCATCTTAGATATTAAAGAAAATTTTGCAGAAGGAAAAGCCTTAGACTTAATGCAAACCGCTACCCTCAACGGTTTTAATACCCGTATCACCGGAAGCACAAATGACTACAGCAAAACTGCCGGATCAAAAGTAGTGGTTATAACCAGTGGTATTCCACGTAAGCCGGGAATGACCCGTGAAGAACTGATCGGCATCAACGCAGGCATCGTAAAAACAGTGACTGAAAATGTATTGAAACATTCTCCTGAAGCCATCATCATTGTGGTAAGTAACCCAATGGATACCATGACTTATTTAGCTCTTAAAGAAAGCAAATTACCTAAAAACCGAATAATTGGTATGGGCGGAATTTTAGATAGCGCTCGTTTTAAATGTTATTTATCCTTAGCCTTAAACGCTCCTGCCAGTGACATTAGCGGCGTGGTAATTGGCGGACACGGTGATACCACCATGATTCCTTTAACTCGTTTAGCAACCAACACAGGTGTGCCGGTTTCTCAATTTTTGGATGCAGATACCTTGAAAAAAGTAGCTGCAGACACCATGGTAGGTGGTGCTACCTTAACCGGAATGTTAGGAACCAGTGCCTGGTACGCTCCGGGAGCTGCTGTAGCCGCTTTAGTGAACAGCATCATCAACGATCAGAAAAAACTATTCCCTTGCTGCGTTTATTTAGACGGTGAATACGGACAAAAAGATATTTGTTTAGGTGTTCCTGTTGTAATTGGTAAGAACGGTTGGGAATCAATCGTTGATTACAAATTAACGGCCGATGAACAAGCTGCCTTTAATAAAAGCGCTGATGCCGTTAGAAGCATGAACAGTGTGTTGGCTGAAATGAAATCATAATAAAATTTTCTCTTAATAAGATGAACCCCCGATTTGCCAAGCAAATCGGGGGTTTTTAATTTAAAAGAAATCGCTTTAAAACAAATAACCCAACTTAATATAAAAATTAAAGCGGTTTACTGAAGCCACTCTCGACTTAGACGTGTTTTCAATGTAATTGTATGAATAATTTTCTTCCGGATAGATGATCTCCGAAACAAAAACTCTGGACATGGCTATTACATTAATGGTATAGCCATAATCTAAAACAATGGAATTGGCAAAGATCCGACTCTTGCCATTTCCAAAAAAAAGATCGAAGCCTTTGTAGTTCTGCGTTGTAGGACCAAAGTCTGAGAAATAAACCTGATCAACTTGATACGTGTTGGTGTTATAATTATACGTGCTTTGTTCAAAAAGCACTTTCATTTCATTTGGATCATAGGTGGTTTTGTAACGGGTAAAACATAAACCAAAAACGAAATATTTTCCCCATGGCGCTAAATACCCCTTCTTAAAGGCTTTTCCATATATCATAAAATTAGTCCCGTTTATGGTATAGGTGCCTTCGGGACTATTGTCAACCTGGGCATAGTTATACGTCAAATCCTCATCATAGGCATACACACTCTCAATATTATTGTTCGTGTATTTAAAAAAACGGAGTGAGGTACCTACCATAAATTTTTTACCTGTGGTGTATTCAAAAAATAATTCGTGGAGTGTGTTGAATGATCGATCACTGTATTCATATAACATGTTACCAAACGAGGGATGGAAATAAAATCCATAACCGGCTACCGCCTTTTTTCCCATATAACCGGGCACTTGCGAATACCCTTGAAATACGAATGCAATAAGTACTAGAATTATACTGTATCTTTTTCTTATTATCTGCAAAGCCATCTTCATGTCTATTTTTTACCCGGGTGTTTTAATTCAAATAACATCTGATAGGTTTTCGCATTGACCAGATCCTTGCGATCAGAAGAAGCAAAATTCTCATACTTTCGGTAAAGCAGTTCATTATTTTTAATATCAAACAAAAAACCATAAAAGTAGGTTCGTTTTTTGCCGCGGGAATTCACATAATAAACCAGGCCGGTTTTTAACACATATTGCGTTCCATATTTATTAATAACCTGATCAATATCGTCCGTATTTAGTATGCGGATTTTTTCTCTGTCTGTATCAAATTTTTCATCAAACCAATCGTTAATAACCGAGTAATCGTTGATCTTATCAACTTCATTTGCGTTCAATAAATTCGGATCAAGGGCAATTAATTCCACATCTAACAGCCCGGCGCAATTATTTACCGTTTCGCTATAAGACTCTTGTTTCTTATCGGATGTGACGTATTGAATTTCTTCATTCTGAGTTTCGTCAATTTTCAAATAAAATGGCTCAAATAAAATCACCTTTTGAATGCTAATGTCTTTTTTCAAATTTTTATTTTTTCTGGCGCTCGCGCCTTGTCTTGTAGATCGCGAGTATATTGGGAAAGCGCCAATATCATCCTGATTTTGCGGGCCAGGAGGAAATTTAGAGACAAATTCAGGATCTTTTAAAAAGAGATCCAAAAAAACATTTTTGTAATACACGGTATCATCAGCGTTGGCGGATGAGGTTTTTTGAAGACCGGAAATGACCTCTGTTTTTGAATCCGGCTCGTTTGAAACAACTACTGTGTCTTTTTTTAGTTCAACTTGATTTGACTTTTCTTTTCTTGCAAAATCGCTGATTCCCCAATCGGTATATTTGATCAACGAGAACATACTATCTGTTAACGAAGAGATGACCTTATTTTCAGGAAAACGTTTGTGGCTGCGGTAAATATGGTTCAATGAAAGAATGGTCCATTCGTTTTCAGGCATTTTATTGATCATATAATAGAACTGTTGCGGATAGCTTTCCACATCGGCGTATGGAGTAAAGCCATACTCGAGGTAAGAATAATCGCTGTAGGTGATCATTCCTTTGCCAAAAAGACTAATACCATACAGGCATTTAGCGATGACCTCTGCTAAATACTGATTGTTGGGGTATTTTTTTGAAAGGATATAGGCAGAATAAAACGCATTTGGATAATCCCTTTGTTTTAAATGTAATCTGCAAATTTCCATACGAGCAAGATCTCTGATATACTCAAAGTTCTTTTGCCCAAGAATGGTATTCACCCGTTTGTTATTGTCACTTTTGGCGATCATTTCGGCAATGGCCAGTTTACGTTTACTGGTATTTGGATGGGTATGCTTGGTGTCATCTTCGTGTGAATTATCTTTGATGGCTGAAACATCCTTTAAAAAATAACGTTTTGGAAGCGAATAATTTTCGGTTTCAAAAAACGATTTTTTAAACTCTATCATCTCAAATGGTAAGTGCGAGTATTGCAACATATCAAATGTTTTTTCTGCCTGTTTTAGGTTATAGGCAGATCGCTCAAACAAACTAAATCCTTCAATATCTGCTTCACTTTCCTGCTCTTTCGAATATTGACATTTTTCAATCACACGCTGCTCGCTGTTTTGACCATCATAATTCTGACGATCGATCTGTTCGTTTTTTACGTAGCCATTAATTTGATGATGTTTGACATAATGAGAAATTTCGTGGCAAATAATGTAAGCCAATTGTGCTTCCGTTTCAGCCTGAGCGACTAATCCTAAATCGATAAAAATAAATCCTTTTTCATAGCTGTAGGCATTTACTACCTGAGACTTTAAAGTAAAGAGATTCAACTTTTTTCTTAATTCAGCATTATCTTTCAGAACAATGTCGGCGATTTGATTAAGATAGCCGCTAACCTCATCATTGATTAAGGCATTTCCACTTCTGATGATGCGCTCAATCTCATAATTAGAAGCCGTCAAAAAACGATATTTAAGGCGTTTATCACTGTCTTTTTTACTTTTTATTTCGCTGATATCCTGTTCGATCACATTTCGAATGTTTTGAGTAAATGCAGGAGGGAGTTCACCGGAAGATTTTAAAGGGGCAAAATTCGTGTTAAGATTTTGTTGAGCACTTACCGATAAAAAGGCGAGATGAAAAAGGAAAAGCAGTTTCTTCATGCAGTGCTGAAAGTGTCTGGAGCGAAGCGCAGACAGAGTTGGTTTAAAAGAAAAATCAATGATGAAAAGATATGTGAAATTTCGATGAATAAAAGCGGTTTTTTGGTTAATGGGTTTTTAATGCCTTAAATTAATTTTCTAAATATAATTATTAAAAAAGTAAACAAGCAATTCTATTCCTTAATTTTCCTGTGGTTTTTGATTATTTTTACCACTAGCATGATGAAATATTGCCTCTTAATTTTATTGACTGTTTGGGGTTCTTCGGTTTTTGGGCAAAATGAACCCAAGGCCCGAAACGCTTTTATGAATGAGTATATGCAAGAGGCCTTTGATTATTGGATCATTTCTAAACCAAACACCAGCTTTCACTCTTCTTTTAAACCTTATGTAAGCAATAGCTTTTTAAATGCCAACGACTCGTTGGTTCCGTTTAAACATTACGCCTTCAATAATCAGCGTTTTAGCAAAACCATGTCGCGCAATTTTGATAAAAGCAAGGGTGTCAATTTTCAACTCCTGCCCATTGCAGATCTTGAAGCGGGTTACGATCTATTAAAAAACAATCTCATTTTATCTGGAATTGGCGGTATTCACGCCAACGCTAACATTCGTAACAATCTAACCTTGGCTTTTTCTTTTTATGGCGGCAAAAGTCAATTTCCCTTTTTTAATGATACCACTATCGCTAAAAAAAATCTCATCCCCGAAAGCGGACAGGCTTATGGAAATAACTCCTCCGGGTATTCCTTTGCTGATTACAACGGTTATATCTCTTACAGTCCGGGAAAAAAAAATGTGTTCAATTTTCAACTAGGCCGTGGCAAACACTTTATTGGTGATGGTTATAGAAGTGTTTTGTTAAGTGATTTTGGACCGGCCTACCCCTACTTTAGAATAAACACCAACATTTGGAGAATACAATACAGCGTTTGGTATACCATGATGAGCGATGTGACAAATGCCAACGAATTAAAACAAAATTACCGAAAAAAATACGGCACCTTTCATTACCTGAGTTACAATATAATTAAGGAAGTGAGTGTAGGCTTTTTTGAAAATATTATTTGGCGAGGAACCGACTCAAATCAGGTAAGAACCTTTGAAGTAAATTATTTGAATCCAATTATCTTTTTTCGACCACAGGAATATTCTGTTGGATCTCCCGACAACTCCTTTGTTGGATTTAATACCAATGCCACGCTTTTTAAACACCTAAAATTATATGCCCAAATAGGCCTGGATGAATTTTATCTCAAAGAACTGAGAGCTGGCAATGGCTGGTGGGCGAATAAAATTGCCTGGCAATTCGGCGCCAAATATATTAATGCTTTTGGTGTGAAAGGCTTAAAACTTCAAATGGAATACAATGAAGCCCGTCCTTTTACATACACACACGGCTTGGTTGATCAGAATTATTCTCATTACGGCCAGCCTCTGGCTCATCCTGCAGGGGCTAATTTCAAAGAGATTCTTGGATTTGTTACGTATCGGAAAAATAAATGGGAGTTGAGCGGGCAATTGATGTATTTGATGGTAGGTATGGATTCGTTAAGCGCAAATTCGAACGTTGGACAAAACATCTTTTTATCATACAATACTCGAAACAGCGATTATGGCAATTATACCGGACAAGGGGTTCGAACTGATATTATACAAAGTCAGATCAAATTCACCTGGTTTCTTATTCAAGATCTAAATATGCGACTTGAGGCAACTTACGTGCAGCGCTCAGAGAAAAACAGTCTAAAATACCAATTACAAAACCCTTATTTTAATCTGGCATTTAAAACCAGTTTTTGGAATTCCTATAGAGATTTTTAGTATTTATTGAAGAAAAATGCCTCTTTTTGAGCATTTTTGCTTGTTTTTTAAGCTTATTTTAATAGTTTGCTTCCACTTCAACTAAAAAGTGCCAAAATCCTCAGTATAATATTGTTAATAAATTTTGTACATCAAACAAAAAGCCTATATTTGCAGTCCTTTTTAAAAAAAGAGGAAATGGGTAAAAGTCAGTACATAATTCAATTTGGAGGACTGCCTATTGGTTTACATGATTTTGAATTTGATGTAAACGACACGTTCTTTAAGAATATTGAAAATAGTGAATTTCAGAAAGCGGATATTCAGATAGACGCTACGCTGACGAAACAAAACAACCTGCTGCAAATGCACTTTAGTATTTCCGGAACTATTGGGGTAGATTGCGACAGATGTTTAAAATTCTTTGATTATCCGATTGAAGCCGAGGGAGACTTGGTGATCAAGCACGGTAATCCGGAAGAAAGCACCGATGAGATTTTGGTGATTCCAGAAGGGCAGGATGAATTTGATGTTTCACACTATTTATACGAATATATTATCTTAGCTATACCTGCTAGACGTGTACCATGCGAACTTGATAAAGAGAGTTTTAAGTGTGACACTGAAATGCTGGATAAATTAAGTAATCTGGCTTCTGACACCGAAGGGGAATCAGAACCGGGAAATCCCATTTGGGAACAACTAAATAAAATAAAGTTTAATAAAAATTAAAACAAAAAAACATGCCTAATCCTAAACGAAAGATGTCGCGTTCACGTAGAGATTCACGTCGCGCAACATACAAAGCACCATCAATGACCATTTCAAAAGATTCAACTACCGGCGAAGCCCATTTGATGCACCGTGCACATTGGTTTGAAGGTAAACTTTATTATAAAGGAAACGTTGTTATGGAGAAAAAAGCGTAAGCTTATTCTTATTTTATTAAAAAAGCAGGTTAATAGCCTGCTTTTTTCGTTTTATAAATTACCTTAGTAGCACTGAAAAACTACCTCCATATTCTCCTCAATCTTGGTGTAACTAACAAACAGGATACTCATGAAAAAAGAAGGGTAAAAACCACCAATCTGATCAATTTGATCATGATCTTTTTTCTTTTGGTTGGTTTTACCAATTATCTTTTCTTAAAGGCAGATTTTACTCTTGTTTATTCCTGTATTTTTATTTCACTTGCTACACTCTCCTTACTGCTTAATAAATTCGAAAAAAACAATTTGGCATTTTTAGTTTTCACTTTAAATGCCAACTTATCCATTTTTTTTATTAATAAGATCTATCCTGTTGAATCGGGGGCCTATCTGTTCTATTTCCCCTTAATTGTGAGTGTGGTCTTATTAAACAATCCTTCATTAAAAGATAAATACTCATTGATACATTTTTCAGTATGTATTTTGTTTTTTTCTGCTAATTTATTTTTAGACTTTGATGAAATTAAAGTCAGAAACCTCAATGCCGAAAAAATAAAATTATTGTGGTATTATGATCTGATCATCTCCACCATTATTACCGGTGTATTGAGCTTTTTGTTAACCCGCATCATCTACAATCAAAATAAAGAGATCTTGATTCAAAATTCTGACCTGCAAAAAGCCCAGGAAACAGTGACCGCCTCCTTAAAAGAAAAGGAAGTACTTTTAGCAGAACTTAATCATCGGGTAAAAAACAATCTGGCTATCATCTCAGGCTTACTTAATTTACAAGAAAGTTCGATTGAAAATGAAGAAGCCAAAAAAGTGTTGCATGACAGCCGCACCCGTATTATGAGTATGGCATTAGTTCACAAAATGCTGTATGAGAATCCGGAATTAAAAAATATTCAGATCGCTAAATACACTTCCGGTTTGTTAGCTGAATTGCTTTATTCATACAACATCACCAAAAACATTAAGCTTATTGAAGACTACGATGATATCCGGCTACCGGTCAACAAATCGGTTCCGCTAGGTTTAATATTGAATGAAATTATTACCAATAGCATAAAATATGCTTATTCACGTGAACAGATTCCAGCCTGGGTATTTGAAATCAGCATCAAGCAAGATGGAGACAAGGTTGTACTCTTGGCTAAAGACAATGGTAAAGGATTTAGCAAAGACTTTAATCTGGAAAATGAAAGCCATTCATTAGGTATTTTTCTTATTAAAACTTTGGCTGAACAAATTGAAGGTCAAGTCACGTTCTCGAATGAAAATGGTGCTAAAATTCGACTGGAATTTGCACTCAATTAAATTTTTAAAATTCAAGCTTTTTATAGGTGTATTTAAAAATTTAAAATTGTATTATTGTACACTAGTTAAAATTTCAATAATTCAAATGAAAATTGGCTTTGATATTTTAGGCGGAGATTTTGCTCCAACTAATTGTTTAGAAGGTCTTGTATTGGCTTCCAAAGAATTGCCTTCTGATGTTAAGTTAGTATTGATTGGTGACAGCAATTTAGCGAAAGATTATTTTATTAAAAATCAGGTAAACGCCGATCAATTTGAGTATGTGCATACTACTGAGGTGATTGCTATGGGAGAACATCCCACCAAGGCCTTCTCGCAAAAACCAAACAGCAGTATCTTTATTGGCTTTAAGTTATTAAAGGAAAAACAAATTGACGCCTTTGCCAGTTCGGGGAATACCGGTGCCATGTTAGTTGGTTCGATGTTTACGGTAAAAGCAATTCCGGGAGTGATCAGACCTTGTATCACTTCTATTTTACCGAAAGAAAACGGAGGTTTTGGCATTGTGTTAGATGTGGGAACAAATGCAGATTGTAAGCCGGATGTGCTTTATCAATTTGGTATTCTTGGATCCATTTGTGCAAAAGAAGTCTATAAAATAAAAGATCCGAAAGTGGGATTACTCAATATTGGAGAAGAACCCGAAAAAGGAAATCTGGTCTCACAAGCTGCTCACGCATTGATGAAAGAGTCAAAAGATTTTAATTTCGTAGGAAATATTGAAGGTCGCGAAATATTCTCGGATAAGGCCGACGTTATTGTTTGCGAAGGATTTGTAGGAAATATATTGCTGAAAACCGCAGAGGCTTTTTATAGTGTGATCAAAGCGCGTAATCGCAGCGATGACTATTTTGATAAGTTTAATTATGAGTTATATGGTGGAACACCTGTTTTGGGAATCAACGGTAATGTTTTGATTGGCCATGGTATTTCAAGTGCGCTGGCATTCAAAAACATGTTATTATTAGCCAAAGATGTGGTTGATGCAAAGTTGAACAATAAAATAGAACAAATATTTCAATAATGAATAAAGCCGCCATTACTGCAGTAGCAGGTTATTTGCCAGAGAATATCCTTACCAATTTTGATCTGGAAAAAATGATCGACACCAATGACGAGTGGATCACCTCTCGCACGGGTATTAAAGAACGTCATATCGAAAACAATCCAGATAAAGCTACTTCTGACATGGCTGTTGAAGCAGTTAAGTTATTGTGTAAAAAAAGAGGCATCGATCCAATGGAAATTGATCTTCTCATTTGCGCGACTGTTACGCCTGACATGGTATTTCCGGCCACATCCAATATTATTTGTGATAAATTAGGTGCTAAAAAAGCATGGGGTTTTGATGTTGGAGCAGCCTGTTCAGGTTTTATTTACGCCCTTTCAACCGGCGCCCAGTTCATTGAAACCGGACGTTATAAAAAAATTGTAGTGGTAGGTGCTGATATGATGAGCCGCATAATTGATTATACCGACCGAACTACCTGTGTTATTTTTGGTGATGGTGCCGGAGCGGTATTATTAGAGCCTACTGCAGAGGATGTAGGTATTAAAGATTTTATTTTACACTCCGATGGTGCAGGCGCAACACACTTGCATATGAAAGCCGGTGGATCTCTCAGGCCACCTAGTCACGATACTGTAGATAAAAAAATGCATTATGTGTATCAGGAAGGAGCTGCTGTTTTTAAACACGCAGTCTATAATATGGCAGAAGTGAGTGCTGCGGTGATGGAAAAAAACAATTTAAAATCCGAAGACGTTCAATGGTTGGCAGCACATCAAGCCAATAAACGGATCATAGACGCTACCTCATCTCGTATGGGCATTGGACCCGAAAAAGTAATGATGAATATTGAACGTTATGGTAATACCACTGCAGGTACCATTCCACTTTTATTATGGGATTACGAAAAACAACTTAAAAAAGGCGATAACATCATCCTCTCTGCTTTTGGCGGGGGATTCACCTGGGGTGCCATTTATGTGAAATGGGCTTACGACGGAAGTAAAACCGGGAAATAGTTTTTTTTGAAAACAACACTTCGCTAATTATTTGTATTAGCCTTATTTAATTTTCTCTTTCATTCGTTGCTTGACAATTTACTTTTGCATCAACGTCTACAGATAATTAAAACTAAAGGGGAAAAATCATTGTTTAGTCTAATTCCCAAAGATTTAACAGCAAAATAATAGGTTTTAAGCCCCTATGGTTTAAATTTGTACAAAGCCCCTATTCCATGAAAAATAACTACCTACGCCATTTTTTTATCTTTTCTGTTTGCATCTCCCTTTTTTCCTTTATAAGAACCAGCCCAGGCCTGGAAGAAATAGCAATTAATTCAAGTATTCCAATGCCGGATACTAAAATGAAGGACGTTTCGGGAACAGAACTTAGTTTGAATGATATTAAAAAAGACAAAGGTTTGTTGGTTATTTTTTCCTGCAACACCTGTCCCTACGTTAAACTAAGCGCCACGCGTATAAAGGAGTATAGCGATTTTTGTCTCGCAAACGGCATTGGCTGTGTGTTAGTAAACAGCAATGAAGCTGAACGGGGCGAAGATGATAGTTATGCTGAAATGGTAAAATATTACAGCTCACAAAATTTAAAATGTTTTTATGTGCTCGATGAAAAAAGCCGGGTGGCAGATGCTTTTGGGGCCGGACGAACGCCCCAATGTTTTCTGTTTGATGCCAAAGGATTGATTTATAAAGGTGCTATAGACGATAACGTAAAAGACCCTGCAACCGTTAAAGCGCCTTATTTAAAGGACGCGCTAAAGGCCTTATTGAGCAACGAAAAGCCAAAAATACAAGAAACCAAATCTATTGGCTGCACCATTAAACGAATTGAATAAGGCCAGTCATTCATCACTGATGTTTTGGCCTCCTGTACTAGTAGAATCCTGATCAATTGTTTATCGGAATCCATTATGACGGGATAAACTTTGCAAATTTTATCTTTCGTTAAAAAGCCCTATTCTGTATCTTTGATACCAATGTTTAACAAACAATTTGATCCGGAAGATTTTTACTACAGCCCTGAAGGTTATATCGTTTTCACCGAAAAGTATCATCTTAAAAGAGGGTACTGCTGCAAAAGCGGCTGCAAACACTGCCCTTATGGTTATAATAAAAAAACAGGTAATTTTGATAAGCCAAAAAACAACACCTAATTATGTCAACACAAACACAAATCTCCTTTAAGGATCTTATCCTTCAAGGCATACCTTCTCAGTTACCGGAATACAAGGCCTTCGACCCTTCCATTAATCATGCCCCAAAACGAAAAGATATTTTAAACCCAGACGAAAAAAAACTTGCCATTAAAAATGCGCTAAGATATTTTGATGCCAAACACCATTCGGTATTAGCAAAAGAATTCGCCGATGAATTAAAAACATATGGTCGCATTTATATGTATCGTTTTCGCCCCGATTATAAAATCTATGCGCGTCCTATTCAGGATTTTCCATTTCAATCTCTACAAGCCGGTGCCATCATGCATATGTTGAGTAATAACCTAGACTATGCCGTAGCCCAGCATCCGCACGAACTAATAACGTATGGCGGAAATGGTGCTGTATTTCAAAACTGGGCGCAATACCTCTTAACCATGAAGTACCTGGCCACCATGAGCGATGATCAAACCTTAGTGTTATATAGTGGTCACCCTATGGGCTTATTCCCTTCTCACAAAGACGCTCCTCGAGTAGTTGTTACTAATGGCATGGTGATTCCTAACTACAGTAAACCGGATGATCTGGAGAAATTTAATGCTTTAGGTGTTAGCCAATATGGCCAAATGACTGCCGGCAGTTTTATGTATATCGGTCCGCAAGGGATTGTACATGGAACAGCTATTACTGTGATGAACGCGGCTCGCAAAAAATTTAAGACAGAAGAAGAACGCAAAGGAAAACTATTTGTAACCTGCGGTCTTGGCGGAATGAGCGGTGCGCAACCAAAGGCAGCAAAAATAGCTGGACTGGTTTCGATCACGGCAGAAATTAATCCCAAAGCCGTAAAAACACGTCATTCACAAGGTTGGGTCGATGAGGTTTACAAAGATTTAAACTCCTTGATTACTCGTACCAAACAAGCCCAACAAAATAAAGAAGCGGTGAGTCTGGCTTATGAAGGTAACGTGGTAGACCTGTGGGAAGCTTTATTGAAAGAAAATATAAAAGTGGATATTGGCAGCGATCAAACTTCTCTTCATAATCCATGGGCGGGTGGCTATTATCCGGTTGGTTTTTCTCTCGAAGAAAGCAATCAAATGATGGCTGAGCAACCTGAGGCGTTTAAAAATGAAGTTCAAAAAACCCTGGTCCGCCATATTAACGCTGTAAATGCACTTAGCACAAAAGGCATGTACTTCTTTGATTATGGTAATGCCTTTTTATTAGAAGTATCGCGCGCAGGAGGCGATGTTTTTAAAGATAAAACAAGCGGCGAATTTAAATACAAATCCTATGTTCAGGATATATTAGGACCCATGTGTTTTGATTATGGATTTGGTCCATTTCGTTGGGTGTGTACCTCTGCAAAACCGGAAGATCTAGCTGTTACTGATAAATTAGCGCAATCGGTACTGGAGGAAATTGATAAGACTGCACCTGAGGAAATAAAACAACAGTTGCAAGATAATATCGTTTGGATAAAGGATGCCCAACAAAATAATTTAGTGGTTGGTTCACAAGCGCGCATCTTGTATGCCGATAGCGAAGGCAGAATAAAAATTGCACTGGCCATAAATAAAGCGATCCGTGAAGGAATAATTTCTGCACCGGTTGTTTTGGGTCGTGATCATCACGATGTAAGCGGAACAGACAGTCCTTACCGCGAAACATCAAACATTTATGATGGTAGCAAATATACTGCGGATATGGCTGTACAAAATTTTGTAGGAGACGCCTTCCGCGGGGCCACCTGGATCAGTTTACACAACGGCGGTGGTGTTGGCTGGGGAGAAGTGATTAACGGGGGTTTTGGCCTGGTATTAGATGGTAGTGCAGACGCTGATCGAAAACTAAGTCAAATGTTATTTTGGGATGTAAACAATGGTATTGCCCGCAGAGGATGGGCCCGTAACGATGAAGCTTTGTTTGCCATTAAACGTGAAATGAACAGAACACCCGGTTTAAAAGTGACTTTGCCCAATTTAGTGGATGAAGCTCATTTAACGGGATTATTCTAAAAAAATAATACATTTACCCGCGTTTGTAAAAGAGAATTAATTTTTAATTGTTATTATTGTTGGCCTTTATTAATGATTGTACATTCTAGCTTATGAAAAACAAAATAAGCATACTCTTTATACTCTTTATGAGTTTCTTCGCCGGAGCTCAAACCAGAAATATCAATAAGCTAACCCTCGAAACTACTTATTCGATGGTGGAAATAAGTAAATCATTAAGAGACCTTATTGATCAGGGTGAAAAATCATCTTATTTTGATGACGATTTTTTTAATAAACTATTAAGGGAAATAGTTCTGGATAAACGCTGGACAGAAAAAGAAAAGGTACAGTTGTTTTATCTTATGCAAAAAAAACTCGGTTATGCCTTTGTGGGAATCAACTATTTACCGCCAAAACATAATTATTACATGTTTTATGTCAGTGAGACATACACCTGGCTAAAAACAAAATCCTCACTCAAAGATCTTCATTACAATACTTCTAAATTAATTGACTTGGTTGATTCCAACTTAACTAAAGATGCTATCATTGCATCGAATGCCCTGCTACTGGCAACCATTCTTAATGGGGATTCTGTTGCTAAAAAACTTGAATATTATCTGGATAAAGAGCGCATCATGACCTCTAAAACACCAAACATTTTTAATCATTATGTTTGTATGAGTGCCTCCATCTATCAAAATCCGGCAATCGTTGAAAAACTCATGTTAAATGCCATAGCGTTTCCTGACGCTTGTTTTAAAGAGGATGCCATCTGCGCCATTTACAGTAAAAACAACCCGGTAGGTTTTATTAAAGATTATCTTTTTTCAGAAAAAAATTCAGCGAACGTGTTGGCAATTCAAACAGCGCTTTGTGCATTGGAGAAAAAAGTACCTATAGCTACTTTCGAAAAAAGTGTCAAAAGTTTTTCCGCTGAATCAAAAGAAAAATGGAAAAAGGAGATCTATAAAAATATTCTTGAGAAAAAAGTTCTGTTCAATTATAATCTTTCTGATAACGAACAAGTGATCACCAAGACCTGGGAAAATGTGACCTTAAGCCTTTACACAGATGGCGCTTTGATCAGCAATTATACCTTGCTGGAGTTTGACCCTAATTGAATTAACTTTCCGTTTTTAATATTTTAGCTCCTTATTTTTAAACCACTCACCATTTTATAATTGCCGATGAAAAATTTTCGTATCAGTCTTTTTCTGTTTGCCCTCATTAGCGTTTCAACTTTTGTAGCACAAACCAAATTATTAACTATTCAAGAAGCTGTATTAAAAGGAAGAACCTCGCTAGCGCCTAAAAAATTGCAAAACGCCGGCTTTATACCCGATACCAAAAAATATGCCTACACCAATAACAACGAACTTCTTGTTATTAATGCTACTGATGGGAAAAAAACCTTTTCACTAAGTCTGACCGAATTTAATAAAAACCTCAAACTAAGCGCCATGGACACTGTGACAGCCTTTGATGGGGTAAAATGGAAAAATGAAAATGAATTTTATTTTAACTCTAAAAAAGGGGAACTGATCTATCTTATTTCTAAAAAAGGTTTCTCGATCTCCGACAGAAAACAAACTGATGCAACACTTGAAAATCTCGATGAGTTTAAAGAGGGGGAAGTGTTTGCATATGTTCTTAATAACAATGTATTCGTATCAATAAACGGAAAAACCGAACAAGTAACTAAAGATGGATCCTACGAATTAGTGAATGGTAAGAGTGTGCACCGCGATGAGTTTGGCATTCACAAAGGAACGTATTGGAGTCCGCAAGGGAACTACCTGGCTTATTATAAAATGGATCAAACGGATGTCACAGACTATCCTATCATTGATTGGAACGTATATCCTGCTAAAAATGTGAACATCAAATACCCTATGGCCGGCAACAAAAGTCATTATGTAACGCTTCATGTTTACAATTTAAAAAACAAATCATCAGTTGCCATTCAAACAGAAGGACCAAAGGAACAATACCTAACAAACATCGCCTGGAGTCCCGATGAAAGTAAAATTTACATCGCCATCATTAATCGCGAACAAACAATTTGTAAGCTCAATGAATACAATGCCTTAAGTGGTGCTTTCGTAAAAACCTTGTTTGAAGAAAAGGACGAGAAATACATTGAACCGCAAAACCCAATGCTGTTCGTAAAAAATAATCCGAATCAATTTATCTGGCAAAGCCGCAGAGATGGATTTAATCACTTCTATTTATACAACAGCGATGGAAGTCTTATAAAACAACTCACCAAAGGGAATTGGGAAGTTAAAGCTGAAAATGGTTTTGATGAAAAAGGAGAAAATTTATTTTTTCATGCCAATGAACAAAGCCCGGTGAATCAGGATTTTTATTCGGTAAATATCAAATCCGGAAAATTTACCCGCCTCACCAGCGGCAATGGATTTCACATCGTAACAAGAAACAAAAAAGGAGATTTTGCCATTGATAATTTTTCATCCTGCTACACGCCGCGCGAGTATTCACTTATCAACACCGCTAACGGAAAATCTGTTTCTGTTTTCAAAGCCGAAAATCCAATCAAAGACTATAAAACGGGAGAGTGGAAGTTATTCAACATTAAAAACGCGGAAGGGACGGATCTGTATTGCCGCCTATTTAAACCAATCAATTTTGACAGCACAAAAAAATATCCCGTGTTGGTTTATTTGTATAATGGTCCGCACTCACAACTTGTCACCAACACCTGGATGGCCGGAGGCGAACTGTGGTATCAATACATGGCGCAAAAAGGCTTTATTGTATTTACCTTAGATGGAAGAGGAACATCTAACCGCGGGAAAGCCTTTGAACAAGCCATACACAGACAAGTAGGAACAAAAGAAATGGAAGACCAGTTGGAAGGAGTGAGGTATTTAAAATCGTTGCCTTATGTGGATGCTGATCGTTTAGGCGTGCATGGTTGGAGTTACGGTGGATTTATGACTACTTCTTTAATGACACGTCATGCCGGTGTGTTTAAAGTTGCTGCGGCCGGTGGACCTGTGATTGACTGGGCCTATTACGAGATCATGTATGGCGAACGATACATGGATATGCCGCAAGAAAATAAAGAAGGCTATGCCGCAAATAATTTATTGAATCACGTGGATAAATTAAAAGGGAAATTATTGATGATTCATGGCGCGCAGGATAATGTGGTGGTTTGGCAACACAGCATTATGTATCAAAAGAAAGCGGTGGATAAGGGTGTACAATTAGATTATTATGTGTATCCCGGACATGAGCACAATGTGTTGGGCAAAGACAGAGCGCATTTGATGGAGAAGATCACCAATTATTTTATTGAGAATTTGTAACGCGTTTAAATCCTGACAGGTTTTAATCTATCATTGGAAAAACCTGTCAGGATTAGACTACTAATTTGGAAAATCCTTACAGGTTTGCCGTGTAATAATTATCTTTTACTACCAAGTCTCAAAACTAGTCAGCGTTTTGCGTTTCTCTTTATTTCTTAGATTAAAAGAGGCGTGAAATTCCCAACTCCCACCTGTATATCCTGATAAATCATTCAAGGTAAAATCATACCCTAAAAGTATATTAAAGAAGTTGTTTCGGTAGCCCGCATTTAACATTGGAGAGTCCCAATTCACCAAACCTATGCCGGTAACCAGGTGATTAAAACTAACTAAGTTCAAGCCCAAACGATTTGACCAGAAATCGTTTTGACTATTAAACAAATAAAATGCTTGAACTTGGCTTTTTTCTGAAAGAATGAAGTTGTACGACGCGTGCAAATTCATACTGAATGGTAATTTTGTTGCGCCCAACAAACCAATATCAGGTTCGGTCATATGAAATAATGAAACCCCTGCATTTAGTTTATTTTTATATGTTACTAAAAGGCCGGAGCTAAAGTCTGAATATGATTTATTGATGCTTGGAATAGTTGTAGAATTCCATACTATTCCATAACGAGGGTCTATGACGTCTCCATAACTTAG
Source organism: Heterotrichella gracilis (assembly GCA_032358255.1). Lineage (NCBI taxonomy): Eukaryota > Xanthophyceae > Tribonematales > Xanthonemataceae > Heterotrichella > Heterotrichella gracilis. The sequence goes on along the minus strand of JAULBX010011099.1, from coordinate 425,002 downwards.
ATTTGAAACATCAAGTGATCTCATAAAGTAGCTCATTTGAATGGAAGGGATAATTTTTAAATCGCCTTCCATCAAATTCAAATATTGGGCATAACTTAAAGAAATGCCATTCGTTTTTAATGTTCCATTATAAACATCATCGCTCATTAAAGAGACAGCCACACCACCTTTAATTGATTTCAAATAGAAATCGAAAGTGTTTAATAAAGTGACGTATCTACCACTTAATGAAGGCCATTGGTTTCTATAAGAGATCTGATTTCTAATTCCACCATTACTTCCGGCAAAAGAAGGATTTAGATAAATTAAAGATTGATTGCTATTATAAAAAACCGGGTCCTGTGCATTTGAAATTAAAACACTAAAAATCAAAATGCTAAGTACAATTGTCTTTTTCATGGCTTGGGGTTTTTGGTAGATTAAATTTAGTGAATAATAAATTCCTTTCCTAGAATTGCAATGTTAAAACCAGGCAGTCTTTATAGAAAGCCTTTCAGGATTACATTTTCACTACCAACTCTCAAAACTAGTCAGTGTCTTTCTTTGCTCTTTATTTCTTAGATTGAAGGAGGCGTGAAGTTCCCAGTTACCATCATTAATATCGTTGAAATAATCCAAATTAATATCATAACCAAGGAGAAGGTTAAAATAGTTGTTGCGATATCCTGCACTCAAAATTGGAGAATCCAAACTCAATAATCCTATACCTGTAACCAGGTGATTAAAACTAACTAAGTTCAAGCCCAGACGATTTGTCCTGAAATCGTTTTGACTATTAAATAAATAAAAGGCTTGAACCTGGCTTTTTTCTGAAAGCTGAATATTGTAAGAGGCATGTAAATTGAACTTAACGGGTAATTTTTGAGTGCCCAAAAAGCCAATATCAGGTTGATTCATATGAAAAAAGGAAGCGCCAATGAAAAATTTATTTTTACAATTAATCAATAGCCCTGAACTGAAATCTGCATATGTTTTGTTTGTAGACGGTGTAATGGAATTTGTCCAAACTAATCCATAACGAGGGTCTATCATATCACCAAAGTTCAGATATGTAGTGTTTAAATCTCTTTGTCCATAGGCTACTTGAAGTGAAGGTATGATTTTTAAATCTCCGTCTAAAAAACTGAAGTGTTGCGCATAGCTTAAAGAAGCTCCGGTAGTTTTTACACTGCCATAAACATTATCCTTTATGACACTGATTGCCAAACCCCCTTTTATCGCTTTAATGTATAGGTCGAAAGTATTTAAATAAGTTATAAAACTGTGAGACTCTCGGTAAGAAGCCTGATTTCTAATTCCTCCATTACTTCCGGCAAAAGAAGGATTTAAGTAAACTAAGGATTGATTGCTGTTATAAAAAACCGGGTCCTGTGCATTTGAAATTAAAACACTAAAGATCAAAATGCAAAGTACAATTGTTTTTTTCATAGTTTGGGGTTTTAGGTAGATTAAATTTAGTGAATAATAAATTCCTTTCCTAGAATCGAAATGTTAAAACCAGACAGTCTTTATAGAAGGCCTTTCAGGATTACATTTTTCATTACCAACTCTCAAAACTAGTCAATGATTTGCGTTGCTCTTTATTTCTTAAATTGAAGGATGCATGTAATTCCCAGTTACCAGCGGTGTTTCCTGCTAACTTGCTTAAGGTAAAATCATAGCCAATAAGCAAGTTAAAATAGTTGTTTCGATAACCGGCAGATAAAACCGGTTCTTCCCAATTCACCAAACCTATGCCTGTAATCAAATGATTAAAACTAACTAAATTCAAGCCCAAACGATTTGTCCAGAACATACTTTGCGAATTAGTTCGATATAAAGCCTGAAGACAACTTTTTTCAGAAAGTTTAAAATTGTAAGAAGCGTGAAAATTAAACCTAATGGGTAATTTTTGAGTACGCCAAAAGCCAATATCAGGTTGATTCATGTGAAAAAACGAAGTGCCGACATATAATTTATTTTTATAATTAACCAACAAGCCTGAACTGAAATCTGCATATTGTTTTTCGAAATACGGACCAAGTTGATCACCCCATTGAGGAACAAAACCATCAGCGAAATTAAAAGAACTATAATCTGCCGTTCGTTTAGCGTAGGCTATTTGAAGTGAAGGAACAATCTTTAAATCACCGTTTCTAAATGAAAAGTATTGCGCATAGGAAATGGATAAAACATTTGATTGAAAAGCATAATCAAAAGCGTTATTCTGCATCCAAGAAATCGCTACACCACCCTTCAAAGGCTTTAGGTAAACGTCAAATGTATTTAAGTACGTGTTGAAACCATTAGTAAGACTTGACCATTGATCACGGTAAGAAAATTGGTTTCGGAAACCTCCATTACTGCCCGCAAAAGAAGGATTTAAATAAACTAAAGACTGATTGCTATTATAAATATACGCGTCCTGTGCTTTTGAAATCAAAGTACCAAAGATCAAAATGCTAAGTAAAATTGACTTTTTCATGAGTTGGGATTTTGGTCAATTAAATGTAGGAATTAATAATTGAATTCCCTAGGCCCGCGAAATGTTAAAAAGCAAATAGGAAAACAAAGCCTTTCGGATACTAAAAACTGATTCCATGATCCTGACGGGTTTTAATTAAACAGTTGAAAAACCTTTCAGTATGATTACCTCTTCAAGGGTTTTGAACCCTTGAATAGGTGTTGTAAGGGTTTTAAACCCTTTAAGAGCTAAGCTTAAATCCTAACAGGTTTGTCCGTAAAAATTGTAGAAAACCTGTCAGGATTTATCAGTTAATTAAGCCAGCGCCTTTGCCTTAGTCATCAATTCTTCAATGTCATCGGCTTCAATTGGAATGTTTTGCATGAGATCCAACTGTCCGGTGGTAGTAATTAAATAATTGTTTTCAATGCGAATGCCTAATCCTTCTTCCGGAATATAAATGCCCGGCTCTACCGTAAACACCATGCCCGCTTGAATAGGCTCTGTAAAGAAACCAACATCATGCACATCTAATCCTAAAAAGTGACTGGTGCCATGCATAAAGTATTTTTTAAAAGCCGGCCAATTCGGATTTTGATTTTTTACATCTTCCGTTTTTAATAATCCTAATTGTAATAATTCAGTTGTCATTAAATCACCAACGGCTTTGTTGTATTTATCAAAGGTTTGTCCCGGTACCAATAACTTGGCAGCGGCTCTATGCACGCGTAATACTGCATTGTAGACTTCCTTCTGACGTTTAGTGAATTTTCCACTTACCGGCACACAACGCGTTAAGTCACTCGCATAGTTGGCATACTCAGCAGCCACATCCAATAAAATCACATCACCTTCTTTACATTGTTGATTGTTCTCCACATAATGTAACACACAGGCGTTTTTTCCGCTGGCAATAATTGGTCCGTAAGCCCAGCCTTGTGAGCGATTGCGCACAAATTCGTGAATGAGTTCGGCTTCAATTTCATATTCCCAAACTCCCGGTTTAATAAATCCTAACAGACGTCTGAATCCTTTTTCAGTAATATCGCAGGCTTGTTGAATCAGATCGATCTCCTGAGTGCTTTTAATAGCGCGGATCTTATGCATAATAGGTGCACTGCGTTCAAATTTATGCAAAGGATACTTGGCCTGAATTAGTTTATTCATGCGGTCCTGAGCCGTTTCAGTATCTATGTACCGACGGGTATGTTCGTTGCTGTTTAAATAAATATGTTCAGCCTGAAAGAAAAACGGCTTCATTATTTTTTCAAACTCATGAAACCAATAAATGTTCTCTACCCCACTGGCCAGAGTCGCCTGAGCTTTATTTAATTTAGCACCTTCCCAAATAGCAATTAATTCGCTGGTTTCTTTTACGAATAATATTTCTTTGTGTCTGCCATCCTTCACATCCGGAAAAATAACCAAAATGGTTTCTTCTTGATCAATGCCACTCAAATAGAACAGATCGCTGTTTTGTCTGAAACCCATGCTCCCATCAGCATTGGTCGGCAGTATATCATTACTCACAAATACCGCCAGGGAATTTGGTTTTAAACTGTTTTTGAATTTGTTTCTATTTTCTATAAATAGGTTGTTATCAATAGACTGGTATTTCATATGCTTGTTTTTTATTTACTGCTAATGCGTGGTTGAATTTTTCGCCTTCTGAAAAAGTGAGGATATAAATTTCATTGAGCGGGTGACTAAATTACTTATTTGGTGGCTTAAATACAAAGCTAAAATGGCTAAAATTAGATGACAGATTCATGATGCCTGTTCATTGTTGGGTAAATTAACATGCCACAGAATGCTTATAAACGGACGATTATGTTCCATTTTGGTCTTCTGCAACTAATTAATCGCCATTGAAACATAATAATTAAGAAAAATGACTGATATGCTAAGCTGTTTAAATTAAAAACTTATCTTTGCATTCTAAGATTCAGATAACATTATGATCGATTTAACAGGTATTATTTCCATCTCGGGTCAACCGGGTTTATTCAAAATTGTTGCGCAAAGCAAAAACGGTATTATTGTAGAAGGTCTGGCAGACAAAAAACGGGTGAATGTTTATGCTTCTACCAAAGTTTCTACTTTATCAGACATCAGTATGTTCACAACAGGCGACGATAAGCCAATTGAAGAGATCATGACTGCAGCCTTTGAGAAAGAAAAAGGCGGACCGGCTATTGACAACAAATCGGATGACAAAGCCATTGAAAAATACTTTTCAGAAATATTGCCGGAGTATGACAAAGAGCGCGTTTACGTGAGTAATATGCGCAAACTGATCAACTGGTACAATGCCCTTCAATCTTCAGGAAACTTAAAACAAAAAGAAGAAAACAAAGAAGGCGAAGACAAAGCTATTGCCCTTAAAACGGATGATAAAACCAAAGTTAAAAAAACAATGACGAAAGATTCGGGAAAAGCTAAAACGAGTGTAGGCGTTAAAAAAACGACCGGCGTTCGCAAAACCGGAACAGCATAATATCAGCATTTTTTCAGAAAGCCATCCCCTCAAAGGATGGCTTTTTTTGTTTAAGACACTATTTTCCGTTTTAAAGCGTTTAGTCATTCAGATGAGATTATGTATATCCTTTTTGTTATTCACACAGCTGCTGTATGGCCAGGTATGGGTGAATTTGCCTGACTTTCCCGGTTCAAAGCGCGATGATGGTGTGGCTGTGGTAGTAAATCAAAAAGCCTATTTTGGAACAGGCTTACAAGAATGGAATACCACCATCGATTTTTATGCCCTCGATCTGAATAGCTTTAGTTGGAAAGCTATTCCCAATATGCCAAATACGACAGAAAGGCAATACGCCTGTGTGTTTGCTGCTGAAAATGCCTTTTACGTGTTTGGTGGTGATGGAGTTGGCGGGGCTTTAAATGATCTTTATAAATTTGATATTCTCCAATCAAACTGGATGGCTATGAGTTCTAAACCCGGAACTGGCTGGATTGGCGCTTCTTGCCTGAATTTTGGTGATAAGGTGATTTTTACCGGAGGAAGGTCGCAAACAGGAATTGTTGACCGAAAAGTATGGCAATATTCCATTGGAACAAATACCTGGCAACAAAAGAACGATCTTCCGTTTGCAGGAAGGTGGAGGGCCAGCGCCTGCGTTTATAATGGTCTGGGTTATTTTATGTTTGGAATAGATAGTGCAAACGCCTATCATAAAGAATTTTATTCTTACGATCCTGTATACGATCAATGGACAAAACTCATGGACTTACCATTTATAAATGGAAGAGCCTACGCCTCCTTAACTGTTGCAAATAACAGACTGATTTTGTTTGGCGGAAAAGACAGTTTGAATAACTACTACAAAGATCTGTGGTATTATCATCCCGCCACAAACAACTGGCTTCAAGGTCCGGATTTACCGGCTACAGGCAGAAAAGGCGGCATGAGTGTTGGGTATGGCGAATCAATGATCTATTCGTGTGGCATACAATCCAATGATCAGAGGCTCACTGAAACCTGGATGACACATGTGCCGGTGGGAATATTAGAAAACGAAACAACTTCATCTTTTAGTTATTATCCAAACCCGGCAGAAGAGTTGGTGTATCTTCTTCCACAAAAAACAAGTCCCATTTTATCATTGCTTAGTTTTCGATTAACCGGTTCTTATGGAAATGAAGTCATTCCCCTAACGGCAATAAATGAAGATGGAAAAATTGATGTCAGTTTTATTCCCAAAGGAATTTATTTTTTATCCGTCTATTCAAAAGATGGATGGCAGGAGACGATCAAGCTGATAAAAAATTAAGGATTTTAATTACTTGTCCTTATATATGAGCATATTGATAATGCCTTTACTAGGGCTGGAATTGTCGCTCAAAGAAACTACAAAAGGTTTTCGTTGCCCTTCAAAACAATTATAAACCACATAACCTTGGTCTTCTGTAGGATTAGGCAATTTACTGGCGTAATAATCTTTAAGATCACAAAATAAATAAGAGCCTAACTCCAAGTCATTGGTGTTTATTTGAAGATTTATTTCTTCGAGGCTATCGTTAATGAGTGTGTAGTCGATGGAATAATTGGTAGTACTGTCAATGGTATATTCGTAGTACAAATGTCCGTCAGACATTTCGGTGGCTTCGTGTGGCTCTGCTTTTTTTATGTCCTCGGATTTCGCATTTAGATTTAAGCCTCTAAAAACGCCTGTTTGAGAGCGGACAATTTCATCCAGAAAAAAATGGTAACCGGGAAAGATGCGTTGTTGAATGGGCGGAGACTCTTTTTTTTCTTCGGTACAGTAAACTGTCATTAAACTAATAATTAACAGACTTAATATGAATTTAGAAAAGAAGCGCACCGTTCAAATAATCAGAGTAAAGATAAGATAAAAAAGTAAACTGAAGAGAATAATTTAGCCAAACACGGGTTTCTTTTAGTAAGCATCAGATTTGAGTAAGGAGTTTTAGAGACTATTCCTAAAACCCCTCATGATCTTGGTGAAGGGCAATCGCCAGTGTTTGCAGTTATTGTTTTAAATTAAAGAACTCATGAATGCGCCTCGTCCGCTTTAGTTACCTCAGGGCGCATTTATTCGCTGTTATAGTTTTATATTATGGAACTCATGAATTCGGCTCTTCAGTTTTTGTCACCTCTGGGCGCATTTGAGGGAAAAACAACACTTCCTGAATGTTTACATTGTTGGTAAACAACATGGTTAAACGATCAATACCAATGCCTATTCCGGCGGTTGGAGGCATACCATATTCTAATGCTCTTAAAAAATCATGGTCAATAAACATCGCTTCATCATCGCCACGCTCCATTAAACGCACTTGCTCTTCAAAACGTTCACGTTGATCAATAGGATCATTTAACTCACTATAAGCATTCGCAATTTCTTTTCCGTTCACCATCAACTCAAAACGTTCCACTAAACCTTCCACACTGCGGTGCTTTTTGGTAAGTGGGCTCATTTCAATAGGGTAATCGGTTATAAAGGTTGGTTGAATATAATTTCCTTCACACTTGGCGCTAAAAATTTCATCAATCAACTTTCCTTTGCCCATACTGGCTTCTGCATGTATTCCTAATTGTGCACAAACACCCCTCAATTGTTCTTCATTCATTTGACTGATGTCGAATCCCGTGAATTCTTTAATGGATTCGTACATTGTAACGCGTTTGAAAGGTGCTTTAAAATCTATCTGTTTGTCGCCAACCGTTAGTTCGGTTGTGTTATACAAATCATTGGCCACTTTTTCGAGTAATTTCTCGGTAAAGTTCATCATCCAGTTATAATCTTTATACGCCACATAAAATTCTAAGATCGTGAACTCCGGATTATGCGTACGATCCATGCCTTCATTTCTGAAATCTTTTGCAAATTCGAATACACCTTCAAATCCACCAACAATAAGGCGTTTCAGATATAACTCATTGGCAATTCTTAAATATAAAGGCATATTTAAGGCGTTGTGATGCGTGATGAATGGGCGCGCTGTTGCTCCGCCCGGTATGCTCTGTAGAATAGGCGTCTCCACTTCCAACATCCCGGCATTGTTCAAACTTTGTCTGATCGAATTCACCAATTGAGTGCGTTTTTTAAACGTGTCGCGTACTTGCGGATTGATGATCAGATCCACGTAACGCTGGCGGAATCGGAATTCCGGATCACTTACTTCATCAAACGAATTTCCTGCCTCGTCTGTTTTTACAATAGGCAAAGGCTTTAAGGATTTACTTAAGATCTTTAAAGAAGTGACGTGTAATGAGATCTCCCCGGTTTTAGTGGTGAACACATAACCTTCCACGCCAATAATATCACCAATGTCAATTAATTTTTTCCATACAATATCATACAAGGTTTTGTCTTCGCCCGGACAAATATCATCTTTGCGAACATATAACTGTAAGCGACCTGTTGCGTCCTGAATCACAGCAAAACTGGCCTTTCCCATATCTCTCACACTCATCAATCGACCTGCAATGGATATATCTTTGTAGTTCAATTTGTCGCGCTCATAATTATCTTTTATGTCAAGCGCATTGGCATTGGTCTTAAACTCTTCTGCAGGATAGGCGTTTATTCCTAAACTCGTTAATTCGGTTAATTTTTGACGTCTTAATATTTCTTGTTCGCTTAACTGAATGGACATTTTGTATGATTAATTAGGACGCGAAAATACGTTTTTATCTTGGAAAAATGTTTATTTCTGTTAAAAAATGCTCATTTTTTAAAAATAAATGTTTGAAAGTCAACACTTTACTGTTTTGTTTAATCTTTATTGTAAAACATTAAACAAAGTCGTATGTTTGTCTTGTAAATAACAAACCATGACAGCAATAGAATTTAATACTCGAATCGTACAAGAGAAAACTTCATTAAAGAATTTTGCTCTTAGTTTAACACACAACATCGACGATGCATTAGACCTGCTTCAGGACACTTATGTAAAAGCCATCACTTACCGTAGTAAGTTTGAAGAAAGCAGTAACTTGAAGGCCTGGTTATTTACCATTATGAAAAACACCTTCATTAACAGTTATCGTCGTAATGTTAAATCAAAACAACTTATTAGCAAGGGTGATGACATTGCCATGAATCGTGCGTTTAAACAAAATTCATACGATCACAGTGAAAGCAGAATGAATGCCAAAGAAATCATCAGAGAAATTGAAAAATTAGACGATGAGTATAAAGTTCCTTTTACCCGTCATTACACCGGTTATAAATACGAGGAAATTGCCAAAGAAATGCAATTACCTTTGGGAACTGTTAAGAGTCGTATCTTTATTGCCAGAAAAATGTTAATGGATTCTTTGTCGCATTTGAAAAATTAGAATGAGTCATTCGGGCCAAAAAGAAGTCAGCATATTTTGGTTTCGACGCGATCTACGCCTGTATGACAATGCGGGACTATATCATGCCTTAAAAGAAAACAAGAATATCCTTCCCGTCTTTATTTTTGACACAGCGATTCTCAATCAATTAGAGGATAAAAAAGACCGGCGCGTTGATTTTATTCATCAAGCACTTGAAGCCATCAACTCCGAACTTATCAAACTTGGTTCCTCTTTACTTGTACTGCATGATACAGTAGACGGGGCATTTGAAAAAATTACCACAAGCTATAAAGTAAACGCTGTATACACCAATCACGATTATGAGCCTTATGCCATAGCACGAGACGAAAGAATAAAAAATTCCTTAGCCTCGAAAAACATTGTTTTCAAATCCTACAAAGATCAATGTGTATTTGAAAAAAACGAGATCATCAAAGACGATGGCACGCCTTATACCATCTTCACACCCTACTCTAATAAATGGAAAAAAGCCTTAAAGCCTTTTTATTATAAGGCCTATCCGGTAAATAAATACCGAATTAATTTTCTCAAACAAAAATCATTCGAACTGTCAAGCCTTGAGTCTATTGGCTTTACAAAAACAGACATTGAATTGCCGAAAAAAATTCAGGTAGATGATCTGATCATACAGAAATACAAAGAACAACGCGATATTCCCTCAATAAAAGGCACCAGCCGACTCAGCATGCATTTGCGTTTTGGCACGGTGAGCATTCGTTCGCTTGTTGCAAAGGCATTGCCTTTAAGTGAAACCTGGCTGAATGAATTGATCTGGCGCGACTTTTACATGATGATCCTGTCTCATTTTCCACATGTGGCAGAACATGCTTTTAAAAAACAATATGACAACATTCCCTGGAGAAATAAGGAGGATGATTTTTATAAATGGTGTGTGGGTCAAACCGGCTTTCCCATTGTAGATGCCGGCATGCGTGAACTTAACGCAACCGGATTTATGCATAACCGCGTACGCATGATTGTGAGTAGTTTTTTAGTGAAAGATCTCTTGATCGATTGGCGTTGGGGTGAAGCTTATTTTGCGAATAAATTAAATGATTTTGATCTCAGTGCCAATAACGGTGGCTGGCAATGGGCTGCGAGCAGTGGTTGCGACGCGGCACCTTATTTTAGAATATTTAATCCCACCGAACAACAAAAACGCTTTGATCCAAAACTAATCTACACCAAAAAATGGATCCCGGAGTTTGGAAGCTCTGCCTACCCTGCTCCTATGATAGATCATGCTGCTGCGCGATTAAGAACCTTAGAGGTGTACAAAAAAGCCTTGAGTGATCATAAACAGATGAGTCTAGGATTTTAAATTAGAGGTTTATCAAATCAATCTCTTATGGTACAAAGAGATGAGAGTTTCAAAAAATTATTACGGAATTGAATGAATTGTGGGGCTATTTAGTTGCCACTCACTTTGGCCAGTTTAATAACTCCTAGTTTGTCTAAAACCAGAATGATTGGATAGGTTGGATCAAATTCAAACCACTTAGCTGCAAAATTAGGTTTAGCGCCGGCTTGGTGGTGATTGTTTTGAAATAATTCACCCATCAATAAAATATCCCAGAACAAGGTGTTCTTAGATTTATCGGGACAATCAAAATTACGGTAACCGTATTTATGTCCGGCCCAATTAACAATAGCACCTTGAATAGGTCCAATTAAAAAGTGAATGGGCAAGAATAAAAACATCCACCAATGTGTGGCGAATACAATATAAAAAGCAATGTAAAAGGCTGCGAACAATAAACGCGTCACCCAAGCATCCGCGATACGATCAATAGCCGGGTATTCCGGAAAATTACGGTCAAATTTATCTTCTACCACCACGCGCTTATTCAATACATCATTATAGATCTGACGTGTGTGTAGCATCATGTGGTAAGCATCTTTAAAAAAATGAGGTGTGTGCGGATCCTTTTCTGTATCACTATAGGCATGGTGCATGCGGTGAAGAATGGCATAAGCTCTGGCATTCAAATAAGAAGAACCTTGAGCTACCCAGGCAAAAATATAAAAGAATTTTTCCCAGTTTTTGCTCATGGTAAACATTTTGTGAGCCGAATAACGGTGAAGGAAAAAAGTCTGTCCGAATAAAGAAAGGTACCAGTGAAGGATAAGAAAAATTAAAATTACCATTTAAATGTGTGTGTTTTTTTGTTCATTAGTTCGCTTACATTTAACAAAGTAATCTAGATTATGTTTGTTGGGTGCAAGAAAATAGTTTACCAATTAAACTCTTAAAAAAAATAAACCCCTCTGTAAATACAGAAGGGTTCAGTCATATTATCCTTTTAAAGCCTCAGCTCCACCAACGATCTCAAGGATCTCTTTGGTAATGGAAGCCTGACGAGCTTTGTTATACATGATCTTCAGATCTCTTTGCATGGCCTTGGCATTATCTGTTGCTTTGTGCATGGCTGTCATACGGGCACCATGTTCGCTGGCAAATGAATCTAACAAAGCTTTGTAAAATTGTGTTTTAACAGAGCGTGGAATTAATTCATTAATGATATAAGCTTCACTTGGTTCGTAGATATAATCTGCTTTACTTCCTGTGTTTGCTGTTTCAGATGCAACAACCGGTAATAATTGTTCTTCGGTAGGAATTTGTACAGCAGCATTTCTGAATTGATTGTACACCACCACTACCTTATCAAATTCTTTGTTTAAAAAAGCATCAATCACTTTTTGAGCAAGAGGTGCCACTTTCTCGTAAGATAATTTATCAAATACAGTCGTCAAATTATGAGGAAGATCTTGTCCGCTGATAAAATATTTGGTGCGACGAAAGGCATCGTGTACTTTTTTACCAACCGGAACAACCGTCACTTCAGAATTCGCATATTCATTCTGAATCAATAAATTGGTCTTTTTAATGATATTGGCATTAAATGCTCCTGCTAAACCACGGTTTGATGAGATTGGAATGATCAACACCTTTTTAACGCCGCTATTACGAGCATATACATTTTCAGAAGCGTCAACACTCGCACTCACATTTTCTAAAATATCTTTTAGTTTGTTGGCGTAAGGACGCATTTGTGTGATGGCATCCTGAGCACGTTTTAACTTAGCAGCACTTACCATTTTCATGGCACTGGTGATCTGCATGGTTGAACCTACCGATACTATCTTATTTCTGACTTCCTTTAAACTTGGCATCCTTTATAATTTATTGATTCAAAAAATCATCAATTCAATCCCGATAGCCATCGGGACAAAAATTATTTATTTATATTTTGCTAATAGATCGTTTGCAGCAGTTTCAAGCGTTTTGGTGATCTCGTCGGTAAACTGACCGGCTTTTAATGCATCCAAAGTTGCTTTGTGCTTGCGCTCCATCATATCTAAAAATTCTTTCTCAAATTCACTTACCTTATTTACAGGTATGTTTCTTAATAAGTTTTTAGTTCCTAAATAAATGATGGCGATTTGTTGCTCCACACGGAACGGAGAAAACTGACCTTGTTTTAAGATCTCTGTGTTTCTTGAACCTTTGTCTAACACCGATTTAGTAGCAGCATCCAAATCAGAACCAAATTTAGAGAAAGCCTCTAATTCACGGAACTGAGCCTGGTCTAATTTTAAAGTACCTGCTACTTTTTTCATGGATTTAATTTGAGCATTTCCTCCTACACGTGATACCGAAATACCTACGTTAATAGCGGGACGAATACCTGAGTTAAATAAGTTGGTCTCTAAGAAGATCTGACCATCGGTAATGGAAATTACGTTGGTTGGAATGTATGCAGAAACGTCACCGGCTTGTGTTTCAATGATAGGCAAAGCTGTTAATGAACCACCACCTTTTACTAAACCTTTTAATGATTCAGGTAAATCGTTCATGCTACGAGCAATGTCATCATTCGCGTTAATTTTTGCCGCACGCTCTAATAATCTAGAGTGTAAGTAAAACACGTCACCAGGATATGCTTCACGTCCTGGAGGACGACGTAATAATAAAGACACCTCACGGTAAGCAACTGCTTGTTTTGATAAATCGTCAAATACGATCAAAGCCGGACGACCGGTATCACGGAAAAATTCTCCGATAGCAGCACCTGCGAAAGGCGCGTAAAATTGTAATGGAGCAGGATCAGCAGCACTTGCCGCAACCACTACTGTATAAGGCATTGCGCCATTCTCTTCCAATACACGTACCACGTTAGCTACGGTAGACGCTTTTTGTCCGATAGCTACATAAATACAGAATACAGGTTGACCCGCTGCATAAAATTCTTTTTGATTAATGATCGTATCAATACAAACTGCCGTTTTACCAATTTGACGGTCACCAATCACTAACTCACGTTGACCACGTCCAATAGGAATCATGGCGTCAATCGCTTTGATACCTGTTTGCAAAGGCTCAGTTACCGGTTGACGGTAAATTACCCCTGGTGCTTTACGCTCTAAAGGCATTTCGTAAGTAGTTCCGGTGATCGGACCTTTACCATCGATTGGCATACCTAAAGTATCAACTACACGGCCTAACATACCCTCACCCACTTTAATGGATGCGATACGGTTAGTACGCTTACATGAACTTCCTTCGCGAATTCCTTCGCTAGAACCCAATAATACAGCACCAACGTTATCTTCTTCTAAGTTTAAAACGATTGCCTGAACGCCTGTTTCAAATTCAATTAACTCACCTGATTGTACTTTTGACAATCCGTAAATGCGGGCAATACCATCACCAACTTGCAATACAGATCCTACTTCTTCTAATTGCGCTTCACTTTTAAAGCCGCTTAATTGTTGTCTTAAAATTGCAGATACTTCTGCCGGTTTTATTTCAGCCATGATTATATGGTTTGTATTAGTTTAATCCTTTAGTTAATAATTCTTTTTTCAAATTGCTTAATTGACGAGCAACTGATTTATCTAATTGCTGATCGCCGATGCGTAAAATAAATCCGCCAATAGTGTTTGCGTCGATCTTCTCGATCAATTCAACCTCACCATTCATTTGAGATTTAATTAAGTCTTTTACTTTTTGTTTGGTGGTTGTATCCAATCCTTGAGCAGATGTTACAACAGCAGTAAAAATATTTTTATTGGTTTTGTATTGTTCGTCAAAGGCCTTGGTGATCTCATGAATAAGCGATTCACGGTGTTTATCCGTGATCAAATTAATGAAAGACAAGCTGAGTTCAGAAATTTTGCCTTTAAAAATGGAACTTAAAACAGCCAGTTTTTTATCAGTTTTAATAACAGGACTTTGTAAAAACAATTCAAACTCACGGTTTTCCTTGCAAACCTGTGCGATAGTTCTCATGTCTTCTCTCACGGCTTCCAGCTGTTTTGTTTCAACAGCCAGTTCCATCAATGATTTAGCGTATCTGTTTGCAACTATCATTTTAATTCAGGTTTACGTCTTTCATTAAATTAGAAACAAGTGCTTTTTGTTTCTCATCATTAGACAATTCTGATTTTAATATTTTTTCAGCGATCTCAATTGATAAAACGGCCACTTGTTTTTTCAATTCAGAAATAGCTGCATTTTTTTCATTCGCAATTTGTTCGCGTGCCGATGCTAAAATTCTATCTGATTCGCTTTGTGCTTTTTGTTTTGCTTCAGCAACGATGGCGTCTTTTGTTTCGCGGGCTTCTTTTAAAAGATTATCACGCTCAGTACGCGCCTGATTTAAAATCACTTCGTTTGCCGATTTTAATTCACGCATGTCGTTAAGGGCACTTTCTGCACTTGCTAATGCCTTAGTGATACCGTCTTCACGGGTTTTAATGGCAGTTAAAATAGGCTTCCAGGCAAATTTACCAAGTATTACCAGTAATAAAATAAAGGTAATGGAAGTCCAGAAAATCAAACCGATCCCCGGTTCAATTAAACTTGCTAAGATGAATGTGCTATGCATGTGTTTGTTTTGTTTAATTCTTTGTTTGTCCAAAAAAATAAACTAAAACCTACACCAACCGTGTAGGTTTTAGTTTGATAAAAAATTACTTGATCAAAGATACTACTACACCGAAAAGAGCTACACCTTCTACAAGGGCTGCTGCGATCAACATAGTTGTTGTAATTTTTCCTGATGCTTCTGGTTGACGTGCAATAGCGTCCATTGCGTGTCCACCAATTTGTCCGATGCCGATGCCTGCGCCGATTACGGCTAAACCTGCACCAACTGCTGCGATACTTCCTGTCATTTTGTTTGTTTTTTGTTTGTTATTAATAAATCCCTTAGTGTTTTGCTTCAGCTAAATGCTCTTCACCTTCATGGTGACCCTCATCATGCGACTCAGCAACCGCTGAACCAATAAATAAAGAAGTCAACATGGTAAAAATATATGCTTGTAAAACTGCTACCAATACCTCGAGGATATCGATGAACAAAGCAAAGGCTACTGAAATTGGAGAAATGTAAATGCTCTTAAAGATAAAGATCAAACCAACCAATGAAATGATGATGATGTGACCCGCACTGATGTTTGCAAACAAACGAATCATTAAGGCGAAAGGTTTGGTTAAAATACCAATGATCTCAATCGGAATTAAAATAGGCCAGATGGCTTTTGGTGCATGAGGTAAAAAGATATGTGACCAGTAGGTTTTGTTTCCGTTAATATTGGTGATGATCAAAGTGCACACTGAAAGAACCAAGGTAAAGGCGATGTTACCGGTTAAGTTAGCGCTGATTGGTACTAAACCAAAAACGTTATTAATAAGGATCAAAAAGAAAACCGTCAATAAATACGGAGTAAACTTTTCTCCTTTTGGTCCAATGTTTTCTTTCGCAAGATCATCACGAACAAACACGATCAAAGGCTCTAAAAAAGATTGTTTGCCTTTTGGAGCGCTGGTAACACCTTGTGTTTTATAGGCTCTGGCAACAGAGGTAAATAATAAGATCAAGATCAAACCTGACAACACTAATTGTGTCGCGTTTTTGGTTAAAGAAAAATCCAATGGCGATAAATTAGCGATCCCGGCTTCTTTTTCACCTTTTTCATTTAAAGTCTGCTCAATAAATTGTCCATGCTCATTAGCGGTTTCAGAAGCATAATAAATGTTTTCTTCATAATTGATAAAACGCTCGCCGTTTTTTTCAACAACAACGGTACCATGTGCATCGTGATGAAATTCAGAAGACATGAACATCACTAATCCATTGTTTGTTTTTAAGATCACCGGTAAAGGAATAGAAACAGCATCATGCCCTTCTCCCCATAAATGCCAGGAGTGAGAATCTAAAATGTGTTCAAAAGCAATTTTTGAAATATCAACCGGGGCATCTGAATTATGATGAGCATCAGTAGCATCGTGATGTGCGGAAACTGCATGTGAGCTATCCCCTTGAACGCTCATTGCGTGGTGAGCTGTTGAATCTGAATGATGTTCCGGTTCAGAACTAAACCCTAAAAAGGAGATTAAAGTAAAAAATACAACTAAAACGCGTTGGAACTTGCCGGAAGTATTGATTTTATTGGCCATCTGCAAAATAATTCGTTCTGATTTTGAATTCGGGTGCAAATGTAGGTATTTTTTGACGAAAACAATATTTTTAGAGAGGAAAAAATGCGTCAAAAAACAAAAATCTTGTTTTTATGTTACTTTTGCGAACACAAGCGCTTTTTCAATAAACTATGAACTACTGGCTCATTAAATCAGAACCTTTTAAATACCCCTGGGAACAATTTAAAAAGGACAAAAAAACGACCTGGGACGGAGTACGAAACTATGCAGCCAGAAATAACCTAAGAGACATGAAAAAAGGGGATCTGGCCTTCTTTTATCATAGTAACGAAGGGGTTGAGATTGTGGGAATTGCTAAAGTCACCAAAGAACATTTTCAAGACCCAACTACCTCAGAAACAGCCTGGTTAGCGGTTGAATTTGCCCCTTTTAAGGAATTAAAAAAACCGGTGAGACTCGAAACCTTAAAAAAAGACTCCTTTTTTGAAAAAATGGACCTGATTCGTCTTTCGCGTTTAAGTGTGGGAAAAGTAACCGAAACGGAATTTTTTAAGATCTTGGATCTTGGGGAGACAACTATTTAAAGACACCATCCCAATAGCTATCGGAAACACGAATTAACACACATTTTAATTCAAAAATTGATTATAATTTTAGTGGTGCGGATCCGGGTTGACCCTATTTATCTGCTCAAGATAGCTATCAGGAAGCGTTCTATTTTCAGCACGTTTTCATCTATCATTCTTTTCACCATCTCAAGTATTATATTTTCAATTCTTGCAAGTTGTTTCTGTTTTTCTTCAGGCCCAGAGGCTTAATTGCATTTTTCTGCAATATATGTTATTCAGGTCAAAAAAAGCAGCTATCGGAATTATTAAATTCTATTTTGGCCATTCTTAATTTTCGATTAAATTTGAAATAAAAAATAAACACTATGCTTAAACTTAAAATCCCATTTATGATCCTATTGGTTTTCTTTTTACACTCTTGCGTTAAGACTGTTACTAAAACCTGCACCTGTAAAACTGCCGCTGGTACTGTTTTGAGCACGGAAACTCATGAGGGTGATAAAAAATCTGCTCAAGAATTTGAAGATGCTTGTAAGAAAAAAGCAATTCAAAGTACACAAACTACCAATGGTGTTTCATCCTCAACTATCGTTCCTTGCGAAATATCCTAATAGGTTGCGAATGCTTCCTTTTGTAATTATCAAGTACATATAAATATTCTTAGCGATTTTGGCGGTAAGACCCTCTGCCATTAAATAATAAAGAACCCTGGATTAAAGGCAAAATGTTTGCCTGTTCTTTATATTTTAAACAATTTGTGTATTAATCACTGAAATTGCATTTTTAAGTCTCAGGGTATCTGTTCCGGAAATAATTGTATAGGGGACCAAGGTCTTCTCAACTTCTAATTTATTAAGCGCCAACAAAAGCTCTCTGCTATGTTTATTTTGCCTTTGTTCATCGGCCGTCCAGGGAACATCGTTATTGGTAATAAAATAATGATCGTATTTGATAAGGGGTAATTGTTCTGCAATAAATTCAGGAGTGGTCTGGAATTCCAGTTCTGCCCAGATCTTCAGGGTGATGAGGGTGGTATCACAAAATAAATACTGTTGTGCTGTTTGAATAAGCTCTTCTTCGAGGAGAATTTGTTTTTTTGCAATAATTACAAGATCCTCTAAGGTGTAATTATAAATATCTGAATCATTAAAATAGTCGCGGGCATATTCAGGCACCCAATTCGTTTGGTAATGCTTCGCCAATGTCTCACAAAGCCAGGTCTTGCCGGTGCTTTCAGCGCCAATGATGGCGATTTTTTTTATATTGTTTTGCGCCATTTCATCCAACCGTAATAAGCTATGATTGCGAATACCAAATACAATAAGGCAAACACCCACATTTCTTTGATGCCATATAAAAACACATACGCAAAATCAATGAGTACCCAGGCCGCCCAGTTTTCTAGCCATTTACGTGTCATCATATAGGTGGCCGACAAACTGCAGGCAGTGAGTATTGCATCAAACAACACCTGATCTCCCTTAAAATAGGAAAGTAAATAATAATACAAAACGCTTTGAGCAAGGGTGACCAGAATGAGCAAAGGCCAATTTTTAATGAGCATCCTTGTAACCACGAATGCGGTGTTTTTTTGTCGGTTCCAAAAAATCCAACCGTAAAGAGCTGCAAAAAAATAAAATATCTGAAGAGACATGTCTCCAAACAGTTTTTGTTCGTAAAACTCAACAATAGATGCAATGACCGCAATGATGGAAACCGGCCAACAGAAAATGTTTTGTTTAATGGTTAACCAAACCCCCAAAACACCAAACACAAAAGCTATGAGACTTAACAAGGTCATTACTCCAGCTCGATGTTCTCCTTTTTAAACTCTGCCAGTATTTTCATAAAGTTATCGTAAGGCATTTCCACATTCCATAAAAAAGAATTAAAGGCAATGCCATAAAAGCCATACTTAAATGTTTTCTTAATTGATTCAATGGTCGTTCCTCCTCTGGCAACTAATTTTTTGCCACCGTTCTTATTTGCTGCAATGATACCGTCTTCGTAGAAGCCACTGTATAATTCACCGGTCATGTTATTGTACAAAGTACCCAGCAAAAAATAATCGAATTTTTGATCTTCTTTATTATACACCTGTTGTAGCCTGGCATACGAACGACTTTTGGAGGTATGTTTAAATTGTAGTTTTAAGCGTAAACGCACAAACCAGTATTTCCAATGTTTTGACAAATGGTTTTTACTTAGGTGGATGCCCGCCAAATTATATTTTAAGGCCAATTTATGGTGCGAATGAATGACGATGCGGTTATGAAAATGAGCGGGAATTTCTTTAATGTAAGCCGCCATTTGATTAGTTGAATGTTTAGGTTTTCGCAAATGCAGAGTTGTTAAACCGCTTTCAAACATTTTGGTGATCAGAGTACACTCATCGTCCACATCTTTAGAAGGAGTTATCACTATTAGTTTCATAGGTCTATCGTTTAAAACTGAACTTGTGTGAGCAAACTAAAAACACGCTCTTAAGTCAGTTAATAAATGTACATCTTTTTCTAATGCATTGCCAACCACCACCATCTTTGCTCCGGCTTTAATTACCTTCATAACCTTTTCTTTCGAATCAAGTCCGCCCCCTACTATAAGAGGTAAAGCCGTGTTTCGTTTCACCTCACGAATGAGTTTGTCAGAAATCTCAGACCTGGCACCACTTCCGGCTTCCAAATAGATCAATTGAAAGCCCAGGTGCTCAGCGGCAAGACAGGTATGAATGATATAAGCAAGGTTTTTTGGATCAAGTGGTTTTGTTTTAGTCACCCGTTGAGTGGCAGAAATTTTCTTCCCATCAATGAGCAGATAAGCCATTGGCAGATGTTTAAGTTTCATCTTTCGAATAAGTGGCGCCATGGCAATGTGTTTTTCGATCAAATAATCGGGATTGCGCCCTGAAAGTAAACTAGGCAAAAACAAGCCATCTGCTTTTTGTGATAATTGTTTTTCATCTCCCGGAAATAAAATGACCGGAAGCTTAGATAGTTTTTTAATTGTGGCGATGGTTTTGGTCAAATTGGACCCTGTTTTGATTTCACTTCCGCCAACTAAAAAACAAGTTACTTTGCAGTCATTGGCTAGTTTGATCAGATCAGGGTTAAATTTATCCGGATCCACCAACACCGCTAGTAATGGTTTTCCCGGACCTTTTAATTTTTGTATGACTTTCTCAAAGCTCATGTAAGGCGTATACTAGTTTGTAATTATCAATTGTTTCGTGTCGTAACAGAAACTTTTTTTTTAGCTTGTTTGCCTCTATATGTCCCACTATCTCGTCCCCCTCAAAATTTTCAACTTTTAAATTGGCAATAAATTCGATTTCCTTTAAGCCATATATTTTATAAAGCGTTTCTTTTGCTGCCCAAAGGGTGACCAACTTCTCCACATTGTTATTCGCAAAAAGCAATTCCTTATCATTCAGAAACTTTTGTTGAATATTCAACACCTTATCCCGTATCAATTCAATATCAATCCCGGTGTTCTCTTTTTTATTAATAATGATGGCTAACTTATCGTGTGAATGTGAAATGGAGATGTGCTCGGTTCTTCCCTTTAAATAGGGTTTATTTTCAGGGGAATAGTTAAGGATATAATCATCTTTTTTTAACAATTGTTGCAAAAGATAAGCTGTCCCGGCCTTTTCTATGTCTCGCTTAGCACTCAGGCCACGGCTCAAAGCAAAAGCCTTTAGATCGAGAATTCCAAGTCGGCTGGTTTTATCTATTTCGCGTAATTCGGTCACAAATAAATTGTTGAGGATTACAAACTTATGACTTATCTTTGTAATCCTTAAAAAAATAAACTTTTAATCGAATAACATGTCAGTAACAGCAACAAAGTACACTGCGTACAAAGTAAAAGACATCTCATTAGCAGAATGGGGTCGTAAAGAAATTAAATTAGCCGAAGAAGAAATGCCGGGCTTAATGGCGCTTCGCGCTGAATACGGTGCCTCTCAACCTCTTAAAGGTGCGCGTATTGCAGGTTGTTTACACATGACCATTCAAACGGCTGTTTTAATTGAAACATTAACTGCTTTAGGCGCAGAAGTGACCTGGAGTTCATGTAATATTTTCTCTACACAAGATCATGCTGCGGCTGCTATTGCTGCTGCAGGAATTCAGGTGTATGCCTGGAAAGGGATGACTGCTGAAGAATTTGACTGGTGTATTGAACAAACTTTATGGTTTGGTGAAGACCGCAAACCGTTAAACATGATCTTAGATGACGGTGGTGATCTAACAAACATGGTGTTTGACCAATACCCTGAATTAGCCGCAGGCATCAGAGGTTTATCGGAAGAAACCACTACCGGTGTTCACCGTTTATACGAACGTATGAAAAATGGTACTTTAATGTTACCTGCTATCAACGTAAACGATTCAGTGACTAAATCAAAATTTGATAATAAATACGGTTGTCGTGAATCATTGGTTGACGCCATTCGTCGTGCTACCGATGTGATGATGGCCGGAAAAGTGGCTGTTGTTGCCGGATATGGTGATGTTGGAAAAGGTTCTGCACAATCTTTATCTTCTCAAGGGGTACGTGTAATTGTGACAGAGATCGATCCTATTTGTGCTTTACAAGCTGCCATGGATGGTTATGCTGTTCAAAAAATGGATAATGCCGTGAAAGTGGCTGATATCATTGTAACTACTACCGGTAACAAAGACATCGTAGTTGGTCGTCATTTTGAATCGATGAAACATGGTGCTATTGTTTGTAACATTGGTCACTTTGATACAGAAATCGATATGGCTTGGTTAAACAAGACTTATGGTAAAACCAAAGATGTGATCAAACCACAGGTGGATAAATACACCATTAATGGTAAGGACATTATTGTTTTAGCAGAAGGACGTTTAGTGAACTTAGGTTGCGCGAACGGTCATCCAAGTTTTGTAATGAGTAATTCGTTCACTAACCAAACCATGGCTCAAATAGAATTATGGACAAACACGGCTGCTTATGAGAAAAAAGTATACGTGTTGCCAAAAATTTTAGATGAAAAAGTAGCGCGTTTACACTTAGCTAAAATTGGTGTGGAATTGGATACTTTAAATAAGGAACAAGCTGAATACATTGGTGTAAAAGTAGAAGGTCCATTTAAAGGAGACGCTTACAGATACTAGTACTTACCTCACTCTTCGGCTCCCCTTCGACTTCGCTCAGGGGACATTTATAAATTAAAAGCCTCAACAGAATCGTTGAGGTTTTTTTATTTCAGGCAGACCTGTAAGGTCTGGGCATTTATTTATCAAGACCTTACAGGTCTGCCCAGTTCTATTTCCCCTTCAAACTCCTGATCATCTCGCCAAAGTTTTGTTTTTTATACATCGCGTTAATGATGTTCACAATTCGTCCTGCGCGAGTATCAGCACCTTTGGCCGTATACACATAACGATGAAAATAATTGCGGTGAGAAAGTGGCTGTGAATTAAATTGCTTTAAAGCAATTGGATCTTCATTTAAACAGTCTATCAATTCTTGTGATTGCAAGGCCTCCGATTTGTCCAAATCAAACTTAATACTCAACATCGCTCCTTCTTTTTTGCCTAATTTTTTTCGAAGCTCCGCATTAATGGCGATGATAAAATTACCTTCACCAATGGGATAAGTCGCCAAACGTTCAAACTTTACATTATCCATTAATCCTTTGATGCGAAATTCCTTTTTTGTTTTTAGTTTGAGCTTGGTGATGATATCCGGCGGAATATCCACATAAGTCCAGCCTGTTTTTTCACCTTTATTCGCAAATTTTAAGATGGTGGTTTGGAAGGAATGCATAGTTTATTTAGACACGAATTACACGAATTAACACCAATCTGCAAAGAATTTAACCCAAATAAATTAGTGAAATTAGTGTCTCTCCTTTACGAAAGTCCAAACGGTTTTTTCACTTTTAGAAGCAAATTTGAGGGTGATGGCGTTGAAGGAATGCATGGTTTAATTCAGACACTAATTACACGAATTAACACCAATCTGCAAAGAATTTAACCCAAATAAATTAGTGTAATTAGTGAAATTAGTGTCTCTCCTTTACGAAAGTCCAAACGGTTTTTTCACCTTTAGAAGCTAATTTGAGGATGATGGCTTGGAAGGAATGCATACTCAAATATAAAATTAATTCTTAGTGAAACTGAGTGAGCTTAGTGTCTAAGTGGTGAAGACTAAACCCTTTTCAACTCAATCACCGTAATTTCCGGCCAAATCCCTAATCGTCCTGGATATCCTAGAAATCCAAGTCCACGATTGACATACAAAAATTGTTTTCCGCTTTTATATAATCCCGACCAGTTCTTATACATGTATTGTACCGGACTCCATTTAAATCCCGGAATCTCAATGCCAAATTGCATACCATGGGTGTGACCACTTAAGGTAAGATCTACTTCCGGATAATCCAATAAAACCTGCATGTCCCAATGACTAGGATCATGACTCATTAATATTTTAAAGGGATATTGCTCTGCTCCTTCAGTCGCTTCTTTCATTTTACCATAACGCGGAAAACGCATGTTTCCTCCCCAATTTTCAATGCCAAGTAAGCCAATTTTTGCGCCGTCTTTCTCAATCGCTACATGTTCGTTCATCATTAACTTCCAACCAAAACTTGCCTGATGGTTTTTGAGTTTCTCCAGATTTTTCTTTTTTTCTGAATCACTGTCCCATTGCACATAATCGCCATAATCATGATTACCTAGTACCGAAAACACACCATGCGGAGCTTTTAATCGTTTAAATTGTTCTTCAAATCCATGCACTTCTGTAGCAACATTGTTCACTAAATCACCGGTAAATAAAATCAAATCGGCGTTTTGTTGTTCGACTATATCAAAGGCTTTTTTAAGGGCGCTATCATTCACAAAAGAACCCACATGAATATCCGACAACTGAACGATCTTAAAACCGTCAAATTCAGGGGGTAAATTGAGTGATGGCACTGATACCTTATGCACACGATACTTATATGCACCGCGCAGCATGCCATAAAGAAATCCAATAGCTGGAACCACGGTGAAAGTCACGGCGAGTTGACTGAAAAATTTTAATCGACTAATACCTACTGATGCATCAAGTGCCTTATCGTGCTTTTGAAATAAAGAAAAGATCCATCTAAAGAGGCGAATGATGTCGTCTATGATCAGGAAACTAGAACCAAGCAGTTTACAAACCATTAAGATCAAGGCAATGGATGAAACGAAACGAAAAAAGGTATTCCAGTTTGGAGGAGGATAGACCAGCGAAATAAGTCCGATCAAAAGGCTCAAAGCCATGAAGGAATAGGTAATGTAAAGAATTACATTTTTTTTAGCGATTGAAAAATCTCTTACAAAGGTCTTTACCCCGCTGAGAAAATAAAATTCAACAACAACAATGAGGGCAAAGAAAATTAAAAAGCGTATAAACATAGTTTTATTTAGAGGTTTGAAATTACAATTATTGAATTAGGGTATTTACAAACCAATGTTAATTAATTCCAAATTCGGTCAACGGTACTTTGCTGCTTTATTTTACTTTTGATTAATAATCACCTTTGTGGGTAAATTTATTATGGCAAAAACACGGATCGGAATCATTTTTGGAGGACAAAGTAAAGAACGCGAAATTTCCTTTGCAGGTGGTCGCACAGTATATGATAACCTCAACAAGGCCCTGTTTGAAGCCGTTCCCGTGTTTGTTGACAGCTTTGGAAATTTTATTGAACTCCATTGGGAATTCATTTACAAAGGAACAATCCGTGATTTTTATCCGCCGGTAGAATTTTTGCCTGCTCCCAAAAGCCATCAGGATCAACACTTTCAGCTTTATGCGGAAAATTTAGGTGATTTAAGCCCTAAGCAACAAGCGGCCCTCATCGAAAAAATAGGTAAACAGATCAGTCCATCAGAGCTTAAACAAAAAATTGATTTTGCGTTTTTATGTCTGCATGGCCCATATGGTGAAGACGGGCGAATTCAAGGTTTATTTGAATTTTACCACATTCCTTACAGCGGATCAGGTATTCTGGCATCAGCCATTGGCATTGATAAAGCCATTCAAAAAGAATTAATGATCAATAAAGGATTTAATAGTCCGAACTACATCACTATTCAACGAAAAGACTGGATTGAAGGCGCTTCAAAAAATGCGTTTAATACCGTTAAAGAAAAGATAGGATTCCCTTGTGTCGTAAAACCCGCCAATCAAGGATCGAGCATTGGTGTTAGTATTCTTTCTGTTGAAGATGAAGTAGCGTTCATGTCCGCAGTTGAAAAAGCTCTCTTCACCAAATGGATAGACGCCAAAGAATGGCAGGGCTTTTCAGAATTAGAAAAATTTAATTATGTAAAAACGCTGGCAGATATTCGTGAAGGAATAGGCATGCCGCTTACTATTTCACATCCGAAAGAATTAAATGCCCCCATCATTTATGACCCCAATGAATTGATCACTTTTTTAAACACACATTTAAAATCGGAAGGTTTTGTTATTGAAAGTCTGGATGGTGAAAGCACTGTATTGGTAGAAGGATTTATTGAAGGAAAAGAATTCAGTTGTATTGTGTTGGAAGATGAAAAGGGCAAAGCCATTGCTCTGCCTCCCACTGAGATCAGAAAGGGAAAAGAACTGTTTGATTACCGCAGCAAATATTTGCCCGGACTGTCACGTAAAATTACACCCATCGATATTCCGGATGCCCAAATTGAAGCCATACGAAAAGAGTGCGAGAAATTATTTTACGATCTTCATTTTGATGTGTATGCCCGCATTGATGGCTTCTTAGCGAAGGACGGAAAGATCTTTTTAAATGATCCGAATACTACCAGCGGCATGATGCCTTCCTCTTTCTTTTTTCACCAGGCTGCAGAAATTGGTTTAAATCCTTCGCAATTTTTAAGCTTTATCATTCGCACCTCTCTCTCTAAACGCCTCATTCAATCGAAGGGTAACAGAGTTTATAAAAAATTATTAGATGAATTAGATGCGGCCATTCTTGCTGACAAAAACGCGCTAGGAAATAAAATTCGCGTGGCCGTTATTTTAGGAGGTTATTCGTCTGAGCGTCATATCTCAGTAGAAAGCGGCAGAAATGTGTATGAAAAATTAGCTTCTTCCGAAAAATACCTTCCTTTTCCTGTGTTCTTAACCGGAAACAATGAGCATCAAGATCTTTATCACATTCCCATCAATTTAATGTTGAAAGACAATGCCGACGACATTAAGGAAAAGGCCGAACACTTTAAAGTTCATGTGGTCATAAAAACAATCATGAATGAATGTTCGGAGATCACTGCCAAGTATGCCGCGGCGACCTCTGCTTTTTCTCCTCAAAAATTATCCTTTCAAAACTTAAAAGAAAAAGCCGACGAAGTGTTTATTGCCTTACATGGTCGTCCGGGTGAAGACGGCGCCATACAAGAGAAGCTGGATGCCATATCCTTACCGTATAATGGTTCGAGCAGAGAAAGTTCTTCCATTACTATTGATAAATACAGAACCAATGAAATTCTAAAAAATAGCGGTTTCCATGTTGCCGAACATATTTTAATCACAAAAGAAAACTGGACCAAAGAAAAAAATAAGTTTGTTGAGATCTTAAAAAATACCATCAAGTATCCTTTCATTGCAAAACCCGTGGATGATGGCTGTAGCTCAGCCGTAAAAAAAATAAAATCCTTAGAGGAGTTTGAGGCCTTTTGTACCTTGCTTTTCCGCACACAAGAAGAATTTGATCCACAAGCGGCTAATACACTTCACATCAAAGCAAAAGAAGAATTTCCGCAAAAACAGGTGGTACTTGTTGAAGAATTGATCAGCAAAAAAAATGCGGCTCATTTTCTAGAAGTCACCGGTGGTATGTTGACGCGTTATAATTCAAAAGGAGAATTAGAATACGAAGTGTTTGAAGCCTCTGAGGCTTTGGCCGATGGGGATATTTTAAGTCTGGAAGAAAAATTTTTAGCCGGTCAGGGTCAGAACATTACGCCGGCACGTTATGCCAAATCAGCCATTGACAGACAAAAAGTAAGCGATCAGGTAAAAGCAGAATTAGGCAGAGCCGCCAAGGTACTTGGGGTGAGCGGCTATTGTCGCATTGATGCCTTTGTGCGTGTGTTTGAGGATTGCCGGGCGGAGGTTATTTTTATAGAAGTCAATTCCTTACCCGGTATGACACCTGCCACCTGTATCTTTCACCAGGCAGCCATTAATCACTACAAGCCTTATGAATTCATTGATTCTATCCTCGATTTCGGGAAACAACGATTAGCCGTTTCCAATTAGGGGATAATCAGTCTGTTAAATTTTCAACTTTATTTAAGGCCACTTGTTAGAGTTCTATCGGGGGATTTGTTAATTTTAGAACGATGGAATACGAAATAAAACCACAAAATAAATTTAGTCTGGGCCTAAGTGAGCTGTGGGAATACCGTGAGTTATTCTATTATTTCACCATCAGAGACATTAAAGTAAAATACAAACAAACGGTCTTGGGTCTTTTGTGGGCGGTTTTGCAACCATTGGCCATGTCCTTTTTGTTTTCTTTTTTTCTGGGAAAAGCCATCAGTGCTTACACTACCATTCATTTGCCCTATGTTATTTTTGCTTTGAGTGGTTTGGTCATCTGGGGTATTTTTTCATCCGGACTCAACAATGCCGGAAACAGCATGGTATCGAATGCCAACATCATTAAAAAAATTTATTTTCCGAGACTTATCATTCCTATTTCTTCGGTGCTTGTTGGCTTGTTTGATTTTTTAATGGCCTTTGTGGTGTTTTTGGTGTATTGTTTAGTAGAAGGCATTTCGTTTCATACAGCAGCCCTGCTCTATTTTCCTTTAGCCCTTGTATTAACTTGTATGGCCACTTTTGGCGCCGGTACTTTTTTAGCGGCATTAAATGTGAAGTACAGAGACTTCCGCTACATCATTCCTTTTTTAATTCAGTTTTTATTATTTGTCACGCCGGTCATCTATCCCATCAGCATTACGAACAATGCCCTCTTAAGTTGGGTCTTAGCACTTAATCCCATGACAGCTCCATTAGATATTTTTAGAGCAGGAATGGTTGGAGAAGAACTTCATTTGTTACATGATTTTATCAGTGTGGCATCATCACTGACTTTACTGGTGATTGGCCTGGTGTATTTCAGAAAAACCGAGGCTTATTTTGCGGATTTGGCGTAATCCTCAATCACGAATTCAGAAGTCCTGGATCAATCTTTGAGTTTTTAATGTAACTTATATTTATTAACTTTATTATCAATCATTGCATTACTCAAATTAAAATGCGTCTCTCTTTTATTGCCATAATTATTTCTATTTCCACGCTGGGTCTCGCTCAGGGTGGTTTTACCTCTCGTATTGCTTTACCTAATGCACTTACCAACGAAACAAAAGCCATTTTTGAAACATCTCCGGGTAATTATTTAGCTGCCGGGTTTGTTGTTGACAGCGTCAATGGAAATAACATTAATCATTTGACTTTATTGGGTCTTGGTAGTAAAGGGCAATTACTGTGGCATAAAAAATATGGAACTTTTAATTTTATGTACCTAAGTAATAATTTTATAACCAGATCCTATTTCAAACACGGCACCAATATATATTATGCCGGTTGTGTATTAGATAGTCTTGGAGAATACATTGGGGTTTTAATTAAGTTTGATTTTAATGGCGATACAATTTGGCAAAAAATTTATAGAGATTCGCAGGGCGTTGTTCCACAAATGGTAACTAAAAGTATTGATGGTGGTTTTTTGATTACAGGCTATTTTGTTACAGGTAATCCTTGTTTATTAATAAAAACGGATGCTCTAGGTAACGAATTGTGGAGAAAAAAAATTACAAAAAGTAACCCGAGTGCATTAGATGGAAAAGCAATTATTCAGGATAGTGCAAGTAAAAAAATTGTAATTATTGGTTATCAGTATATGGGGAACCCTTCTTCTCCAAGCATCAATGATAATGTTTTAATCTTAGACAGTTTAGGTAACAAATTAAATCAGCTCAGTTTTACGGGAGTGGGTGGTGTATTAAAGGATCTCATACAAACCAAGGATAATAATTTTGTAGCTGTTGGCTATCAGTACTTTCCACCCACACTTGGCGGAAATAATTTAATGCAGTCTTTTGCTATTAAATTTAACTTAAATAATCCTTCCGTCCCAGTTTGGAAAATGGATGGTTTTGGTAAATTAGGTTTATATAATGCATTTTCGTGTTTAAAAGAACTAAGTAATGGTGATATTTTAATAAGTGGTATAACAGATACAATTTACGGAACATTAAATACACCCAATGATATTATAGAAAACACACTTAATAGGCATATAATAGTAAATTCCAACGGCTTTGTTAAAAAAACATTTTATTTTGATTATAAAACTAATGGGCTTACAGAATCAAATTCCCAGAGCGTAAATTCGATCGAATTATGTCAGAATGGAGGATGGATAGCGGCTATAGGATTATTCAACATATCACCAAATCCTTTCTTTTTCGTAAAATACGACAGTACAGGCTGTGATAGTTCTTTAGCCTATTGCAAAATAATGCAGGAAGTAGGTTTAAACAAAGTAATTGCAAAATTTGATTTTAATTTTGATCTCTTCCCTAATCCGGCAAGTGAAAAAGTAAATTTTATTCTTCAAGCGCCGAGCGACAAAAAGCTAAGTTTGAAAGTTTCTGATGTAAGCGGAAAAGAATTTGAAACATTACATTTTGAAGCAAACACTCCCTTTTCTATGCAGACCGCCAATTATGAAGCCGGTCTTTATTTTGTAAATTTAGTTTACGAAGGAAAAAATATAGAAACGAAGAAATTAATTATTGTCAGGTGAATTTAATAAATCAATTATCCAAACCTTCAATAAAATTAACACCATATAGAACTCGAAATAAATAATAAGTAACCCATAATAAATTATTTATTCACCTTCATCCCCTTCTCCACATAAAATTTCTCAATCTCATCCCAAGGACCAAAAGCATGTTGAAGCTCTGAAAAACCATCTACATAAGGCCCTTTAAAATAATCAATGGGTTTTCGTTTGATGTTTGGGTAATCAATGTGTTTTGGTACCGGTCGGGGGTGAATGCTGCCATCGTTCATGAAGGCCGCTACATCTAAAGCTTCCTGATCAGATAAAGCAGGCTTTTCAAGCGTAGCAATTAAGTTCGGCATATTGTATTTAATAAAACTCGCTGCTTTGATCACACGGTGCATACTTGAGCCTTCCTGATAACTTTTTGGTCCCCACAATGGAGGATAAGTATAAGTAGTATTCTCTAGATTCATTTTACCTTGTCCATCAGCTTGATGACAAGATTGACAGTGTTTGATGTACACCGCTTCTCCTCTTTTTGGATCGGCGCTTAAGCCTTCATACTTCACATACTTTAAAGCATAACCTTGATGCTTTTTTTCATCATACCCTTCACCAACCCATTTAATGTAGGAAACAATGGCATTCATTTCACGTGAATCTAAGTTTAAAGGCTTTCCATTGTGCGGACGCTCCACGCAATTATTCACGCGATCAGACATGGTTAAAATAGCATCTTCCCGCGAACGGTATTGAGGATAGGTTTTATGTGAGTTAAAAAAATTTAGTCCGAAAGGTTTGGTTCCGCTTTCTAAGTGACAATTGGTGCAATTCATTTTGTTGCCCAGATTTTTACTCACTACACCATCAGGCCCCAAATAATAGGCCGTGTTTTGTACCAGCCTTCTCCCGTATTTCACTTGTCTTCCCCATTCATCATCTTTTAAGGTGCTGGTGTCAGGTACTGAGTATAATTCAAGCTCATTTGATTTATCAGCACGTATTGGTGTTTTTACTTTTCCTTTTTCTGTGTCACAAGAATAAAAAATAAAGAGTAGAGTAAAAATGAAGAGTCCTTTTTTCATTAGAATTTTATAATAAGTGCTTACGCTAAAGTATTAATTTTTTATTTCTGATTTGACTAATTCTTAAAATTAACATTATAAAAAATCTATTTATTGGCCTATGTTAGAACGCCAAAAAACGAGTCAGTTCGAGTAGATTTTTGCCTGTCTCTTGCAAAAATCGTATCGAGAACTGTTTGTTGTTAGACGTCTCGATACGGCCGTGTAATCACCATGGAAAGGCCTACTCGACGTGACTTAACGTAATGTCAGTTCGAGTAGATTTTTGCCTGTCTCTTGCAAAAATCGTATCGAGAACTGTTTGTTGTTAAACGTCTCGATACGGCCGTGTAATCACCATGGAAAGGCCTACTCGACGTGACTTAACGTAATTTCAGTTCGAGTAGCGACGCAAGGAGTGTATCGAGAACTTGCACTAGCGTCTCGATACGAATCCCGATTACTATCGGGATCAAAGAAGCAGAATTTTCTACACGGCGTGACAGTCTTCATAAACAAAATTAACCGCACAAAAAAACCTTTCCGTTTTGGGAAAGGTTTTTAATTTATTTAACCCTAAACAGCCAGTTGAGAAATTCAACTGTCCACGATGTAAGTGTTTGTAAGGATTTCCAAAAAATCATCGGAAAGAAATCCTAACAAACACTAATCCCGAAAGCTTTCGGGAGGGGTTACCCGCACTAAGACAGTAGTTCGCTAAGAAAATTAGCTTCTACTATCTAAATGCGGCTTAAAACAGATTATAATTTTGCTTTGATCTCTATCATATCGTATCCTTCAATGATGTCTCCAACATTGATGTCGTTAAATCCTTCAATGTCTAATCCGCATTCGTAACCGGCAGCTACTTCTTTCACATCGTCCTTGAAACGTTTTAATGATCCTAAAGAACCTGAGTGAATCACAATACCATCGCGAATCACACGCACCTTTGTGTTACGTGTTACTTTTCCATCCAGAACATAACATCCTGCAATAGTTCCAACACGGGTGATCTTAAACACCTCTCGTACTTCAATGTTACAAACGATCTTCTCTTCAAATTCAGGAGCCAACATACCTTCCATGGCTGCTTTAATTTCGTTGATAGCATCGTAAATAATAGAATACAAACGAATATCGATTTCTTCTACCTCTGCCAATTTACGAGCCGAAGTACTTGGACGTACCTGGAAACCAATGATGATGGCATTAGAAGCCGAAGCTAATAACACATCACTTTCACTAATGGCTCCAACGGATTTATGAATAATATTCACCGCCACTTTTTCAGTTGACAGTTTTAATAAAGAGTCTGCTAAGGCTTCAATCGATCCATCCACATCACCTTTTACGATCACGTTCAATTCTTTAAAGTCGCCAATCGCTAAACGTCTGCCGATCTCATCCAAGGTAATGTGTTTATGCGTTCTGATACCTTGTTCACGTTGTAATTGTAAACGCTTGTTCGCAATTTCACGTGCTTCACGCTCATCTTTCATCACATTAAACTTATCACCAGCCTGAGGGGCTCCGCTTAATCCTAATACTTTAACCGGATGAGATGGTCCTGCAGATTCCACTTTTTGTCCGCGCTCATTATACATGGCACGCACACGTCCGCTAAAACTACCTGCTAAAATAATATCTCCTACTTTTAAAGTACCCGATTGAACTAAAATAGTTGAAACATATCCGCGCCCTTCTTCCATACTGGCTTCTATTACTGAACCGATGGCATTCTTTTTAGGGTTAGCCTTCAGATCCATCATATCCGCTTCGAGTAATACTTTTTCTAAGAGCAGATCAATGTTTTTTCCTTGTTTAGCCGATACTTCCTGGCATTGGTATTTTCCACCCCATTCTTCAACCAAAATATTCATGGCAGATAAACCTTCGCGGATCTTATCCGGATTTGCACCCGGTCTGTCAATTTTATTGATAGCAAAGATCATTGGAACACCCGCAGCCTGTGCGTGATTGATGGCTTCTTTGGTTTGAGGCATGATGCTGTCATCGGCCGCAATCACAATAATGGCAATGTCTGTTATTTTTGCACCACGGGCACGCATAGCGGTAAAAGCTTCGTGACCCGGTGTATCTAAGAAGGTCATACTGCGACCATCAGCTAATTTTACATTGTATGCTCCAATGTGTTGTGTGATTCCTCCGGCTTCTCCGGCTACCACATTGGCTTTACGAATAAAGTCTAATAAGGATGTTTTACCGTGATCGACGTGACCCATCACCGTCACAATTGGCGGACGTTGGATCAGATCTTCCGGTAGATCTTTATCTTCTTCCTTGATCGTTTCTAATTCTTCTGCGGAACCGAATTCTACTTTATATCCAAACTCTTCTGCAACGATGGAAATCGTTTCAGCATCCAAACGTTGATTAATGGACACAAATAAACCCAAAGACATACAGGTTGAAATGATCTGCGTTACCGGAACTTCCATCATGGTTGCCAACTGATTAGCACTCACGAATTCAGCCACCGTTAATAATTTTTTGTCTGCTTCGGCAATTTCCGCTCTCTCAGCCATTTTATCGCGGATCTCTCCACGTTTTTCACGGCGGTATTTGGATGTTTTGGATTTATTTCCTTTTTCACTTAAACGAGCAAGAGTCTCTTTAATTTGTGCCTGAATTTCTTCTTCCGTTAATTCATGACGCGGTTTTCCGGGAGTAGTCGCAGATCCACCTGCCGGTTTCTTAGCGCGAGGGTCTCCGTATTTTTCTTTTGCACGTTCGCGCGCAATAGCCGATTGTTCTTTACCAACCTTTTTGATCTCTTCTTGCGAAAGACCGCCTTTACGAATACGTTTGCGTTTTTTCTTATCTGCCGCGCTGTTTGCATTCGCTGCCGCCGATTTTTTCGGTGATTCCTTTGCAACTGGTAACTCTACTCTTCCAAGGATCTTTGGTCCTTCTAATTTCTCGTATTTTGTCTCTAAAAATTCTTCTTTCGCCTCTTCCTTCACTTCCACCTGTTCCTCAACTACTGCAATCGGAGCACTTTCTTCTTTTTTCGTTTCAGGCTCTTCTGTCTTTTTTGATTTTGAAGGTGTTTCCGTTTTGCTTGCCGTTAGTTTCTCGTCATCTTTCTCTTTCTTGGTTTTTTTGTCCGGCTTCGTTTTAAGATTCATCGAATCGAGATCTAACTTACCAATGACCTTTGGTCCGTCTACTGCTTCAGGAGTTTTAGCGGCAATTGGTTTTTCAATGACAGGTTCGGCCGCCTTTTTTTCAGGGGTTTCTACTGAGGCTTTCGGTAAAGTCAGATCCTTGATCACCAGCTCAGCTGTCTCTGTTTCAGGATTTTTCTTCGGCTTGATCTCATCCAGAACGATCGTTTCCCTTTTTACTTTATTGGCATGTTGGGCAACACTTTCTGCTTCTTCACGCGCGGATTTGTCACTAGAGAATTCCTTTAGCAACAGGGTATACTCCTCATCGCCGATCTTGGCATTTGGGTTACTCTCTACTGGATGGCCTTTAGTGCCAAGGAATTCAACGATCTTTCCAAGGGAAAGATTGAACTCTTTTGCCACTTTGCTCAATCTAAGTGTTTTAGATCCTTCTGACATACTTTAATTTAATCTTATTAGTTAATAATTCGGCTTTTTAAGGAAACCGAAAACCTTCCTTCATTGGCGGTCTTATTCTTCAAATTCCGCACTCAACACTTCACGCACGCTTCTAATGGTATCTTCTTCAATACCTGTGCGGCGAACTAATTCTTCTTCGCTCAATTCTAAAACCGACTTCGCTGTATCACAACCAATGGCTTTTAATTGCTCAATGATCTGTGCTTCTATTTCATCTGAAAATTCTTCTAAGTCAACGTCTTCGGTTTCAACATCAATGTCAGAATCTCTGAACACATCAATTTCGTATCCGGTTAGTTTTCCGGCTAATTTAATGTTAAAGCCTCCTTTTCCGATGGCCAGACTGATTTGATCAGGTTTTAAGAAAACTTCTGCACGCTTGGTTTCATCATCTAATTTAATAGTGGTGATTTTTGCAGGACTAAGCGCACGTTGAATAAGTAAGGTTGGATTGCTGGTGAAATTAATCACGTCGATGTTTTCGTTCTTTAATTCACGAACAATACCATGTATTCTTGATCCTTTCATTCCAACACAAGCTCCTACCGGATCAATTCTGTCATCATAGCTTTCTACGGCAACCTTAGCTCTTTCGCCCGGTTCACGTACAATCTTTTTAATCGTAATTAAACCATCAAAAATTTCAGGCACTTCTGTTTCAAATAATCTCTCTAAGAAAACAGGTGATGTACGCGAAACAATGATTGATGGTGTACCATTTTTTAATTCCACTTTTGAAACAACTGCTTTTACTGTGTCTCCTTTTTTAAAGAAGTCAGAAGGAATTTGTTCTGTTTTTGGTAACAGCAATTCATTGCCTTCGTCATCCATTAACATGATCTCTTTTTTCCAAACCTGATACACTTCAGCCGTAATCACATCTCCAACTTTTTCTTTGTATTTATTGTAGATCTCACTCTTCTCAAGTTCTAATACCTTTTGTACTAAATTCTGACGAACGGATAATACGGCACGGCGGCCAAAATCTTCTAATTTTACTTTTTCAGAAACATCTTCCCCAATTTCAAAATCAGGTTCAATTTTTTGAGCATCGCTGAAACTAATGTGTTTGTTCTCATCAAAATCAAATGAATCTTCGGCAAATTCATCATCCACAATGCGGCGATTTTTATAAATTTCTACGTCACCCTTATCAGGGTTTACAATGATGTCAAAATTTTTGTCGCTGCCGTATTTTTTAATTAGCATGCTACGAAAAACATCTTCAATGATCGTCATTAACGTTGCGCGGTCGATGTTCTTTATGTCTTTAAATTCTGAAAACGACTCAATTAGGTTTACGCCTTCCATGGTTTTTGTTTTTTTATGTGTTATTTAATTAGGTTTCAGATCCTTCGATGTTATCGAAAATACTCTTCAACCGGTTAATACTTCAGTTTAATTTTTGATTCTTTTATGGTAATGTGTGGTATGATATGTTTTTTTATGACTGTGATTTTTCCCTTACCTATGGGTTTGTTTTCACGAACGCTGTACTCCAAGGTTATTTCTTTCTCATTGCTCGATACAAGCTCCCCTTCTAATTTGGTGCCGTCTGTTAACTGAACTTCAAAGGTACGTCCAACTCCCACGTGTTTAGTGTATTGTCGGGGCAAGATCAAAGGTGTTGTAGCGCCATGAGAACTAACATCTAAAGCGTAATCTTCTTTATCACGATCTAAACTTCCCTCAATGGCTCTGCTTAAGCCAACACAATCTTTTATGGTAACGCCTTCATCACCATCAATAAACACATTGATCTGATTGTCTGAACCAATCCTAATGCCGGTAACAAAGATGCTGCTACCTGCTAAATGCTGGTTGGCAAGCTGTAAAATATGTTCTTTTTTTATCAAAATTTTCGCCAATAAAATAGGGGACTTTAGTCCCCTACCCGTTCAATCTTATTTTCAGGCGACAAATATAAGCATTTATTTGTCATCTGCAAAAACAAAATTCTGATAAAAATGGGGCACTTAACCAACCTTTTGCCTTCGAGAAACGTGTAAATGTTAGAGAACCACAAAAGATAAATGAAAAAAGGAACCATTAAAACCATTCTGATCTTAGTAAGCCTGTTATTTCTTAACATTGAAGCAGCGCACGCCGGACTAATAGGGAAGATCAAGATATACATTCACCACGAATTCACCGATCTGCAACTCGTTTATAGCATTTTTAGCCTTGGGGCCATTAGTTTTATTCTCTATGTTATTCTCGCTCCGGTAGAAATTGGAAAACAAAAAAGAGGCTGGTTAAGTTATTATTCGTATTCCCCTTCTCGTCACAAGTATCAGAGTAAAAGAGACAGCATCCGCAAAATCGAAGAAATTCTTACGAACAGGCCAATTACACAATAGGTTCATTAACAAACAGTTAGAATTATTAGATTCTTTTACCCTATCCATTTCGTTAAAAATACTTGGTAATTATTGCTTTAAAGTTTTGTTTTAACAGCGATATTTTTATTTTTGTGCAAAATTTTTAAATCTAAAATAATGTCTGACATTGCAAACAAAGTAAAATCAATCATCGTTGATAAATTAGGTGTTGATGAAAAAGAAGTAACTCCAAGCGCGAGCTTTACTAATGATTTAGGAGCTGATTCATTGGATACGGTTGAGTTAATCATGGAATTCGAAAAAGAATTTAACATTGCAATTCCGGATGAACAAGCTGAAAAAATTGGAACTGTGGGCGATGCCATCTCTTATATTGAGGCGAACGCTAAAAACTAATTTTACCATATGCAATTAAAACGTGTAGTAGTTACAGGTCTCGGAGCTGTAACCCCATTAGGCAATAGTGTAAATGACTATTGGAACAATTTAATAAATGGTGTTAGCGGAGCTGCGCCTATTACACGTTTTGATGCATCTAAATTCAAAACCCGCTTTGCCTGCGAAGTGAAAGGTTTTAATCCGGAAGATTATTTCGATAAAAAAGAAGCCAGAAAACTGGATGCATACTCGTGGTACGGGATAGCTGCCAGTGTTCAAGCTGTTGCCGATAGCGGCATTGATGGCGAAGGAATCGATAAAAACGAAGTTGGTGTGATCTGGGGTAGCGGTATTGGAGGTTTAGATACTTTTCAGGCTGAAACCTTTGCTTTTGCTAAAGGCGACGGGACACCGCGTTTTAATCCCTTTTTTATTCCAAAAATGATCGCGGATATTTGTTCAGGACACATTTCCATTCGTTTTGGATTCAGAGGCCCTAATTTTACTACCGTTTCTGCTTGTGCTTCTTCAACCTCAGCTTTAATTGATGCGTTTACTTACATCCGTATGGGAAAAGCAAATGCCATTATAACCGGTGGATCTGAAGCTGCTATCAATGAAAGTGGTATTGGTGGTTTTAACGCCGTTCAGGCTATGAGTACCCGAAATGATAATCCTCAGGGCGCTTCTCGTCCATACGATAAAGACCGTGATGGTTTTGTATTGGGAGAAGGCGGAGTAGCCTTGGTATTAGAAGAATTAGAACATGCCCAAGCAAGAGGGGCAAAAATTTATGCTGAAATTATTGGTGGTGGAATGAGCGGAGACGCTTATCACATTACTGCTCCTCATCCTGATGGATTAGGCGCCACTTTGGTCATGCAAAGAGCACTCAAAGATGCCGAAATTAGTCCTTCAGAAGTGGATTATATCAACACACATGGTACCAGCACGCCTCTGGGCGATGGTGCCGAATTAAAAGCCATTGTTAACGTATTTGGTGAACAGGCTTACAAAATGAACATTAGTTCAACCAAATCAATGACCGGTCACTTATTAGGTGCTGCCGGAGCTATTGAAGGCTTGGCTACCATTTTGGCCATTAAGAACGACATTGCTCCTCCAACAATTAATTTTGTGACGCCTGATCCTGAGATCGATCCTAAATTAAATCTGACGTTCAATAAAGCACAAAAACGCCCGATCAATGTAGCCATCAGCAATACCTTTGGTTTTGGCGGACATAATGCGGCCATTGTCAT
This sequence comes from Heterotrichella gracilis, assembly GCA_032358255.1. Lineage (NCBI taxonomy): Eukaryota > Xanthophyceae > Tribonematales > Xanthonemataceae > Heterotrichella > Heterotrichella gracilis. The sequence continues at coordinate 386,216 of JAULBX010011099.1, read as the reverse complement.
TAAGAAATTTAATCCCTAAGTCTTGGCTCTTAAAAAACTATTAGCGCTCTTTACTGCAAAAAGTAGTACCGGCGATAAGAGTTTTAAAAATTGGATCAAATCAACCACGGGTTATTCTCCAAAAAATCTATCCCTTTATCAACAAGCCTTTTTTCACAGCAGTGTTTCTGTGAAAAGAAGTGGCACCACTATTAGCAATGAACGTTTAGAGTTTTTAGGAGACGCCATATTAGGCGCCGTTATTGCCGATCACCTATTCAGTATTTACCCCTTTAAAGACGAAGGTTTTCTTACTCAATTAAGAAGTAAAATTGTAAACGGACAAAATTTAAAAGAACTTGCGCTTAAGTTTGGGTTCAATCATTATTTAAAAGCCAGTCTTACCAAAGATGAAAAAACAAAGTCAAGCGCATACGGCGATGCCTTTGAAGCCTTTATTGGCGCTGTTTATCTAGACATGGGCTATCTTAAAACAAAACGCTTCATTCTTTCAAGAATTGTGAAGACGCACTTAGATATTGATACCCTTGCCAAAACAAACGACGATTACAAAAGTCAATTACAGATCTATTGTCAAAAAAATAAATATAAACTGGAATACAAAGTTTTAAGTGAAGAAAAACAAAGTGCCGGCAAATCGTATATCATTGAAGTCATCATTAATGAAAAAGCTTATACCCGCTTTGAAAGTTATAGTAAGCGTGTGGCCGAACAAAAAGCCGCGCAACTAACATTAGAGATCTTAACAAAAGAAATTGGCTAAACATTTTTTACATAACCCTTCTGAAGACCAAGATTATGTGTTAATTGGTATTAACTGCCTTGAGAACCAATATGTACTCAGCAGTTTAATTAGCGATGTGTTAAAGATAGATCTCTTTTTAAGTGATTATATTCCCTTTAATCTCAAGGAGGGCCGTGTCTTTAATTTTTCACTTTATAGGTACTCTGATGAAGATATGGGTCTGGACTATTTTTTGATTTCAAACACCAGTAATTTTGAAGAACCCAATCTCAACCTGAGTCAAAACAATGACCTCTTTGCCGGTCAGGATGTTGATGAAAGTGTTAAACTCATTCACGAATTACCAAAAACAGATTACTTTTTGATCATGAAAGGGGAAGATCTGCATAATTATCAGTTTAAAGTGATTGAAAAACTAAAAACGCAGGAAGAAATCATCCAGATTCAGGCCATCGAACCGAAAGAATTACCAAGCAGAAGAAATTTGATCTTTTAGTTCTTTGCTCTTTGTTTTCTAAATATCTTTACATGATGGAAGAGGCAGAAAATTATATCTATCAACTTCGTGAAGATTTTACAAAAGGAAGCTTAAGTGAAAGTGATGTGAATGCCGATCCGGCAAAACAATTCTCTGTTTGGTTCAAACAGGCCATTGAAGCCAAGGTTCCCGAAGTTCAGGCAATGCATCTCTCCAGCGTTTCTGCCGAGGGCAAACCAAGCGGTCGCATTGTGTATTTAAGGGAATATGATGCCGGTAGCTTTTGGTTCTATACCAATTACCAATCCAAAAAAGCACAAGAATTAAACGCCAATCCGTTTGCCAGTCTCACTTTTTTTTGGCCTGAATTAGAAAGACAAATTAGACTGGAAGGTTCGGTAGAAAAAGCAGGGCCTGAATACAGTGATGCTTACTTTAACGCCAGACCCTATGAATCAAAACTAGGTGCCTGGGCAAGTCAGCAAAGTCAAAAATTAAACAGCAGAACTGAACTAGAACAGCGCTTGGAAAAATTAAAAAAAGAAATGCCGGCAGATCGCATTACCCGACCTCCTTTTTGGGGTGGATATGTTTTTAAAGCCACTTATTATGAGTTTTGGCAAGGCAGAAAAAGCCGACTGCATGATAGGATCAGTTACGAATTAAAAGATAATAACTGGGAAATAATTAGATTAGCCCCTTAACACCACACTATGACAAAACAAACTAAAATAGATCAATTTGACGCAAATGGTATTGGCCAGCTTAACGACGGCATGTTTGGCTTGCCGTTTACTCTGGATGAATGTGAAACCGTATTAATTCCTGTGCCCTGGGAAGTCACCGTAAGTTATGGCGGCGGAACTGCCGAAGGCCCAAAAGCCATTTTAGACGCAAGTTACCAGGTTGATCTGCTGGATCCTCTCGTAAAAGATGCCTGGAAAAAAGGGATAGGCATGGATGAGATCAATGAAGAGATAAAAACAAAAAGTGAAGTGTTGCGGCAATCTGCCGAACGTTATATAGACGCATTAGCAAATGGCGCTAAAGAAACCAAACCTGAATTGCAGGAAATTTCACAACACATTAAAGAAGAATGTTTGTGGCTGAACGCCTGGGTTAAAAAACGGGCATTACATTTCTTAAATCAGAATAAACATGTAGGCTTAATTGGCGGCGACCATTCAACCCCTTTAGGCATGATGCAGGCGCTTTCTGAGAAATTTGAAAAATTTGCCATCCTGCAAATTGATGCACACGCCGATCTTAGAAATGCTTATGAAGGGTTTGAGTTTTCTCACGCTTCTATCATGTACAACGCCCTTAAAATAAAGGAAGTAGAGAAGTTAGTACAAGTAGGTATCCGCGACTTTTGTGAAGAAGAACTTGATTTAATAAATGAAAGTAATGGCAGAATAAAAACCTTTTTTGATCGCGATATCAAATATGCTTTATTTAACGGCGATAGCTGGGACCGAATTTGTAATCGTATTGTGAAAGAATTACCTCAACACATTTACTTAAGTTTCGATATCGACGGATTGGACCCAAAATTATGTCCTAATACCGGAACTCCTGTTGCCGGCGGTTTTGAGACAGAACAGGTTTTATTTCTTTTAGAAAAAATTGTAAATAGCGGAAGAAAGATCATTGCGTTTGACCTGAATGAAGTAAGTCCGGGTAAAGATGGCGGTGATTGGGATGCCAATGTAGCAGCACGATTATTATACCGCATTGCTAACCTGGTTGCCTTCAGTCAGAGAAATTAATAAACTGAAGGAACCAATGACTTTTTAGACTTTTATTTTAATATTCAATTCGTGTGAAGCTCGTCTCCTTATATTTTCTAAGTTTTTTACTTTTAAGTTCTTCACTTTATTCAAAAAAAATGAAAGAAGGCATATACCGTGGTCTTTTATACTTGCAACCTGAGAAGGGAATTGAATTGCCTTTTAATTTTACTTTTAAGTACAAAGGAAAAAAGCCTATTATTACCATACACAACGCCGATGAACGCATTGTGGTGGATGAAATTATCATAAAAGGCGATTCGGTTAATTTTAAAATGCCCGTTTTTGATACCGAATTCAAATGCGTCCGTGTTGGAAATAATTTAGAAGGCGTATGGATCAATCATTATAAAAACACCAATAACAAAATAAAATTTACAGCCATTTATGGTGAAGCGGCTCGCTTTTTAATTGAAACCGAGGCGCCTAATCCGGTGTTTGAAGGTAAATGGGAAGTCAGCTTTTCGCCCGGTTCGAAGGACAGCTCAAAAGCAATTGGAATTTTTCACCACCTGGAGGGAAGCAATTATGTGACCGGCACATTTTTAACGGAAACAGGCGACTACCGTTATCTGGAAGGTGTAAAAAAGGGAAACGGTTTGTATCTGTCGTGTTTTGACGGCAGTCATGCCTTTTTATTTACAGCGGAGTATTCAAACGACGCACTCATTCATGGCAAATTTTACTCAGGTGCTACCTGGGAAGAAAAGTGGGAAGCTAAAAAAAATGCCGATTTTAAATTAGCCGATCCGGAAGAGATCAGTTTTGTAAAAAATAAAGATCAAAAAATAAATTTTAGTTTTCCTGATCTTAACGGTAGAGTTGTTTCTTTATCAGATAAACAGTTTGAAAACAAACCCGTCATCATTCAATTGATGGGAAGCTGGTGTCCTAATTGTATGGATGAAAGCGTTTATTTTTCTTCCCTTTACAAGCAATACAAATCAGAGGGCCTCGAAATTATTGCTTTAGCCTTTGAAAAAACAAACGATCTTCAAAAAGCTACTGCACAGGTAAGTCGTTTAAAAAATCGTTTATCGCTTGATTATACCATTTTGATCACTCAGCAAACGGGAAAAGAAAAAGCAGGTGAAACACTAGCGCTTAACAAGGTCAGTGCTTTCCCTACCACCCTTTTTTTAAATAAGGATCATAAGGTTGTAAAAGTGCACAGTGGTTTTAGCGGCCCTGCAACCGGCAAAGAATACGATCTTTTTAAACAACGCACCGAAAATCTCATTAAAAGTTTATTAAAAGAATAATTATAGAAATGTTTACAGGAATTATAGAAACACTGGCCAAACTGGAAAAAATAGAAAAGGAACTTTCGAATGTTCATTTTACTTTTTCCAGTCCTATTACCAACGAATTAAAAATAGATCAAAGTGTTGCTCACAATGGTGTTTGTTTAACTGTGGTGAAAATGGAAGGCATGAATTATACGGTAACGGCCATTGATGAAACCCTCCAAAAAACAAATCTGGGAGAATTGAAAGTAGTTTCGTTGGTTAACCTGGAGCGTTGCATGCCTGCCAATGGTCGTTTTGACGGGCATATTGTGCAGGGACATGTTGATACCACAGCTATTTGTAAACAAGTGAACGATTTGAAGGGTAGTTGGGAATTTGTATTTGAACATGCCAAAAACAAACACTATGTAACTGTTGAAAAAGGCAGTATTACGATTAACGGCGTAAGTTTAACAGTTGTTCAATCGACTGAGACCGGCTTTTCGGTATGCATCATTCCTTATACCTATGAACATACTAATTTTAAAGATCTGCGGCCGGGCTCAAGTGTCAATATCGAATTTGATATTATTGGAAAGTATGTGTCTAAACTCTTAAGTATAAAATAAGTTTCTTAATTGCTTTTCAGCATTCCGAAAATATAATAGATCGTATAAAAAAACAAGGCGAGCAAAAAAAGGAAAAAGGCGGTTTTTAATTTATCAATGATTCCGCTTGTCTTATTCGTGAAAGGTTCCGCATCAATCTCTTCGGGATAAACCTCCTCTCCCCGTTCTCTTTTTATTCGGGCAATAAAGGCTTCTTTGCTTTCTTCTTCCATGAGTAAACCGTTTTTTAATTCGTTAAGTGTAATGAACAAGTCCTTTCAGAGATCTCTATAAAACCGGTTTGAGTCTTTCTACAATTTCTAATACAGCCGGACAAACCAAGGTGTTTCTATAGGTGAGGTCTAAAATTTGAACCATCTTTTTTCTATTTGTGTGCGGATATTCTCTGCAGGCAAGTGGGCGGCTTTCGTAAATGGAACAGTAGTTGTTTTCGTCTAAAAAAGAACAGGGCGCTGTTTTTAAAACAAAGTCACCTTCTTCATCCATAAAAAGATAGGTTTGTAAAAAGTCGCCGGGTTTCATTTTAAGCGCTTTTGCGGCACGTTCAATATCTTTCTGATAAAAGATAGGGGAAGTTGTTTTGCAGCAGTTAGCGCAGCTTAAACAGTCGGTTTTGGCAAACACTTCATCATGTGCTTTATGGAAAAGTGTGTCTAGGTTTTTTGGTTTGCTGCGTTTGAGTTTTTTAAAAAACTGAGCGTTTGTTTTTTCTTCTTGTTTGGCTTTTTTATTGAAGGCTGCTATATCCATGTTGTGTGCAAAAAAAACCCCGACAAAGCCGGGGTTTTTAAAATTTTATTCTGCCTTTTTTGCGGCGGCTTTTTTTGGAGCGGCTTTTTTAGCAGCAGCTTTTTTTGGAGCGGCTTTCTTGGCGCTTTTTTTAGCGGCTTTCTTTTTCTGACGCTTCACTCCGGTTGAACCAATATGGATTTTTCCACGTTTAGTTCTTTTATCACCTTTTCCCATAAATAATAGTTTAGTTTTGTGTAAAAGTAAAAAATTATCTTTACCAAACAAAAATTAGGATTGAATTAACAAAGGCTCTGAAGATCCTTAACTAACAAACAAGACAGTTAAATCAAAAACACATTTCATAAACAAGAACGATTGTGCAGCAGAAAGCAAATGGAACTTCTTTTTAAGGAAGGGCTTTCTCACGCCTCCTACCCTATTAAACTGGTGTATTTGGAAACTCCTGTGAATCTTATTTATCCTGCGCAAGCCATGTTTGTTGCGCCTAAACGTTTATTTAAAAAAGCGCACGATCGTAATACCTTAAAAAGAAGAATGCGGGAAGCCTATCGCGTTTTTAAAGGTGAGTGGTACACTTCTATGGAAGAGAAAAATAAAAAAGTACTCTTGGCCTTCATTTACATCAGTAAAAAAGAAGAAGACTTTGAGGCTATTGACAAAGCCATTCAAAAACTATTACGAAAAATATAAAGGGACTTTACTTTTTATTTGCTTCTTTGATATAAGCATCCAAAGCCCCTGTCATACTAGGATTTTTAGGATTTGGCGCAAAAATATCTAAACGATAACCCAAGTTTTTTACCATGGTGGCAGTAGCATGACCAAAGGCTGCGATGCGGGTATTTGCCTGTTTAAAATTTGGAAAATTTTGTTTCAGTGATTTGATCCCAACCGGTGTGAAGAACACCAGAATATCAAATTCAGAAAGTGATTTGATATCACTTAAGTCGGCGCTTACCGTTTTATAAAAAGTAGCTTTGGTGAAGGTGATTTTAACCTCATCTAAAAAATCAACAATCTGTTCTTTATGCACATCACTGGCAGGCAATAAAAACTTTTCGGCTTTGTTTTTGCGAATCACATCCACAAGGTCAAGAATAGTTCCATGCCCGAAAAATATTTTACGTTTACGATACTGTATGTATTTTTGAAGATAATAAGCTGTTTGTTCATTAATACAGAAGTATTTCATGCTTTCAGGAACTGTAATGCGCATTTCATTGCAAATTCTGAAATAATGATCAACAGCCAGTTTGCTGGTTAAAATGACTGCGCCGTGTTCTAAAATATCTATTCGTTGTGCTCTGAATTCCTGAGAACTTAATCCTTCCACCTTAATGAATTGCCTGAAGGTAACACCTAAATGATATTTTTTAGCCAGCTCGTAATATGGGTTTTTATCCCCCTCTATTGGCTTTGGCTGTGATACAAGAATGTTCTTTACTTTGTTCTTTGGGTAATTACTGACTTCAATTGCCGGAGGTGCCGGCATGGTGATGATCTGCTTTTTAGATGATTTACGTACCCGTTTAATAATTAAGGCTTTTTCAATGGGTTCTTTGGCCTCAGATTGAATAATTACCTTTTTTTCTTTAGGCAATTTCTGTTTAGGGGAAACCGGTTTAGGAGTGTTTTTTTTAACAGGGCTTGATTTGATCTTTTTAGGAATTGGCTTTGCCTTAACGGCAGCTTTTAATGGCTTAGTTACAGATTTCCCTTTTGGGGCTTTGACTAGCTTTTTAATTTGCTTCTTCTCGCCTTTCCCTTTGACTGCTTTCTTCTTTGCTGCCATTAATTGCCTGTTATTTAAAAAGTTTCGATTACAAACTTCACCAAAACAAAAACCGGTAAAATTTCTAATCCGCAAAAGTAGGTGAAAATTTGCAATAATCCTATTCTTTCATCAATTAAGCCCCTAATTAGGCCTCTATACCATTTTAGTATAAAGGAAAAGGCAAGCAATAACAAAGCCGGCAAAATAAAAGTAAGCGGATTAAATGGACTGAACTCAATCAAGATCACCAAGGGAAATAAAAACAAACCAAAAGCTTGATTGATGAGTGTTGCACGTATCACATATTCGGAAACGATTTTTTCTTCGTTGGTAAAAAAAGCGATCATCCAATTAATGAATGTTTTAAGAAAATAACCGATAACAAGCAAACCAAAGAAAAAGGCAAACTGAAGCCAATCTGAAGATTCAATTAAAATCACCTCATAAATACTATTTATTTTATAAATCAAAAAGGTGAGGTTAAGTAAGAAAAAAGTAATCAGCCCCATAGAATAAAACTTATATGGATTGGCCTCTTCTCTTTCGAGCTGCTGCAATACCTGTTTATTTAAAGTTGATTGAACAATGCGAATCACTTTTTCAATAGAAGAAGCCTTTATTAAAGAAAGTAGAACTAAACACAAAAAAAGATAAACCGAAGGCCATATAAGGTCTTCAGAGGGATTAAAAACAGGTCCGGAACTTTGTTTTTGAAGAAGGTGGTTACGAAAAATATGTTCGAATTCAACAGTCACTTAGAGGGCAAAGGTACGGGAAATTCGGAATCCTAGTTTTACTTGTCCGTTATTCCAACTATCTGTAGTATATGGAATGAAGTTGTTTTCAATTAAACCCGAGGCATTGGTAAAGAACATGCTAAACACGTGTCCCCCGGTTTCTATTTCAAAGCCAAGTGCTAATGGATTAAATACCACATCACTGTTTTGGTAATACGGCGCTACATTGTAAAAATAATCTCCAATAATACTCATGCGTTTATTGAGTTTAATTCGTCCGCCAATACCTATGCTAAAAAAACCATTCTGATCTTCTGCACCATTATTTGCATTCACATTTTCTTTAATGAAATTTCGATACATATAACTTGGAAGAATTTCGAGCGAAAGCCATTTGTTTAATTTGCTGGCAATGATGATCTGACTAAAATAATTAAAACGGTGGGCTTCTTTGGTTGGAAAGTCTTTTTCCACTCCATTGTATAAGACTGAGGTTGGCGCATGTGAGTAGCCCACACAACCAAAAAAGGCCAATGAGATCGGCATTTTAAAATCGGCTGTTTGCTGAAGGATCTTCCACTTTAAATTTCCGTCAATCAGTTTATTCATTTTACTTCTGCCAATTCCAATACTCAGGTTATCGAGTACTCCGTAGTCAAAGCTGATTCTAATATCTGAGGCATTGTCTAAACCAAAGGCCGACTGAAACATCTCATTTACCGGATTATCCAAATTGCTGTCATATATATTTCCAAAACGGTGGCTGATTCCAAAATCAAGGTGATTTTTCTTAACGGTTTCTATACTTTGTGCATTTCCAATCTTTACGGTTTTAAACGTGGCGTAAACCTTCTTAGGTTTATCATCTTTGCTCTCGTCTAATAAACTTAAAAGATCTTCCTGTGAATGGATCTTAGTAGTAATAAATAGAGAAACGCAAAAAATAAAGAATTTGGCACCTAATTTCATATGACAACAGCTAAGTTATTTCTTTTGATATGGCTCTAAAACGGAACTAAAAGTAACATCCACCTCTTCGGCAATATTACTTACATACATACTTGGAACTTTGATATTATAATCGGCCACTTTAATTTTGAACTTGGAAGCCAGCTTGATCTCATTTGCTTTTTTCTGTAAGCTCCCTGTAATGGTGACATCCTTAGAAACACCGTGTATTTCCATTTTGCCGGTAACTGTTACCGTATAGTCACCATCTTTGGTATAATCAATCACCTCATTAATTTTTCCTTTGAAAACAGCGTTCGGAAATTTCTCGGTCTCTACGTAATTCTCATTAAAATGTTCTTCCATGAGTCCGTTTTTAAATTTAAAACCCAGCATGCTGATGCTCATTTGAATATCTCCGGTGGAGGCTTTTAAAACCACGACCGTGTTCCCTTTATTAGTAGCCTCAATGTCTTCCATGGGGGCTTTTGAGAAAAAGTTAATGGATGTTTGTCCGCTTTTAGCAGTGTATATTTGCGCATAGCCCGACAAGGAAAAGATGACAACAAAAAGTAAAATAAGCTTTTTCATATTTAATTAATTTATATCAAATTTATACTATTTCTTTAAATAATACCTCATTCATGAATTTTTCTATCAATCTGGGAAAAGCCAAGGTATTTAGCTTTTTGCGTTCAACATAAAAGGTATTTTTTTCGAGACCTTTTTTCGTCCGGTCTGTTTTAAATATTGTGTCCATTTGAATCACATAAAATCGAGCATATAGGTGCTGGTGGCTTAACACATGTTTATACTGCTTAGAGACAAAAGTGATGCCAGGTTTTTTTCCCAGCATTTTTTTGCACTCTTTTGTTTGTAAAAAAACAGGTTCTGAAAGTTCTTTCTCCGATTCAATGAGTGGAAACTGGTATAAACCCTGCCAGATATCTTTTTTAGTTCGTTTGTTGATCTCTATTTGACCTTTTTTATCGATTAGCACCAAATAATTAAAATACCTGTTACGCACCTTGGTCTTTTTCGTCTTATGCGGTAATTCGGTCACCGCATGATTTTTAAAGGCAAAACATTTTTGGTTTAATACACAATTTTCGCAATCGGGCTGAGTGGGCTTACAATACTGTGAGCCAAATTCCATTATAGCCTGGTTATGCGTGGCCGGATCTTTTACATCCAGAAGCATATTTGCCAAATTCTGAAACTCTTTTTTAGCCGAAGAGCTGTCGATAGGGCTGTAAACTCCAAAAACTCGGCTCAACACCCTGTAAACATTGCCGTCTACTACGGCGTGAGGCAGATTGTATGCAAAACTGGCAATAGCAGCTGCGGTATAGTCTCCAATGCCTTTTAGTGCCTTAATTTCAACATAGGTAGAAGGGAAAACCCCTTTATGACTTGTAACGATGTTTTTGGCGGCAAAATGCAAGTTTCTGGCCCTGGAATAATATCCTAAACCTTGCCAAAGCCGCAATACTTCGTCTTCAGAAGCCTTGGCCAGACTTTTCACCGTTGGGTAGGTAGATGTAAACTTTAAATAATAACTCAATCCCTGAGCCACTTGCGTTTGCTGAAGAATGATTTCTGAAAGCCAGATCTTATAAGGATCTTTTACATGGCGCCAGGGCAGATCGCGTTTATGTTTTTGGTACCATTTTATTAACGTTTGTGCAAACCAAGACTCCATAAAGGCTTAAAATTAGCGTATTTATTCCTTTTTTAAGGATAATTGGCAAAAGTCGAAAAAATATTTCCAAATCATAATAATAGTAGTATCTTTGCTGCCCGTTTTAAAATACAATTAATTGATTTTAAATAGTTTGTAAAATGACCAAGGCAGATATAGTTAATGAAATTTCAGAAAAAACCGGCATAGAAAAAATGGCTGTGCAGGCTACAGTAGAAGCGTTTATGAAGACCATACGCAATTCAATGGTTGAAGGTAAAAATGTGTATTTAAGAGGCTTTGGGACCTTTGTGGTAAAAAAGCGCGCTGAAAAAATTGGAAGAAATATTTCAAAAAATACAACAGTGGTAATTCCGGCACATTACATTCCGGCATTTAAAGCTGCTAAAACTTTTTCAGACAGAGTGAAGCGTAATGTAAAAACTGCTGAACCTCTGCCAAAAAATTTAGATTAAAAAAATGGGCGCCAAAAAAATTAAAGTCATTCTTTTGTTTGGCGCTTTAGTACTTTTCGTTCTTTTATTTATTGCGCCAAAAACGAGTCCTAAGGGCTCTGATAATGACGCCAAATTGACAAACGGCCCCGCAGTAATTGCTGCAGACGCTAACCTACAGGTGTATTTGAGTTTAGCTATTAAGAATTTAGGTTTAAACGAAAAACAGCGTTTTGACAAATTTGTTTCTATCAAACAATTTGACAGTCTTAGCGTTTTATGGAATACCTTAAAACGTCCTGACCTTGCTGCTTTTTATGCCGAAGAACTGGCGAAATCAACGAATAAGGCTGAAAATTGGTTCATTGCAGGAAATAGATATTATTATTCAGTTCCCTTTGTAAAAGATAATACCGAGGAGCCTGTTCTTTATCAGTGTGCGATGCGCTGTTTTCAAAACGGATTAAAACTTGATTCAAAAAACATTGATTCAAAAATCATGTTAGCTTCTTGTTTTGTTGAAAGCGGGTTAAACCCTATGGAGGGCATCAACCAATTAAAGGAAATTGAAAAAACAGACAGCAATAATGTGAAATTACAACTCACCTTTGCGTTTTTCTCGGTGAAGAGCGGTCAATTAGATAAAGCCATCAGTCGATTTAACAAAGTAGTGGCCTTAGATCCGAACTATCTTGAGGCTTACTTGCATCTTGCGGATGCCTATGAGCAATTGGGTGAGACAAAAAAAACGATCGAAATGCTTGAAATATACTCGTCTAAGACCACAGATATAACGGCGCGCTTAGAAATAAATAAATACATTGAACAATTGAAACAAAAAAATTGACAGATATAAATTAAAGAAAATCACTAATAACAATTAAAAATTAAAGATCATGCCAAGCGGAAAGAAAAGAAAAAGACATAAAATGGCAACCCACAAACGCAAAAAACGTTTGAGAAAAAATCGCCATAAAAAGAAATAATCACTTAATTGATTGTTTTTTTATATTACTAATACGGATTGGCTGTATAGCTGATTCCGTATTTGTTATTTGCCAAAATGTTCACCAATTTACTGCTGTTCTTAATATGTTGTGCTTAAAAGTGTCGACGTTAAAGGCAGAAAACAGTGTTTACAAGAGGTATTAAGATTTTATAACTTAAAATATTCGCGTGTGAATCAAGAACTTATTATTAATTCTACGCCTAGCGAAGTTGTTATAGCTTTACTGCACGACAAACGTCTGGTAGAGTTACATCGTGAGAAAAATAACTCTAAATTTTCGGTAGGCGATATCTATTTAGGCAGAGCGAAAAAGGTCATGACCGGCCTTAACGCTGCGTTTGTAGATGTGGGGTATGAAAAAGATGCCTTTTTACATTATCTTGACCTGGGGCCTCAGGCTCAATCACTTATTAAATATGTTGAAAATGTTCAAAACGGAAAACAAACCGTGAGCAATTTGATGTATTTTAAAAATGAGCCGGAAATAAAAAAAGATGGCAAGATCAATGAAATTGTAAAATCAGGTCAAAGCATGCTGGTGCAGGTGGCTAAAGAACCTATCAGTGCCAAAGGACCAAGAATCACCACCGAAATTAGTTTAGCCGGACGGTATCTTGTTCTCATTCCATTTTCAGATAAAATTTCGGTTTCTTCTAAGATCAGAAATTTTGAAGAAAAAAGCCGCTTAAAAGAATTGATGCACAAAATTAAACCGAAGAATTTTGGTGTGATTGTGCGTACCGTTGCCGAAAACATGTCGGTTTCTGATCTGGAAGGGGATTTAAACGACCTTATTAAACGTTGGGACGATTGTTTTCAGGCCATCAAAACCTCTCAACCGCCTATGCGCGTGTTAGGTGAAGTAGACAGAAGTAATGCCATTTTGCGTGATTTTTTAAATGCCTCCTTCAATGCCATTCATGTCAATGATCCTGCTGTTTTTGAAGATCTTAAATCATACATTAAAACGATCTCTCCCGATAAAGTTGATATTCTTAAATTATACAACGGTAAACTTCCCATTTTTGATGCACTAGGAATTGAAAAACAAATAAAAAGTTTGTTTGGCAAAACCGTGCACATGAAAAGTGGCGCTTATCTGGTAATTGAGCACACCGAGGCCTTACACGTGTTTGATGTGAATAGCGGTAATCGTGCGAAAAGTGATAATACACAGGAGCAAAATGCTTTAGACGTAAATCTCGAAGCTGCCGTGGAAGTAGCACGTCAGTTAAAAGTGCGTGATATGGGTGGTATTATTGTGGTTGATTTTATTGACATGCACGGTGCTGAAAATCGTAAACTTCTTTTTGATAAATTAAAAGAAGAGATGAAAAGTGATCGTGCCAAACATAATATTTTACCTCCAAGTAAGTTTGGTTTAATTCAAATAACTCGTCAGCGTTTACGTCCCGAAGTTAATATTGAAGTGCTTGAAACCTGCCCTAGTTGCGGCGGTACCGGACAAGTGCAACCAAGTATTTTATTTGTTGACCAAATTGATAATACCCTTCGTTTTATCATCAAAGAACAAAACCAAAAAAATATTACCTTAAACATTCATCCATACGTTGAAGCTTATATTAAAAAAGGCGGATTGTTTAGAAGTCACCAGTGGAAATGGTATTTTGAACACAAACAATGGATAAAAGTGCAAGGCATGGCCAGTCAGGGTATTTTAGAATTTAAATTCTTTAATAAGGACATGGATGAAATAGCCGTATAGTTTTTCTAAAAATAATTAAAGAGCCTCTGAAAAGAGGCTTTTTTGTTTTTAAATTAACTGATACAAAAGTCTGATTTATAATTTTTATCTTTAATAATAGTTTTAGCCACTTTGAGTAAACTTTTATGCGTTAAAAAAGAAATTAGTCGCTTAGCGCCAAATTAAAATATGCTTAAACAAATATTTATAGTCATTCTACTCCTAAACCAAATTCAAAGTATTGGGCAACACCTTCAGTGGGCAAAAAATTTTGGCGATTCCAGTTATATAGAAAGCCATGTGATAATAACAGACTCCATTGGAAACATCTACCATTCAGGTTATTTTGTTGGTGAAGTTGATTTTGATCCTGGACCAAATGTCTTTCATTTATCAGGGGTAGGAGATATTTTTATATCAAAATTTGACCCAAATGGTGCATTTTTATGGGCAAAAAGAATGGGCGGGAGCGCTACTGATCTAATTATCTCTATGACCCTTGATAGATATGGCAACATATACTCTACTGGGATCTTCAGTGGAACTTCTGATTTTGACCCAGGGCCCGGAACATTTACTTTGACACAAGTAGGTGGCTTATGGGATTTATTTGTTTCTAAATTAGATGCATCAGGGAATTTTGTTTGGGCAAAAAGTATTGGCGGATTTAGTGAAGAATCCGGACAATCTATTGCTCTTGACGCTGGTGGAAATACCTACATTACAGGACAATTCAATGGAGTTGTAGATTTTAATCCAGGTCCAGGAACTTACACTCTTAGTGGATACGTAGATACTTATATTTTAAAATTAAACAGTTCCGGAGATTTCGTGTGGGCTAAAAGTCTGTTAGGAAATGGAAGTGAAGCTGGTTATTGCATCTCCAGAGATGGCTTTGGAAATATCTTTTTAGAAGGGACTTTTTATTCAACAGTTGATTTTGATCCTGGCCCTGGAACATACACCGTTTCTGCTTCTACTAAAAACATTTATATTTTAAAGCTTGATAGCTCTGGAGACTTTATGTGGGTTAAAAACTTCAATAGTACAAATGATATTGCTGTAACTTCAATGGCGATAGATGCTTCAGGAAATATTCACACTCTTGGTTTTTTTGACGGAACCGCTGATTTTGATCCTGGCGTAGGCACCTATTCACTCGTTTCTAACGGCTACTTTGATGCATACATAACAAAACTAGATTCCCTTGGTAATTTTATTTGGGCAAAAAGTATGGGCGGGTTAGAAGACGACCGTGGTTCAAGCATTTCTCTTGATCCTCATGGAAATGTTTATACCACTGGCTATTTTAACAACTCTGTTGATTTCGATCCTGGCCAAGGGACTTTCTTTTTGAATTCATCAGGAGGTGGGGATGTTTTCGTTTCAAAATTAAATTTTAATGGCGATTTTATTTGGGCACAACGCTTTGGTGAGAAAAGCTATGATCGAGGGGCTTCAATTACAAATGATCTATATGGAAATACATTAGTCGTTGGAGATTTTACTGGTATTGTAGACTTCGATTTTAGTTCAAATGTATTTAATTTAAATTCAGATACTTCAAGTTCAGATGCTTTTCTAATTAAACTTGGCCCCTATTCAACCACTGATATATCTATAATTTCAAGTTCAACAAATTCTGTTTTAAATGTTTATCCAAACCCCAATAATGGCGAATTTGGCTTAAAATCAACAGACAGTGTTGATCTAATATTATTGAATAGCCTCGGCCAAAGGTTAATGCAAATATCACTGAATCCTTACAATAACTTACACGCAAAAATTAACGGACTTACTTCAGGAGTTTATTTTTTATTTGGTCAAGATAGATATCATCATATTAAATACAAAATTATAGTTTCTAACTAAATTTTATCTTCGTCCTTGCCAATACTAAATTTATTCCTCACGAAAACCTCAACACTAACTGTGTATGTCTGCTTTATTTCACAGAATTACAAATTCTGCGGAGCGAATTACGCTACAGCAACGAGATGCTTAAGTTTTTCCTTTTTGGAAGCTGGGATTTTCGAAATCTTGATTGCTTTCTGAAATTTCTTTTTAACAAGATCAATGTCATATTTCACTTGAAGGTTCATCCAAAATTCGGCATCTATACCTAATGCCTTTTCTAAAAGAACAGCTAGTTTTGCATTGATGTCGCGATGCCCATGAATAACAAGGCTGATCTCCGATTTACTTACTTTTATCTGATCAGCTAATTCCTGCTGATGCATTCCTCTTGCATCCAACTCTTCTTTTATATATTCACCCGGATGAAAAATGTCTCCCGGAATCAGATCGTTTGCCGGTACCTTTTTTATCTTATTCATAATGCTTTGATATATCCTTCGAAAATGGATGCTTTCCTTTTATCTCTTCTAAAGGAATCAAATAGAGCATCTCTAAATAGTCGGTCTTAAAAACAACCTTCATACTCTTATACGTAAAAATACAAAAAAAGTTTACGTTTTTGTAAACTATTCTAAATTTAACTTTTGGTTTCCGAAATCCATTTATTCGAGCGCTCCCTATTCGTTCTCATTGGCTATATCAATTGTAAATCCAGGCTAGCCTAATGTCATATCTTACAGGATTTAAAATCCCTAGCCTGAGTTTATTTCGCGGAATTACAAATTCTGCGGAGCAGAGTCAAAACGTACACTGAGCGGAGTCGAAGTGCTCTCTGAGCGGAGTCGAAGAGACCCCTCACGAAAACCTCAACACCAACTGTGTATGTCTTCCCAATCTTCTAAAAATAGCTTGTTGTGGAGTATTGGAAAACTGCTTTTCGAGATGCATCACGATGCGATCGGCAGACTCTGCTTTTTTGAGTAAAGGGTCTGAAGTGTTTTTTGCGGAATTTAATACATTTAAAAAACTGGCCCATTCTTGAAGGGTGGAGGTTTTAAGGGATGGTTGAATTCTTTCCATGACGAGGTTTTTTGATAATCAAAATTACTACGTTTAATAGTGTTTGATTGCTACGTTTTGTAGTATTGTAAATTCTTGTGTTATCACAGATCAATAAAGGGGGTTCCTATTCAATGGTGCAGCCTTTTTGGAATGTCGTCAAATTTGAATTTCGGTTTTAATTGCTTTAATTTGAATAAAACAGTATTTATAAAGTATGGCAAACATTTTTGAGTTTAATGGGTATATCCCTGTTATTGATAAAACGGCATTTATTCATCCCAATGCTTCGGTTACCGGCAATGTGATCATAGGCAAAAACGTGTATGTTGGTCCTGGAGCCGCTATTAGAGGCGATTGGGGACAGATCATCATTGAAGACGGATGTAATGTTCAGGAAAATTGCACCATTCATATGTTTCCGGGAACCACCGTTTTATTAAAAAAGGGTGCGCATGTTGGACATGGCGCTATTATTCATGGTGCCACCTTGGGAGAAAATTGTTTAATTGGAATGAACAGTGTCGTGATGGATAATGTGATCGTTGGTGATGAATGTATTGTTGGGGCGCTGACCTTTATTCCTGCAGAAATGGAAATAGAAAAGCGGAAAGTGGTGGTTGGAAATCCTGCGAAAGTGATAAAAGAGGTGAGCGATGAGATGATTGCCTGGAAAACAAAAGGAACCGCGCTATACCAACAGCTACCGGCCGATTGTCATTCCACCTTAAAAGCTTGCGAACCATTAAGAAGAATGCCTGCTTTCAGACCTCAGCAACAAGACATCTACAAAATCTGGAATAAGGAGAAGAAAAAATAAAACGATTGATTCGCTGCTGTGCATGAAGCCAGAGGCGTTCTGCCCTTAAGAGTGTATAAACTTTTCTTGTCTTTTGCAACCAAAATCTCCTTTCAAATTTCGTTTTTTTTGTGTTAATTTAAGGTTCTTAAACTTCAACTTATGGCTAAAACGAAATCCATTTTAAATACCAATTCTACCAAGTTTTTATACGAATACCTAAATAACCCCTCTCCTACCGGCTTTGAAAGTAGCGGACAAAAAATATGGTTAAACTATCTAAAACCATATATTGACGAGTACTTTACCGATACCTACGGCACAGCGGTAGGTGTCATTAATCCGAAAGCGGAGTACAAGGTGGTTATTGAGGCACATGCCGATGAGATCAGTTGGTTCATCCATTACATTACAAAAGACGGATTTATCTATTTACGTCGTAACGGTGGAAGTGACCATCAAATTGCACCATCTATGCGTGTCAATATTCATACCGATAAAGGCCTTGTAAAAGGTGTTTTTGGCTGGCCCGCCATTCATGTGCGCGATGCAGCAAAAGAAGAAGCCCCTAGTTTGAAAAACATTTTTTTAGATCTGGGTTGCAAGTCTGATAAGGAAGTGGAAGAGCTCGGTGTGCATGTTGGTTGTGTGGTGACCTATGAAGATGAATTAATGGAGTTAAACAACCGCTATTATGTTGGCAGAGCGCTGGATAACCGAATTGGTGGATTTATGATTGCCGAGGTGGCACGCATGTTAAAAGAAAACAAAGACAAATTACCTTTTGGATTATACATTGTGAATTCTGTTCAGGAAGAAGTAGGCTTGAACGGTGCCACCATGATCGCACGCAAGATCAATCCGAATATTGCCATTGTAACCGATGTGTGTCATGATACACAGAGTCCAATGATGAACAAGATCGCCAGCGGAGACCTCTCTTGTGGAAAAGGTCCGGTAGTGAGTTATGCTCCTGCTGTTCAAAATAATTTATTGAAACTGATCATTGACGCTGCAAAGAAAAATAAAATTGAATTTCAGCGCCAGGCTGCCTCCAGAGCAACCGGAACCGATACCGATGCCTTTGCTTATGCTACGGACGGTATTGCCTCTGCTTTGATCTCTCTGCCATTAAGATACATGCATACCACCGTTGAAAGTGTGCATAAACAAGACGTGGAAGAAGTCATTAAATTGATCTATCATTCTTTGAAATCAATTAAAAACAATCAGGACTTTAGATACATTAAATAATTTAGAATCTGTTTTGAAGATATAATTAGTCTCTTCATCCATTTTAAACGAATTAAACCAATTTAATATATGCCAATACTTGGTTCAATCATAAAAAGTGCCATCGACATTCGCTCCCGTATTCCCAAACAAACGAATGTTTACCGTCAGCAAAAACGACAATTACACAAGCTCATTGCCAAAGCACAGTACACTGCATTTGGTAAGGAATTTAATTTTGGAGAGCTGGTTTTACAGGAAGATCCGATCAAGGCATTTCAAAAAACGGTACCTATCTATGATTATTCGAGTATTTTTGATGCCTGGTGGCACAGAGCCCTTAAAGGCGAAAAGGATGTTTGTTGGCCGGGGAAAATAAACTATTTTGCCTTAAGTTCAGGTACTTCAGAGTCCTCCAGCAAACACATTCCTGTTACCAAGGATATGATCAAGAGTATTCAAAAGGGCACCTTTCGTCAAATTCTTTCTACTAAACATCTTGATCTATCAAAAGAACAATACGAAACTGAGATTTTATTTGTTGGTGGTAGCACCAATTTAAATTTTAACGGTACTTTTTTCAGTGGTGATCTAAGTGGAATAACTACCGGCACTCAACCGCGCTGGTTTCAAAATTTCACCTTACCAGGACCGGAAATTCGATCTCTAAGCAACTGGGAAACAAAACTTCAGGAAATTGTTGACAATGCAAAAAAATGGAATGTTGGTTTTATTTGCGGCGTACCTGCCTGGATACAGATCTTGTTTGAGCGAATCATTAAACATTATCAGGTTAAAACCATTCATGATATATGGCCTAATCTGGCCATCTATGTGCATGGAGGAGTGGCCATAGATCCTTACAAACAAAGCATCAATAAACTGTGCTCACATGAACTCATTTTTTTAGATACCTATATGGCTTCTGAAGGCTTTATGGCTTATCAGGAAAGACCCAACGAGCAGCAGGCAATGAAGCTACTCACGGACAATAAATTGTTTTTTGAATTTATTCCTTTTGAGGAAGATTATTTTGACTCGGACGGAAATGTGAAACCAAATGCACAAGCCGTTACCATTGCTGATGTTGAATTAAATAAAAATTATGCTTTAGTGCTTAGCAATTGTGCCGGCGCCTGGCGCTATTTAATTGGCGATACCATTAAGTTTACGGATCTAAAACGCAGTGAAATAATTGTCACCGGAAGAACGAAACATTTTTTAAGTCTGGTTGGTGAGCACTTAAGTGTTGACAACATGAATAAAGCGGTGAAATTATTATCAACCGAGATGGGTATACACATTAATGAATATGCTGTAGTTGGAATTCCCTATCAAGGCTTATTTGCACACCATTGGTACATTGGCACTGATAAACAAGTTGATGCAGAAACGCTAAAACACAAACTGGATAATTATTTAAAAGACTTAAATGATGATTATGCCGTGGAAAGAAAACATGCCTTAAAAGACCTTATTATAACGGTATTGCCAAATCAAACATTCATCGATTTTTTGGCAAGCAAAAATAAATTAGGTGGTCAAAGTAAATTTCCGCGCGTACTCAAAGGTAAGGCCCTAAACGATTGGCTTGCTTTTTTGCAAACCATTAAAAACTAATTTTTTTGATCTTAAGTTTAATATATCAAACCATAGTCATCGTACTACTGCTTACTTTTTCATTTGGTCCTGCTTTTTTTGCCTTGTTAAACACTGCGATTAAGCATGGTTACAAAACAGCCTCTTTGCTGGCGTTTGGCGTGGTGATCAGTGATTTTTTATTGTCGGTGCTAATCATATTTCTCATTCATTACGGCGCTACGAATTTTATTCACGAAGAAAAAAGTCAACGATTCATGGGAATTCTTGCCGGCATCATTCTGATCATTTTTGGTGCTGTTCATTTTAGAGCTCCTATCTCAAAAAAAGATGAGATGCCTGAACTTATTTTACCTTCCCCTACTGCCATGATCATAAAAGGCTTTTTGTTAAACTGTCTCAACCCTGCGGTATGGTTGTTATGGCTTGGAAATGTGACCGCTGTGGGCAGCCGTCTTAATTATTCGATCATCAATATGATCATTTATTTTAGCATTACCTTAGGTTTGGTGTTGTTGGTTGAATTAGCCAAGGTATCTGCGGCCGGCAAATTGAAAAAAATATTAACTCAGTCAACCATGTATAAAATAAATGTATTTACAGGAGGCTTATTGGTTATTTTTGGATCGGTGTTAATTTATAATTTCTTTTTTGAAGTAGCATGAGTGAGCAGGAGATAAATCAATTCAGGCAAAAATTATTGGAGACCACCACCTTTCCAACGGTGTATATGTTCAAGATAATTGTTCCGAGTGAGAACAGAACCATTGCTTTGGTTGAAAATTTATTTGAATCGGAAGCAGATATAAAGACAAAAGAAAGTGATAAAGGAAAATATACCAGCATTACAGTAAAACAAGTGATCATTAACGTGGAAGAAATCATTGACATTTATCAACGCGCTTCGCTCATAAAAGGAGTAATGATGCTTTAACCATAACCCACATGAAAGCTATCACTCAAATTTTCATCTTGTTTTTAATAAATCAGTTCCTCTGTGCACAGGCGGTAGAACGTTTTCACTTTTCTTTACCTGAAACACTGATCTCTAACAGCCTCTATCATTCGTTTGAGTTTGTTGATTCAAGGCCGGAAACTTTAAATTTTGGGAGAATTTATTCAGATCATTATAAACGAAAAGTTCCTTTGGTTGCTTCAGTGAACATGGCAACGCAGCTGAACTGGTTATTAAATGCCGCCCTTGATTCAAGCGCCGCCAATGGTGAACTTTTATTTCAATTACGAAAATTTGAATTTGTTGAACTTGGTGAAATTCCCGACTATGGTTATTGTCCAATTAGAATTGATCTTTATGTAAAGAAAAATTCAAATTATTTTTTTCTGGCAAGACTTGATACCTTTATTGCAACCGCCAAAGGTATTGGTCACATTAATGTGAGTGCCACTTTGCTTAAACAAAGTAAAGAAACCATCTCTCAATTTATTTTTAATAATCTCCAAAAAGAATCCGTCTCTAAAAGACTTTACACCCTTGAGCATGTGCGTCGTATAGACAGTATCGAAAAAACGCATCTGCCTTTGTTTTATGCCAAAACATATGTGAATGGTATCTATCTTTCTTATGCATCATTTAAAATTCAGCAACCTGATTATAAATTATTAAAGGTAAGTAGAAAAGAAAATGAAATTCAAAGTCTGACACTCATCGACAAAAAAGGAAAACAACTTAAGATCAGTTATAAAGAAGTATATGCCTTTGTAACTGCTGATACAGCTTATATCTCTGATTACTTTGGCTGTTACCCTCTTCAAAAAATAAATGGTGATTTTTATTTCAAAGGCAGAGGAAGGGTTTTACCAAACAATCAGATCCTTTCCATCGCCAAAATGGGCGGAGAAGAGAAGGAACGCATAGGTTCACTCAACACCTATGCCTTTTATAATGCGAGAATCGATCATTGTGATGGAAGTGTGATTTGGTTTGATAAAGTAAATAAGTAAACTCCCCATTCATGACCGTTTTTTTACAATCAGAACAACTTTCCATTTGCATTGAAGAACTTGGGGCGGAGCTGAGCAGCGTAAAGAACCAAAGCGGATTAGAGTTCTTATGGCAGGCCGATAAAGAGGTTTGGCCTCGACATGCCCCTGTGCTTTTTCCAATTGTTGGCAAGTTAAAAGGGGACAAGTATTTATATCAAAACAACTCTTATACCCTAACGCAACATGGTTTTGCGCGCGATAAACAATTCAAACTCCTTCATCACAGTGATACTTCCTGTATTTTTGAATTAACGTCAGATCCAGAAACCTCTAAATTATTTCCTTTTGATTTTATTTTTCAGATCTGTTATCAATTAAATGGAAACAAACTCATCACAGAATATAATATTCAGAATCCTTCTCAAGAAACTATTTATTTTAGTGTAGGCGCGCATCCCGGCTTTAATTGTCCATTACTTGAGCACGAATCATTCGAAGATTATTACCTAGAATTTGAATCCGATCACTATTCGTTAACAGAATTAAGTTCAGGATTAAGAAAAGAAAATCGTTATGATTTGAACCTCAACGAAAACAAATTGAACCTGAGCTCAAGCCTATTTGATAAGGATGCGCTGGTGTTTGAGAATACACAAATCAATAAAGTAAAACTAACTTCCAAAAAATCGCCACACAGCATCTTGATGGAATGTCGAAACTGGCCCTTTTTTGGAATATGGTCGAAAAAGGCCTGTAACAAATTCGTTTGTCTTGAACCCTGGTATGGAATTGCCGATAAGGAGAATGCTACACAGCAATGGATTGAAAAAGAGGGGCTCATCAAATTAGACGCTAAACAGCAGTTTGCCTGCTCTTTTTCGATCACTTTTCAATAGTATTTGTTAATTTTCTCTATTTCAAGCACTTAATACCTCTAAAAACTAAAGAAAATTTCTTATTTTTGCCCTCCTAAAAATAAGATCATGAACATTACAAAACACGATATTGATAGCTTAAACGCCGAAATAACCATTTCCGTAGCTCCTGTTGATTATGAATCCCGCGTGAGCGAGGGTATTAAAAAAGTACAAAGACAAGCGAATATGCCCGGATTTAGACCCGGAAAAGTGCCTTCAGGTTTAATTAAAAAACAATATGGTACTCAGATCTTAGTTGACGAGATCAATAAATTATTAAACGACACCATTTATAAATACATTGAAGAAAATAAGATCGAGATCCTTGGAAATCCATTGCCAAAAGATCAAACTTCTGTTGACTTTAACAAACAAACTGATTTTGAATTCGTTTACCAATTAGGTTTAGCTCCTGATTTTAAAGTGAATTTAGATAACAGCAACACCTTCACTTACAAAACAGTAAAAGTAGATGATGAATTGGTAGAAAAATACCTGAAAGACATTCGTCGTAATTATGGCAAACCTGTTAGTCCCGAAGTTTCAGGAGAAAAAGATGTGGTGTTTGTTGACATTAATGAACTAGACGAAACCGGGGCAATTAAAGCCGGTGGTATTTATAAGAGCACCAGCGTGAGTTACGAGCGCACTAAGAATGAAACGGCCAAAGCAAAATTACTAGGCTTAAAAAAAGATGATAAGGTGGTTATTTCTATTAATGATTTATTTGAAACTGCTTTAGATAAAAGTGTTTCATTAGGCATTGATAAAGAACTCGCTGAAACCACTAATTGCAATTTGCAATTAACTGTAAAAAACATCTCTCGTATGGAAGATGCGGACTTAGATCAAGACCTTTTTGACAAGGTTTATGGAGCAGGTGTGATCACCAGCGAAGAAGCCTTTAAAAATAAAATTCGTGAAGAGTTGGCCTTAATGTTTAATGCAGATTCGGAGAAATTTTTAAGAACAGAGGTTGAAAACAAATTGGTTGAAAAGATCAATTTGCAATTGCCTGATTCGTTTTTAAAGCGTTGGTTAGCTGTTGCTAACGAAAAGCCTGTAACACAAGAAGAAATTGAAAAAGATTATCCGAACTATGCCAAGGCGATGCAATGGCGTTTGATTGAGAACAAGATCATTAAAGACAATAGCATTCAGGTGAGTGGTGACGAAGCAAAAGAAGAAGCAAAATTGTTCATTAAGAGTGAATATGCCCGTTACGGCCAAACACCAACTGAAGATGATCTGGAAAAAATATCTAAAGATCTTTTGAGTAAAGAAAAGGAAGCGCAACGTATTTTTGAAAATCTTTACAGTAAAAAAGTATTGGGTTTGATCAAAGAAAAATGTACACTTCAAACCAAAGAAGTTAGTTACGACGAGTTTTTCAAAAACTAATTTATACCCCCCTTATTTCTAAGACCCACTGTGTAATAACAGTGGGTTTTTTATTTGGAAAAAACGAGAATAGCACTTTTTTTAGCTTAATATTAATGCTATTTTGAGGTGCTGAATATGAATCATAAAACAATGTTGTTTTTAAGCGCCATCACCAATCATTTTAAATTCAAAAACGGAGCGTTTTTTATCAATGCCTTTTTCTTGTTATTTGTTTTATTCTTATTGATCATTCAGGTATTGGTGTATTTTAAACTTAATTTAGGATACATTGATTCTGATCAGGCCTTTATGTGGATTGGCGCCAGTGACTATGCCAAAGGTTTGTTTTATGAACCGCGGTTTTATGCTCAGGATTATAATACTTTTCTGGAAGCCCTGGTTGCTGTGCCTCTCATTTGGATGAGCGTTCCGGTATACTATGCCGTTCCTATTGCCACGCACTTTCTTTTCATTTTTCCAATTTTTTTTACTGCCTTTTATTTGTTTTTTAATCGCCGGAAAATTCAAGCTTTACTTGCCCTATCTATTATTTTGTGTATGCCGGCCGAATACGATCTCATCAATAGTTTGCCGCGTGGTTTTGTGACAGGATTATTTTTTACTTCCTTTTTTGTAGTTAACATGTTGAACCCCTATCATTTGAAATTTTTTATGTTCAACGTGATATTATGTATGATAGGGTATTTTGTCAATCCAAATTCAGTCATTGTTAGTGCTCCCTTTGTTTTTTATGTGTTTCTGCATAATTTCAAAAACAAACGTTTTTACTTCTTTGTTCTGCCTCTTGTCCTTTTAATGATTCCTTTGCATTTCTTTTTTAATCACTTCTACGCCATACATCCCGATTACATCAAACATGGTTTGGAGTACAGAATGTCGACCGCCTTTTTTTGGGATAATATCAGAGAACTCGATCTTCGCTTTATTCACTTGTCGTTCTTTTTTGAGAACACCTATTTATCTTTATTGCTGGCATTAATGGTATTGTGTTATTTTTTATACCGTCAGAACAAAAAAGCAGCTTGGTCTTTTTTGATCTTTATTCTCGTGATCTTGTTCTCCTTTTGCAGTGGCAAAACCCTTGAAGGGTCAACTTGGGCTTATATGTCCTTTAGCAGGATGTATTTAGGAATCCCATTGATTATGGGCCTGTTCCTATCGGTTTTGAATCTTAAAACCAATAATGTCTTTTTGGTAATTTTTCTCATACCCTTGTCGTTCTCCATATACAAAATGCGTTCATTTGAAAAGACCTTAGAGCCTCATTACAAAAACGAATTATGGGTAGGTGTACGACTTATTAAATTTGAAGACGCCTTGGGTGCTGTAAAATTTTATGGCGATCAGTGTCATCAAAACAAGGCTCCTTTTATGCTTATTTCTAAAGATTTCTGGCTGAATACTTTTTTAGCATACGGTGGACCGGCTATGGACAAGGTCTATCCGCTTACCATGGAAACCAAAGCCGATAAGCGTTATTGGGTAAGAGAAGGTTTAAAGAACAAAGTGTTTGATCGCTTCGTTGTTATTTCAGAAGTGTTTGATTTTGATAAACGTTTACCAAAAAGCCCTTACTTTGAGATTCAACGTCTAGATGACTACGGAATGCTGCTGGTGAAGAACAATTCACTTACTGTAGACCAATTTGCAGGATTAATGAATGCCTTTGAACCAAGGCCTTAATTCGATTTCAAAGACTAGCGGGCATTATATAACCAACCGCTCGGGTCCATGGTTTTCTGACCCTTCCAAATCTGAATATTCATAGATGTTTTATCGTCGTCTTCGTTATACATAACGGTACCAATGGTTTGTTTGGCGCTTACTTTTTGACCTGTTTTAACAACGATCTCTCCCAAGTTACAATAAACTGTTAAATATTCGCCATGACGAATAATTACCAACTTACCCCCGGTAGGCGATACGGCAATACTGGTTACTTCTCCATCAAATACCGCTCTTGCTTGCGTTCCTTTATTCGCGCATATTTCCAAGCCGTTATTGAACATCATAAATCCTTTAATAGCAGGGTGCTCATGCTCTCCATAGGTTTCGCAGATAACCCCTTTCGTCACCGGCCACGGCAACTTGCCCCGATTGTTTGAGAAATCTGAACTCAGTGCTACTGCTTCTTCGCTTAATTCAGGCACCGAAGGGTCTTCCTTTTTAGCTGCCTTATTCTCAGTTGCGACAGCCGATTCAGGTTTTTCCGGCGGCAACTTCCCCGACTTTTGTTTCTTTTTGTTTTCCTCTTTTTTCTTTTTGGCGGCAAGGGCTTTTTGTGCATCTGCTTTAGCAGCCTCTTCGGCCTTCCGTCTAATCTCCTCTTCTATCAAGCGTTTAATGGACAATTGCAATTGAATGGCATCTTCTTTTTTCTTTTCTAATTCTGCCTTTAATTGTTTTTCCTTTTTTTGTAATTCTGTCAGGACTTGTTCTTGCTCCGATTTTTCGCTGCTTAGCTGCTTTTTTTCAACCTGCTCATTGCCTAATAAGGCATTCTTCTCGTTCTTTTGGTCTTTTAATTCTGTTAGATGTGCCAGTAAATCGGTTTGGGTGTTTATGATTTCAATGGCCTGCTTTTTTCTAAAGTCTGAATACTGTTGCATGTATTTTAAGCGACTGTATGCTTGTGTAAAATTTTCGGAAGCAAAAATAAACATCAATGAACTGTAAGCGTCCTGATTGCGTTGCGCAAAAACAATCATGCGCGCATATTCCTTTTTTAATTTGGTTAAATTGTTTTTTAAAATGCGTGTTTGATTCTCATTATCGCTAATATCCTTCTCTATATTGATGATCTGAGCGTTGATGGTATTTATCAGCTCCTGTCGCTTTTTAAGCTTCATGTTGATGTTTACCAATGCGCCAAGAGAAGATCTTTTATTAGCCTTTGTTTCGCTTAAAAGAGAATTAATTTCTTTGATCTCATCATTGATCTTTTTCTTTTTATACTCAAGATCTTTTTTGGAAACTTTTGGATTATGCTGTGAAAAAATGGGACCAGAGAATACAAAAAGACAAACGAACACTAAACAGAGCGCTGTTTTATTTTTTCTGTATTTGAATAGGATCATATTTTGCAGGTATGTTTAATGTCAGCTTTTGCGGAACATTTTTCTCAATGCGAACATAGTCAATTTTTATGCTTGCTTTCTTCTGCGCTACTATATCAATATCAACATGGTATGGTGCAAAAACACTGTCTTTTAACGTGAACTTCGAATAATTAGCAATAAACTGCCGGTTGGTTGAAGGTTCAATAAATTCGGTTCTAATTATTTTAAAATCTTCGGGGTTTAAAGTGAGTATTTGCAAGGCGTCCGTTAGATCTGCGCTTCCTGTTTGAATTTTCCTTAATCTTCGTTTTCTAACGGTACTTAATAAATAATGGCAGTTTTGCCGATCGGTTACAGGTCTTAGTTTAGATTCTTCATCCTGAAATTCTGCGCTGTTTCCAAACATTACTGCCTGTAAGAGGTCAAAATCGAGGTCTGCCGCCAACAAATTATTGATGTAAACAAAATCTCCTTTAAAATATGTTTTATCGATGTAGTTCACAAACTTCACCGAATCTTTTGTGATCAACACTTTAGCCACCTGCAAGCCCAACAGGTAATGAATAGAAATTAACATGGCGCTGTCTTTCCGAATAGCCACTTTAATGTCAAACTGTTCTTCTCTATCTTCAACCAGTGATTCAACATTGGCCTTAGCGTTCAACCATTCAAAATTAAATTCATTTTCTTTTACAAGGCGACTTAATGTTTTAGAAGATTTATAATCTAAACGACACTTCCCAACAATAGTGTCTTCCAGCACAGCCACAACAGGTTCGGTTTTTTGTGTTTTACGCTTGTTTTTACAAGCATGTAAGGTGAACAACAAAATCACTCCCGCAAGTGTTACACTACCGTATCTTAAAAATGATTTAATCATTCAGTTTTTTACTTTTTATTTTTTTTAATAATTCTTCTGAATTTCCTCCGCTTTTTTTTGAAGCCTCCCATTGAATTAAAGCTTCTTCTTGTTTGTTGGTTCTATAAAGCGCGTCACCATAATGTTCAAGGATGGTAGGATTCCCAGGACCCATGCCGGCTGCTTTTGCGAGCCATTCCGTAGCTTCTGTGTACTTTTTTTGCTGGTATAAGATCCAACCATAGGTGTCAATATAACTTCTTTCATTCGGTTTTAACTGGTTCGCCCGTTTAGAAAGCATTTCTGCCTTTGTGAGATCTGTATTTCTCAAAGACAAATAGTAAGCGTAATTGTTCAGGATATAAGTGTTGTCTGAATTAATTTTTAAGGCTTCCTCAAAGGCAGCGTCCGATTTTGAGTAGTCATTCAAATTGAAATACGTGTCTCCTAACAGACTTAAAAAATCTATGCGTTGTGCATTGTCAGAAGTAAACTCCAATCCATCTTTTAAAGCTTGTGCGGCCTTGGAATAGTTTTTTAATTCAATGTTTGCCAAACCATTGTACTTGTAATTTAATGGCTGACTCGGAAAAATCTCAATGGCTTTTGCGCTGTGGTGTTCTAAGGAATCAAATTCCTGTAACAAATAATCCGTGTATAAGAGAATGTCCCAAATCTTATAATCACGACGATTAAGCCCCGCTGCGGTGTAATAATTAGCAGCTGCTTCTTTTGTTTTATTACCTAGCTTCAAAAAATTACCATAAATGAAATACGATTGCCCGGCTGTTGGGTGCACTTGTACCATGAGCTTTGATAACTCTAATCCGTCGTTATAAGCCTGAGTGTCGCGAATTTGTGCCCGCTGATAAAAAGTATTTAATATTTCTGTTTTGGTTTCTACATCCAGATCGGGATTTAAAAAAGCTTGTTTTAAGTGATCATAGGCGATGGAGTCTTGACCCTTATTAATATAATAATTATGAAGCGCTAAATGAATTTCCGGGTTTTGAGGATCTAGGATCAGGATCTTGTCGAACATGGATTTTGCTTCTTCTTGTTTATTTAATTCAAGATAGAATTCGGCCAAATAGGCGCAATACTTGGGGTTAGCTGGTTCGCTGTTCGCAAGTTTTATTAATTCCTGTTCGGCTTCCTTGTATTTTTTCTGACTTTTTAAAAGCTTTACTTTGTTTAACGTGATCTGTTCATTGATGCCATAAATCTCTTCCAATTCATTATAGATCTTAAACGAGCGGTCATAATATCCCAACACGGCATATTCAATCGCCAGATCTTCTTTAAACTCATTCTTTAATGGAAATTGTTTGACCAAAGCCTCCCGCACCTTTACTGCCTGATAATACAATTTGAGTGAATTGTAACAATCAATGAGAATTAATTGATACCACTCGTTTTTTGGATCAGCAGCCGCGCATATCTTAGCGTTTTCCAAAGCCACCTCATTGGAGCCGAGTAAACGATAAATGGTGGCTAACTCATAATTGACGGCAGCGTTCTTAGGGTCTATTTTTTTACACTCTTCATATAACTTTAAGGCTTCCTTCAGATTCCCTTTTTTGCGTTCAGAACAGGCATCTACATAATAATAACCAAAACGGACACCATTCGCGTCCATGGTAGCACTTTCTTTTTGATTCGAAGGAGAAGTTTTATCAGCAGAAGCTGTTTTTGAACTTTTACACGCAACAAAAAATGAGACAAAGCCAATTAAGCAGAAGCCATAAAAAATATGTTGGTAGTTCTTAAACAATAATTTGTGTATAGTCACTAATGCTTAAATCGGAAGCGCGTCCGGTAACTTCAGAGCCAATTCCTAAGATGCTGTTACTGATGTTTGCCTGTGTGATCTTGGCATCTGTTTGAATTATGGCGTTCTTCAGAATGGACTGATTCACTTTAGAATTGGCGCCAATACTCACGTGTGGACCAATTACCGAATTATTTAGTTCTACATTATCACCAATAAAACAAGGTTCAATGATAACCGAGTTAAGGTTCTTAATATTTTTTCCTTTTAAATGCGCTTTGCCATTATCAAATTCTAACACGCGTTGATTGGTATAAACAGTGGCATTTTTATTTCCACAATCTAACCATTCCGTTACTTCACCGGGTACAAATTTTGTTCCCTTGCGGCGCATATTTTCTAAAGCATTGGTGAGTTGAAATTCTCCTTTTTCAGTAATGTTGTTATCCAATAAATATTGTAATTCACTTTTCAGATAATCACCATCCTTAAAATAATAAATGCCTATAATGGCGAGGTCACTTACAAAAGTGGTCGGTTTTTCTACAAAATCAGCTATCTGTCCGTGTGCATCTAATTTAACTACCCCAAACTGACTTGGATCTTCAATTTTTTGTACCCAGATCACCCCTTCTTTTTCGGTATCCATCACGAAGTCCGCTTTGAACAAAGTATCTGCAAAAGCCACTACAGTTTTTCCTTTAATGGCATCTTTAGCGCACATAATGGCATGAGCCGTTCCCAAAGCTTTATCCTGATAATAAATACTTCCTTTGGCACCCTGACTTTCAGCCACCTTAATGAGACTTTGTTCTACTTCTGCGCCAAAATCCGGACCAATAATAAAAGCGATCTCATTCACTTTTTGACCACATACTTTGGTGATATCTTCCACCAAACGTTGTACAATGGGCTTTCCGGCTACCGGAATTAAAGGTTTGGCAGTTGTTAGGGTGTGTGGCCGCATTCGCTTACCTTTACCGGCCATTGGAATAATAATTTGCATAAAATTTTATTGTCCCGCAAAAATAGCATAATTTAATGGATGTTTCCCTCTAAAATGACCACGAAAAAGTACTTTATTGCCATCGTTTTACCCGAGCCCTTATTCACTGAAATTGAGGCTGTGAAGCAGATGCTGTTTGAAAAACACGGTTTGAAAGGTGCTTTGCGGAGTCCGGCCCATATTACTCTTCACCGGCCCTTTGACTGGAAAGAAGAAAAGGAAAATATCCTTGTTGAAAAACTCCAAGATTTTAAATTCGAAACGTCCTTTCAATTGGAGTTAAAAAACTATTCAGCTTTTGAACCAAGGGTGATCTATGCAGATGTGTTGCCGAATGAAACACTTTACGAACTCCATAAACAATTGACTGTTTATGCCAAAAGAGAACTAAAATTGTTTAATGAATCGGATGATCTACGTGGCTTTCACCCGCATGTGACGGTGGCTTTCAGAGATCTGAAGAAGCCGAAGTTTTATGAACTTAGGGAGGAGTTTCGTTCTAAATCAATTGATGGAACTTTTGAATATAAGGGCTTTTCACTGCTTAAGCTGGAGAAAAAGTGGGAGGTGCTTAAAACCTTCAAAGTTTCAACTTAGTCACTTAGTTCAAATGTCAATTCAATTAGACACGGTTTATATTTATAATCGTTCTAATTAAGAAAGTGCTTGCGCAACTCATAATCAATCAGTGATTTAAGCTCACCTTTTACAAAGCAATTGTCCCAAAAACAAAACTTGGTTCTGATTGTTTTGCTTAATACATTTGCGGGACACAATTCAAATCATAATTTCAATTTTATATGAGTCAACAATCAGGGTTTTTATCTTCTTCCATCGGCAAGAAATTAATTATGGGCTTAACCGGTCTCTTTCTGGTTGCCTTCTTATTAGTGCATTGTTTTATTAATTCACTTATTTTCTTCAACGATGGTGGTTTAACGTTTAATATTGGCGCCGATTTTATGGCCCATAATTGGTTAATTCGCGCCGGAGAATTGGTTTTATTTTTAGGTTTAATCCTTCACGTGATACAGGCTCTTCGTTTAACTTTGGCAAACAGAAAAGCCCGTCCTGTTGGATACGATCAAATAAATGGTGCTGCCAACTCAAGCTGGTATAGCCGTTCAATGGGATTATTAGGCACTTTATTGTTGATCTTTTTGATCATTCATTTAGCTCATTTTTGGGTAAAGTCGCGTTTCACGGGACTTCCAGGTGAAGATGCCAACGGAAACGAAAATTTATATGCGGTGATGCAAACAACGTTTACTCAGCTTTGGGTAGTGCTGTTGTATTGTTTATCGATGATCTCTTTAGCTTACCACTTATTACACGGCTTTCAATCAGCCTTTCAAACACTGGGATTAAATCACAAAAAATACACTCCGCTTATTAAAACAGTTGGCGTTTGGCTTTCTATCCTGATTCCCATCATTTTTGCCTTAATGCCTTTAACCATGCATTTCGGAATTATAAAATAATAACCAAATAATTGTCATCCCGATAACTATTGGGAATAAATAAAAAATTGTAAATAATTAGCTATGGCTTCATCACCAAAATTAAATTCAAAGATCCCCGAAGGAACAATTGAGAACAAATGGACCAAATACCGTTCCACTGTTCACCTCGTTAATCCTGCCAACAAACGTAGCTTAGAAGTGATCGTGGTTGGGTCTGGTTTAGCAGGCGCTTCAGCAGCCGCTAGTTTAGCTGAAATGGGATACAAAGTAAAGGTATTATGTTTTCAGGATTCACCGCGTCGTGCACACAGTATTGCCGCACAAGGTGGTGTAAACGCTGCTAAAAATTACCAAAATGACGGTGACAGTGTATACCGTTTGTTTTATGATACAATTAAAGGTGGTGACTATAGAGCGCGTGAAGCTAACGTTCATCGTCTTGCCGAAGTATCTGGAAACATCATTGACCAATGTGTCGCACAAGGTGTTCCCTTTGCCCGTGAATACGGCGGAACTTTAAGTAACCGTTCTTTTGGTGGAACGCAAGTGCAGCGTACATTCTACGCTGCAGGACAAACCGGTCAACAATTATTATTAGGAGCTTATAGTGCCTTACAACGTCAGGTTGGTATGGGTGCTGTGCAATTATTAGCCCGTCACGAAATGATGGATGTGGTGAACATTGACGGCAAATGCCGCGGTATCATTGCCCGTGATTTAGTGACCGGAAAATTAGAACGTCACTTTGGTCATGCTGTTCTATTGTGCACCGGTGGTTATGGCAATGTGTTTTATTTATCTACCAATGCCATGGGAAGCAATGTGACTGCTGCCTGGAAGGCTCACAAAAAAGGTGCCTTCTTTGGAAATCCATGTTACACTCAAATTCACCCCACTTGTATTCCTGTTTCTGGAGATCATCAATCGAAGTTAACCTTGATGTCAGAATCTTTACGTAACGATGGTAGAATCTGGGTTCCAAAAAAACAAGGTGATACACGCAAAGCAACCGATATTCCGGAAGAAGAAAGAGATTATTATTTAGAGCGCCGTTACCCGGCCTTTGGTAACTTAGTGCCACGTGACGTTGCCAGTCGTGCAGCCAAAGAACGTTGTGATGCCGGTTATGGTGTTGGAACAAGCAAAATGGCGGTGTATCTTGATTTTGCTGCTAACACTGAACGTTACGGAAAAATACAGGCTACCAAATTAAACATGCACAATCCAAGCAAAGAAGAAATTATTCGTTTGGGTAAAGAAGTGGTGAAAGAAAAATACGGTAACCTCTTTGATATGTACAAACAAATTACCGGTGAAGATCCGTATGAAGTACCTATGCGTATCTATCCGGCGGTTCACTATACCATGGGAGGTTTATGGGTAGATTATAATTTAATGACCACCGTTCCGGGCTTATATGCTTTGGGAGAAGCTAACTTCAGTGATCATGGCGCTAACCGTTTAGGAGCTTCGGCTTTAATGCAAGGTTTAGCAGATGGTTATTTTGTGATTCCTTACACCATTGGTGATTATTTGTCGGAAGAAATTCGCACCAAAGCCATTCCAACAGATAACGAAGCCTTTGTGAAAGCAGAAGCGGAAGTGCAAGAACGCATTAGTAAATTGATGAATATCAAAGGCACGAAATCGGTTGACAATTTCCACAAACGTTTAGGTAAAATTATGTGGGATAAATGTGGAATGGCGCGTAACAAAGAAGGTTTGACCTGGGCTATTTCAGAAATTCAAAAATTACGTGAAGAATTTTGGAAAGATGTACGTGTTCCCGGTGAAGCCAAAGAATTTAATCCGGAATTAGAAAAAGCACACCGTGTTGCCGATTTTATTGAATTGGGAGAATTGATGTGTAAGGATGCTTTACACCGTGAAGAAAGTTGTGGCGGTCACTTCCGTGAAGAGTTTCAAACCAAAGATGGTGAAGCTTTACGCGATGATGAGAAATTTGCCTATGTAGCTGCCTGGGAATTTAAATCAGAAAGCAATTTTGAATTACACAAAGAAGAATTAAAATTTGAGAATATTAAGTTAGCACAGAGGAATTACGCATAATGTTTAGTTAAAAGTTATTCGTTATAGGTTATAAGTTAATGGTTTGGTAAATGGCAAGCTTAAGTTCTTTTGAAGAGTTGGAATGTTGGAAAGAAGCGGCTTCATTGCGAAGAAAAGTCAGAGTTAAAACAAAGTCTTTTCCTTTAGATGAAAAGTTTAGATTGACTGATCAATTGATTCGTGCTTCCAGATCTACAACAGCAAATATTGCTGAAGGATTTGGAAGGTATCATTATCAAGAGAACACACAGTTTTGCAGACAATCAAGAGGTTCTTTGCACGAAATAATTGACCACTTAATCGTTGCTAACGAAGAAGGCTATTTAAGTAATGAAGAATTAAATGAATTAAAACAGGACGCTCATAAATGTATTACGATACTAAATGGTTATATAAACTACTTACAAAAAGCGAAAATTAACGGCAACACAACGAATAACAAATAACTTATAACGTTTAACCTATTACTGAATAAAGACAACAACTATGAGTCACGGAAATATGAACCTCACCTTAAAGGTTTGGAAACAAAAAAATAAAAACGAAAAAGGTCGCTTTGAAACTTACGATGCTAAAGGCATTTCACCGGACATGTCCTTTTTGGAAATGTTTGACGTTGTGAATGAACAACTCATCAGCAGCGGTAAAGAACCAATTGCCTTTGATCACGATTGCCGTGAAGGTATTTGTGGTATGTGCAGTATGTACATCAATGGTCGTCCACATGGACCAAAAGACGGTGTTACAACTTGTCAGTTACACATGCGTAGTTTTAAAGATGGTGATACCATTGTGGTAGAACCATGGAGAAGTGCTGCTTTTCCGGTGATCAAAGATCTGGCAGTAGACCGTTCTTCGTTTGACCGCATTATGGCAGCCGGTGGATTTGTATCCGTAAATACCGGTAATGCCAAAGACGCGAATAATATTTTAATTAATAAGGACGATGCCGATACAGCGTTTAATGCAGCAGCCTGTATTGGTTGTGGCGCCTGCGTAGCAGCTTGTAAAAATGCCAGTGCTATGTTGTTCGTTTCTGCAAAAGTATCGCAATTAGCTTTGTTACCACAAGGACAGATTGAAGCAAAGAGTCGTGTATTAAACATGGTAAAACAAATGGACGAAGAAGGTTTCGGTAATTGCACCAATACCGGTGCTTGCGAAGCCGAATGTCCAAAGAGTATTTCATTAGAAAACATTGCCCGCATGAACAGAGAATACTTAAGTGCTAGTTTGACCTAAGTAAATTGAAATTGAGATCTTGTACAGAAAACCGTTTTCGAAAGAGGGCGGTTTTTTTGTTATATGGCAGATGTCACCCTGAACTCGTTTCAGGGTCTCAGTCTAAATCATACTTCCTAGAGATGCTGAAACAAGTTCAGCATGACTTTTATCTTCCTTCAATATATATTAGACACAAAGGCTCCACAGAGAGCACAAAGTGGTTCGTTTTCACAGTCCATTGTGTTGCCTCTCCCTCCTTTGTGTTAAAAAAAATGCGCCAATAATTCTTTTGTATACACTCTATCAGTTTGTATCCAACAAAAAGCCCCGCTTCCCTTTATATTCGGGAGCGAGGCTTTAAAAATTATTCGGCTAAATACTATTTAGCAATAATGATCTTCTGATTTATTTTTACGTCATTGTTTTGTCCAACAATAAAATAAACGCCTTTTGCCAGATCATCCACCTGAACTGTATGGTCGTTTTGTGCTGATAGTTTGATGGTTCTGATCACCTGACCAAGCTCATTCACAATACTCAGATCGAGATCTGTTTCTGAAACCATCACAAATACCCCGTTTGAAGGATTTGGATAAACCAATAAACCTTTTTCACTGTCGCTCAATTCACCAATACTGGTGCAATTATTCACTTTGATCTGGATAGATCCGGTATTCTGACAACCGTTAGCATCTGTTCCCAACACGGTGTAAGTAGTGGTACTTTGTGGTTTTACACTGATTCCAGGACTGGTTGTGCCCGTGCTCCAGGCATAAGTCACAGCGCCTGTTCCGGTTAAAGTAATAGCTGGATCCGATTTACACACCACCGTTTTAGTGGCAAGTATATTTACCGTTGGATTATTAAATACTGTGATGGTAATGTTTGTTGAACTTGGACAACTCAATCCAACAATAGTCGTATTAGCTGTCACGCTATAATTCGTTGTGACTGTTGGTGAAACAATGGCCACGCCAAAAAAGGATGGTGTTCCCACCCAAACATAAGTATTGGCGCCACTCGCTGTTAAGGTAGTGGTACCTCCATTACAAATACTGCTGGTTGCAGAAGACGCTGAAACATTGGCTGCTAAAACATTCACACTAATGGTTTTCTCTGTCGTGCAACTGTTTGATCCAATTCCGGTAACCGTGTAAACACTTGGTGCGGTTGGGTTCACCTGATTCACTGCTGTGGATGGGCCGTTAGTCCAGTTGTAAGAATTAGCCCCACTTGCCGTTAAAATAGCCGGGTCGCCTGCGCAGACAATGGTTT
Organism: Heterotrichella gracilis; assembly: GCA_032358255.1. Classification (NCBI taxonomy): domain Eukaryota; class Xanthophyceae; order Tribonematales; family Xanthonemataceae; genus Heterotrichella; species Heterotrichella gracilis. The sequence goes on along the minus strand of JAULBX010011099.1, from coordinate 348,744 downwards.
TATTAGATGATACCATTACTACTGGTGCGGTATTTGTGAGAACGATCTGACTGGCTTGTGAGGTACAACCGTTTGAACTTGTACCAACTACCTGATACAAAGTTGGAGCAATTGGATTATCAGAAATAGAAGCGCTTGTAAAATTTCCCGGACTCCAAACATAACTTAAACCGCCACTTGCTGTCATGGTTACTGCTGCTCCTTCACAAACCACAGAGCCACTAGCTGCGATAGTAATAGTTGGATTTGGCTTGGTATTAACTGCTACAGTCGCTGTTCCAAAACAAGTACCATCAGAAGCTGCCACAGTGTATATAGTATTCACGGTTGGCCCAACAACTGCAGGATTTATAACAGAATTGCTCGGCGTCCACGTGTACCCACTCACTGAAGAAACAGCGGTTAAGGTGGCCGGACTTCCTGCACACACCAAGGCCGGATTAGCACTGGCCGTAACAACCAAAGGCGCAATGGTTATCGCAGTTGTTGCAGTGCTTATGCCACAGCCGTTTTGACCTGCCACCGTATAAGTTGTTGTCGCAGTTGGAAAAAAGGATTGACCATTAGTTACCGGAACAGAGCCGCCTGACCAAGTATAAGATAATGCACCCGCCGCTGTAAGTGTTGCGCTCTTACCTAAACATAAGGTATTGGGGGTATTGGTAATTGTTAAAACAGGTAAAGACGGACTAACGGTTACGGTGATACTTCTTGACGCCATACAGTTTGATGGAGACATGGCCGATAAAGAATATACCGAAGTAGTTGTAGGTGAAACAACAATAACAGCACTGGTAGTATTACCGGTGCTCCAAGAATAATTACTGATAGCATTTGTTGTTAAGGTAACGCTTTGCCCTGAACAAATAGAAGGCGCTGTGCTGTTTGAACCTGAGGCGCTCAAGCTAATACTGCAAGACTCTTTAATAAGCACCATGCCGTTACCAGAAGCATCGGGATTCGTTACAAAACCGGATTGACCAGAGGCCATAGTAGTGCCATTAGTTACGCCACCAATGTAGGCTGAACCACCTCCACCGGAGCCAGCTTGAAAACCAGTAGCGCCAACCCATCCAGCGCCTCCTCCATACCAACCACCGCCACCGCCGCCTGCGCCCGAACCACCTGCACTTGTATTCCCATTAGTTGTAGTGTTATATCCTCCTGCACCAAAAATGCCTTGTAAAGGAACTCCGGCAACAGCACTACCATTATCGCCACCACCACCGCCGGCAATTTGCGTTCCGCCTTGACCGTGCCTTCCTTGATAACTGCTTGTGATGTTTTGAAAACCAGATGTTCCGCCACCAAATCCGCCATTAGAATTATACTGTGTGTTTGTATTAACATAGTTACTTTCGCCTGCACCTCCGCCGCCACCTGCAACAATAATAATTGCCGAAGTGTTGCTTACTAAAGCCCCTAATGTTCCTGATGCTGTTGCAACATGTGAAGCCCCTCCGCCACCGGCTCCACTGGATTTCCCGGAGGCGGAATTTGCACTTCCATATCCTCCACCATTATACCCCCCCGGGGCGACAATATTAAGTGAGCTGGTCGAATTGCTTCCGAGACCACCAACATTCACGTAAATAGTCGCTGCACTTGAGAGGCTGTATACTCCCACTGAATAGCCACCTTTACCCCCACTTTGAGAATAAGTAGTGCTACCATTGCCTAAATTATTACCCCCATTAGCTCCCCATGTTTCTATGGTAAAAGTGCCTGCCGGAAGGCTTATCGTTTGTTGACTACCTGTGTAATTAAAGGTATAAGTAGTTTGTGAATATACAGTAAGAGAAAATAAGGTCAATGCCAAGGCAAACAATCCTTGTTTTGTAATTGATGCTAATTTGTAAATTTTTCTTTTCATGATTCTGTGTATTTTAATTTGACTGCATTATTATTTAGAAGGTATAATGTTTCACTGCCCTTTCAGCATATAAACTTCGCAATGGTAAAAGATTGAATTGTAATCTTGTTTCATAGATTCTGAATTAAATGAAAACACTAAAGACAATCAAAAATACATTATTTAATGGGTGTTTTTTCGAATTTAACATTCGCTGAGCTTTTTGAACATTCTTTTTTGAAACTATCAGCCATGTTCTATCTATTAAAACAAAAAAAGCCCCGCATGTGCGAGGCTTTTTAATATGATAGATTCTTTTACTTCACAATAACGATCTTATGATTTATTTTTACGTCATTGTTTTGTCCAACAATAAAATAAACTCCGTTCGGCAGATCGGTCACTTGTAAGGTGTGATCATTTTGTGTAGAAAGTTTGATGGTTCTGATCACCTGACCAAGCTCATTCACAATACTCAGATCGAGATCTTTTTCTGAAACCATCAGAAATACTCCGTTTGAAGGATTTGGATAAACCAATAAACCTTTTTCACTGTCGCTCAACTCACCAATACTAGTACAGTTATTCACTTTGATCTGGATAGATCCGGTATTCTGACAACCGTTAGCATCTGTTCCCAACACGGTGTAAGTAGTGGTACTTTGTGGTTTTACACTGATTCCAGGACTGGTTGTGCCCGTGCTCCAGGCATAAGTCACAGCGCCTGTTCCGGTTAAAGTAATAGCTGGATCCGATTTACACACCACCGTTTTAGTGGCAAGTATATTTACCGTTGGATTATTAAATACTGTGATGGTAATGTTTGTTGAACTTGGACAACTCAATCCAACAATAGTCGTATTAGCTGTCACGCTATAATTCGTTGTGACTGTTGGTGAAACAATGGCCACGCCAAAAAAGGATGGTGTTCCCACCCAAACATAAGTATTGGCGCCACTCGCTGTTAAGGTAGTGGTACCTCCATTACAAATACTGCTAGTTGCAGAAGACGCTGAAACATTGGCTGCTAAAACATTCACGCTAATGGTCTTCTCTGCCGTGCAACTGTTCGATCCAATTCCGGTAACCGTGTAAACACTTGGTGCGGTTGGGTTCACTTGATTCACTGCGGTGGATGGTCCGTTTGTCCAGTTATAAGAATTTGCCCCGCTTGCCGTTAAAATGGCCGGGTCGCCCGCGCAGACAATGGTTTTATTAGATGATACCATTACTGTTGGTGCGGTATTTGTGAGAACGATCTGACTGGCTTGCGAGGTGCAGCCATTTGAACTCGTGCCAACTACCTGATAAAGCGTTGGAGCAATTGGATTATCAGAGATGGCAGCAGTGGTTGAATTGCCGGGTGTCCATACATAACTTAAACCGCCACTAGCAGTCAAGGTTACTGCCGCTCCTTCGCATACCACTGAACTACTTGAAGCAATCGTGATGGTTGGATTTGGTTTGGTATTCACTGCGACGGTGGCTGTTCCAAAACAGGTGCCATCTGAAGCCGCAACAGTGTAAATGGTGTTAACACTAGGTCCAACTACCGCAGGATTTATAACTGAATTGCTTGGTGTCCAAGTGTAACCATTCACAGAAGAAACTGCGGTCAATGTAGCCGGACTTCCTGCACAAACCAAGGTTGGATTAGCACTGGCCGTAACAACCAAAGGCGCTATTGTGATCGCGGTGGTTGAGGTACTAATACCACAGCCGTTTTGACCTGCCACAGTATAGGTTGTTGTTGCTGTTGGTAAAAATGATTGGCCGTTTGATACAGGAACAGATCCGCCAGACCAAGTATATGTTAATGCGCCTCCTGCAGTGAGTGTTGCTGTTTTTCCTAAACAAATGGTATTTGGGGTATTGGTAATCGTAAGAACTGGTAATCCAGAACTAACGGTAACTGAAATTGAAGCCGCTGCAACACAAGCCAGACTGCTGGTTCCAACAATTGAATAGCTTTGACTTGATGTTGGAGAAACAACAATAACTGTGCTTGTTGTGTTTCCATTACTCCAGGTATAGTTGCTAACTGCTGTTGTTGTTAAGGTTAAAGATTGTCCACTGCAAATGCTCGGATTAGTGCTGCTCGTGCCAGAAGAGAATATTTTAATATTACATAGTTCTGAAATGATCACTTTTCCGTGGCCAGTATTAAACCCGGAAGTATTAGTTTGATTCGTGCCATTATTATAAGAGCCGCCGCCGCCGCCCCAGCAAGCCGGTGCGCCAAGTTGTCCGCCGCCGCCACCGCTATAGCCGCCACCGCCGCCACCGCGATTATTATTCCAGCTTGTCGAGCCGCCACCGCCTCCAAAGCCGCCTATTGCCCCATTTGCGACTGATGTAGCCGCGGCATTTCCTCCAACAGCACCATTGGTGAACGAGAATGCAGTCGCTGAAGTTCCACCTCCATCACCGTAAAAACCTGCACCACCATTGGCCGAAGAAGAAGCTGCACCACCAGATCCGGCAGTTCCGCCTGTACCGAAGGTAGAACCTGAACCTGAATTTCCAGTTGTGCTTACTGTACCATCAGCAGATGTTGTTGTATAAGAAGTGGCGTGTGAACCTCCGCCGCCACCTGCAACAACTAAGGGGATGTCATTTATTAGTGATATAAAAGAACCGCCGCCTCCACCGTATTGCAGTGTTCCTGAATTCGGATTAACCTGTCCCATTTGACCTACCGCAATTTTCAAAACAGTTCCCGCCGTTAAGGTAAAATCTCCTGCGATTCGCGCGCCTCTGCCTGCAAAACCTCCATATCCTTCTGCTCCATAAGCATCAATTCTATAACCACCTGTCACCGGCACTGTCCATGTTTGAACGCCCGGCGTACCCGATGGAGTAACTACTAAACCATTTAAATTTGTACTGGCATAGGCTGTGTTTAATTGTGATTGCGTTGGACCTGTTGCACCTGTAGCCCCTGCAGTAACAAAGCTATACGTAGCTTGTGCTTGCATAAGACTGTTTGAAGCAAATAACACGAATAAGAACGCAAAGCATTTTATTAAAATGTTATGACCTTGTTTTTTGAAATGTGACTTTTGGTAAAATGTTTTCATGAAATAGTTATTTAATTGTTAAACTAAAAGGAAGATAAAATAAATGTACAAATTTATTGTTCACTATAACACTCGAATATAAAAAAAGTTTATCCCTTTCGTCTGTTTTCCAGATACTAGAAGTAGCTGTCCTTTATGAAACTTACCTAATCCCTTTCTAATTCTATTCTAAAGGTGGTGCCTTTATTGATCTCACTGTTTGTGATGAAGATCTTACCCTTGTGATACGATTCAATGATCCGCTTGCATAAACTTAATCCCAATCCCCAGCCCCTGTTTTTTGTGGTGAATCCCGGCTCAAACACCTCCTCAAATTTTGACTTTTGAATCCCTTTGCCGCTATCTGTAAAATCAATGATCAGACCTTCCGGCACACCCCATAACGTAATATCCAAGGTGCCCTTCCCCTCCATCGCATCCACCGCATTTTTACATATGTTTTCGATCACCCATTCAAATAAAGGTTTACTTAAGTTGGCTTGAATTCTTTCCTGTGGAAGATGCAAGGTATACGTCACATTTTTAGAAGTTCGCTTTTTCAAATAATCGATGGATTCAAATAAAATCTCATTCACGTTTTCCAAAGACAAGGTGGGTTGCGAACCAATTTTACTAAATCGATCCGTTATAGTATTAAGACGTTTTACATCTTGTTGCATTTCTTCAATAATTGCTTTGTCCACTCCTTGCGTAAGCAGATGTTCATTCCATGCCATTAATGAAGATAAAGGAGTACCCAATTGATGCGCTGTTTCTTTGCTCATTCCCACCCAAACCTGATCTTGTTCTGCTTTTCTGGCTGTACTAAACAAAACATAAGCAATAAGTAAAAACAAACCAATAACACCAAACTGAACATAAGGATAATATATTAGTTTAGTCAGCAAATCCGATTCGGCATAAAAAATATAATTCGTTTCTCCTTCACCTAGGTCAATGGAAATGGGCTGATTAGCGGCTGCTAATTCGCGTAAGGTTTCGCGCAGCTTTTCCGGTGAATTTATCAAAGAGGTGTCAATTTTTTCACTATGGGCGATGACATGCCTTTTGCTTGCATCTGTAAAAATAACCTTAACCTCTGCGGTGTTCACTGCTACATCCTTAAACGATTTAATGAGATTATCGAATACGACTTGAATGTCTGAAAAGACTTTACTGTCTTTGTAATACAAATAGGAATTAAAATTTTTATAATAGTTGATCACTACCGGATCGTATTTCTTTTTCATTAAATCCAACTCCTGCCTTAAATAGGAAGTGTCTTGAGACTTCAGCGAATCTAAGTTTCGGGCTGTTATTTGACCATTATCGTTGACCAGAATGACCGGCACCGTGGTGTTTTCCTGCAGAACTTTTAACACAAAATTGATGTCCGAAGAATTATCATAAGAATTCAATTGTTTAAATGCTTCAGCCACCAACTCGGCTTTTTTGCGTTCTTCGCTTTTGATCTGAGAAAATAATTGATTCGTAAATTTGATTAATTGCGCTCTTTTTTGAACCGCTTCTGCCCAAACACGGGCCTTCACTTTTTCATCTTTCGCAATTTGTTTAACAAGGGCATTCGTGTACCAAAATGAAGCCAACACAATTAAAAGGGCAGCGGCTGCCAAGGCTAATTTCCAACGTTGTTTTTGTGCGTAAATATTCACTTAGACCAATTGTTTTATAAATATAACAAATATGTGTAAATGGAACGAAGATGTTGGCAGAATATTATGGTAAAGAGCTCTTGCCATTTAAGTTTAATGAATTTAAAATTGTTGAATGACTCTATTGAATAAAAAAAATTAGACCGTTTTAAGAAAATTAAAAGTCATCTTCTTCTTCTTTCTTTTTCTTTGGTTCAAGTGGCCTTTTTGGAGCAGGCGCATTTGGTTTTTCAATTTGGAAGTTTGTTTCTTCCGTTTTAGTTTTTCGAACAAGGGTGTCTTTTTTAAACAAACCAAATTCCTCTTTAAGAAGTTCTTTGATTGTTTGTTTTTCTTGTTTAAGATCTTCCTTAATTTTTTGCTTTAAGCCCTGACGGTCGTATTTTATGATAGGATTATCCACCGTGCCTGTCATACTGATGAAGGCGCTTCGTTTATTGTTGTCGCTTTCAACCGGGCCAAACTCATCATCCTTTTTCTGTCTCTTTTTAGCCAATAGTTCACTGATAAGTAATTGAATGTGGTAATTAATAACGTTGTCAAAGGTATGTGTGCCACTCAATTCTAAATTTAAGGCAGAATTTTTGATGGCTGTTTTAGGGATAAAAATGGTGCTGTTTTTAATTTCTATATTACTTTGAAGTGTTGAAAATTTAATGCGTTTCAAATCGTTCACATCCACAAACTTCGATAAACTTAACAATGGCTTAAACTCAATAAGTTCACCACCGGTAATGATCAAATTACATAGCGCTTTAATAGAACTTTCATCCACCTCCAAACGATTGTTCCAGCTTCCCGAAAAATCTACGGTGGCAGAACCAAGGCCTTTTAAATTTTCTTGGGTTAAAGTTGTTTGTCCGAAATTATTTAATTGCGAAAACAATTCGGTGATGTTAATATTCTTAAGATCGCTTTGTAAAACCACATCCAGTTTTTTGTGCGAATTATCCACATACGCCTGAAATTGCGCTTCTCCTTGCATGGTTTTAAACTTCATGTCTGTCACAATCATTTTTTGATTTCTGATCTCCAGGTCTCCTCTTATCTCTTGTGCTTCAAATTTTCCAAAACTAAAGTTTTTAATTCCCGCATCCAGATTAAAACTTACGTTTGCCGGTATTAGGTCGTTGTTATTATACGCGCTCGAATTGGAAGAGGCGGCCATAAAATCCTCCAGACGAATGTTGTTAGAGTTCAAACTTCCGGTAATAGTTAGTGGCGAGGTTCTATCAAGTAAATATTTAAATAATCCGGGGATTCTACCGCTGACAGACATATCAGACTTACCTCTTTTTAATTTCATTTCACTTACCACCACTTCTCTTTCTCTTACACTAATGGAGCCACTCTCAACGGCATATTGTTTGTCATCCTGTTTAAATTGAACTTCAATGTTTGTTAAACTTGCATCAAAATTAACTATGACATTTTCTGAAAGTGCGTTGGATTTAATGTCTTTCGCTAAACCTTTTAATTCCCCAAGCAGTTTTATTTTGCCTTTTAATTGGCTCACCGTATCAATTGGCCAAAAATTTTGTAAAGATTCTAAATTCAGATCAGCAGAAGCATTCACATCAATTTCAGGGTCAGAAAAATGGCTGATGCTGCAGTTCCCTTTTATTTCATCATTATTCAAACTTAAATAAATGTCTTTTAACTGCAGATAAGATGTTTTATCCGTTACTTCGAGATGCCCCAACACATTCACCCTCTCGGCGCTTGTAGAACTTGGTTTATAGGTGATCTTTCCATTCTTGATGCCAAAATCATTGATGGTGCTATAACCACTTTTTTCTGAATAACGAAGATTACCTTCAGCATAAAAATGGCCTGAACTTTCGTAATCATTTATATGCTTTTTAAATCGCTCGGGTAATAAGGATAAGAGTGAAGCAATTTCCAACTCGTGCGCTTTATACGTGAGGCTCATGTGCTCGAGTTTTTTTCCGACATCAAAATTTCCATTCACGTCAACGGTCAGTTTGTTTAATTTAATCCTGGCCTTGTTTAAAGAGTAATTGTTTTCGTTTACTTGAAGACTCAGAGACAACTCAGCGTTTTTGTCTTTTAAGTACGGCGTATTTTCAAAACTAAATTCATGCACCTTCGTTTTAATCTCCGCCTGCATTTCAAAGTTTGTTTCGTTAAAATGGCCGCTGAACTTCACCAAATTTAAATAGGCTTGTATTTTAAATTCATTGGGTTTATCCTTATACGTCAACCTGCAGTTTTCAATACTGATGAGCTTTAAATGAAAGTCCAGACTGTCTTTTGTTTGAACTGTATCATTACTTGTTTGCCAAAACGAATAATTGTTTTGTCCGTTTTTTAAAATTCTCAGTTTAGCAACAGCATCCTTTATTTTTATTTTCTCGATCACGTATTTTTTATTCCAGAGATCTTCAATGTTAAAAAACAAGTTTAATCGGCCTGCATATAAGAGCGTGTCGCGTTGTTTTACTTTAAGTGCTTCATACATGAGCACCTCCTTAAATTCGATGGCACAATCGGGAAAAGATCTTAAAATAGTAATATCAATGTTTTTAGGGTCGATCTTTACCTCAGCGTTTAAATGACGATTTAACTCTTTAACGATTTCGGCTTTCACTTCCTTTTCATAAACAAACAATAAGGCAAGCAGAGAGACTGCTGCTAATAAAATGAGCAGAATGATCCATATAAAAACCTTGAGAATTTTTTTAAAGACCGAAGGTTTTACGGGTGTTATGTTTAGATTATCTTCCAACGTTTTAAAAGTGCACAAAAGAAGCTTTGTATTTATAACGTGAGAATCTAGAAATAAACAATGCGTTTTTTATAATTATAGTTAAAAGGCTTTGATTAAGCCCCTTTTTAACTATTCATAAAATTTGAGGATTGAAATAAATCGCAAAACAGAAATTGCTTTATTTTATCTCGCACTTCCAGCTGCCATTTCCATTTACCATAGCTTTCCCAAAGTCGGTGCAGGTTGACATGGCTTCTGACTTTTTCATATTTTCAATAGGTGTGCTTTTGGTAAAAGACGAGCCGCCAGTTGGCTTACACTCACAGGTACATTCCCAGTCCTGAGGTTTTTGGCAGGAATAATTTATAAACACGATGGCTAAAATAAAAAGCACGTTTAGAGGGTTGTTTCTTTTTTTCATGGGTTATTTAGACTTATTCTGCTAAACTATTTATTATTTTATTATTTACAAAAAAATTTAAACTATTATTTTGTGTATGATAGAATATAGGCTTAGCTCGCTGGTGCTCTCTGATCCTTGCGGCGGGGCTTTAACACAAACATAAGCTGTCTAACTATGCTTTAAATAGGTCGTGTAGGCCAAACAATTTCAATAGTAGATCTGCAGTCATTATTGCTCCAGAGGGGCAAAACAAAACACCTTAAAAAAGATTGGATGAATTTAAGTCCCATAGGGGCGGACTGTTTCTAATAACAAGAGATGTGCAATTTGAGCTCCGTAGGAGCGGCCTTAAAATTAAAAAGATGAATGATGCCAAACCCGAAGATGTCGCTCCTAAGGAGCTTAAGATTTATCACTTCTTCTTTTTATTACTATTTCGCTCCTCCGGAGCGTGAAACTAATTTCTAATCACGCAATGCCCCGGAGGGGCAACATCATAATAACAAAGCAAAGCCTAATGCCTTTGAGCTCCTTAGGAGCGACATTATTTTTATAGAATGCAACAAAAATCGGTCCCGTAGGGACCAAAGCTTTTAGAAAAACACATCCATTTAATCATTGCCCTAGAAGGGCAAAACAACTTATTCTAAATCGGATTAGCTCGCTAGCGCTCGCTGATCCTTGCGGCGGGGCCATATCACAAAAAATAGCCTCGCTAATGCGAGTCTTGTTTTATATTTTGTCCCTTCGGCTGCAAGCTTGCTTGCGCCTTGGTACAAAATATAAAACCCTTCAGCAAAGCTGAAGGGTTTTTGTGGTAGTCCCATTTGGATTAACTCTGTTGATCCAAAGAAGACCTCCTCGTGAAATAGCAAAAGCTGCTCTTTCAGAGCTGCTTTCTTTTTTATACATCACTGAGCGAAAGCTAGCTTTCGCTTCGTTCTGCATAAAAAAGAAAGGCCCACGCTTCGCGTGTGCCTTTTGCTCTTATTGTAGTCCCATTTGGATTCGAACCAAAGGCCGCCGGTTTAGAAAACCGGTGCTCTATCCAGCTGAGCTATGGGACCATTTTTGAAAAAATGAGTTCATCAAACCTATTTTTCAAGATTGCAAAGGTAAAAAAAGATATTATTTAAACAATTATAATTATTTTAGTGCAATAAGCAAAAGCCTCTGAAACTCTCAATAATTATAGTTAACTACAACGTTAAACACTTTTTAGAACAGTGCCTGTTTTCGGTTTTTAAGGCCCTAAAGAATATAGAGGCGGAAGTGTTTGTAGTAGACAATAACTCGGTAGACGGCTCTATTGGTCTAATTAAAGAAAAATTTCCCCAGGTTAAATTAATTGAAAATAAAAACAATGCCGGCTTCTCGGTAGCCAATAATCAAGCAATAAAACTCTCAATCGGCAAGTATATTCTCCTTTTAAACCCCGATACCGTGGTTCAGGAAGATACCTTTGAAAAATGCCTGGCTTTTATGGAGTCTCATCCCGATGCTGGTGGTCTGGGAATCAAGATGTTGAACGGAAAAGGCGCCTTTTTGCCGGAAAGCAAACGCGGCTTGCCAACGCCTGCCGTTGCCTTTTATAAGATCTTTGGTCTGGCAAAATTATTTCCCAATTCGAAAAAATTCGGACAATACCATTTAACCTACCTCGATAAAAACAAAAATCATCCGGTAGAAATTCTGAGTGGCGCCTACATGCTCATGCGCAAAGAAGTACTCGATAAGATAGGCTTACTGGATGAAACTTTTTTTATGTACGGCGAAGACATCGACCTCTCTTACCGCATTACCCAGGCAGGCTACAAAAATTATTATTTCGCCGAAAGCAGCATCATTCATTACAAAGGTGAAAGCACTAAAAAAAGCAGTGTCAATTACGTTATTGTTTTTTATAAGGCAATGGCTATTTTTGCTAAAAAACATTTTAGTCAGAACAATGCGCAGATCTTAAATTTTTTGATCCATCTCGCCATCTATCTAAGAGCCGGTATGGCCTTGCTGGTAAGACTTGTGAAACAACTGTTTTTCCCGACTATTGATTTTACACTGATATTAACGGGATTGTATTTCTGTAAAAATATTTATGAAATAAAATTCAAGCTCTACCCTAATTTTTATTCTCAAGAGATCCTTGAACTTTTTTTTCCTATTTATACCCTCATTTGGATGCTCTTTGTTTACCTCAGCGGAGGGTACGACGCGCCTACCCGATTGCGAAAAATTGTTCGCGGCGTTTTGGCCGGCTCAGCCTTTATTTTGATCATCTATTCCTTATTACCCGAATACTATCGTTTTTCGAGAGCGCTTATTTTAATTGGCTCTGTTTATACTTTAGTAATGTATGTCAGCACAAGGCTGATCTACCATTTTAGCGGACTAAAACAATTTAAACTTGGTGCTCATAAAACCAATGCCCGAATTGCTATCATTGGCAGCGAGGCGGAATTTAACCGGGTGAATGCCCTTTTAAAAGAAACCAACATTAATTCCGAATTCATTGGCTTTGTGAGTAACGAAGCTAATGGGATAAAAAATCAGCATTACATTGGTCATTTGGCTCAAATAGATGAAGCCATTGACATACATCAGTTAAATGAAATTATTTTTTGCGCGCGGGATATTTCATCGCAAGACATTATCAGCAAAATGATCAGTCTGGTGACCAAAGGCGTAGAGTTTAAAATTGCTCCTCCCGAAAGTCTTTCTATTATTGGCAGCAACAGCATTGATACCGCCGGTGATCTGTATGTGATTGATGTTAATAATGTGGGAAGACCCGAAAACAAACGCAACAAACGTTTTGTAGACATTAGCGTGAGTCTTTTTTTAGTGTTGTTCTTCTGGATCTTCATTTGGATCCAAAAAAACAAATTCAATTTTTTGGCCAATATCGTTAAAGTCCTTTTTGGATTTTATTCCTGGGTAGGCTATGGCAAAGGGCTTCGCAAAGATCTGCCCGAATTACGTCCCTCTGTGTTAAGTCCGGCAGATATCCTTAAAGGACCGCTCACAGAAGATCGCATCAATAAATCCTTTTTAAATTATTCGAAGGACTATCAAACGGAGAATGATCTGCAGATCATCTTTAAGAATTTAAAATCATTGGGGAATTAAGCCAAAAACGCTTTTATTTTTTTACCAAGAGTCTGCTTCAGCCAAATGTTAAACTTTGTTTAGGCCTTTGTACAAGCGGAATATTAGCTTGAACTTTAATATCACTAAAAAACTATTTATGAAAAAATTGTTTGCCCTTTGTTTTGTCTTTTTCATGAGTGCAATGGGATTTGCACAAGCTCCAAATCCGGTTAGCTGGATCACTTCTTACAAAGCCATCTCAGCTACAGAAGGCGAAATTACCATGACGGCTCTTATAAACAAAACTTGGCATACCTACTCGCAAATTGCCATAACAGACGGGCCAATTCCCACCACTTTCAGTTTTACACCAAATAAAGATTATGAATTACTAGGAAAAACAAGCGAATCAAAGCCTGAAGAAGAATATGTAGAAGCCTTTGGGGCCAAAGTGCTTCATTTTAGTGAGAAAGCCGTGTTTACACAAAAAGTGAAACTAAACGCCAAAGCCGGTTTTGTGATCAACTTCTCGGTAGAATATATGTGTTGTGATAATAAAATGTGTTTACCGCCTAAAACAGTGGCTTTATCGGTTAAAACACAGTAAAAAATTAATAGTATTTTTACCTTTTCAAATTCGCGTTTATGATGAAGAGATCTTCCTTATTTTTTATTCTTATAGCCTTTACTTTTTTCTCAAGCACCCTGCTTCAGGCACAAGGTAAACAGTATGTGAGCTGGAGCTTTTCGCAAAAAAAGATCAGTGCCGATGAATTTGAACTTTCGTTTAAAGCCACTATTGAACCTACCTGGCACTTATATTCTCAAATAGAAACACCCGATGGACCATTACCTACTTATTTTGAATTTGAAAAATCAAAAGATTTTAAATTGGTGGGTAAAACCAAAGAACCTAAACCCATTGAACAAGCAGAACCTGTGTTTGATAACCAGATCATGCGCTTTTTTGCCAACTCTGCTACCTTCACACAAAGAATAAAAGCACTGAGTGATAAACCATTTAAAGTTAAAGGCTTCATTGATGGCATGGCTTGCAATGAAACCCAATGTCAAAAATTTTCTCCGCCCGTTGATTTTGTTTTTAATTTAGAAGGCGCGGTTGTTTCAGCCTCTACGGCAGCAGAAACAAGCAGTGTTGAGTCGACTGCTGATTCTGCTACTACCGGCGCCGCTCTTCCGGAAGCCACTCTGGCTCCCAAATCTCATACCACTGTTGAATTTATTCCTGCTCCTGAAAAAGCAGCCGATAAAACCTATTTGGGTTTATTTATTGCCGGCTTTTTAGGTGGTTTATTGGCTTTGCTTACTCCATGTGTGTTTCCAATGATTCCCATGACGGTGAGTTTTTTTACCAAACAAAGTAAAACCAAAGCAGCCGGTATTCGTAACGCCTTAATTTATTCCATTTCCATTATTGTTATTTATATTGCTTTGGGTTTAGGTGTTACGCTCATATTTGGTGCCGACGCCATGAACAACATGGCCACCAACGTCTGGTTCAATCTGGCCTTCTTTGTGTTATTAGTCGTATTTGCCATTTCTTTTTTAGGTGCGTTTGAAATTACTCTGCCTTCTTCTTTTGTGAATAAAATGGATGCGCAATCAGACCGCGGTGGTTTGATCGGCATTTTCTTCATGGCCTTTACTTTAGGATTGGTTTCCTTTTCATGTACCGGACCAATTATTGGCACCTTATTAGTGCAGGCGGCCGCAACCGGGGCTTTGGCAGGACCATTTTTTGGCATGTTGGGATTTTCTATGGCTTTAGCTTTGCCTTTTGGATTATTTGCTGCCTTTCCGGGTTGGTTAAACTCTTTACCAAAATCGGGCGGCTGGTTAAATTCGGTAAAAGTGGTTTTAGGATTTTTAGAATTAGCCCTGGCCTTAAAATTTGCCTCTAATGCCGACTTAGTGGTTCAAGCCGGAATCATTACCAGAGAAGTATTTATTGTGTTGTGGATCGTGATATTTGCCTTGTTAGGAGCTTATTTGATGGGTTGGTTCAAACTCTCTCACGACAGCGACTTAAAACATGTATCAGTGACCCGATTAATGATCGCTATTTTATCATTCTCGTTTACCATATACTTAATTCCCGGTTTATGGGGCGCTCCCTTAAAATTGATCAGCGGATTTCCTCCTCCTGATTTTTATAGCGAATCACCGGAAGGATTTGGTGGAAATAAAGTAGAAGTGTCAAATTCTGATTCTAATCATGAAGACCTGCCTGAACATGCGCACCGCGGACCAAATGGCATTCCTGCTTTTGATGATTATTATTTGGCTTTGGAGCACTCTAAAAAAGTGAACAAACCCTTAATGATTGATTTTACCGGTTGGGCCTGCGTGAACTGTCGTAAAATGGAAGGGCAAGTATGGAGCGATTCTGACGTAAAAAGAAAACTCAGTGAAGACTTTGTGTTAGTTTCCTTGTACGTAGATGATAAGAAAAAACTACCTGCGGAATTACAAAAAGAAGTGGTTTGGAATGGTTCGAATAGAAAATTAAGTTCTGTGGGCGACCGCTGGAGTCATTTACAAAATACCAAATACCAGTCCAGCACCCAGCCTCAGTACTGGATCATTGATGCCGATGAAAATCATTACAGTGATTCTACCAGTTATGATCCCGACATAAATAAATACATTTTGTGGCTCGAAAAAGGACTAGAAAAATACTATGCCAAACATCCTAAATAAAAGCATCGACAAGCTTTCATTCATAAAAAGTTAATTATCTATATTTGTAAAAAATAAATTCATGTTATCACCACAAGTAAGTAAAGCTTTAAACAAGCAAATAGAAGTAGAAGGATTTTCTTCTCAATATTATTTATCCATGGCCAGCTGGGCCGAAACGCAAGGTTTAAACGGTGTATCTGCTTTTCTGTATCACCATGCTGATGAAGAACGCATGCACATGTTAAAACTCATTAAGTTTGTGAATGAACGTGGCGGACATGGTTTGGTATCTGCCTTAAAACAACCCCCGGTGACCTACAAGTCTGTAAAAGCAGTGTTTGAAGAAATTTTAAAACACGAGATGAAGGTGACCGAAGAGATCAATCAATTGGTGGATTCTACCTTAAAAGAAAAAGATTACAGCACGCATAATTTTTTACAGTGGTATGTGAGCGAACAAATTGAAGAGGAAGCATTAGCCAGACAAATTGTAGATAAACTAAAACTGATTGGTGACGATAAAGGTGGTTTGTACTTTTTTGACCGCGATCTGGAAGCCATGGCAAAGGGCATGGCAGTAAAAGAAACGGCTGAGAAAAAATAATGCGCATTCTTGCATACACTTCCGTGTTTCAATTGTAAATACACTTTTTATCTCAAGGTTCTATTGGTATAGGCGAGACGTATTTGAAGTAAGTGTCACGTCGAGTAGAAAATTTTGCCTCTTTAAATTTTCGTATCGAGACGGGAAAAAATCACTTCTCGATACGATTTGCAGGGGCAGGCAAATCTACTCGAAGTGACAGCATTTTACAATAAATCACTCTTCCAAAATAATCATAAGGAAGAAATTAAGTTCTGGAAGTAGAATTATTTGGTAACGAAGACGTAAATGTCTTCGTTTTCTTTTTTCATGAGGTATTTCTCACGAGAAAAAGTCTCTAAACTTTTTTTATTGTTTTGCAGATCGCTCAAATTGGCAATGTTGTGTTCAATCTCAGAAATATAATATTGTTTCTCTTTTTCCAGCTTTTGACATTTCTGAATTAATTCATATTGAGTAAACACGTCGTTTTTATCAAAAAACACCAGCCAAACCAACAGACCTAAAACGGTGAGAAAGTACTTGTTTTTTATGAATTGGATGGTTTTCATTGTTTTTTACTGATTAGGCACTCAAATCTAGACGTAATAAAGACAACTTTATGACCGGAACCTGAATATTATTAAAAGCAAGCTGTTAGTTGTTTTAAATCAAAAAACTGTTTCATCCATTCTGGTAAAAAAACTGCGCCATTTGGCCTTAGTTGCGTAAATTTGGAAAAACAATCAATGCCTCTATTAAAATCAATAGTTCTTTTTACTTTGACGCTTGTGCTTGTGTCTTGCGGAAAAAATGCGGAAAAAGAAGTAGAAATTCCAACAGGTATTTTATCTAAAGAACAATTTACAAAAGTACTCACTGATTTTGCCCTGGCTGAAAGCGCGGCCAATATGAACATTAAAAACGTGATGATTCAAAAAACGGATTCGGTGTATGCCTTTGATCCCTTAATTGAAAACGGCATCAGAAAATCACAATACGACTCAACTGTTCTATTCTATACAGCAAATCCAGAGTTATTTAAAAAAGTGTACGAAAATGTCTTAGAACGTTTAAGCGAACTTCAAGCCAAAAAAAACGGACTTAAGGTTGATTCAATTTCAAAGTAGCGAATTTCTCCAGTTTGGTTCGGTTAAAATATAAGATAAATTCATTTTGATTGGTTTGGTAATTGAGTGGAACATAGTCAAACCCGTTGTTTCTATAAATTACTTTTTTTGTTAATCCCTCTTCTCCTCCACTAGTATACATCACTACATTGGCCCCTTTGGCACTTCTGAGCTTATTAAAATCAGAGTAGCTGTAATTTGTTGCCAGCTCGGTTTCGTTGGACTTACTTTCAAAAAATAAGACGTGATACTTTTGTTTTGTGTTCACCCGAGTCGTTAAGCCAAGATTTTTTATCCTTGAACGATCATCGAAATAATTGATCTTTCGCGGAATTAATTCCTGCCGAGTAATAAGCCCCTGGTTTGGTTCGTAATTTAATAAGAGTATTTCCTTGTAGTTGTTTTTTTCTTTTCTCTCAAGTAAGATAAAGTCCGCCTTTGCTTGATATACAGACTCGATCGGATCAAATTCTTTATCGGCAGCCGTATTATAATCGGTGCCATCGTAAAAGGTGAGTTGTTTCTCCAATGGTTCTGCCAATGGCGTAAGATGATTATAGACCTCAACCGATAAATCATTGTTCCATTGCAGTGTTAAAAAAAACACCTTTTCGCTTTTCGGCTCTTCGCCTTTTGTAAAATGAATAAACAGACTCACTTTGTTTTGTTCGGGATACACCGTGATACAATTAAGGCTGTTCAAATCTTTGATCGGAATAGCCTTCTTATAAACCATGGTATTAGAGGCCGCAAAGTTAACTAGGTCGAGAGAGCGGAATATATAAAATGGAACGTCTGTTTGGCGATGGTCGATGTACTTTCGTTTAAAGCCTTGGAATTCGGCTTGTATCATTACATAAAACAGATCGCCTTGCAAGTTACAGGCAAAGCCGGTGCTGTAACCCGTGAAGGCATTTTCTATGGGCAGTTTTTTAATCCAGTCTTGTTCTTTTTTTTCGAGATCAAACAATTGGGCTGTTTTTTTAGTGGTACCATTTAAATGGTCGCTTGTGCTGATCAGGAGTAGTTTTTTCTCTTCAACGATCTTGTATTCGAAGAGGATGTTTGAAACGCCTTTGTCCTGATCGATCGCAGCTAATAACTTAAAGCCGCTTGCTTTTCCCAAGGAGTCAATACTTTTCACATAAAACTCTTTTCTGGTATTGGTCACTTTTTCAAACAAAAAATAAATCGTGTGATTGTGTTCATGAAAAATATAATCCAAATTCTCGTAATTAAACCAGGTGGCATTAATGCTATCTAGCTTGAGCGGTGTAAACACGATCAATTCTCCCGAAGGTTTTGCCCGGCGCTCAAGTGTAAGGTCATGAACATCGCGGTTGTTTCGTAAGACGTGAAAATAATGAGCGTGATTGTTTAGAATGGCCACCGGAAGATTTTTCTTCATGGCCAAAAAATCACGACTGAATTGAAGTTCTTGTGAAAATAAAAAAGCGCCATAATTAACACATAGGATAATTATGGCGCTTCTGATCATAAAAAATTTATTCTACTGTAACACTTTTTGCCAGGTTACGCGGTTGATCAACGTTGCATCCGCGCATCACAGCAATGTGGTATGATAAAAGCTGAAAAGGAATCACAGCAATCAAAGGCACCAGTAATTCATCTGTTTCAGGAATCTCCACCACATAATCTGCCATCGCTCTCACTTCTTTGTCGCCGGAAGTCACCACTGCCGTGATCTTTCCTTTGCGGGCTTTCACTTCCTGAATATTGCTCACTACTTTTTCGTAATTCGCTCCCTTGGTGGCAATCACAAACACCGGCATTTCTTCATCAATTAAAGCGATCGGACCGTGTTTCATTTCTGCTGCAGGATACCCTTCAGCATGAATGTAAGAGATCTCTTTCAATTTTAAAGCGCCTTCTAAGGCTACGGGAAACGACACGCCTCTGCCTAAATACAAGGCGTTTCTACTATCCTTGTAAACATAGGCGATCTCACGTAACTGGTCGTTAAGTTTAAGTACTTCTTCTATTTTAGATGGAATAGCTTCCATTTCATATAATAACTGACGGTAACGACTTTCAGTAATGGTTCCCCTTACTTTCGCCATGTGCAAAGCCATTAAAGTAAGAACCGTCACCTGCGCTGTAAAAGCTTTTGTGGATGCCACGCCTATTTCAGGACCGGCATGCGTGTAACTTCCGCCGTGCGTTGCTCTGGCAATGGAAGAACCTACCACATTACAAATACCTAACACCGTAGCGCCTTTTGATTTGGCCAATTCCACTGCAGCAAGCGTATCGGCTGTTTCGCCACTTTGAGAGATGGCGATCACAATATCATCCTGATAAATAACCGGATTACGGTATCTGAATTCAGAAGCGTATTCCACCTCAACCGGCACGCGCGCTAATTCTTCAAATAAATATTCGGCTACCAATCCGGCATGCCAGGAAGTTCCGCAAGCGATAAAAATGATTCGTTTTGCCTTTTCAAATTTCTTTTCGTGCTCAACAATTCCACCCATTTTTACTTCGCCAATATCGGCGCGTAAACGTCCGCGCATACTGTCTAAAACCGATCGGGGTTGCTCATAAATTTCTTTGAGCATAAAATGGTCATACCCGCCTTTTTCAATGGATTCGAGCTCAAGAGTTAATTTCTGAACATAAGGCGTTACTTCTTTATCTTTTAAATTTCGGATCTTCAATTCCTGTCCGCGGCGAATAATCGCTACTTGTTCATCATCCAGGTAAACCACGTTTTTGGTGTATTCAATAATTGGCGATGCATCTGAGGCAATAAAAAAATCATCGGCACCAATACCAATCACCATCGGACTTCCTTTTTTTGCAGCCACAATAGTATCCGGATCGTTTTTATCTAATACCACCAAAGCATAGGCGCCGATCACTTGTTTTAAGGCTGCCTGAACCGCATGGCCCACCTTCATGCCTTCGTGTTTTTGAATGTCCTCAATTAAATGGATCAACACTTCTGTATCTGTTTGTGATAAAAAAGTATGTCCGCGTTTGATCAAACCTTCTTTAATGGATGCGTAATTTTCGATGATCCCATTGTGAATCATCACTAAATTTTGTGTCTGTGAATAGTGCGGATGCGAGTTGACGTCATTTGGTTCTCCGTGCGTTGCCCAGCGGGTATGACCAATTCCAACGTTTCCGCTCAGGTCTTTCCCCTGTGCAAAAGCAATGAGTTCGCTCACCTTTCCTTTGCGCTTGTATACATTCAGATCGCCTTTTTTATTGATCATGGCCACTCCGGCACTATCATAGCCCCGGTATTCTAATCTGGTAAGGCCTTTTATTAAAATAGGATACGCCTCTCTGTTACCAATGTATGCTACAATTCCACACATATAATTTATTCTTTTAGTTAATAGTTAAAGATACTTACTTTTTAGCCAATCATCTGCAAAAAACTGATTTCTTTGGCTGTTAAAAAACGGTGTTTTCCTCTCGGAAGATCCTTTTTGGTTAAACCGGCAAATACCACGCGGTCTAGTTTTAATACATCATAACCTAAATGCTCAAAAATACGGCGCACAATGCGATTGCGACCACTATGGATCTCAATGCCTACCTCTTTTTTACCTTCTCCCACAAAAGCCAGATCATCTGCTTTTACAATGCCATCTTCCAATTCTAGTCCTTCAACGATCTGTGTAAAATCTTCCGGCTTTAGACCCTTATTTAAACTAACATGATACACTTTTTTGATGCCAAATTTTGGATGCGTGAGTTTGGTGGTCATTTCACCATCGTTGGTAAACAGAAGTAAACCTGTTGTATTTCTGTCAAGTCGTCCAACCGGATAAATTCGCTCGCGACAAACACCTTTGATCAATTCCATCACGGTTTTGCGTTCTTTAGGATCGTCTACTGTGGTGATATAATCTTTTGGTTTATTTAAAAGCAGATACACTTTACGCTCGGTTTTAACCGCAGAGTCGCCGTAGGTTACTTTATCTGTTGGACTGATCTTGGTTCCTAATTTATCAACCACCACACCATTTACTTTTACGGTTCCACTCAAGATCAAATTGTCGGCATCTCTGCGAGAAGCAATTCCGGCGTTGGATAAATATTTATTTAAACGAATTAATCCATCACTGTTTACCGATGGTTTTGGTGTAGATCCTTTTTTTGAAAAACTCTTTTTGCCGTATGTTTCACGCGATGTTTGAGGCGCAAATGCTTTTCCTTCTTCAAACTCATCGTGTTTCACCCGCTTTGTAAAAGTCCCTTCCTCGGTTCTGCGCGGCTTGGTTAAACGTCTTTTCCCGGCCTTTTCTCTGCTATCTGTTCTGGTTTCACCATGTTTAATACCACTGGTGGCTTTTTTAAAACCGGAGAATTTATCGTCTTTACTTTTTATTACTTTTTTGAACGATTTTTTCTCTCCTCTATCTTCTACATTACGAGAAGATCTTCTTTTTTCAGGTTCATCGTAGTTGCGCTCAGATTTCGAGTAGCCTTCGTCGCGCCCTTTATTAAAGGATTTGCGTTCTTCTGAATCTTTGAAATCTCTTCGCGGTCTTTCGCTGTATTGATCTTTGCCCAGATCTTTTTTATATGACTTCTTCTCATCCGCATCACGAAAGCTCCGTGTTGGTTTCTCTGAAAAATCTTTTTTATATGCTTTTTTCTCATCAGAATCAGCATAACTGCGTTTAGGCTTATCGCTAAACTCTTTTTTAAATGGCTTTTTATCATCAAAAGACTTAAAGGAACGTTTTGGTTTGTCGCCTAAGTCTTTCTCTTTGGTTTCTCTGAAGCTCTTGTTTTTAGAAAACGAGCGTTTGGATTTGTATTTTTTTGCCTTGTCGCCTTCTGTGGATGAAGATTTGTCGGATCTGCTGCCTCCGCGGCCTTTTGCTCTGCCTCTGCCTTCAGAGCCGGATCTATTATTCATTTTACTCATTCTACAAATTTATATTACTTAATTAACGGATAATAGGCCGCTTCCAGATGTTTTACAGTTCGGGTGTTATTAAGCTGAATAATGGCGATAATATCAAATCTGGATTCCAGGCTAATATTATTATCCTTTAAATACTGATTTGCGGCGGCAATTATAAAGCCTTGTTTTTGTCTGGTTACAAATATTTCCGGCTCGCCAAAGGTACTATTTTTCCGCGTTTTAACTTCTACAAAGACGATGGTTTGGGCTTTTTTGGCAATGATGTCAATTTCGTATTTTTTGTATCGCCAATTACATTCTAAGATCTCATATCCATCGTTTAAAAGATGTCTTTTGGCGAAAATCTCGCCATCTTGTCCCTGTTTCTTAGAATTCTTTTCCATAATAGAAGGTATTGTTACTAAAATACATAAATTAGTGTCTTAAAACTCACCCTATGAAAAAAATAGTAACAGTTACCCTACTACTTTTTGTTGCCACCCTTATACGCGCTCAGGCGTTCAGCGGCACCATTGACTTTAAGTACTCTACTCAAAAAGATACCACCAACAATGTTTACATGATAAAGAACAAATTGGTTAGGCTGGATCAAATTGGGAAAAAAGGAAATGTGGAGGGAAGTTTTATTTTTGATTTAAGCGCTAACACAGTTAAGTTTCTTAATCCAAAACGAAAATTGTGGGGCACACAAAAAAGTGAAACACCACAAGTCATAAGAGGACAATGCATTGTTATTAAAGGTACCGCTCCAAAAACAATTGCCAATGTAAAGTGCACGGAATACACCGTTAAAAATGCGGAAGAAAATACAGTGATCACTTATTGGATCGCTGAAGGAAATAAGTATCCGTTTTTTGCCCCATTGGTTAAATTATGGAATAGAAAAGACAAACAAAGTATTTATTATGGCCAGATCAAAGGCATTCCGGAAGGCAGCATGCCAATGCTCAGCGAAGAGAGACAATTGACTGACGGTAAATTATTAACGAAACTAGAAGTAGTTAAAATAGTAAATACACCTCCCGATGATTCTAATTTTGCCATACCGGAAGGGTATAGCAAGTTCGATCAATAAAAAAATAAAAACCCCGAATTGCTTCGGGGTTTTTTTATGACTCCGTTTTTTCGTTCACACCAAAAATAGCATTCAAAATGCCGGTGAATAAAGATAAGATCAAACTAAATAACAAGGCCCACCAAAAACCTTCTACATGAAAGCCGCTCACAAGTTTTTCGGCGAAAATAATGATAAAGGCATTGATGGCTAAGAGAAAGAATCCTAAGGTAAAAACAGTTATAGGTATAGTAAGCAGTGTTAGTATTGGTTTCACAATAGTGTTTAAAAAAGCCAGAACCACAGCTACCAGCAAGGCAGACCAAAAATCATCGACACTCACACCCGGTAGTAATTTGTCTACCATAAATACAGCCAATGCTGAAATAATAATTTTTAAAATAAAATTCATTGAGTAAAGATAATTTATTCTCACCAAATCCTTCCAGGTTTTTCCGTTAAATAACTGAGAGGATTTAAAGAGGCAAACTAGGTCTCTTTCGCAAATCCTTACAGGTTTTTCCGTTTAATAACCGAAAGCCTGTAAAGATTTATACCGGTTAAACTAGGTCTCTTTCGCAAATCCTTACAGGTTTTTCCGTTTAATATCCGAAAACCTGTAAGGATTTAAAGAAGCAAACTAAGTCTTTTGTTTTTTCTTTTTAGCTGCCGGAAATAAAATATTGTTCAAGATCAAGCGATAGCCCGGTGAATTAGGGTGAAGCGAAAGATCCGTGGGTGGTTCTTCAACGCGATGCTGGTAATCTTCAGGATCGTGACCACTAAAAAAGGTCCAGGTTCCCTTGCCCATTTCACCATGAATGTATCGCGCTTCGTTAAAGGCTTTGGCTTCGCCCATGATCAACACATTTTTTTTGATGTAGTTTTTATTGAAGGCCGCTGTTTGTCCCCAAAAGCCCTGAATGGTTGTACTGTGATTTTGACAGAGCATGGTGGGAACCGGGTCCCATTTGGCAGAGAACTCAAACAAGGTGAACAAATCTGTTCGTTGTGTAAGACCGTACTGATTTCTGGAGGTATAAGTATCAATCGTAGAGTACTCGTACTCCATTGGATTCATGCTTAATTTGTATCCTTCAAAGGCAAATCCTTTGCTATAATCAATTTTAGTATTGGCGTTTTTATCTGCCGGATCATGATCAAAAACAGTTTCGCAAATATCAATGCCTTCGGCCGCTAAAGCTATATCGTAACTATCGGTAGCACTGCACATAGCGAATAAAAAACCGCCGTTAAAAACAAATTCTTTGATGCGCTTAGCGGTGTATAATTTCATCAACGATACCTTTTCGAAGCCCAGTTTTTTAGCCATGGCTTCGTTTTCACGCACCTCAGCCTGGTACCAGGCCGCATTGTGAAAGGCCCCGTAAAATTTACCATACTGTCCGGTAAAGTCTTCATGATGCAAATGCAGCCAATCGTAGTCTTTTAATTTTTCTAAAAATATTTCTTCGTCGTACACCACATCGTATGGTATCTCGGCATACTTCAACACCAGTGTTACAGCATCGTCCCAGGGTTGTTTCCCTTTTGGAGAATAAACAGCTATTCGCGGAGCCTTTTCTAATTTCACCGCATCTTGATTTTCTTCGGGATTGGCAATATCAGATAAAATAGAACTGCTTTGTGCGTCGGAGATGGTTTCAAAACTTATGCCTCTAATAACACATTCGTTGGCCACCGCTTTCACGTTTGGAATTAAAAAACGACCGCCGCGATAATTCAACCACCAGTGTATTTCCAATTCTCCTTTTAAAGCCCAGTAGGCCAATCCATAAGCCTTGAGATGATTCTTTTGTGAATCATCCATGGGTATGAGCAAGGAAGAAGAAAAACTTCTAATGCTCATCATTAACAGTAAAACCACTAAAACAATCTTCTTCATTAAATTGTGCTTGTATTGCAGGCTAGATCTCTTTGTTAAATTCATGACCAAGATAGTAATAAAGGCAGAAAGAAAAGAAAAGGCTGAGAGAAAAAAGGTTAAAGACCGATATTAGGCACTTGCGTTAGTGATCTTATAGCGCAATTCCGAGATTTTTTCGGTGATACCGGCAATGGTTTTTTTATTGTAGGTAGTAGAAGTTTCAGCTACGGTGTAGATGTCAAATAAATCTTTTAGATCTTTCAAAATAAATTTGGCTTCTTCTTCCAATGTCACTGCTTCGATCATCACAATTAAATTTTTGAGCGATTCTTTTTGAGAAACAATGGCTTTGATAATACTTTCGGTGTCTACTTCCTGGGCTAATTGACAGGATACATACAATCCTTCAATCCAGCATCCTGAAAGGATCATGGCTGAAGTGGCAGGACGGTTATTGTATTTTAAGATCTCGTCTACTTTTTTAAATGCTCCTGTAACAATTTCAATAATAGAATCTTTATTGTTTTCGTTTGCATCAATGCGTTCAAACATGCGTTGATCAAAGGCGCTATTTACACCAAGATATCCTGCTAATAAATTCACACACTTTAAAAACACCATGCTCTCTTGTGTTTGATCAAAAGAACTGGCGATGCTAAGATCTGCGCCGTATATCCCTAAATTAACTGCTTTTGAAAGTTCAACAGCATACTTGCCTGCGCGTGTCGGATCATTCAATAGATCGGGATTGTATTCAATTTTATTTTCTTCGATCAATTTCATTACCAGTTTTCGATCGGGTAATGTGTTGAATACATTTTGCGCATTAAAATTACTTTCCTGAATAGCGGGTTGATTAGACTCGTCTGAAGAGCTCATGTCCTCAGATTTCTCACCATTACAAGCAAAGAGTAAACTGAGAGAAAGCAACACGGTTATTTTGGATATGAAGTTTGTCATGGTTTGCATAACAAATATAACAATTTATTCTTTATTTACGAACGCCGTTCTCGTAATTTACACGATTAATTTCATTTCCGTTTTTGTCGTAAAAAATCCACTCTCCGTCGGCAATACTTTGCACTTTACCCTTTCTGCTCTCTTTCACTATTTTATAATGACACACACTTTGAACTTTTGAATTGGAATAATAACTCACGCTTTTGCCACTTAACTTTCCGTCTTTGAAATTTTGAATCTTACTAATCCCACCGGTCTCATAATAATACGTCCACTCTCCGTGCTGGTGCCCTTTTTTGTATTGTCCTTTTGTATCAATAAAATTTCCTCTTTCAAACCATTGTACATACTTGCCATGTTTTATCCCATTCACGTATGTGCTTATTTCTCTGGGCTGACCCGACTCATAGAAATAATTCCAAGTGCCGCTTTTTGCCCCTTTCTCATTATAAAACCCGCTGTAATTTGGTTTACCATTAGCGTACCAGCCATTCCATTCGTTAATGAGTGTCTTGCCTTTAATTGTTCCAACGTCTTTTTTCGTGCCATTATCCCACCAACTGATCCATAGTCCGTCTTCAACGCCATTCACATAAGGTCCTTCCTGTAGCTTTTGTCCGTTCTCCCACCAGGTTGTCCAAACCCCATTTTTTAATCCCGCATCATAATTACCTTGTTTCCATTGTTCTCCGGTTCGGTAAAAATAATTCCAGGTTCCATTTTGTTTATCATTCAAAAAGTTTCCTTCGCTTTCCACTTTACCATTTGAATAATAATAGGTCCATTTATCTTCCCGACTATTATCTTTTAGCGTTCCCTGCATTTCCATCTTTCCGTCAGGCGTGTAAAATTTCCAAAGTCCGTTTTTTTTGTTCGCCGTAAAATTTCCTTCACTCTTAATATTATGGTTTTTATAATATGAGGAGTAATACCCATTTAAAACAGCTGCTTCATATGTTGCCTCATAATCTAACTCTCCATTTGGATGAAAAAAGCGCCAGGTGCCATCTTGCAAGCCTCCCTTGTATGAACCCATGACGCGTATGATTCCGTTATCAT
Source organism: Heterotrichella gracilis (assembly GCA_032358255.1). Taxonomy (NCBI): domain Eukaryota; class Xanthophyceae; order Tribonematales; family Xanthonemataceae; genus Heterotrichella; species Heterotrichella gracilis. Next base: position 321,647 of record JAULBX010011099.1, on the reverse strand, counting down.
AATTAGCCGTAAGACTTCCATTCCCATTGCTGATCAATTGTCGGCCTTTATCATCCCACAATTCCATTAAATATAATACGGTGTCCTTGTATTCTTTTGAAAATTTCTTTTGTCCGTTCTCATAAAATTCTTGCCAGGTGCCGCAGGGAATATCATAACAATAGGTTTGTTCAGCCGCTTGTTTTCCGTTCTTAAAATACGTGAGTGCTTTGCCGTTGCGTTTATCTTTTTCAAAGGTTCCTTTGCTTTCAATGTTTCCGCTCTCAAAATAATAGATCCACTCGCCTTCTTTCTTACCGCGCTCAAAAGATTCCAGTGTTTTTATTTTCCCGTTCTCATAATAGGATGTCCAGGTGCTGTCTGCCAGATCGTTCTCGTATTTGGTGATCTGAGCTATTTTCCCCGATTTAAAATAATACAGATTAGTGCCCCATTTTTTTCCGGACACATAATTTTCGACTGCTTTTTTTGTGCCGTTTTCATAATAAAAGATCCACACACTGTCTTCTTTTCCGTATTCATAAAAGCCCTTGCGGCTTACCTTTCCCGATAGGTAATATTCAATGTGTTGCCCATGAGGCATCCCTTTATAATAATCCGTTTCAGTTCGTAAATGAACTTGTTGTGCATCGTAGTAGTCTTTTTTTACCTGAGAAGATAAACTTAAACTTAAAAGTAGAAATGAAAAGTAGATTAAAAAGCGCATGGTTAAAATTACACAGCATAATGCAATCGGGGCATTTTAGTTACTGCTTTTGTGAACAATTTTTTATTGAAAAGTGCAGGGAATTTGTCCCCTGTTCTCACTTTTAGGCAAGGACACTGCTTAGATCTTATAAATGGCATAATCCTCACATTCAAAAACCTTCGAATACGTTAAATCGATTTTAGTGCCAAACACTTTTTTTAAGATCACAATGTATCGAAGTCCTTTTTCCTTCAGCGACTGAATGTAGTTGACATTTAGGATGGCTTCATTTGTGTTTAGCCAGCCTTTTCGATGAGCAAAATACATCGGTGTAGGAACCTTGTGGCTGTTGATCAAAATCAGATCCGATCTATTACTAAAGCCGTCCAGATCTTTTTCCAGATTCAACATAGCAGCATGGTCGGGCTTTAATTGATAGTCGTTCCATTTATTTAAGATGTTTTCAAAGGCGATTAAAAGTAAAAGTGCCCAAACCAATTTGGTATTTGTGATCTGTTCAATGGCGTAAGCCGCAAGCAAGGCCATTAACGGTGCATATGGGATGATGTAATAGGAATGATGATAAAAAACAAATCCGGCCTTAAAGATGATCACTGAAAAAGCGAATGAACAAAGACCAAATACCCAAAGCATCTTTTTGTCCCTTTTAATGATAGCTATAATTACTCCACCCATAAACACCGCGAATCCGATCATTTGCAGAGCTTCCTGATAAAACTTTTCAGAAACCTGATCCAGATGAAGAAATGTTTCCACTATTCCTTTGCTGATACTTTTCCCCATAAAAAAATGACGAAAGCCAAAGGTTTCTGTTAAATAGGGCACCCAGTAAAAATAATAAATGGCCACAAAGAACAAGGACAAAGCCATGAAAGAGAAAAATAAAATTCTTGTTCGAGTGGTCAATCTTTTATCTACAAGAAAAAATAAAAAAACAATCAATAAATAGGCCGATGGTAGTTTTGATAATACGCCAATGAGCGTGCATAGAAAAAACAAAAAAAGGTTTTTGAAAGTTTGTTTTAGGTCCAGATAATTTAAACCATAATAGATTCCTGCTAACACAAAAGACATGGAAAACGTATCGGGCATGATCTTTCTTGAATAATTAAACCAAACCGAAAAAATGAGGACAAATGCTGCTTTAAAGGCTATTGAAGGATTAAAATACCTGGCAACAATTTTGTAGAAATATAAAATACCAAAACTTGACACGACTAAATTGATAAGACGGCCATACCAATGCGCGTAACCAAAGACCAAAGAAACTAAATAGATCAAATAATTGAGAAAGGGGAATTCCATTCCGGTGATACCGCTTTTTTCGCCTGCAATGTCGATCCTTGGATAAAGAATACTAGAATCTGTTTCTAAAAAATTTCTGGCGGCCATGGTAACAGTGGTTTGCCGCCAATTGTGCGCTACTTCGAGCGGGGGATTAGTAATACCATAAAGTCTAATGATAAAAAAAAGAATGATCCAAAACCGAATATCGTGTAAACTGCTTTTCATTTGTTTCAACCGGAACGTTCTTCAACGAAAATTTATCCTCCCGGTAAAGATATGACTTGGCCTGGAATGAGGAATGTTTTTTTGTACTCTTTCTTATCCGTTTTTATTTGCAATTCTAATTGCGTTTCATTTTCGTCAATACTCAATTCATTTTCTGAAGACGCATCATTGATGGCGTATGCTCTTGTTTTCCCTTGTAATTGAATGGTTGCGCCCTGACTTAGCTTTCCCAAAACCAATACTGTCATTTTCCCATTCGGAGCAAGGGAAAGCGAAACAAGTCCTTCTTCTGATTTAAATTTTTTTCGTTGATACATTAATCCCTTTTTAGAAACCGGTTTGTTGGTGTAACGCGTTACAGCACTCTTATTTAATATAGGTGCTTCTCTTTTTTCAAGCAGAGGAACAGAATCAAAAGGAACCGCTTTCCAAATGCGGAGGTAATCCACTGAAAAATTATTTGGAAAAACGGTACTATTATCCGGACCGGGTGAAAAAGCTCTTCCATTTGCTGCTACCTGAGTGTTGAGAAATAAATTCATGGCATTGGGCATTCGTCCTTTAAAGTAAGCCAAGGGATGACCGTTTACGTACCAAAAGATCTCGTTCTCCTTCCACTCTAACAACATGATATTGTAACCCTCGTGCAAATAATTTGAAACGGGCAACCATCCGCCATAATTGGTACTGAAGCCTAATTTGTTTTTGTAGCCACGGTCACATCCCTGCGGACAATGCATGTCCACATGAATCAGATCGTTCTTTTCGCCTTTTAGTTCAAACACATCAATCTCATCGTTTTTATTTCCGCCATAAAACCAAAAGGCCGGCCAAACGCCTTTGCCTTCTTCTACTTTGAATTTTAGTTCATACAATCCGTAATAGAGTTTTTTCTTCGTGATGATCATCCCCGCAGAGTAATTCAGGGCATAGGTGTAATTCTGTACCGAAATTTTCTTTTCTTTTAGAAAAGCACTGTCAATTTCGTGCGGCATGAGGCGGTAAACAGAATCTTGCTTTAGCATGACAAAATTCACGAGTCCGTTTTTAAGTTTTACATTGGCTTCATTGTACCTGAAATTTTGAGCCATATTGGCTTTTGTCCAGGCGCTTTTCCAATAGTCGGTATTAAGTTGATCTGAATCAAATTCATCACCCTCAGCATAAACAAAGGTTTTTAGTGTATCGGCGCTGAGCTTAAATAAAAGCTGAGCGTGGACATGAAAAGAAAAAAAGAAAGTAATTATGAGCAGAACCTTTTTCATTTTCACAAAACAGAAAGGTTAATGATTCGTTAGTCGTTCAACTTCAACACCGCCATAAATGCGCTTTGTGGGATTTCAACATTTCCTACTTGCTTCATGCGTTTTTTACCTTCTTTTTGTTTTTCGAGTAATTTACGTTTACGGCTAATGTCTCCACCATAGCACTTAGCAGTAACATCTTTACGAATGGCGCTAATGGTTTCGCGGGAAATAATTTTAGCGCCAATAGCAGCTTGAATAGGAATTTCGAATTGTTGTTTCGGGATGAGTTCTTTTAATTTTTCGCAGATCTTTTTTCCAAAATCATAGGCATTGCTTCTGTGTATCAAACACGACAAAGCATCTACCGGTTCGCCCTTTAATAAAATGTCTAATTTTACCAGATCAGAATCGCGCATACCAATAGGATGATAATCAAACGAAGCGTATCCTTTGGAAATAGATTTTAATCGATCGAAGAAATCAAATACCACTTCTCCTAAAGGCATTTCAAACACTAATTCTACGCGGTCGGCGGTTAAATAATTTTGAGTGACTATTTGTCCGCGTTTTTCAATACATAAACTCATTACCGGACCAATATAATCAGACTTCGTAATAATGTTTGCTTTGATATAGGGCTCTTCAATGCGGTCAATGCGTCCCGGATCAGGCAGATCGCTTGGATTGTTTACAGTAACCACTTCACCATTTGTTTGGTAGGCAATGTACGACACGTTGGGAACCGTTGTGATCACCGTCATGTTAAACTCACGCTCTAAACGTTCTTGCACAATTTCCATGTGCAGCATACCTAAGAAACCGCAACGGAATCCGAATCCTAAAGCTAAAGAAGACTCAGGCTCCCAGGTTAATGAAGCATCGTTGAGTTGGAGTTTTTCCATACTGTAACGCAGCTCTTCAAAATCTTCGGTATCTACCGGATAAATTCCGGCGAATACCATGGGTTTTACCTCTTCAAAACCATGAATGCCTTCTTCACAAGGACGATCAAAATGCGTGATGGTATCTCCTACTTTTACTTCTTTGGCACTTTTAATTCCAGAGATGATATAGCCTACATCACCTGTGCTGAGTTGATTCCGTGGCTCTGGTTTTAATTTTAAAACGCCCACCTCGTCGGCATTATAGAATGCGCCGGTGTTGACGAATTTTACTTTTTCACCTTTTTTAATGGTGCCGTTAATGATCTTAAAATAGGCGATGATTCCTCTGAAAGAGTTAAACACCGAGTCAAAGATCAAACATTGTAAAGGAGCTTCAGGGTCTCCTACCGGACAATGAATGCGTTCAATGATGGCTGCTAAAATTTCTTCAATGCCCATGCCGGTTTTACCGCTGGCGGGAATCACTTCATCCCGCTCACAACCAATGAGGTCCACAATTTGATCGGTTACCATTTCCGGCTCTGCGCTTGGCAGGTCCATTTTATTTAAAATTGGAATGATGGTAAGATCGTGTTCTAAGGCTAAATATAAATTGGAAATGGTTTGTGCCTGAATTCCCTGTGCAGCATCCACGATCAACAAAGCGCCTTCACAAGCAGCAATAGAGCGGGATACCTCATACGAAAAATCGACGTGACCGGGAGTGTCAATTAAATTTAATACGTATTGTTCCCCTTTGTAAGTATAATCCATTTGAATGGCGTGGCTCTTAATGGTGATGCCACGTTCTTTTTCAAGATCCATGTCATCCAACACCTGAGCCTGCATTTCGCGGGAAGAAATGGTTTTGGTGAATTCTAATAATCGGTCGGCCAGGGTGCTTTTACCGTGGTCGATATGCGCAATAATACAAAAGTTACGTATGTTCTTCATTTCTATCTGTCTCTTTAACCACTAAGGCACTCAGACCACTTAGGTTCACTAAGAAAATACGCTTAGTGGTTCTTTGTGTCCTTAGTGTCTTAGTGGTTTTCTAAAAGGGTCACAAATATACTAAATTGCTGGAAATGAAAGGGCTTAGTAAAACGAATATTCGGTTAATTGGTGTTATTTTTGCAATCTAATTTCAATTAATTGTCTCAAACTTGACTTTCGATCCTTTTAAAATAAATCTCCCCGTTACCGAAATCATTTCTGAGGTAAAAGAACGACTGGCCACTAACAATACCCTTATTGTGAATGCGCCTCCGGGAGCCGGTAAAAGCACTCTCCTTCCTTTGGCTTTGATGGATGAAATCTGGCTGGCTGGTAAAAAGATCATTATGCTGGAGCCGCGTCGTTTGGCTACTAAGAGCATTGCCTTGCGCATGGCTTCCTTGTTAGAAGATGAGATCGGACAAACTATTGGTTACCGCATTCGTTTTGAAAGTCGCATCAGCGCTAAAACACGCTTAGAAGTAGTAACAGAAGGTATTCTCACGCGTATGTTGCAAGAGGATAATGCGCTTGAAAATGTGGGTCTGGTTATCTTTGATGAATTTCACGAACGCAATTTAAATGCCGATCTGGCTCTGGCACTTTGTCGGGATGCGCAACAAGTTTTACGTCCTGATTTACGCATTCTAATCATGTCTGCCACCCTCAACATGCCTCAATTAAGTTCGCTTTTGAATGCACCCGTAGTTGTGAGCGAAGGGAAACAATATCCGGTTGAAGTTATTTATACGTCTGATGCCGACGAAACCCTTTTGCCCGAGCTTACTGCGCGAACCGTTATGAAAGCCATGTCAGAAAAAGAAGGCGATGCGCTGGTGTTTTTACCGGGAGAAGGGGAAATAAAAAAGTGTGAAGGGTTCTTAAGAGAACGTGGGTCTGAATTTTCTATTCATCCCTTATATGGCCAACTGCCTCCACAGGAACAGTTTCTGGCCATTATGCCGAATAAATTCGGGAAACGAAAAATAGTTTTAGCGACTTCTATTGCAGAAACCAGTTTAACCATTGAAGGCATTAAAATAGTAGTGGATTGTGGATTTGGACGGACATCCCGCTTTGATCCTAAATCGGGTTTATCGCGTTTAGAAACCATTCGCATTTCAAAAGATTCGGCAGATCAACGCGCAGGCAGAGCCGGTCGCTTAAGCAGTGGTACCTGTTACCGTATGTGGACCGCCGCCACACATTCCCGCATGCAAGAACATCGGATTCCGGAAATAATGGAAGCCGATCTGTGTGACCTTGTTTTAGATATGGCCCAATGGGGCGTTCATGATATTCAAAAATTGACCTGGTTAACACCTCCGCCTAAAGCCGCATTGGCTCAGGCAACAGAGACGCTTCATCAGATCAATGCCTTAGAGAATAATAAAATTACGGCGCATGGAAAACAGTTGCATAAACTTGCTTGTCATCCACGCATTGCGCATATGTTGCTCTTAGCGAAAGAAACAGTGGATAAACAATTGGCCACGGATATAGCAGCTGTGTTAGAAGAGCGTGATCCTTTGCCAAGAGATTCAGGCATTGATATTAATTTACGCATAGAGGCTTTACGCCGAGCAAGAGCGAATAACAGTTTAGGCAATCGTTTTACACGCATCGAAAAAGTAGCGGCTTCTTACCGAAAGATGTTGGATCTGCCGGTGAATAATGGTGCTGTGGATGTGTTTGAAACGGGTTTGTTATTGGCCTTCGCTTATCCTGAACGCATTGCTTCTGCTCGTCCGGGCAACAATGCCCAATTTCAATTGGCGAATGGTAAAATTGCAGCAGCCGGACATAAAGACGATCTGGGGCATGAGCCCTGGTTGGCGGTGGCGCATATGGACCTACGAGACGGTTTAGGAAAAATATTTTTAGCTGCACCTTTAAATCCCAAGGATTTAATTTCATTAGTAAAAGAACAAGATGTCATTACCTGGGATACCCGCAAAGGAGGTTTAATTGCGACAAAAGATTTACGTATTGGAAATATTGTTTTACAATCAAAACCTTTAAAAACAATTACGGAAGAACAACGAATCTTTGCCATTTCAAATGCCCTCAAACAAGAAGGAGAAAATTTGTTGGATTTTGATGAAAGTATGGTTCAGTTACAAAACCGAATTTTAAGTCTAGGTGCCTGGAACCCTGATGAAGATTGGCCGGATGCAAGCACAACTAATCTCCTTTCAACAAACAAAGACTGGTTAGGGCCCTATTTAAAAGAGGTGAAAAAACCGGAGGATCTTAAAAAAATAAATTTAGCTGAAGCTTTGTTTCATTCTTTAACATGGGACAATCAACAACGTTTACATGCATTAGCTCCTGCAAAAATAGATGTCCCGAGTGGCTCTAAAATAAGTATTCAGTATTTCCCGAACGGCGCAACACCGGTTCTTTCGGTGAGATTGCAGGAAGTGTTTGGTTTAGCCGACACGCCTAAATTAAATAATGGTAAAACTTCTGTGGTGATGCACTTGTTGTCGCCGGGATACAAACCGGTACAAGTCACTTCTGATCTCAATAGTTTTTGGAACAATTTATATTTTGAAGTAAAAAAAGAATTGCAAAGACGATATCCAAAACATTCCTGGCCCGATGATCCCTGGACGGCGCCTGCGGTGGCGAAGGGGAGGAGTACGAAGAAGTCGTGAGGCATCCCCCTCCCCGAGGGGGCGTCCTCAGGACGGGGGACGGAACCGACCAAAAATTATTATTACATTTGACTAGAAATCATTACCCAAATGAACTACAATTTCTACAACAAAAACCTTCGCGAATTTGCGCGTAAAAACCGCAAACAAATGACGATGGCAGAAGCCTGCTTATGGAAATATGCACTCAAAGCTAAACTAACGGGTTACACCTTCAACAGACAAAGGCCTGTTTTAAATTACATTGCCGATTTTATGTGCAAAGAACTTAAATTAATTATTGAGGTGGATGGTAACATCCATTTGTTAGAAGATGTTGCTGCAAAGGACATTATTAGACAAACAGCTTTAGAAGAAGCAGGATTTAAAGTAATTCGTTTTAAAAATGAAGAGGTGTTGAATTCTATGGTAAGTGTTAGACGCGCTATTCGCGAAACAATTGAGGAGTTAACAAAAGGGGCTTAGCGCCTCCCCCCAACCCCCCTCTGAGAGGGGGAAAAGTGTGCCTAATGCTGTGTGCCTAAAAGCCCAAACAAGATAATTTCTTCTTCAACGTTATTGTCTTATAAATAAGCTAAAGATTTATTTTCTCCCATTATTTTTCTTTTACTTCTTAAAAATTAATGCGAGGTGTTGAAGGAACTAAAATAGCTGCATTATCTAATAAATCGGTGTTTAAAAATTAACTGTTTAGAATAAGACCGTTTGATTCCCGATCTTGAAAATTCGAATAAAACAAGAGTTCAATCCACTTGCAATAAACTAAAAAATTATTCGCAATTTATATTTTATTTGAGCTTTATTCATAAATTTGAAAATGAAAAATCCCATTTTAATTCTTCTCCTGACCTTTTTATTCTTTTCAGTTAATGGTCAAAATGTTATTTCTATCAATATTAAGGCAAATAAGCTTCAATTCGATAGTAAAAGAAACAAAATATACGCCTCAATAAACGGCCTAGACGTTACTCATGGCAACTCGCTTGTTAAACTTAACCCCTTAACTGGCGCAATTGAAAAAAGCATTTATGTTGGAAGTGAGCCTACCGAATTGGCCTTAACTAAAGACACTAATTATTTATATATAGCATTTGATGGAGCATCTTTTGTAAAACGTGTTTCTTTAGACAGTTTTGTGGTTGACAGAACTGTCTCCATTGGAACTAACAGTCTTGGCGCATTGTTTGCACAGGATATAGCAACAGTTAAGCAAAGTCCGGATCTCATTGTGGTCGCAAGAAAAAACACAGCATCTTCACCTATACATGCAGGAGTAGCTGCCTACTATAAAGGCATTAAGCTTCCGGGAGAAACTCCGGGGCATACAGGTAGTAATGCCATTGAATCAGCAAACGATAGCAATTTTGTCGTCGGATTTAATACAGAATCAACAGAATCGGGAGTAAGAAAAATGACTATTGATAGTATTAGTGGCGTTACTTTAATTAGCACTACTCCAAATCTGCCGATGGGTAGAAATATAGAATATCACGATCGCCTAATATATGCTAGTTCAGGTAAAGTTTTAGACCCCTTTACGTCGCCTCCAACAATTGTTGGCACTTGTCAATTAGGCATTGGCGGCTCTTTTAACTATAATGCGGTTGAAGCTGATATTAAAACCAATATGATTTATTTTTGTTCCGCTCAAAATTCACTTTCTATAAAATATTATAAATTGCAAACCTATTCTTTTGTGAATGACACAATACTTCCAAATGCCTTTCCTGTAAATTTTCAGCTCCCCGAGACAGTTGATCTTATTCGTTACGGCGCGAATGGAATTGGCGTAATTGTAAGAGAGAATTATTTCACAAATCAGGAAAGAAGAGTTGTGTTATCAAGTTTGGAAACCGCTGTAGGATTTTCAGAATACACGATGGCATCCGAACCTTTGCAAATGAAGCCAAACCCGACAAACTCCTCCTTCCAAATAGATAATAAAAAAATTCGTTATGTTGAAATAACCGACATGACAGGGAGCAGTATTTACAGCCAAAACGTCTCTCCGGAACAAGAAATTTGGATCGATCTTAAACTATTAGGTGCTTGCGAAGGTTTATACATTATTAGGGCGCTAAACCAACAGGGCGTAGTTTCATATGGAAAAATAATTTACTCTTCGCAATTTCATTAAAAAAACGAAAAGTCATGCTGTCCCGATATCGATCGGGATCATTTCAGCATCTAAATCAAAACCCAAGTTAGACCCTGAAACAAGTTCAGGGTGACTGATTACCCCAAGCCCCTCTCTGGGAGGATGAAAAGTGTGCCTAATGCTGTATGCCTAAAAACCCAAACAATATAAATCCTTCTCGAACGTTATTCAAATATGAAAAAGTTAAAAATTTATGTATTTGCATTGTTTTTCTTTTCATTCTTAAAAATAAATGCTGGTTGTTGTGGGCAAATAAAGGTAAGTAATGCTTCTGGGTTTCTAATTCATACCTTATACTATAATTCCCCCATTTTAACATTGGAGCTTGACCCTTTAGACAGCTTTATGGTTAGAGGTTATTCTTGTGGTTGTATTGATGTGGTTGAAAAAGTATGGTATAATGATAGTCTCATTTCTGACCCATTATATTGGCCTGATTACGTAAAACTGCTTGCAAAACCCGGAAAATACAAAATTAGAATAAACTTGTTCTCATCTGGAGGATCTTTGGATGGCACTATTATAATAGCAAATAAACAATTACACGTCGGCATAAACGAATACATCAACACAAACCAATGGCTCAACTTATTCCCCAACCCTTCAAAAGAAAGTGTCACAATAAACGCTGCTGAAGAAAATTTAAAAAGCGTTGCGATATATAATTTAAACTCAGAATTAATTGAATTTATAGAAACAGATGCCAATACACTTACAATCCCTTTAAGCCAATACCCGCAAGGGATTTATATTGTTAAGGTGGCAACTTTATCAAATAAGAACTCGATCAAAAAATTGATTGTTTCTAATTAACCCTTACAGAACGAAAAGTCATGCTGTCCCGATAATTATCGGGATCGTTTCAGCATCTCAACGAAAGACCTTCACCAGACCCTGAAACAAGTTCAGGGTGACCGCCGCTCCAAATCAATCTTCTCATCCCCTTCCTTATACCCCATAAACGTAAAAATAAACTGAAACATTTCTTCGGATGTTTTCATGCTCTCTACTCCATTGCCTTGGGTGATGCTTTGTGGCGGATGAAAGGGATTATTCGGATTTTGATTGGTATTATCAAAGCTTCCGTATACATGAATGCTGCTGCCCTTCTCTAATTTCACAGGATGTTTGAAGGTGTAATAATACTGCCACCTAAAATCCCATTTATTAATTCTGATCAATGGAATGGTATCTCCATTTGGTTTCAAAGCGAATGCCCAAAATGTTTTTCCAATCAAATGCATGTGTGGATTAACAGAAAGCATAGAAATATCCGAGGCTATAGTTGTTTGTGTGTGAAAGGTTTTTATTTCATTGGGCGGGATTATGAACTCAGGTTCAATTTTAGAAACACCAAAGGTTCCGAGCTGACTTTCGGTCACGCGACGTTCAATTGGCGTTTTTCTATAAAACACATTGATGTAAGAACTGTCTAAAAGATCCACATTGCTTGGACCATAATGAATGTTATTTAATAAAAAGGCGCCGTTCTTTCTGAATCTATATCCCCCTACTTCTTTTGGATAAGAGGGCGGAAGATAACCCGGCAAATAATACACAGTGTTCGGCGTGAGGGTTGGAAAATCAGGTTGTTTTGTATCCGTATAAGGAATGTGCATGTCGCGATACACCTGAATGAGTTGTGCTTTAGTATCTGAGTGAACAGATTCCCCGGTCATAAAATTAAAGCTTCTGTTCGCATCATAAGAAATTAAATGGCCATTCACATGATGAATGAGTTTACGGTTATGCGGAACAAACTCTACAAAATCAATGAGCGTATCTTTTTCAATTTGATAGGGATATTTCATGATGAGAAAAACATCGGTACCATTCCCTTTAACAGCAACGGCCTGTTGCGGACGAATGACCAGATCCGGTTTCCCGAAATAAGAACCGGTATAAAATTGTGGAAGCGGCGGTTCTTTTAAACTATCGCCACGCGGTGTTTTATTTTCTACCCATAATTTGATCAAGTGTTTTTCTTTCGATGACAACACTCTTTCTCCAACAAAATGCGAATAGCTCGCATCTGCCGGCCAGGGAGGCATATAGCCCGTTTGCGTGACAAACTTTATGAGCTTTGCTTTTTTAACTGCATCTGAATAACTTAATAAATTGAAGGCGCCGCTTTCGCCCGGACGATGACAAGGGGTGCAATTCTTAAATACAATTGGAGCAATGTGTTCAGTCCAGCTTGGATTTTTTTCAATGTCTTCTTCCTCTTTGTTTGTTTCAGATGAAGAACAAGCAAATAGAAAAAAAGAAACTATGATCAAAGAAAAAAGCTTTTGAGTCATCTACTCAAAATTAAACTAATAATTGTAATACGGCGATATCATCAAATACACCACTACTCCGGTCACCGTAACGTACAACCAAATTGGATAGGAGAAGCGGGTTAGTTTTTTATGTTTCACGCGCTGGTCTGTTAGGCCATAATAAAAAGATAAAAGGACCATTGGTAAAACCAGAACAGCTAAAAAGATATGCGATAACAAAATGATCACGTATACCGGCTTAATTCCACTTACAGCTGCACTTTCAGCGGCAGTCATTATTCCATCATGATCAATGTCTCCATACTTTGTATCGGGAATAAAATAATGTGCGGTGACATAAGAAACTAGAAACAATGAGCTGAGAATAAATGCTGTTAGATTTATTTTTTTATGGATGTTGATCTTACCTCTTTTAATTGCTAATAATGAAAATATCAGAAGAATGCTGCAGGTAGCGTTTAGAAAGGCGTTCAGCGCAGGCAATTGATGAATAAAAGCGGGATAAGAATCCGGATGCGGAATGACTTTTTGATTTAAAAGTACAACTACCCCACAAATAGCTATGGTGGTAAGGTAGATCGTCCATTTTACTTTTTTTTCTTTAGAGGCATCTAAGAACATCATAAATAAATTTTTATAAGAGTACAACAGTCATGAATAAAAAAAGTTTGACTCTGCCGAAGGACAGATTCTGAAACAAGTTCAGAATGACGGCAAAATCAAACTTTTTTGAATTCGCTATTAATTACTTCGTTAATTGTTCAGTGCTCACTCCGGTAGATGAATATCCGCCATCGTGGTATAAATTCTGCATGGTCACCATGCGGGTTAGATCACTAAACAAGGTCACACAGTAATTGGCGCAGTCTTCTGCGCTGGCATTGCCTAAAGGTGATTGTTGTTGTGCAAAATCGAAGAAATCGGTGAATCCTTTGATTCCGCCACCTGCCGTGGTTTTAGTCGGCGATTGTGAAACGGTATTGACGCGCACTTTTTTCTGTTTGCCATAATGGTAACCGAAGGTACGCGCAATGCTTTCTAACATCGCCTTAATGTCGGCCATGTCGGTATAAAAAGGATACACTTTTTGAGCAGCGATGTATGTTAAGGCCACAACGGAAGCATGCTCGTTCAACGCATCTAATTTATGCGCCGTTGCTAACATTTTGTGAAGGGTTAATGCTGACACATCAATGCCTTTTTGATAAAAATCGTAGTTTAATTCAGTATAGGGAATGTTCTTACGAATATTCACACTCATACCAATGGAATGCAACACAAAATCAATTTTCCCGCCTAAGTGAGCCATTGATTCGGTGTATAATTTTTCCAGATCTTCCATGCTGGTAGCATCGGCCGGAATGATCTTTGAGCCTGTTTGTTCTGCTAATTTATTGATCTCTCCCATGCGCATGGCAATTGGAGCGTTGGTTAATACAAATGTAGCACCTTCTTCGTGCGCGCGTAAGGCCACTTTCCAGGCAATTGAATTTTCATCTAATGCGCCTGTAATGATTCCTCGTTTTCCTTTTAATAAATTATAAGCCATAGTGTGTTTTTGTTGTGCAAATATAACATTATCGGTTTAAATTGAACTTATTTCCCTTTATGAAAGTGTTGCTTAATTCAGACTCAACAAGTCTCTGGCATTTACCATGGCTGAGTTAGACGGGTTCCCGGTACTCAACATTTTGGCGATCTCCAAAATCCGTTCCTCCTGATTTAATTGTTTAATAAAAGAAACCGTTTTGTCTTCATTGTCCTTTTTAAACACAAACAAATGATGTCCGCCCTTGCTCGCCATTTGTGGTAAATGGGTAATGGTAATGACCTGCATGCTTTTGCCCATGTTTAATAAAATGTTGCCGATCTTATCTGCTACATCCCCACTCACTCCCGTATCAATCTCATCAAAAATAATAGTTGGTAATTGTTTTTTAGAGGCCAACAAGGCTTTTAGACTTAACATCAATCGTGATAACTCTCCTCCACTGGCCACTTTTTGAAGTTCATTTAAATCGCCTCCTTTGTTAGCGGAGAATAAAAATTTCACCTGATCAAAGCCTGTAGCGCTTAAGTCCGAGGTTTGTTTGATCTCGATAAAAAACTTGGCGTTTTCCATTGATAAACTCGTCAGCATTTCATGCACGCGTTTCTCAATCCCTTGCGTGGCCTTTTCTCTGATTGCACTCAGCTCTTTTGCCAATTTTGTAGCCGACTTTTTACTTTCATTTAATTCCTTGTTTGTTTTAGCGATCTCTGATTCTAAGGAATTAAATTTTTGTAGTTTTTCTTCGATCTCTCGCTTAATGTTTAACAGGTCGGCCTCTGCAGACACATTGTGTTTTTTAAGCAATCTATTCAAACGATCGAGCTTGGTATTTACTTCTTCTAATTTTTTATCATCGAAATGAAGCTTTGATTCTTCATCCTCTGCTTCGGAAGCCAGATCTTTTAATTCAATAATTGTCGCCTGGATTCGATCGAAATACTCAGAATATTTTTTGTTGTATTTCGAAATACTTTGAATGGTATTCTTTGCCTGTCCTAAAGCGCTTAATATATTGGCATCCCCGCCGTTTATGGCCTGAGCAACACTTGCCAATCCCGATTTAATCGTCTCTGCATTTTCTAATCCCAGACTTTCTTCTTCCAATTCTTTTAAAACGCCCTCTTTAATGTCTGCTTGTTCGAGCTCTTCAAATAAAAATTGAAAATAGTCCAGTTCCTTTTTTGCTTGTGTTTCTTGCTCCTGAAGGGCTTTGAGAACGGAAGTGTGTTTTGTGATCTGATTAAAAAGCGTTTTATACTCTTTAAACTTTCCCATACTTTCGGCAAAAGCATCTAATAATTCTAACTGAAAATTAGTTTGATTTAAAAGCAAGGTTTGATGTTGCGAATGTACATCGATCAATTTTTCAGAAAGCGTTTTTAGGGCGCTCACATTTACAGGCGTGTCATTAAAAAAGCTTCTTGATTTTCCGTCTGCACTAATTTCTCTCCGCAAAATGGCATGATTTTCAAGATCCAGGTCGTTTTCTTCAAAAAAACCGCTTAAATCCAATCCTTTTAACTCGAATTCGGCTTCAACAATGCATTTTTTGGATTTATCGCGTAATACGTTAAGGTCTGCTCGCTTACCCAAAGCCAAGCCAAGGGCTTCCAAAAAGATGGATTTTCCAGCACCGGTTTCTCCCGTAATAACAGTTAAGTGGCCGGGAAAACTCACATCCATTTCTTGAATGAGCGCAAAGTTGCTTATGTATAGTCGTTTAAGCATTCGCCAATTTCGCATTTATTCAGAAGTTAAAAAAATCCTTTTTTCGAAATTAAAGGCCATATTTTCAACACAAACTTTCATTCCCTCAGTCAAACTGCATTTTGGTGTCATAAAACCTTGGTTTGGCTAAGTGAAACCTTTCAGACCCAACTTTGTTATTTGCTTAATCGTATTGTAATTAAAGACACCAACCTCTGAGAATATGAGACAGTTAAAAATTACCAAACAGATCACCAACCGCGAAACAGCTTCTTTGGACATGTATTTGCAGGATATTGGACGCGTGGAATTGATTACCGCGCAAGATGAAGTCGTATTGGCTCAAAAGATAAGAGCAGGAGACCAAAGAGCGCTAGACAAGTTAGTAAAAGCTAATTTACGTTTTGTGGTTTCGGTGAGTAAGCAGTACCAAAATCAAGGATTAAGCCTACCCGATCTTATTAACGAAGGAAACTTCGGTTTAATAAAAGCTGCTCAACGTTTTGATGAAACACGAGGTTTTAAATTTATTTCATACGCAGTATGGTGGATCCGTCAAAGCATTTTACAAGCCTTGGCTGAACAAAGTCGAATTGTGCGCTTGCCTCTTAACAAGATAGGCGCCATCAATAAAATCAATAAAGCTATGTCAGCCCTTGAGCAAGATCTGGAAAGAGAGCCAAGTTACAGCGAAGTGAGTGAAGCGCTGGATATGCTTCCTCAAGATATCAGCGACACCATGCGCAATCAAAACAGACACATGAGTCTAGATGCTCCGTTAAGCACACACGTGGAAGATGGGGGAACCTTTTATGACCTCATGCAAAATGAGGCCTCACAAAATCCGGATAGAAGTTTGCTAACAGAAAGTTTACAAATGGAGATCTTCCGCGCTTTAAACACCCTAACAGAGCGCGAAGCCGATGTGGTAAAATTATTCTTTGGTCTTGCCGGAAAACATCCGCACTCTTTAGAAGAAATTGGTGAGAAGTTTGAACTCACCCGTGAGCGTGTTCGTCAAATCAAAGAAAAAGCCGTACGCCGATTAAAACATGGCTCTAGAAGTCGATTGTTAAAAGCGTATTTGGGCTAATAGAACGGCTTAGAATTATTAAAACCCATTTGTTTAGAAGATTTTTCAAGAGCACCTGCATTCTGCGGTGCTCTTGTTAAATTTAGAGCTTATTGTACATTCAATGAAGCCACTCTTAGTTTTAGTTTCTTTTTTAAGTTTTTTTTCTGTCCGGTCTCAAGATACTGTAAAAGTGGCGCTCAATCTGGGTCCTGATCAATTAGCGGAACAAAACTACAATGATGGATTAAATGCCTTAAAGAACAATAATTCAGATCTGGCTATTGATCTTTTTACACAATGCCTAAGTGTTAAACCACAATTTGACAAAGCCTATGCAAACCGGGCAATTGCCTTAAGTCATCAAAAAAAATACAAGGAAGCCGTACTTGATATTAATCAAGCCATCACTTTAAATCCGCAAAACGCAGATCACTACTTCAATAAAAGTCTTATTTACATGGGGCTTAATTTAAAAGACAGTCAAAACGTAGCCTTAGACTATTGTTTAAAATTAAATCCGGAACACGCTGAGGCAAACTACTACAAAGGTCTTGCAGCATATGAAAGCGCCGAATATGACAAGGCCATCAATTATTATTCTCTTGCCATCCTCTCTAAACGAAATTATGCATTTGCATACAACGATAGGGCCAGCGCTAAACGCGCCAAAGGTGACCTTGAAGGAGCCATTGTGGATTATGAAAAAGCCATTACGGTTGACAGTTCGTTTGTGTTTATTTACAACAACCTTGGTTCGGCCTACCGCATCAATAAAAGTTATTCAAAGGCCATCGAATATTATAGCCTGGCATTAAAACGTGACCCCAATTACTTATTGGCACTCATGAACAGAGGAGTTGCTTATTTTGACAATAACGATCTTAAACTGGCGCAAAACGATTTTGAGGAGTTATTATCACGTGACCCCAAAAGCTCTACTGCTTATAATAATTTATGTTCTATTGCCATTAAAAACAAAGATTATAAAAAAGCGCAAACTCTTGCCACAAGGGCTATTGAGTTAGATGCTAATAACGGCCCCGCTTATTACAACCGTGGTATTGCCAAACAACTTTTACGAGAAGAAGAAGGCAGTTGCAATGATTGGAAAAAAGCTTATGAATTAGGGGTAAGTGGCGCAAAAGCTTTTATTAATGCTGCCTGCAGCAATTAAGACTAACATTTTTATGAAACAATTTATTTATATACTTCTTATCTGTTTGTGCTCTTCTGCTTTGCAGGCTCAGAGTGTTGAGTTTGAAAAAGCCAATTTTCCTAACAAAAAAGAAGAGTTAAAAGAAGCTATTAAAAAATTAGACATTGGTTCAGACCTTTATTCGCAAGGCCGTAAAGAATTTGACGATCGTCGTCGCGGTTTTTTAACCGAAAACCGATATTTACCCATGAGTCATCACGATCATCGCAGGGCCGGATTTGAGTTGTTCAGAAGCGCTCTAACCCCTTTAAGCGATGCCTGTGGTTTTAATCCTAATAATTATGAGCTCAACTATATGCTGGGTTTTATCTGGTTTAACACCGACCCTACCAGCAAAGAAACAGTAAAGTATTTTGAGAAAGCCTATTCACTTGGTCCCCCGGCGGTTTCTGATATTGCTTTTTGGCTTGCCTGGACTTATCATTTAAACAGTCAGTGGGACGATGCGATAAAACTTTACAACATACAGCTTAACACTTTGATGAAAAAAGCTAAGAGCAATGTTGGAAACATTGAAGATATTAAACGTAAGATTTATGAATGTGAAAATGGTAAAAAAATGAGCGCTAATCCGGAGCGGGTATTTGTTGATAATCTTGGTCCGGCAATCAATTCTACTTACCCTGAATACGGCCCCTCTATTTCTACGGATGAATCAACTATTTTTTTTACCTCCCGTCGTCCAAATACAGTTGGTGGTAAAAGAGACATTAATGATAATGGATTTCATGAAGACGTTTACACCTCCGAAAAAATAAAAGGAAAATGGACGAATGCCAAACAGCTTAGTAAAAATGTAAATACCGATGGGCATGATGCCACCGCGGGACTTTCTCCCGACGGAACTAAACTTTATGTGTATAGAAATATTGACAGAGATGGCGGCGACCTTTATGAAAGTGTTTTGTTTGGTCTAGACTGGGAAGAACCGGTTAGGATGAATAAAAACATTAACAGTAAGTACCACGAATCAACCGTTAGCTTGAGTTTTGATGGCAAGAGACTCTACTTTGTGAGCAATAAGGACGTTGGCATTGGCGGGGACGATATTTATTACAGCGACATGGATATAAACGGAGAATGGGGGCCTTCAAAAAACATTGGACCAGAAATTAATACAAGGTACCGTGAAGAAGCTGTGTTTATGCATCCTGATGGTAAAACCATGTACTTCAGCAGTCAGGGTCATGGTTCGATGGGAGGTTTTGATATTTTTAAATCTACTTTCGAAAATGAAAAATGGAGCACTCCGGTAAATTTAGGTTATCCAATTAATGGTCCGGATGATGATGTCTTTTTTGTAGTAAGCGGCAGTGGAAATCACGCGTATTTTGCTTCTTCCAAACAGGGCGGTTACGGGGAGCAGGATATTTACAGAATAACCTTTTTAGGACCGGAGAAACAAGCCCTTTTAAACAGCCAGGACCAATTATTATCGGTTGTGGCTAGTCCAATGAGTCATTTAAAAACAGAAAGCGCTGTAGAGGTAAAATCATCAAAATTAACCATTCTTAAAGGTGTGGTTTTGGATGAAAAATCGCAAGAGCCTTTAGAGTCAACCATTGAACTCATCGATAATGAGAAGAACCTTGTGTTGGCAAGCTTTAAATCAAATGCGAGTACAGGAAAATACCTGGTGACATTACCAAGTGGCAAAAACTATGGACTGGCCGTGAAGAAACTGGGATACATGTTTCATTCTGAAAACTTTAATCTTCCAGAAGGTGCTGATTATCAAGAGTTTAACCTAAACATTGCCATGAAAAAAATGGAAATAGGGAATAGCATTGTTTTAAGAAACATTTTTTTCGACTTTGATAAATCCACCATTCGTCCTGAATCGCAAAACGAATTAAATCGTTTGGTAAAACTATTAAAAGATAATCCAACAGTTAAAATAGAACTATCCAGTCATACTGATGATGTTGGAAGTGAAGAGTACAATACCAGACTTAGTTTTGAGCGCTCCAATTCGGTGGTTGATTATTTGATCGCTAAAGGCATTTCTCCTTCCAGATTAATTCCAAAGGGTTATGGTGAAAGCATGCCAATTGATAAAAACGATACGGAAGCCGGTAGGCAAAACAACAGAAGAACTGAGTTTAAGATCACCTCCAAATAACATTACCTGTTTTCTGAGATCAAGAGGCTTTTAGAAATATCATAGTCTTTAGCTATAAAGCGCTGTCTGTATTCACCTATTGAGAGTAGTTACCTGACTTATTAAAATGAGCCGGGTAAACGAATAATACGTAAACGAAGAAGGTATAAAATTTTTATGCAAGCGAGGATAAAAGTCATACACGAAAAGAAACTTATTGGAAAGCGACTCACAATGAGCTTTAACAATTACAAAATTGCTGAGCTTTGGAAGACTTTCTCTCCAAGACGCAATGAAATATCCAATACGACTTCAAACGAGCTCATTTCATTAGTTGTATATAAATCTGATCATTTTAAAGACTTTAAACCAAGCAACGAATTTGAAAGATGGGCGGCGGTAGAGGTTAAAAGTTTTGATCTTGTTCCTAAAGAAATGGAGACCTTTATTTTACCGGGTGGATTATACGCCGTTTTTGAGTATAAGGGTCTAAACACCGATCCTTTTATTTTGCGTTATATTTTTGAGAAGTGGTTGCCCGATTCAGATTACCTTTTAGATGATAGACCACATTTTGAAGTCTTGGGTGAAAAATATAAAAACAATGATCCGGACTCAGAAGAAGAAATTTACATTCCCATTAAACAAAAATGATTGCGTTCAAACAGGCCTGAATGTTTGATAAAAACTGGCAGACATTCTTCTCTTCTACCCTTAAGCCTGGTCCACCTTTATTTAGCCTTCTTTTGCTCTTAAAAACACCTCTAGCATTGCCGAGCCTATAAAACAGCTCAATTGATCCAAAGGGCTTATTCTGCTTCTTTATTCACAAAAGCTAACCTTTATTTCGTTAGGGTTCCACGTGCAACATTTGATTATTAGATTTAAGTTATAGGCATTCTATTGCTTATACAACAAACGAGCTGTTGATTGTAGAATCATTAAGGATTTGTCTTCGCTAAGATTCCGTTTAACATTCGTCATGCCTTATCCATAATTGCATCCTTACGAAAGTAATATCAGGACAAATCAGAGGTGTAATAATATATTCTTCTTGACATATTGAGACCCGGTAATTTAGCTAGCTTTTTTAAAAAACAACGAAATGAGTTTATTTTAAACGCTACAGGTCTTTTGGGTAATTAATCTATTTAGAAAAGTTGTCACTTGTCCGCATTAAGCCATTTTACAATATGCGCCATAATTTCAACCATGCATCACAAAATCAACTCGCGCATCTGACTAGCTTCGTTGAATATCTGCTCCTAAAAAGAGAATGTACATTAGCGCTAGTTAAAAAGCGATCCAAAGGTTTTATGGGATAAGTTTAAACGCAGCTTTTTGTTCCACGTGCAACAATTGATTGTGCCGAATAAATTTGGTTCTCCGGATTAATTAGGCTTAGCTTGACTCATTGTTTTCATAAGTCATTTCAAGAACAGACATTTTCATAAAGCCAGGTAGCCTTAGCCTTAATCCAGATGATACTAATCTTATCCATCAATAAGCAATAAAGAGTATAGAAGAGCAGGGATTAATTAACCGTGTCGAGCACATGCCTAGGATTAATAAATATATAGCGAAGGATTAATTGGTTTATTCGAAGTCGACTCTATTAGCAATTGGAATGTCTCTAAAATGATTTGTATAGCTCGGCTGAAATTCAATTTAAAACCCACAGAGCCATACACAAAAAAAGACCCCTATAAAGGGGTCTTAAATTTCTTTGTTCCACGTGAAACAAATCGAACTATTTATGCTTAAAGACGTAAATAACGCTTGAATAATTAGAAGCCTTCTTTGCCTTTATGTTTGACTTCAGACCTGTTAGAAAGGCTCTGAAATAATTGATCTTTCCACTTTGATATTTTTCACTTAGCATGCTCACGTAAAAACTATCAAATTTCATTGGCTTTGTTTCTGCAAGTTGGAAGCCTCTATCGTTTAATAGTCTCGACATACTCTCCATATCAAAATGGTAAAGGTGACGAGGCACATCATAAGCTGCCCAGTGTTCTTTATAATGTGCCGCATCGTAAGATGTATAATTTGGCACAGCTATGATTAAAACACCATTTGTCGCCAATCTTTCTTTGAAGTAAGATAATGTTTCGTCTAAATCCGTTACATGTTCTAATACATGCCAAAGAGTAATGGCGTTGAATCTTATTTCGGGAAAGCTCGCAATTAAGTCTGCTTTATTTTCCTTTACTTTTAATGCAAAACTATTTGCAATGGAGCGTGCCCCGGAGTCGGGTTCCATGCCGTATGTTTTCCAACCACTATCATCACACTGTTTTAAAAACATTCCGGTACCACAACCATAATCCAAAATAGAACCTTTTTGAACATGCTTAGAAACCAGGTTCAATTTACCTTTAAGAGTATAAGATCTTACCAAGTGATAGAGTTGAGAGATCAATCCCTTTTTTGTATTTGAATGAGAAATGTAGTCCTCAGATTTGTAATAATTTCCAAGCGCATTCAGATCAGGAATTGGGTTTGTAAATTTAAATTGACAGGTAGTACAAGAAACAATATTAAAGGTTTCCATACTAACGGTATAATCCTTACAAGATAAAAACGGGCTAAAGGTTTGACTTTTGCAAACCGGACAATTGGTATATGTGTGCATAATTTAGTGTTCCACGTGAAACATTATCTACCCAGGTAGATCAATAAAACGGAAATGTCGGCTGGATTTATTCCGGAGATCCGGCTCGCCTGACCAATAGATGTTGGTTTGAATTTTTTTAGTTTTTCTTTTGCTTCCGCGCCTAATCCACCTACGGTATCAAAATTAAACTCTGGCTTAATAATTAGATCTTCTAATCTCTTTAATTTATCGGCGTTGTCTTTTTCTCTCTCAATATAACCTTCATATTTCATTAAAATTTCTGCCTGTTCTAAGACTTCATTTGAGTAGCCATTTAAATCTGTAGCAAGTGTCGGATCTGCTTTTAGCAAATCGGGTATCCCAATATTTGGTCGAGACAAGACATTATTGTAACGTACTTTTTGTGCTAAGTCGGCCGAACCAATTGAATTCAAAAATGGATTTATCACCTCAGGGCTGGCGCTGTTATTTTTAAAATATGAAATAACTTTATTGTATTGTTCAACCTTTGAATTTACTTTATCAAATCGTTGTTTGTCGGCCAGACCAATAGCATGCGAAATAGGAGTGAGCCTTACGTCTGCATTATCCTGACGTAACAACAACCTATACTCTGCTCTGGAAGTAAACATGCGATACGGCTCATCGGTTCCTTTGGTAACCAGATCATCAATTAACACTCCAATGTAAGCTTCATAACGATTGAGCACTAAAGGTTTCTTTTCGCTTATCTTTAAGTGCGCGTTTATTCCTGCCATTAATCCCTGGCAAGCTGCTTCTTCATATCCTGTTGTTCCATTTATTTGTCCGGCGAAATACAAATTATCAAGCAGATGTGTTTCAAGCGTCAGCTTTAATTGTGTTGGTGGAAAATAATCATATTCGATGGCATAACCCGGACGAAACATTTTTGAGTTTTCTAATCCTGGTATTAAGCGAAGGGCTTTTTGTTGAACATCTTCGGGTAAGGAGGAAGAGAAGCCGTTTAAATATATTTCAACCGTGTTCCATCCTTCGGGCTCCACAAATAACTGATGGCGTTCCCGTTCACTAAATCGCGTGATCTTATCTTCAATACTTGGGCAATATCTTGGTCCTAATCCTTGAATTCTTCCTTGAAACATGGGCGACTTTTCGAAGCCTGTTTTTAAAATATCGTGTACCTTTTGATTGGTATATGTTACATGGCAAGGGATCTGTTTTTTTGCGTTTTCACCCATAAAAGGAGAAGTGCCGTCTAAATAAGAAAACTTATCTACCAGCTCATCTCCACCTTGTTCTTCCATTTTAGAATAATCTAAAGACCTTCCATCAATCCTTGGAGGCGTTCCCGTTTTCATACGGCCGCTTTCAAATCCTATTTGGACTAATTGTTCCGTTATTCCATGACTTGCAGATTCGCCTGTTCTTCCGCCTCCTAATTGTTTTTCACCAATGTGAATGATGCCATTTAAAAAAGTGCCATTCGTAAGAACAACCGCTTTGGCTTTAAATTCCATTCCCATTCCGGTAATGATTCCTTCTACGCGTTTTCCGTCTTTTGAAACAATTAACTGTTTCACCATGTCTTGCCAGAAATCTACATTTGGGGTTTGCTCCAGCATTTCGCGCCATAAGCCTGCAAATAACATACGGTCGTTTTGAGTCCGCGGGCTCCACATAGCGGGACCCTTGCTGCGATTAAGCATTCTAAACTGAATGGCGCTTTTGTCAGATACAATTCCACTGTAACCGCCCATGGCATCTATCTCCCTAACAATTTGTCCTTTGGCAATGCCTCCCATAGCGGGATTGCAGCTCATTTGAGCAATAGTTTGCATATTCATGGTGATCAATAATACTTTAGATCCCATGTTAGCAGCGGCAGCAGCGGCTTCGCAACCGGCATGACCGGCCCCAACTACAATAATATCGTATGAATTCTGCAAAATGAGCTGCAAAGATAGAAATTAATTCCGGCTCTATAATTAGCTATAGGCTTAGGGCACAAGAATAAATTTAAAAATTATTTGGAACGATTGTTCCTATTCAATGACTTCTTCAAGTCTTTGCATTTTTTGATCATTGAATTTTCCGCTCTCCACCGCCATAATGATGCCTTCTTTATTCAGTACATAAAAATAAGGTATCTTGTTGTCCTTTACTTCCAATTGTTTTTGAAGTTCTTTGATGTCCGTTTTTTCAGTATCCATTATATAAGGCCAAAACTCCTTATCTGTGCCTTTTTTAAAGTCCTCTGCAATTTTTTTAAATCCTGAGATCATAGGAACAAAAACAAAATTCACATCATAAATTTCGGCCATATCGAAATTAGATGTTCCTTTTTCTTTCTTCATAAAATTATCATATAAAGGATTGAGCCATTGTTTGAGAAAATCTTCTGCATCCCGATTGTAAGCAATGGCCACTATTGTAAACTTTCCGTTTTTAAGGGGCAGGTTACAATTTTGATCATTTAATAAGGTGCCATTTACGTTTGGAAAAACCTTACCCTTTTGGGCTTTCAAATTTGATAAACTCAAACAAAGAAAAATAAAAAGTAGATATCTCATGTGTGTTATTTTACGTCAATTTTATCAATTCTGGCTTGATGCCTTCCTCCTTCAAATTTTTCTGAAAGAAACAAGTCTATACATCTTTCAGCATCCTCTTGAGAAATGTACCTGGCCGGTAAAACCAAAATATTAGCATCATTGTGCTGGCGAGCTAAAGCCGCTATTTCCGAATTCCAACACAAAGCTGCACGAATACCTTGATGTTTGTTGGCGCTCATATTAATTCCATTACCACTTCCACACATTAAAATACCAAAATCAACTTCTTTATTCAGAACTGAAATAGCTACAGCGTGTCCGTAATCCGGATAATCTGCTCTTTCAGATGAGTAACAGCCTTTATCCTGAACGGTTACTTGCTTTTTGGTTAAATACTCAATTAAATGCTGTTTCATATCAAAACCTGCATGATCAGATCCAATGGCGACTTTTATACTCATAATTCTTTAACCTAAATAGAATAAAACAATCCTTGTTTGTAAATAGTAATACACGTTAATTAACATTTATAAGTAATAGTGCTGATAATGAAGCTTGTTTTAGACTATTAATTAACATGATCAATGTGTATTAATTCTTATTTCGTTTACAAATATCCATAAAAATAAACTGATAAATCCAATTATTAATTATAGTAACTGAATTTTATAGACTTGCTCATAAACTTATAAAAACTACGATCTATTTATACAATCCAAAGAAGCGATATGAACACCTCCATTGAATCTATATTTATTAAGACTCATTTCTATTAACGATTGTTAATAGTAGTTAGCCATACTGAAAATCAGCCTATTAATTAATTAAATTTGTTTATTTTGTGTTAAGTAGTATTGGTAACATTAAAACACAAACAATTTTGAGTAATAAAATGAACAGTATTAACACCTTATATAAGATAACATATCTTCTTTTAAATTTAAAAAGAGAAAATATGTATTATGTATATAGGAAAAGAAAATATTTTTTTACTTTTTGATTTATCTTAACTTTTAAATTAAATTTAGATTCTAATGATCATGTACTTGAGCCGACTGAAAATAGTCACTTTTCTTTTATTTCTGAGTTTTAGCTTACTTCAGTCTCAAACAACGAATCCAAACGGCTATAATAAATTTTACTATGAAAATGGTAAATTAAGCAGTGAAGGATTGATGAAGGATGGAAAGCCGGATGGTTATTGGAAAAATTATTACAAAAACGGGAAATTAAAGATTGAAGGAAACAGAAAGAACTTTCAGTTGGATAGTATTTGGAAGTTTTATGACGAAAAGGGTAGAATTACAAAATCCATTCATTATTCATCCGGAAAAAAAGAAGGTCTGAGTTCAATTTATGATACCCTTGGAATTGTTGTACTTAGTGAAAATTATAAGAATGATATCAAAGAGGGTTTAAGTGTTACGTATTATAAATCTGGTGTTGCAAAAAACAAAACTGTTTTTGAAAAAGGTAAAAAAGAAGGCTTATCCTATGATTTTAGTGAAGATTCTTTAATAACAGCCATTTCGGTTTATAAAGGTGGAATTTTGCAGTCGTTTGAGAAAATTAATCAAAAAGATCAGAACGAGAAGAAACAAGGGGTTTGGAAAGAATTTTATGATAATAAACAAGTTAAGAAAGAACAACGATTTAATGACGATTCATTAGATGGTTATGTTAAGGAATATGATAAAAAAGGAAATTTAATATCGACAAAAAAATACAGTTTTGGAAAACAGATCTTAAATGCCCCTGAAATTGCTAATGTTGAGATCTATAGAGAAGTTTTTGAGGACGGTACTTTAAAATATGAAGGAGTTTATAGTGATGGCGTTGCTATTGGAACACATTATAAGTATATTCAAAAAAGAAGATGTGACAGTAGTTTATTTAGAAGAGATGATACCACAGATATTTTTGTGAATAGAATGGTTTGTCGAAATATTCCGGTTCCCGACAGTGCTATTGATTATTTTGATGGCACCGTGGTAGCCAGAGGAGCAGTGGATAGTATAAGAAATAGAATAGGAATTTGGTTTGAGTATCATCATACCGGTGAGTTTAGAGCAAAAGGGGTTTACAAAGAAGGAAACAGAATTGGTGATTGGGAATTTTATTATGCTTCAGGTAAATTGGAGCAAAAAGGCAAATATGATAAAAAAGGAAGAGCTCAGGGAACATGGAAGTGGTATTATGAAAGTGGAAAGTTATGGAGAGAAGAAATTTATATCAATGGTAAAAGAGATGGTGAATTAAAGGATTATGACGAAGAAGGAAATTTAGTTTTGCAAGGTTTATTTGTTGAAGGAAGAAAAGAAGGAAAATGGCTTTATGAAACAAAAGAATATAAAGAATTTGGAAATTATAATAACGATGAGCCTGATAGTTTATGGAAAAGTTATTATTTGCCTTTAAAATATAAATGTTTTGAAGGTAGATTTGAAGCCGGCATTCCGGTTGGTATACACATGGGATATCACCCAAATGGTTCACGAAAATATATAGGTAATTATGTAAGCGGAATGAAGGATGGCGATTGGAAGTATTACGATGAAAACGACTATAATTTTTTAACCGTCACGTATAAAAACGATATTGAGATAAAATGGCAAGGTGAGAAAATAAGACCGACCTATGAGGAAAGTTTAAGAACTTACAACATCAAATTAGACGAAAACAGAACTCAACGTATAAGAAAATAACTAGTTGTTAAAACAGGTCGTAAATATTGATACTTATACCTTAGATCTATTACCTTTTACGGCAATTATCCATAATACCGCGCGTGTTTTATTTATTAATAAAACAGGTAAAACAAATTTTAAGCTCAGTAAGAACACTCCTCAATTTCTTAAAGAATTAATGGACGAAGAATCTATTCGGCTGTTAAAACCATTATTAAAGGGTCATAAACAAATAGAAGGAACACTTAATTGTAAAACAACTAAATCACAATCAACACCTTTTAAATCGTATTCAAGCACTGTTTGGTTTGAAAACAAAAAAGCGATTCAAACCATTATTTTTTCAGAAAGTTTATCAGATAATTCAACTGATCTATGGAACAAAATAAGTGAAAACAGTCAGGATGTTATTTTTCATTTGGATTTTAACGCCAAAAAACCGGTAAAATTTGTAAGCGAGTCGAGTAAAAAAATACTAGGAATTTCATCAAAGGAATTGTACGAAGATTTTAATAAATTAAAACAGAGCATAAGTCCGAAAGACAGGCCAAAATTTATTACCAGCAAAGCGGCGTATTTAAAAAAGAATCCAGATCAAAAAACGAACATCATAAGAGTAAAACAAGGAATTAATGAAATTAAACAAATTGAAATCATTACTAATCCTGTTTATAACGCTAAAAATGAGTTAACGGGTCTTTTAGGCAACATAAGGGATATAAGCGGATCATTAGAAACCGAAAGTCTTTTATTGGAAACTAAAAACAAGTTCGATCTCATAACAAATAACGCAAACGACATTATTGCTTTTTTTACCTATCAACCATCACCTAAATACCTTTATGTTAGTCCAAACATTAAAACCATTTTAGGTTACGAACCTGAAGAGCTGCTTAATGAAAACACCTTTTTTTCTAGTCGATTAACTGGTGGATTTGAAAAATTCAAACATTTTGTGGAGCTTTTAAGAACAAATCAGCGGAAGGGAATAAAAAAAGACGTCCATTTTTCGTTTAATATTTATAATAAAAAAGGAGAAAGCGTTTGGTTAGAAAACAACCTGGTTCCCATTGTAAACTCAGAGGGTAAAATTGAGTTTTACATTAATATTTTACGCGACATCACTGAACAAAAAGAAGCTGAATTAGAAGTCGAAAATCAATATATTAATTACCGAAACTTGTTAGATAATTCTCCGGCAGCCTACATGATTCATCATCAGGGCACATGCTTGTATCTGAATCAAGCCATGTTAAAAATATTGAGGTATAAAAATAAAAGTGAATTATTGGGTAAGTTTGTGATTGATCTTTTTGCTGACCAGGACAAACAAAAGGCGGTCAATCGCATAAAAGAGATTTACGAAAATAAGTCAACCGGAAACAAGGTTTCGAGTTACCGCGTTAAAGACAGAACCGGAAATATTGTTGAAGTGGAAATAAAGTCGGTGTTTATTAAATTCAATAATAAAGACTGTGTGATATCTCTGATAGATAATATCAGTGAAAAAAGGCAAAGCGAAAACGAAAAAGTAAAAGCCCAAATTACGGCTATTGCGAATGTTCGTTTGCAAAAAGAAATTGCAGAAAGGCTTGAGGCAGAAAAGAGTTTAAGAGAAAAAACAGGACATCTATCTGCGATCTTTGAGAGTTCTACGCATTTGATCTGGTCCATCAATAGAAACTATGAACTCACTTCGTTTAATCAGAATTTTTATAAAGTCGTAAAGGAAAATTACGGTATTCGTATTCGGCTTGGATCAAGAGTAGACGAAATTTTACCAAAAAACAATCAAGCTTACCGAAATTATTGGCACCCTAAATACAATGCGGTATTTGAAGGAAAAAAACTGGAATTTGAGAAGGAAGATTCTAAGGAAGGCGTCAAATTGTACAGAAAAGTACTTCTTAATCCGGTTTACAATAATAATAAAGTAGATGAGATTAGTTGCATCGCCTACGACATTACCGAATCTAAAATTTATGAGCAAAAACTGATCAATCAGAGCGGTAAATTAAGTGCCATTTTTGACAGCAGCCATCATTATATTTGGTCAATTGATCTGGAAGGTCGTTTAACCTCTTTCAATAGAAATTATTATGATCTGGTAACAGCTATTTACAACACAAAACCATTTTTGGGACTTGTACTAAACAGAGGTGTTTTGTCTAATGACAAAAATTATATTGATCTGCTCAGTTTTCACTATGAAAAAGCGTTCAGCGGTATTGCTACCAGTTTTGAAATAGAAACGCGCGACAAAGACCTTAAAAATGTGCATCTGGAGATCTTTTTTAATCCAATTTATCAGGACGACAAGGTGATAGAAGTGAGCGGCATTGCACACAATATTACCGAGAAAAAGCTGGCCCAACAGCGCATCGAATTATCTTTGAGAGAAAAGGAAGTGTTATTAAAGGAAGTTCATCACCGGGTGAAAAATAATATGCAGGTGATCAGCAGTATTTTAAATTTACAATCTTCTTATGTGTCGGATGAATATACCTTATCTCTGCTAAAAGAAAGCCAGAATAGGATTAAAACGATGGCGTATATCCATGAAAGTTTGTATCAGAACAAATCATTTACCTCTGTCAATTTTTCCGACTATGTTCATACCTTGATCAATAACATCATTCAATCGTACACCTATTCGGCCGATAAAATAAAAATGAAGTTTAATATAGAGCCTTTAACCCTTTCCCTTGACACCTCAATCCCGGCCGGACTGATCATCAACGAACTGGTTACCAATTCAATCAAACACGCGTTTCCGGATCAAAAAACAGGAATTATTACTTTTAATTTAAGTTGCAAAAATAATTTAGTAATTTTAGAGTTGAAAGATAATGGGGTTGGATTTGCGCCGGGAGTTGATTTCACTAACAGCCACTCTTTGGGATTACAATTGGTAAACACACTCATTGAGCAAATAGGGGGTAAACTCAAATTTAAATCAGAAGCAGGCGTAGGAACAAAAGTTTCAGTTATCTTTAAGACATAATTATTTACCATGGAGAAATTAAATATTTTTATTGTTGAAGACGAGAGTATTGTTGCCAAAGACATTCAAAACAGTTTGGTAAAACTTGGTTATAATGTAATTGGGGTGGCAAATAATGGAAAAGATGCTATCGAAAAAATCACAGAACTAGGTCCGGACCTGGTTCTTATGGACATTATGATCAAAGGTCCAATGACCGGTATTGAAGTAAGTGAAAAGATAAAAGAAACGGTGAGTGTGCCGGTCATATTTTTAACTGCTTATGCCGATGAAGGGACTTTATCAAGGGCAAAAATTACGGAGCCATATGGTTATATTTTAAAACCATTTAAGGAAATTGACCTTCATTCAACCATAGAAATGGCGGTTTACAAGCATCAAAAAGATTCGGCCTTGTTAAAAGAGCGCGATTTTTTATATTCTCTGGTTGAAAACAAAGATGATAAATCAAAAGATATTTTATTCGTAAAATCAAACAGCCGTTTGGTGAAAGTGTATCTTAAGGATATTTATTTTGTGGAAGCATTAAAAGATTATGTGATCATTAACACCGAATCGGCGCGTTACACTGTTCACAGCACCATGAAGGAGCTCGACAAAAAGTTAGGAAATGTCGATTTTATAAGAGTTCACCGCTCGTTCATAGCACGTTTAGATAAAATTCAAAGCATCGATAACCAAAGCGTTATTTTGGAAAACGAAAAAAAGGTGCTTCCGGTGGGAGGCTCTTATCGCGATGAGTTGATGCAAAAGTTAAATTTACTTTAGACTATCCTCTTTTTTCTTAAGTACTACAATTAATAGCAATCAATCGCCCTCAAAGGCTGTAACTTTGCTATTATGTTGAAAACAAAAACCAGTTTTTTTTGTCAGAATTGTGGCACCCAGCATGCCAAATGGGTTGGCAAGTGCAGCAGCTGCAATGAATGGAATACCATTGTTGAAGAGGTGCTTAAAAAAGACACTAAAAACGACAGGCTTCAGCTATTTTCGGCCAATAAGAACGGCAAAAACAGAAGCAATCAATCTATTTTATTGCAAGATGTAGGATTACAGGATTTTCCTAGAATTGCGGTTCCCGGAAAAGAATTAACTCGGGTTTTGGGCGGAGGCATTGTTCCCGGAAGTTTGGTTTTGTTTGGCGGAGAACCCGGAATTGGTAAATCAACCTTAATGTTGCAGTTGGCTTTGCGACTTAAAAACCTAAAAATTTTATATGTCAGCGGTGAAGAAAGTGAGCAACAAATAAAGATGCGGGCCGAACGCATTGGGGTTACTACAGAAAGTTGTTTTATACTTCAAGAAACCAATACACAGAACATCTTTCAACAAATAGAGGAGATTCAGCCTCAGTTGGTGATCATTGATTCTATTCAAACCTTGCATACGAGTTATGTGGACAGCAGTCCGGGAAGTGTGAGTCAGGTGCGCGAATGTGCCGCTGAATTTTTACGTTTTGCAAAAGAAACCAACACGCCGGTTTTTATGATTGGCCATATCACCAAAGAAGGCAGTCTGGCGGGCCCGAAAGTACTTGAACATATGGTTGACACGGTTTTGCAATTTGAAGGCGACAGAAACCACATTTACCGCCTTTTACGGGCTACCAAAAATCGTTTTGGAAATACCAATGAAATGGGCATTTACGAAATGAACGGCGACGGATTAAGAGAGGTAACAAATCCTTCTGAAATATTAATTACAAACAGAGAAAACGCAACCAGTGGTGTAGCCATTTCTGCCACGATGGAGGGAAACCGTCCGATGTTAATAGAAACTCAAGCCTTGGTAAGCACGGCGGCTTATGGCACGCCGCAGCGTTCGTCCACGGGCTTTGATCTAAGAAGATTATCCATGTTGTTAGCGGTGTTAGAAAAACGCTGTGGATTTAAATTGGGCATCAAAGATGTGTTTATCAATATTGCAGGCGGTATTCGGGTAGAAGATCCGGGAATTGATCTGGCTTTGGTTTGTGCTATCTTGAGTAGCAACGAAGATCTGCCCATTCCTCAAACGGTATGTTTTGCGGCCGAGGTAGGACTTACCGGTGAGATCCGTCCGGTTAACCGAATTGAACAACGCATATCAGAAGCAGAAAAACTGGGCTTCGAAAAAATTTATATTTCTTCGTTTAATTTAAAGGGATTGAGTCTTAAAAATTATAAAATTCAGATTATTGCCGTCTCAAAAATGGAAGAGGCGTTTAGTCATTTGTTTGGCTAGAAAAACTAATATAAAAAGACATTAAGTTTTGGATCTATGTCTTTTGCCTTAAATTGCGCGCTTGATTTATAAAATTTGTTTAAATTTTCGTTCAGAGTACCAACATGCATAAGGTATTTTTTATATGAAAAGTCTTTTTCAATTTCTAGTTCTAAAACGGTGTTTTCATAAATATAAACATCACGTTTTTTTTGGCCTTTACCGCCATAAAAGTCATATAAAATAGGCGCCGCATTAATGAATATATAAAAAGGAGGCTTAAGAGGAGGAATATCATAAGCCTTATAAGGAAATGGTTTTTTAAGTTGGTGTCCGTACTTGTTTTTTACTACACATAAAGCGTCAGTAATAGTTTTGGTACCTGTTTCTTTTTGCAATTTGGCGTCACTTTCAGGTACAAATCCAATGGTTGAGTTATAAAGATTATCTGTTTCAGCAATGAGATAAAAGGATTCGGTCATCACAATGTTTGAATCGACAACTAAATTACTGTCGAGAAATATGTTTCTTCTTGCACCTTTCAAAAGTGTATCAGAAGAGGTGTAATAGATAAAATATAACTTACTGAAGTTATACAACTTTCTATAAGCACGAGAGGTATTTATATTTCGAGCTAAAAGTTCAAGTCTTTTTTTTTCCGCTAGTCGTTTATTTCCACTCTGAATCAAAGCATTCACTTGAAGAGTATTGGTTTTTAAACGAACGACTAAAGCGCCTGTTTTAAGAGAATGAATTTGCCATTCACCTACAACAAAACGGGTGTTATAAAATTTATGAAACTGTTCAGGGTTTTTATAATCGTAATGAGGTGGGCTTTGATAATTAGGAAGCGACGATTTAGAACTATCAATTTGCGCTTTTAAGATGTTCAAACAAAGCAAACATAATACTAAAGATAAACATGTTTTATTTAACATTTGCACCACGTTCAAAACCGGGATTAGTAGGGGATACAAAGCACAGTTCGCCTTTTGCGTTTTCGGCCATAAGAATCATGCCTTTACTTTCAATGCCTTTTATTTTTCGCGGCGCCAGATTGGCTAATAAACAAACCTGTTGTCCAATAATATCCTGTGGTTTGTAATATTGTGCAATGCCACTTACAACGGTTCTTTTATCCAGACCGGTATCTAAAAGTAATTTTAATAATTTATCTGTTTTAGGAACCGCTTCAGCTTCCAGAATGGTAGCGGTGCGAATATCCATTTTAGAAAAGTCGTCAAAAGTCGTTTCCGTTTTTATTTCCGGTAAAGGCGCACTAAGCACATTGTCGGCTTTGCTTTTTTGAAGTTTGTCTAATTGAATTTGAATATCGGCATCTTCTACTTTTGAAAACAACAATTCATCTTTATTGATCATATGCCCCTGTGCCATGTTGCCGGTTTCTTTGGCAGCAGGCCATTTTAAGGGTTTTAAATTTAAGAGTGTAAATAATTTGTTGGAAGTAAATGGTAAAAAAGGCTCTGCTAAAATGGCGAGATTACAGGAGATCTGTAGCGCCACGTTCATAATGGTTTTTACGCGCTTTTCGTCTGTTTTGATCAGCTTCCAGGGCTCTGTTTCGGCTAAATATTTATTGCCAATGCGGGCCACGTTCATCCATTCGTTAATGGCGTCTCTGAATTTAAATTGTTCAATGCTTTTGGCGATCTTATCAGGCGCTTTCGCTAATTCTTCCAACACCAACAGGTCTTCTTTGGCATAGGTATTTGCTTCCGGCACTCTGCCTTCATAGTATTTGTGGGTTAATACCAAGGTTCTGTTTATGAAATTCCCAAAAATGGAAACCAGTTCGGAATTGTTTTTGGTTTGAAAATCTTTCCAGGTAAAATCATTGTCCTTGGCCTCAGGAGCGTTTGTACACAAGGTATAACGCAGCACATCCTGTTTGTCTTTAAAATCAAGAAGGTATTCATGCAACCATACCGCCCAGTTGCGGGAGGTTGAAATTTTATCACCTTCTAAATTTAAAAATTCATTAGCAGGAACATTGTCCGGTAAAATAAATTCACCATGTTCCATCAACATGGCAGGAAAGATGATGCAATGAAAGACGATGTTATCTTTTCCAATAAAATGGATCAAGCGCGAATCGTCTTTTTTCCAGTAATCTTGCCAGGTATCGGGCAATAATTCTTTTGTGGCAGAAATATAGCCAATGGGCGCATCGAACCACACGTATAATACTTTTCCTTCAGCCCCTTCCACAGGCACCGGTATCCCCCAGTCTAAATCGCGGGTCATGGCGCGGGGTTGTAATCCGTCACCGCTATCTAACCAGCTTTTGCACTGCCCATACACGTTGGGTTTCCAGTCGCTGTGTTTTTCTATGTAGGCTTTTATTTTTGGCTGAAGTTTATCTAATGGTAAAAACCAGTTTTTAGTTTGTTTTAAAACGGGTGCGTTTCCTGAAAGTGCCGATTTTGGATGAATGAGATCGGTTGCGTTTAAGGTACTTCCGCATTTTTCACATTGATCACCATAGGCACCCGGATTAGCACAATTAGGGCAGGTTCCAACAATATAACGGTCGGCAAGAAACTGCTTTGCTTCTTCGTCATAATATTGTTCGGTTATTTGTTCAGTAAAGACTTTTTTATCGTACAATACTTTAAAAATATCGGAAGCGGTTTGATGATGCACTTTTGAGGAGGTGCGGGAGTAGATGTCAAATGAGATGCCAAACTCTTTAAAAGAATCGCCCATCATTTTGTGGTATTTGTCTACGATGGCCTGGGGTGTAGTATTTTCCTTTTTGGCCTTAATGGTGATTGGAACGCCGTGTTCATCACTGCCACACACAAATTTAACATCATGTCCGCTACTTCGTAAATATCTCACGTAAATATCGGAAGGCAGGTAACAACCGGCTAAATGACCGATGTGAACCGGCCCGTTGGCGTAAGGCAGTGCTGCTGTAACTAAAGTTCTCTTAAATTTTGAATTCATATACCTGAGGCACCCGACTTCTCGTTTAGATGCTAACTATTTCGTTATAAGTGATATAATTATTACTTTTATGCAAAGGTAAGTATATATTAAAAAGAAATCCAGTATGAGCAATAAAAAAGAAATTTGGAAAGCCATAACAATTGATGGAAAAAAACCTACCGTACCATACGTGATTTCCAATCATGGTCGCTTTGGTGTAATGAACAAAGGAAAAGTAGAGATCCGTACATTTAAACCAACGGCGGGCAACTACAGGTATAACACCCGACAAAAGGGAAAGAACAAGGCCATTTTTTTATACAAAGAAGTGGCGAAAGCCTTTTTAAGCAAGCCTTCTGCAAAGTATAAATTTATCATACACAAAGATCATGATTATTTGAATGATCATGTAAGCAATTTAAAATGGGCTACACAAGAGGAACACAGAGCACACACGGCTCAGAGTCCAAACTCTATTTTAGCCAGACAAAAAAGGGCGATCGTTAAGAGCACACATTCAAAAGTGTTAACTGAGAAAACGGTAGCGCAATTAAAACAACAGATCTGGGATCCAAAACGAAAACTTTCCTTTAAAAAATTAGCTGAGAAATTTGGTGTTTCAGAAATGCAGATATACCGAATTAAGTCGGGCGAGTTTTGGTATCATGTGAAAGTGGACAATGAGCCCGTGCATACGAAATACAAGAAAAATCTTAGCAACATCGCTTACCATGAAAAGTTGGATAAAAAGGCCAGTGCAAAAGCCGGACCCAAAAAGTCCGTGAAAAAATCGCTTGCTAAGAAAACGACTGCCAAGCGCAAAAAATAAATGTCAATCCAACCTTCTTACTTAAAAAAGGGCGATACTATTTTAGTGATCGCTACCGCTCGCGCAAGAAACAAAGAGGCCATTGATCCTGCCATCGAAATTTTAAAAAGTTGGGGATTAAAGGTTGTGACCGGAAAAAATATTTTCAAGAAACAAAACCAATTTGCAGGTACAGATAAAGAACGCGCACACGATCTGCAATGGGCGGTTGATCATAAAGAAGCTAAAGCTGTGTTGATTGCCGGCGGAGGGTATGGTACGCTTCGAATTATTGATAAGATTGATTTTGAGGCTTTAAAAAAATATCCCAAATGGTTTATAGGATATAGCGATACGACGGTTTTGCATAGCAGACTGTTAAAATTAAAAGTGCCCTGTATTCACGCTACCATGGCTTTTCAGTTTACAAAGAACAAGGAGGCCACCCAATCAATACAAAAAATACTTTTTGGCGAAAGGCCGGAATATGATATTCCTAAAAACAAACTTAACAGAAGAGGTGAAGCAATTGCCGAGCTTGTTGGGGGAAATCTTTCTATTTTATATGCTTTAAGTGGAAGCGTGGACGAACTCAAGACTCAAAATAAAATTTTATTTATTGAGGATCTCGACGAACAGTTGTATCATATTGATAGAATGATGCTGCAATTAAAGCGCAGTGGCAAACTCAAGAACCTGAAGGGATTGATCGTGGGAGGAATGAGCGAAATGAAAGATAACGCTATTCCTTTTGGCAAAACGGCAGAAGAAATTATTTTAGAAGCTGTGAAAGAATATTCCTACCCCGTGTGTTTCGATTTTCCTGCCGGACATATTGAAAAAAACATGGCCTTGTTTTTAGGAAAAAAAGCCCATTTATCAGTTGGTGTAAAAGGCGTGACACTAAACTATATTTAAAAATGATCTGTAAAACACACGATAATTTAGAACTGTATTACAAAGTAAAAGGCAATTTACACGCGCCTGAAACCATTGTTTTTTTGAATGGCTTAACACAGTCTACCGATGCATGGATCTTAATGGAACCCTTTTTCAAAGAAAAATATAAGATCATTTTAATGGATTTTATTTTTCAGGGCCAAAGTGATAAAAAAGGGGAGTGGCGGGATTTTAATAAACACGCACGCGATGTAAAATCCCTGTTGGAGCACGAAAACATTAAAAGGGCTCATTTGATAGGCATTTCCTATGGAAGTTTGGTGGCACAACATTTCGCTGTTGAATATCCTGCTTATCTAGATAAGCTGGTATTGATGTCGACATTCGCTCACAAAACGCCCTATTATGAGGCTATTGAATTAAGCTGGTGGAGAGCTCTGGAAATAGGAGGATACAGTCTTATGTTGGATATAATGCTTCCAAACGTATTAAGCGAATCGTATTTTTCGAATCCTTTAGTTTCCATCGAAAAAATTAAAAATGCCAGGAAAGATGCAAGTCTTAGTCCTGAATCAATTTTTAATTTAATGCGGGCCACGAAAGAAAGAAAAGACTTCAGGAAACAACTTCATAAGATTAAAGCTAAAACCATTGTTATACAAGGCGAGCAAGACACTTTGTTTCCGGTACACTTGGCAAAAGAAGTTCAGGAAAATATTAGTAACGCAGAGCTGGTTGTGGTTAAATATGCAGGACACACGCTAAACTTAGAGCACGTGGTTGAGGTAAGCGCTTACATTAACTCTTTCTTAAATTAAATCGAATAGGCTGTTAACACCCGGATAACGAGCGGTTGTATAACCTTCGGCGTATTTCACGCCAATTGCGCGACCCCACACAGACATTTTGCTATTTAAACTTTCTAAGAATTCTTTGCTTGAAATGGGCGTTTGAGGTTCATTAGAATTACCGTTGTAGAATTGTGATGAGAAAGCCATGATGGATTGGTGTTTTTTCTCAAAAAAGTCGCTGATATCAATCACAAAGTGCGGATGAATAAAATGGTCTTGAATGTAATGATAAACAGCTTTTGGTCTCCAGGCTTGTTGAATAGAGCCGTCAAAACGCGTTTCAATTTTTAGCAAACCTGAATAAAAACAAGCGTCTGCCACTAGTTTGGCGGCACGGCCATGATCGGGATGCCTGTCGCTGATGGCGTTACAAAGAATAATTTCGGGTTGATGTTTTCGTATTTGTTCGATTATTTGTTTTAAATGTTGCTCATTGTGTTCAAAAAAGCCGTCTTTAAAATTTAATTGTGTTCTTATTTTTACTCCAAGAATTTCAGCTGATTTATTTGCTTCAATGGTTCTGAGTTCTGCACTTCCTCTTGTACCAAGCTCTCCGCGAGTAAGATCGAGGATGCCGACGATTTTACCCATTGCTACATGTTTGGCAATAGTGCCACTGCAACTGAGTTCAACATCATCGGGATGAACCCCAATGGCTAAGATATCGAGCTTCATTTATTTGGAATTTAATTTTTTAGTGAGTTCTGAAATTTTATCGTTCAGTTTTGGAAGGCTTCTGAATAAAACATAAGAACGCTTGTAATCACCAATATTAAAGGCGGGAGAACCTTGAACGATCTCTCCTTCTTTTTCAATACTTGATCCAATGCCTGATTGTCCGGCAATTTTTACCCCATCGGCAATTTTTAAGTGACCGGCAATACCAACCTGTGCACCAATCATACAGTTTTTTCCAACCTTTGTAGAGCCGGCAACTCCTGTTAAACCCGCAATGACCGTGTTTTCTCCAATTTCAACATTGTGCGCGATCTGTACAAGGTTATCTAATTTTACACCTGTTTTTAAACGGGTTGAACCAAGTGTTGCTCTATCAATGGAGGTATTTGATCCTATCTCCACATTATCTTCAATAATCACATTTCCTATTTGAGGCACTTTGGTAAAGGCTTGTCCTTCGCTGTTTGGAGCGAAACCAAAGCCGTCGCTCCCAATAACAGTCCCTGCATGTACCGTACAGTTTTTTCCGATCTTGCATTCATGATAAACTTTCACCCCCGAAAACAAAGTGGTATCGTCTCCAATTTCTGCATTATCGCCAATAAATACATGCGGATATATTTTTACATTGTCGCCTATTTTTACATTTTGTCCAATATAAGCGAAGGCGCCCACATAACAGTCGGCCCCCATCACAGCGCTTGTTGAAATAAAAGAAGGTTGTTCAAGGCCAACTTTGTTGCCTTTAATTTGAGTGTATAGTTCAAGCAATTTGGCGAAAGATTCATAAGCGTTATCTACACGTATTAAGGTGCAGGTCGATTTTATGGGCTTGTCTAAAACCAGTGATTTATTAACAATGACAATACTTGCATCGGTTGTATAAATGTAATTGGTGTAGGCCGGGTTTGCCAGAAATGACAATGTTTTTGAAACCCCTTCCTCTATTTTTGATAAGTTGGTAACGACGGTGTTTTCGTCGCCTTGCACTTCACCATTTAAAAGAGCCGCTATTTGTTGAGCTGAAAATTCCATAAGATTTTAAGTCTTAAAATTAAGTATTTTTTAGAATAGAAAAGTTTAATTCTGTTTTGCACTTTGGATAACAGTTTTTAAAATGATTTTTTCTTTCTCCCAAGTCAGCTCTTCTTTGGCTTTTTGCATGTTTTTCCTATACTCGCTCAGTTGTGGGGAACAAAGGAGTTCGTTTAGTTTCTCAGCAATGTGACTTGGATCGTGATTCTCAATAAATGTACCGATGTTGTATGTTTTAACAATTCGTTCAATTTCAGGTAAGCGGCTTGCTAGCACAGGAAGTCCGGCATTAATATAATCGAAGAGTTTGTTTGGAAGACTGTAGTAATAATTAAGATTGGTGTTTTTGTCAATACTCAGGCCAATGTCCGCATTATTTGTGTAATGTATTAATTCTGATTTGGGAAGTTTATCAATGAGCCAAACTTTTTCGGAGAGTCCTTTTTTAATTACGGTTGATTTTAAAACAGGCCAAACATCGCCACTTCCAATAATCAACAATAAGGCATTATTGACCTGAGTCATGGATTCAACAAGCTCCTCCGCACCTCTGTCTATGTTAATTCCGGCACCCTGCAATAAAATAATTTTTTTAGTTAGCGGTAAATTCAAGTCAGTTTTTGTTTTAATTGATGGGTTTGAGGGAGCTTCGGCGATGTTTCGAACCACTTGAAAATTGGAACCGTACTTTTCATTAAAAATAGTGGCAATACTTTGATTCACGGTAATGCAATGCTTTAATTTTGGAATGATCCAAGCTTCGAGGGCAAGCCAGACCTTTCGTTTTAAAGGACTATTTTTAAGCTCGGGCACTTCGCAAAACAGCTCATGACTATCGTAAATTAATGGGGTTTTTTTGATTCGGGAAACCAGATAATTCGGCAAGAGGGTGTCAAGGTCGTTTGAATAAAGAAGATCGGTCTTTTTAAAAAGTAAATTGAAAAAGAGACGGAGATTAAAAAACAAATAAAAGAGAGGCCCTTTTTTAAATAAAAGGTTCAGACGTTTCGTTTTATAAGGCCAATTTGGTATTTCCAAAGAAGAAGGTAGTTTTCTTCCAATCAACGTTACATCATAATCGCATTCTACAAGAGTGAAACAGATCTTTTTTACCCGGTTATCTGTTACAAGATCATTGATAACACTAACGGTAGCTATTTTTTTATTTGTAAACAAATAGTTTGTTGATATTGGCTTAAAGATAGAAATATTACTCCTAATTAATTATTTATTTTTGTTTCAAATGATTCAAATCAAAGAAAAGGTTAATCTTAAACAATACAACACATTTGGTATAGAAGCATTTTGCGACTATTTTGCAGAAATAAATTCAATTGAGGAATTCAGGGAATTACTAAAATCGGAGATCTATCAAACTTCGGAAAAGCTTATTCTTGGCGGAGGCAGCAATGTTTTATTTACCAATGATTTTAAGGGGCTGGTTATAAAAAATAACCTCAAAGGAATTGAACTGACGCATGAAGAGGGCAGTGAAGTTGTTGTAAAGGCCTTTGCCGGAGAGGTGTGGCATGATTTTGTGTTATGGTGTCTGGAAAGAAATTATGCCGGAATTGAGAATCTATCTTTAATACCAGGCTGTGTGGGAGCCAGTCCCATGCAAAACATAGGCGCATATGGAGTTGAGATCAAAGATGTGTTTGAGGAGCTGGAGGCTTATTCAATGAGCACGGGAGACATGAAACGCTTTAGTATGGATGAATGTGGTTTTGGTTATCGAGAGAGTGTTTTTAAACAAGAACAAAAAAACAAGTATTTAATAGGTTCTGTTAGTTTCCGTCTAAGAAAAGAAGCGAAAGTTAACACCAGCTATGGCGCAATCAATACAGAACTTAAAGCGATGGAGATCGAGCATCCTGGCATTAAAGACGTTTCGAACGCAGTCATTAATATCCGAAAAAGCAAGTTGCCTGATCCCAAAGTTTTAGGAAATGCCGGTAGTTTTTTTAAAAATCCGGAGGTAAAAAAAGAAATGTATGTCAGATTAAAAAATGAATTTCCGGAACTGGTCGCATACGAATTGGAGAATGGCAATTATAAATTAGCAGCCGGATGGTTAATAGAGCAATGTGGCTTAAAAGGGTATGAACAAAATGGCGCTGCGGTTCATACCAAACAGGCCTTAGTGCTTGTAAATAAAAACAAAGCTCATGGAACAGATGTGCTAAAATTATCTTCTTTTGTTATACAAACAGTTAACGAGAAATTTGGAGTTCAACTGGAGCGGGAAGTGAATATAATTTGAGTTTATAAATTATTATAAAAATCAATTTTGTTTTTCCATCTTTTAAGATCCAATTTACCTAGAGCAAAACAAACAGCACCTTTCAACCAAAAACATTCAATATTTCTTCTTTTGATAAAATATGGATCTTTTTGTAAACTATTCAGCCCGGGCATGGTAGTAAAGTGATACTGATAACTCATATTAATCATTGCTTTTTCTTTACTTCCAACGCTTGTTAATGTGTTATTAATACTACAAAAAGCCATTATACTTTTCTCTATTTTATTCTCAATATATAATCTACTTTTTACAATTTCTTCGTAACTATTTGCTTCGCTTGAAGTTTTTTCATTAAGATCATGGGATTGAGTATGTGAGCCAAAATGATGACCATTTTTAGAAAGTTTTTTGATATCTTCCCATGACATGGCTTGAAAATCTTTTGACTCACTTTCTATATATGGATTTATTTTTGGTCGAATATGTTTAATATAATAATCTCTTTGTAATGCATTCGGTTGGTCTATAAAATCTGGTACAATAAAAAAGAAAGCTCTTAAGTTGTACTTTTCTAAAATCTCAACAGCGCCTAAATTATTTTTTAACCCATCGTCAAAAGTTAATAGTAGTAATGGTTTGGTGTGACCGGACAAAATTCCGGAATAATAGTCTTTTAGTTGTTCAGGTTTTATTATGCTAAAGTGTTCTTTTATAAAAAGAATTTGCGCCTCAAAATTTGA
Source organism: Heterotrichella gracilis (assembly GCA_032358255.1). Lineage (NCBI taxonomy): Eukaryota > Xanthophyceae > Tribonematales > Xanthonemataceae > Heterotrichella > Heterotrichella gracilis. The sequence continues at coordinate 278,295 of JAULBX010011099.1, read as the reverse complement.
AAGAAATTTATCCGGCGTTCCGTGATAATTTACTACAACTAATTCTTCGGGGCTATATTTTAATTTTTTAATTAAAAAATAAACCGAACCAAAGATTGATTTAATGAGTAATGAAAGCGGGTGAATATTTGGAAGATATTTCAATTTACCAAGTATCAATATCAGAGCGGTATAATTCCCAAGAACAAGGATCTGACAGCAAGCTTTCATTAGTAAAGGGTTTTACAATAAAATAAATTGATTTATTTATTTTTTTAAAACCAGAATTATACAAAATTTTTTCAATGGTGAAAACGGATTTAGTATTAATTGCACAAGAAATAAAATGAACACTAAAGGACTTTCGCAGGTCAGCACTCATTTGGTTTAGGCCTTCTTTTAGAATAAACCGCGAGGCCTCGTTCTTGAAAAGAATATTTCCAATAATAATTTCATTGAAAAACTTATTTCTTTTGTTTCTTTTCAAATGAAAGATTATTTCTTGATTTTGCTTTTTATGGACATAAGTAAAATAATTTGAATTTTCCGTAACAAAGTATTTTCGCCAAGAAAGGAAGGATTCACTCTGACTTAATCTAAAAGCTGGAGTTGGTGTATTAGCCCCCTCATTAAAGTATAATTGTCCTCGCTCTATATTGTTGACTTTCATTAAATTACTCGCATTAAACCCAAACGGATTGCAGATTTTAAAAAACCAATCAAGGGTTAGGATATTTTTCCAATTGTCTTTTAAAAAACTCCTTAAAGAAGCTTCTACAGGAAATCCCATCAGAAAATCAATTCCAAGAGTCTTATTCTCTTGGTCAATAAATGCTAGCATTTTTTGAAATATACCTTTACCTCTGTACTTTGGATGTACAAGTGAATTTCCAGATTGAAATGAATTAAAATTTTGGCCTTTTAAAACATAAGGCCACTGAAAGAAGGACTGAAACCCCGCAACGATATCTCCATCCATAGCTACAATTAACAAACATTTATTTATTTGATACGGATGAAAATAAAATTTTTCAAATAAGTTAAGGAATTCTCCCTGTGGTGTGTTATACTGTGTTTCAAAAAGAGCAATAACTTGGCTTCTCATTGATTCTTTATACCAGGTGATCTTTAGTTCCATATTAATTAATTATATTTGCAAATATAAGTAAAGCATTGAAAGTCTTAGTTCTATATGAGGAATTGGCGTGGTATTTTATCAATTGTATCAATGTTTTTTCTAATAAGTTTAATTGTGAAGTTTTAATTATTTGTAAAAAAAATAGCGCTGATGCCCCATTTAACTTTAAGTATTTAGCTCCAAAAGTTAAGATAACGGATCGTTCAGATTATTCTGAGAGCCAGTTATTGGATTTGGCGATTCTGTTCAAGCCTAATTATTTGTTTTTAGCGGGCTGGGTTTATAAACCTTATCTCAAAATTATTCGCAAAATAAGGTCCGAATCTTGTGTTTTGGGAATGGATAATCATTGGTTAGGTAATTTGAGACAGAGACTAGGTATTTATTTTTTTAGATTACGCTTAAAACCATATTTGAATTGTGCTTTTGTTCCAGGCGAACAACAATTTTCACTAGCTAAAAAACTAGGATTCTCAGAGACTCATATCGGCAAAGGCGCATATTGTTGTGATTTTGAATTGTTTCATAAATATTTTCTTTCACATAAGTCTATTAAAAAATCTTCGTTCCCAAGGCGGTTCATATTTGTTGGCCGGTATGCCGCCGAAAAGGGGATACAGGATCTTTGGGACTGCTTTATTGAGTTAGAAAATGATCATACTTCGGGGTGGGAGTTATGGTGCCTTGGTAAAGGAAACATACAGGCGGCAGTACACCCAAAAATAAAACATTTTGGTTTTTTACAACCTGATGAAATGGATGAATGTATAAGGAATACTGGTGTTTTTGTGCTTCCAAGTACATTTGAACCTTGGGGAGTTGTTGTTCATGAATTTGCTTCTGCCGGATTTCCGTTATTGTGTTCAAATAAAGTCGGAGCAAATGATAGTTTTTTAGATCATAATAAAAATGGATTTGTATTTGAAGCTGGAAACAAGATTCAAATTAAAAAGTATTTAAAAACCTTTATGGAAATGAGTGATGCAGAGCTTAATTTAATGTCGGAATCTAGCGCATTAATTTCAGAGAAATTAACTCCTGAGATCTGGGCTGATAAATTAATGAGATTGTTTAAACAAGACGCATGAAATAATATAATAAATGGATACAAAGGTTAAAATATTAGTTACCGGAGGAGCAGGAAACATTGGAAGTGCATTAGTTGAAAAACTGATCAGTAATCCAACAAATTTTGTGGTGATCGTCGACAATCTCTCAACGGGTTTTTTATCAAAACTTCCTTCAGCCGAAAAAACAAATTGGAAAATTATCAAAGCGGACGTCAATAATTTTAATGATATCTCTGCCGTGATGCTTTCTTATAATTTTGATTATGTGTTTCATCTTGCCGCAGTTGTTGGTGTTATCCGCACTCAGGAAAATCCAATCGCAGTCTTAAATGACATCGAAGGAATTAAAAATGTTCTTAATCTATCAAAAAATTCTTCTGTAAAGCATGTTTATTTTTCTTCCAGCTCCGAAGTCTATGGAGAGCCGGTAGAGTTACCTCAAAATGAACATAAAACACCTTTAAATTCCCGCGTCCCATATGCTGTGGTAAAAAATGTGGGTGAAGCTTTTTTTAGAAGTTACTGGCAGGCATTTGGATTACCTTATACTATTTTCAGGTACTTTAATACGTATGGTCCTAACCAAAGCACCGATTTTGTGGTGGCAAAATTTCTGGCATCTGCATTAAAAAATGAAGAGATTTCTATTTACGGTGATGGCTCCCAGACCCGAACCTTTACCTATGTGGACGACACAATAGATGTTTGTAACAAGATCTTTGAAAATCAACTCTTGATGAACGACGTTATTAATATTGGAAACGATGAGTTGATGACCATTAAAGAGCTGGCTGAATTAACCATTAAGCTAACAAATTCAAAATCTAAAATAGTTTATTTACCACCTTTAAAAGAAGGTGATATGACGCGAAGACAGCCTGATAATTCAAAAATGAAGGAGATCTTAAATAAAAAATTGATCAGCGTGGAAGAAGGCATTAAACGCATGATGAGCGATCCGCGCTTTTTAAAATCAATCGAATAAGAATTTCATGTGTGGTATAAACGGCATTATTTCCGACAACTATTCTGACGAAGAACAAAGGTCCCTCATTGCAAAGATGAACCTCACATTAGCGCATCGAGGTCCTGATAATGATGGCATTTGGCAGGGAGATAACATCTGTTTTGGGCATCGCAGACTCTCTATTATTGATTTAAGCAGCGAAAGCAATCAACCCTTTTTTTCTCAAGACAAGCGATACATCATTATTTATAATGGCGAATTATATAATTACCGTGAATTAAAATTAGAACTTCAAAGAGCAGGTCAAGGTAAAAATGAAATGCCTTATTTTTTTAAAACCAACTCTGATACAGAAGTTATTTTGGCTGCTTTTATTCGTTGGGGAAATAAATGCCTTGATTTTTTTAATGGCATGTATGCTTTTGCTATTTATGATACACATCTAAAAAAGCTGTTAATAGCGAGAGACAGAGTAGGAGTAAAGCCTTTATATTATTATTACGGTGAGGAAGGTTTTTTCTTTTCGAGTGAAATACGTCCCATACTTCATGCCGGAATAAAGTCTTTTTCTTTGAACAAAGAGGTCTTATCGGAATATACTATGTATCAAACCGTATTTGCACCAAATACCATTGTAAAAGGAATAAAACTCTTATTACCGGGCCATCTAATTGAGTTTGAAAATAACCGTCCAACAATAAATCAGTATTACTCTATCAATAAGGTGAATCAAGAGAGTGATCAACTTTCTTATACCGATATATGTAAAAAGGTGAACGAGTTATTAAGCCTGTCTGTACAACGAAGAATGATTGCCGACGTTCCTTTTGGCGCATTTTTATCTGGCGGAATAGACTCCAGTGCTATTGTTGGTTTAATGAGCCGGGTCAGTGCTGAAAAAGTACAAACCTTTAATGTTAGTTTCGACGAAAGTGAATTTTCGGAATCGAAGTATGCGAAAGTAATTGCGAAAAAATTCAACACAACGCATCATGAGATCAAATTATCTCCGGATGATTTTTTAAAACAACTTCCGGAAGCACTTGCTGCAACCGATCATCCAAGCGGTGACGGGCCAAACACGTATATTGTTTCAAAAGCAACCAAAACAGCAGGTGTAACAATGGCCTTGAGCGGCATAGGTGGCGACGAATTGTTTGCAGGATATGATGTGTTCAAGCGGATGATGGATCTTCAAAAAAAGTCCTGGCTAAACGCCTTGCCTCTGATAGCAAGGAAGTCGATCGGTTATGCCATTAAAGTAAAACACAAAAATGTTGGAGGCAATAAAGTGCAGGAATTATTGGGTCAGCCAAGTATCAACTTTAATTCTGCCTATCCTCTTAATAGAAGCTTATTTACAAATAAGGAACTGGATAAGTTGTTGAGCCACTCAAATCCATTTACTAACATAAAACGCATTGTTTCAGAGGTGCCGCAAATTAAGGATCATTTGTTGAGTTCAGTTTCAATGAGCGAGATCAATACCTATTTGCAAAACATTTTATTGCGTGACGCTGATCAAATGAGTATGGCGGTTGCGCTTGAAGTGAGGGAACCTTTTTTGGATTACAAACTGATGGAGTTTGTTTTGGGTGTTAATGACGCGAATAAATTTCCGCACACGCCAAAAAAATTATTGACAGATAGTTTAGGCGATCTTTTGCCCGAAGAAATTGTCAACAGACCAAAAATGGGATTTACCTTACCATGGCAAGAGTGGTTAAAAAACGATCTTAGGTCTTTTTGTGAAAAAAACATGAATGGTTTAGAGGCGAAAAATTTATTTACCAATGGAAGTATCATGAATTTATGGGAACGGTTTTTAGCCGGCGATAATTTAGTAAATTGGGCAAGGCTTTGGCATTTGGTTGTATTAAATAACTGGCTGGATGAAAACAAGATAAGCAACGAATGAAAAAAAAGCAGAGAATAGCCATTTTTATTGATTGGTATTTACCTGGAACCAAAGCAGGAGGACCCGTGCGTTCTGTATACTCACTAGTTTCATTACTTAAAACGTATTTTGATTTTTATATTATTACCACAAATCGCGATCTTGGAAGCAATGTTCCTTATCAGGGGATCAATCCTGATCAATTGTTTTTAAAGGAGGATGTGCATTATTATTATTTTGATAATAAAAATTTAAGAACGAATAATTTTTTAAAGCTTATTCAAGAAATAGATCCAGATCTTATTTATTTAAATAGTTTTTGGTCCCTTAACTTTTCACTAAACCTCATTCGACTCAAAAACAGTAAACAAATTGCCGTGCCAATCTTATTAGCCCCAAGGGGCATGTTAGGAAAAGGTGCCATGAGCCTTAAGTCAATGAAGAAAAATCTTTTTGTTCTTATAGCCAAAATGTTAAGATGGTATAAAGATATAACGTTTCATGCCACACAAGAACAAGAGAAGCAAGACATTTTATCTAAATTTCGTTCTGCAAAGGTAATCATTGCGCCAAATGTTAATTCCGGTAGCGTGAGAGTTAATAGAAGTATTAAAAAAATGAATACGCTTAAATTATTTTATTTATCCAGAATTGCTCAGGTTAAAAATTTACATTTTGCGTTAGAGTTGTTAAGGGACGTTCCAAATGATTATAAAATTGAATTCGAGTTATTTGGTAACATAGAAGATGAAACATACTGGGATTCTTGTAAAAAAATTATAGATAAATTGCCCTCAACTATTTCCGTTATACATAAAGGTGAAATAAAGTTTGAAGAAGTTCAAAACAAAATAAGCGAGCATAATTGCTTACTTTTGCCCACCCTTAATGAAAACTTTGGCCACTCTATTGTAGAAAGCTTGTTATGCGGCTGTCCGGTCATTATTAGCGATCAAACGCCATGGAATGATCTTGAAAAAGAAGGCGCAGGATTTGCCATTGCTTTAACTCAAAAACAGACATTTGTGGATGCTATTATCCATTACGCCAAATTGGATCAGCAACAATTTAATATAGAAAGTGAACAGGCTATTAATTATATTAGCAAGAAAATTGATGTTAATGGGATCATAGCACAATATAAAACCCTTTTCAATGACAGAACTAAAAACTGATTTATCTACCTTTAATAACGATTGGTATAAACCCGGGAAATCTCTTCCCTACAGGGTTTTATGGTACACCATTAATTTACTTTTTTTCAGATCACCGTTTCCATTTTACGGACCTAAACGTTTTTTATTGCGTTTTTTTGGCGCCCAGGTTGGTAAAGGATTAATTATTAAACCACACGTTTCTATTAAATATCCCTGGCGATTGGTCATAGGAGATCACGTATGGATCGGCGAAGAAGTATGGATCGATAATCTGGCGAAAGTCACCTTAAAAAGTCATTCCTGTGTTTCACAAGGCGCGCTTTTATTGTGCGGGAATCATAATTATAAAAAATCTACTTTTAATCTTATAGTTGGTGAAATCACTTTGGAAGAGGGTTCATGGGCAGGCGCTAAAACAGTTATTTGTCCGGGAGTTAAATTGGGCGTGAATTGCCTGCTTACCGTTGGAAGTATTGCTACAGCTAACCTGGAGGCAAACTGGATATATCAAGGAAATCCGGCTAAAAAAATTAAGTTGAGAGAGTTTAGATCTTAAGGGACTCAAACCTGTTCTTTATGCTTTTCATCAATACGCTCCACTTTGTTTACTCCCTTTACTTTTTTTAAGTTTGAAATAAGGTGATTCAAATGTTTGGTATCGTGAACATAAACCATCACAGTTCCCTCAAACAACCCATCGTCTGTATCAAAATTAATTGAACGCATATTTACATTGTTTTCATTCGATATCACTTTGGTGATATTGTTCACAATGCCTATTTCATCTGTGCCGGTGATCTTTAATCCTGCTAAGAATGAGATCAATTCATCATTCGTCCATTTAGCTTTTACAACTCTGTAAGCATAATTAGAAAGAAGTTTTATTGCGTTAGGACAATTAACTCTATGTATTTTAATGCCTTCTGAAACTGTAATAAAACCAAAAACGTCATCACCCGGAATTGGATTGCAACATGGCGCTAAATTGTAATCTAACTTTTGTAAGTCATCTCCAATTACAAGCATATCGGTTTTACCACGAGCACTCGTCACTAATTGTTCTAGTTTTGGCGCCTCGTGCGCTTTTCTCTTTTTTAACGGACTTTCTTTGAATTTCACAAAGTCCTTAATGTCTTGCAGGTCAACATTATTTAAGGCCACCCGATAAAATAGTTCTTGTGAGGAAGGCAACTTTAAGAAGGTACAAAATTCGTTAACGGTTTGTGTATTGAAGGTTAATTTGAAGCGGTCAAATTTGCGGATCAAAATTTCTTTACCATCTTCAGCAATTTTTTTACGCTGGTCTTTTAAACTGTTCTTTATTTTGGATTTTGCTTTCGCAGTGATCACATAATTCAACCAATCATCTTTTGGAACTTGTTTCCCACTCGTAAGTATTTCTACCTGATCACCACTCTTTAAAGGATTGCTGAGTGGAACTAACTTATGATTTACTTTAGCGCCTATACAATGTTCTCCGACTTTTGTATGGATCTCAAAAGCAAAGTCTAATGCGGTTGAACCAACGGGCATTGTTTTCATATCTCCTTTAGGCGTGAACACAAACATTTCATCGCTAAAAAGATTTAGTTTAAAGTCATCAATGAATTCAAGGGCATTTGGATCGGGATTTTCGAGCATTTCCCGAATTCGCATTAGCCAATTCTCTAACTTGCTTTCCTTGTCTGCCGCACTGTCTTTGTATTTCCAATGTGCTGCATAACCATTTTCAGCCAGATCATCCATTCGCGTGGTGCGAATTTGAACTTCTACCCATTTTCCTTCGGGACCCATTACCGTGGTATGCAAACTCTCATAACCATTGCTTTTTGGTGTGCTGATCCAATCTCTTAAGCGTTCAGGACTTGGGTGATAAAAATCTGTTATGATCGAATACACCTTCCAACAATCGGATTTTTCCTGATCTAAAGGAGAATCAATCACCACCCTTATAGCAAACAGATCGTAAATTTCTTCAAATGAAACATGTTTCGTTTTCATTTTATTATAAATACCAAAAATGGATTTTGGCCGACCAAATATTTTGAATTTTAATCCTTGCTCTTGTAAAATTTCTTTGAGAGGTTCAATGAATTTTTGAATAAATCGTTTTCGTTCGGGTTCGCTTTCTTTTAATTTATTTTCAATTTCGGTGTAGGATTCTGTATCGGTGTATTTTAAGCCTAGATTCTCTAATTCCGTTTTGATCGTATTTAAGCCCAATCGATGAGCCAATGGACCATAAAGAAAAAGGGTTTCACTGGCGATTTTAATTTGTTTGTCACGTTTCATATGCGCCAATGTTCGCATATTGTGAAGACGGTCTGCTAGTTTTATTAAGATCACGCGAATATCCTCACTCATGGTCAGCAAAACTTTTCTGAAGTTTTCAGCTTGAATAGAAGAGGTGTTATCAATGACACCCGAAATTTTGGTAAGACCGTCAATAATCTGAGCCACTTTGTCGCCAAACAAACCTCTCACATCATCCAGGCTTAAGTCAGTATCTTCAACAGTGTCATGCAACAAGGCGCAAACAATGCCTATGCTTCCAAGACCAATTTCTTCGGCACAAATTTGGGCAACAGCAATGGGATGATAAATGTATGGTTCGCCGCTCTTACGGCGCATTTCTTTATGAGCCTCAACCGCCACTCCGAAGGCCTTTCGGATCATTTCTTTGTCGCCTTTTTGAAGGTTTCTTTTACACGCTTTTATGAGGAGTCTGTATCGCTTTAGAATCTCTTTTCTTTCTGCCTCTAAGTCAATTTGCATAACAGGAAAATTAGCTGGGAATATAAGCATGAAGGTATTAATTTTACTGAACATTTAAAAGACAAGCTATTGAAATATTTCATCCATTTCTATTACATACTTCGTTCGCTTATTTTAAGAGGACCATTGAATAGTATTCGATTAATTAGCAACGAAGCCAAATATGAAAAACAATTTAAGATCCATACTTCTGAATTTATCAGAAGCGCTTCTTCAGAGTATTTTCACTATCAAGGAGCTTCTTACTTAGTCTTGTTTCGTTTGTTCAAAGAACTGGATGAACGAGTTAAAACGTTTAGTTTTATCGACATCGGAAGCGGCAAAGGAAGGGTTGTTTTTGTAGCGGAACATTTTGGGTTCAATGATTTAACCGGAATAGAACTGAATGAAAAGCTTGTTAAGGAAGCCAACGAAAATCTCGAAAGGTATACTTCAAAACGAGCAGCGTCACACATTCGATTTATAACAAAGAATGCTCTTGAAGTGGAGTATGAGAACCGTGCTGCCCTTTACTTTTTATTTAATCCATTTAGCGCGGTCATTTTAAAAAAAGTGCTTGAAAAAATAAAAAAGACAAGCACTCATGAAACCTGGTTTATATATATGAATCCTTTGTATAAAGATGTTTTTAATGACTTTGGCATACAAGAGGTAAAACGAGTGAAAAGTGGTTTTTACACGGAAGCCATCATTTATAAGATCAGCGGGAAATAGCTACATCAATTCGTAAAGTTTACCGGGTTTACTTTTTATAAGATTTGAAAACTCGAGTTGAAGTAAGAGAGCTGAAACTTTGCTCACCGGTTGCTGAATGGCTGAACAGATCTCATCCACATGAATGGTTTTTTTTTCGGAGAACAGGTGAATGATCATTTTTTCTTCTTCCGATAAATTTAAAAGCAATGGAATTTGTTTACTGGACTTTTGTGGTTTGTCATTTTCTTGCCATTGCATGGCATAGAGCAGATCTTCTGCATTTTCAATGAGTGCAGCCCTGTTGCGTTTAATTAAACCGTTACAACCCTCGGCAAGTGAAAAATTAGCCTGGCCGGGAAACGCAAACACGTCTTTATTATAACTATTGGCTATGGTTGCTGTAATTAAGCTACCACCGGTTCTTTTACTTTCTACCACGACCAAGGCATCGCACAATCCTGCTACAATTCTATTGCGTTTTGGAAAATTAACAGCATCGGGGTTTGTGCCACTCATAAAATCGGTAAGAAGTCCACCTTGATGGATCATACGTTTTGCTATTTTATCATGCTCCTGCGGGTATATTCGATCTAAACCGTGTCCAATGACTCCAACGGTCTGTAAGTTGTTTTCAAGGGCTGTTTTATGAGCCAAAACATCCACGCCATAAGCTAAACCGCTTATTATAAGTGCTCCGCTGTCACTCAGGTCGTTTATTAAATTACGTGTAATGGTTTTCCCGTAATCGCTGGGTTTTCGGGTTCCCACCACGCCAATTATGCGTTCACAATTTAAATCCGCATTCCCTTTGTAATAAAGCATAATAGGACTATCACTGCAATACCTTAATCGGGTTGGATAATCGTTATGGGTAAAAAATAAAGCTTTGATCTTATGTTTTGCAATAAAATCGAGCTCTTCTTCTGCTCTAAGTAATACACCTGAACTTTTTAAGATGGCGGCAGCGTTGATCTCACCAATGCCCGGGATTTTTTGAAGGGCCGATCTTTTTTGTTTAAAAACTTCTTTGGCACTTCCGCAATAAGCTAATAAGGCCTTGGCATTAATGTCTCCAATTCCATTAATAAGGGTTAAACCGATCTGGTAAAGTGTTTCTTCTGGCATTATTTGGGTGATGAAGATGAATTATAAAACAAATGTAAATGTTAGCATCTTTACTTCTTGCTTTATTTCGTAGCATTTTACAAAACAAGGTCCATCTAATTAAACAAAAAACCCCTTGATTTCTCAAGGGGCTTTTATTAATTTTTACCTGTCGCGGGTTTTGCAGGAAGCGCAGCCGGCTTTTTAGGGTTTAGATAATTGTTTGCTTTTTCATTAGCCGGATCGATTTCCTTTAAAAGAGTCCAATATTCTTTGGCTTTAACGTCATCTTTTTTAGTCACATAATAATAACCTAAGTATTCATAAGCCTCTACCACATTTGGTTTATAAGTGCTTAATTTTTCTTCCGGCTTAACTAAAACCAATACTTTTTCATAGTTTTCTCTCGCCACTTCTGTATTGATCTTTGGATCAATAAGAGCGTTGGTTCTGCCTCTCCAGGTATATCCCCAAGGCCAATTCGTATTTAATTGTGTTAGTTTATTAAAGGCGGTATCGGCTTTCATAAAATTGTACATGGCCTGATCGTCTATGGCGCTTAATTCAGGACTATCGGTTGGTTTTTTCTTTTTAGCAAGTGCCGCTCTTAAGTCTGCCACTTCTTTTTGTTTGGCCACACCGGTAAAATAGTAGGCTTTACCAATATCAAAACAATCGTTGGCACTTAAGTTAGCGTAAGTTCCTTTTGCTTTTTTCTCCATATAAAAAATAACCTTGTCGTATTTTTTATTTTTTGCTGAAATGTTGGCAAGGGTTCCGTAAATATCCCCACTCATGCTTGGATCCATGGCAATAGCTTTTTCCATTTCAATAATTCCCAAGGAATCTTTTCCGGTTTTTAATAACAAAATCCCTTTGTATTTATAATCATTCGGAATGAATTTAAATCCCTGAGGAGCTTTGCTAAAAAAGGCATTACTTGCCTTTAGACCTTTGGTATAAGCTGCAGTGTCTGTTTTATTTCCCATTTCAGCATAACTAAAAGCAGCCAAACGCTCCAAGTATAAATTATCGAAGTTTGATTTTTTTAAATTTTCATATTCGAACACAGCTTCGGAGTATTGTTTGTTTGCGAACAAGGCACTCATGAATCGGTAACGTGCGTAATCGCTGTTATTTAACTCTAAGTATTTTTTCCAGTTTTCAATAGATTTGGCCGGTTGCCCTGCTAATGAATACAATTCGGCAATTTCACGATAAGCGGGAGCATAAGTAGGATCAATACCAATAGCCTTTTTATAATAATCTAATGCTAAATTATAGTTTCTTCCTCTTTGATAAAGTTTTCCTTCACGCAGAATACCTTTTGTGCTTTTAGGATTTAATGTTGTGGCCATCTGATAACTTTTTACAGGCGCGCTTCCATCGGTAGGATTTTTTTCGAGTTGAGCATCACCCAGTAAAATATAGTTTTCAGGATTTTTAGGCTCCATTTTTAAAGCACTGTTCGCCAAAACTAAAGCTTCATCTGCGTTTTTTACATCCGTTACTAACCAAGCTTCACCAACCTTACGTATTAACTCAGCATTCTTATTGGCACCTAGAGTAATGGCTTTGTAAAATTGCGTTTTAGCTTCATCTATTTTTCCTTTGGTAAGTAGTATCTTGCCAATACCAACATAATTTAAGCCATAGGTAGCATTTACTTCAGCCCCTTTCAGGTAAAAAATATTGGCACTATCCGCATCGCCGCGTTTAAAAAAGTTTTCACCGTAATAAAAGTAATATTCACCTTTAGTAGGGTCTTTGGCAATAAGAGATTTGAATCCAGCGGCTGCTATTTCAAAATTTTCATTATCGGTTTTGGTTACAAGTTCTTGCAACGTTTGTGATGATCCGCTAAAAGCAGATAGGATAAGTGTCACAACAAAAAATTTATTTTTCATAATCATATTTTTCTAAGTCTTGGCTTATTTTTCTTTCAGTCAAAGGCTTAATTAAAGGTTAAAAATAACAATAATGTACTTGCAAGGCCTATGCCAAACAATTTAAGAGCGCTTATTTTAAGGAATTTTATCAATTTAATTTTCAAGTTTAATTTCAAGCGCCCTTTCCGACTGGCGGTTTGGAAGAAGGCCTTGTTTTAAAAAGGTTAACTGACCTTTTGGACCGGCCACAAAACTCTCAAATCCTTTTGCCAGCGAAAAATCACCTGTTTTGCGATAAACGTATACTGTTCGTGTAAAAGCATAGGTGCCTAATTTAAAACTACTTTGATGGGGATATTCAAACTGCGTAGAATTTGGTTTACTAACAGGTAAAAATCTTAGTTTTTGTTGATTGGCTTTGAACAAAGAATCGTCCTTATCACTCAACCAGGCAAAATCAATGAAGGCAATGGTATTCATATTATTTGCCACGTAATTGATGCTCTCAAGGCTAGAATGAAGGATGCTGCAATTAGAGGAGAGTTTTTGAGACTTAATGACGGAGTCTAACATATAGTGAATAACAGAAGAGTTATTCTTATCAAACAGTACGTTTAGTTTGAGTTCATTTCCTGCCGAATCTTTAATTGCAGCGTTTTGCGAAAGTAACTGAATCACTTCTTCATAGCTTATTTTTGTAATGGGCGTTTGCGCATTTGTAATTAATAATACGCCGCTTTTAGCAACAGCCGAATAATTGGGAGTGTAGCCTTTTGATTCAAATGCTTTTTTTTCGGTTTTGTTCAATAAACGTGATATGACAATGGCTTCGCAACTATCATTGTATAAGGCCTGAACGGCAGAATTTTCAGTTGATTCAATCAGTTCAACTTTAGCATTGGGGTATAAAGCTTCAAAGGTGTAAACTTGATTTTTGAGGTGTGACTTCATGCCCTCATCGTAATACACTTTTAGCTTTCCGGATGTTGGTGAGTTGTCGGCATAATCATTTTTAAAGTAATCGGAACAAGAAGACAAGCCGATCATAAGAGAAACGATCAAAAAAAATAAAGAAGCGTTTCTAAACATCTTGTACTTAATCTTGATTGGATTTATTAAGTTGATACAATCTAAATACACGATAGATCGCATATAAAAAAAGAAGACACACAAAAAAAATACGTTTAGTACCAAATAAACGATCGTCCATAAAATCGGTAAAGGCAAAGGCAAATGCACCTGTGATAATCAGAATAATCATTAACAATGAGAACCAAACAGAGATAGAGTTTAAACCTAATTTCATAGTCAATTAATAGGGTTAAGTGCTAAAAAAAGCCACACCATAAGGGAGTGGCTTTTTAGCGCTTTTAAGTTTATTGTATTTTAAAACTGAAGGGCAAGTTAAAATAACACTTCACGGCGCGTCCGGTCATTTTTGCCGGCTTCCATTTAGGCATTGATTTTACTACACGTATAGCTTCTTTATCACATTCCGGACAACCTGGAACTCCTTTAAGGATCTCCACATTACTAATGTCGCCGGTTTCATTTACCACAAACTTTAGGAAACATTTACCGCTAATCCCGGCTTCTCGCGCCATAGCAGGGTACTGCACATTTTGTTGAATGTACTTCATCATGGCAGGGATACCACCTGGAAATTCAGCGTTCTCTTCCACAATGGTAAAAATTTCCGGTGCGGCCGGTTCGCCCGGACCAGAGTCACCCGGAGGAGCTAAAATCTCTTCTCCCTCCTGATCCTTTGTTCCAACAGTCGTTTCTTTTACATCTTCTTGTAATTTTTGAGGCTCTTCTTCAACAGCATCATCTTTGATCACAGGAGGCGTAAATTTTACCATTTCAGCCATTGGGGGTGGTGGTGGTGGTGGCGGTGGTGGTGGGGTTTCTTCAACCGGTGGCGGAGGAGTCAAGTCAATTTGTTCAACTTTCAATACTTCCTGCACTTCTTCGGTTTTTGGTCTGTCCACTAATTTCTTTACGCCTAAAAGCGCAATCGAAAATAACAAAACACCTCCAATAATATAGGTTACTCTTTTGTTGTAGTTTGATCTTAGTTCATAAGCACCATAGCTTTGATTGCGACCTGCAAAAACGATGTCGTTGCGTTCGTCTAAGCTTACATTATTCCAGTCCTTTAGCATATAATACCTCCTTTAGTTGGTAGTGCCAACTTTTTCGTTAATTAAATCCAGTTCTGACTTCAACATATCCACCATTACATACTTACCAACCACATTAATATTGAGTTCATCAATAATGTCAATCACGTTTTTATAAGTCGCTTTATCGTCGGTTTTAATTAAATAAGTGTAAGACAATTTATCCGCCTTCCTTTCTTTAACTAAGCGTTTATATGTCGAATCGGGTAATTGTTTGTTTTTGTGTTTTTCGTCCAAAGCCTTAATCTGATCATGCATTACTTTATTTTTATCAAGCAAATATTTATGTAAGCTGCCTTGAGAATAATTTAATTCTGCTAATTCAGTTTTTTTACCCGTTGCATCATCAGCTGCACGAAATTGACCTTCATAATAAAAAATGCGATCATCTTTACTTAAGAGAAAAGTAATCCCGTTTTTTATTTCATCCGGCTTTACATCTATTGGAGGAGGCGCAGGAAAAGTTAACTCCATGGATTTTGGTTTGCTGAAGGTTGCTGTTAAAACGAAGAACGTTAATAACAAAAACGCTAAGTCAACCATAGGAGTCATGTCCACTCGCGTGGACTGCTTTTTGGCTCTTTTTTTACCGCCTTTGTGGCCACCGCCACCGCCGTCTTGTATCTCTGCCATTGTTAATTTTTTTTATTTGGTTGGATTGATAACTGTACCACCACCTTCTAAAGACGTAATTAAATTAAACTGATAGATCTTAAGATCAGTAAATGATTTAACCACATCTTTTACGTAAATATATTTTGTAGAGGCGTCACACTTAATTGCATAACGCGGCTTCTCTGCTTTAAATTCCTGATTTTTTTCTTCGGCTGCTTTTTTAGCTGCGTTATACGTTTCTACCGCTTTTTTACCTCCAATGGCAATCCAATCTTTTAATTGGTTGTTTGGTGTAATAGTGTCTATAGGCACCCCTTTTTGCGGTTGAAAATTTTTACGCGCATCTTCTTTCGCATCAATGTATGCCGGAAGGTCTTTGATATCTACCCCAAAACTAGGCAATCCGGTGAACTTTATTTTTTGTTCTTTCGTAAAGGCTATTTTGTATTTTGCGGCCATCTCTTCTAAAGCCTCCATTTTTGCAGTGGTGTTACTGATCCCGAAAAAAGCTCTTCCCTTATCGTCTATTGTTACCAAAATGTGATTATCCGGTAAGTCAACAGATCCTATGGATGAAGGTGGATCAACCGTCACCGGCTCGGCCATACGAAAAGAAGCTGTCAGCATAAAAAATGTTACCAGCAGGAAAGCTAAATCCACCATGGGCGTCATATCTAACGCCGGGGCTCCTCCTTTGGATGGTTTTTTTGACATTTCTAATTCTTTTTAATTGAGATGAATACTTATTAATTATTCCATAAATAAATTTTGTTTACACAAAATTATTTACCGGAAGTTTGAAATTCCTTAATGATTGAGAAACCTGCTTCGTCCATAGCGTAAGTGATCTGGTCGATACGGTTACTGAAATAATTATAGAAAATAATCGCAAAAGCAGAAGTTAAGATCCCCACTAATGTATTCACAAGAGCTTCAGAGATACCGGTTGCTAAAGCGGAAGTATCAGGAGCACCTGCAGCTGATAAGGCAGCAAAGGCACGGATCATACCCACAACCGTACCAATTAATCCGGCTAAGGTTCCAATGGAAGCCATGGTTGAAATAACTACCATGTTTTTAGATAACATAGGAAGTTCTAATGCAGTTGCTTCTTCTAAACTTTTTTGAATAGCAGCCACTTTTGCTTCTTTGTCCATTGTAGAATCGTTTTGAACAAATTGATACTTTAAAATACCTTCGTGAACCACGTTGGCTAATGAACCTTTTTGTTTATCGCATTCAGCAATTGCTCCTTCAAAATCGTGATTAGAGATCAAGGATTGAATTTTTGATACAAATTTATCTGTATTTCCTCTTCCGCTAGCCTTTAAAATGGTAATAAAACGCTCGATAGCGAAGGTAATTACAGTTAATAAGAAACCAATTAAGATAGGCACGATAAAACCTCCCATGTACATGGTTCCAAGAATGTTAATTGGCTTGTGCGATTCGTGACTACCACCTTCAAAATTAGAGCCTGCGCCCAAAATAAAATTGAAGATAAAAACTCCGATTCCAATGCAAATGACAATGGCTAAGGCCGAAACAATTAATGGGAAACCTCCCGATGTTTTTTT
Organism: Heterotrichella gracilis; assembly: GCA_032358255.1. Lineage (NCBI taxonomy): Eukaryota > Xanthophyceae > Tribonematales > Xanthonemataceae > Heterotrichella > Heterotrichella gracilis. The sequence goes on along the minus strand of JAULBX010011099.1, from coordinate 261,248 downwards.
TGTGCTCATGTTTGTTTTATTTTTGTTAGTTATGTTGTTGAAATTTAAGAACGGCAAACTTAGTAAAATGTTTTGAAAAAAACCCAAATCCTGTCGATTTTTACTGATTTAACGCTATTTGGCTGCAAATATTTCCTTTTTTTGAAGAAGAATTGCCGGCTGTTTTACAACTGGCGTAATTTTGAGCATATTTGGAGGAAATATTAAGAAATTGTTATTAATTAATGCTGAAGAAATAAGAGCGTTTTGCCTAGACAAAAAAGGAGTTGAGGAAAGTTTTCCTTTCGACAATGAAACCTTGGTTTTTAAAGTTGGAGGAAAGATCTTTTTATTAATGGGACTCAATTCTAACCCACTTCAGTTTAACGTGAAATGTCAACCCGACAAGGCTATTGAATTAAGAGAACGTTTTTCGAGTGTCTTGCCCGGATACCATATGAATAAGACCCATTGGAACACCGTTATTTGTGATAATTCTGTTTCAAAGAAATTGATCTTTGAATGGATAAGCCATTCGTATGAACTAGTGAAAGAGTCATTGCCCAAAAAGATAAAAACCATTTACGGCTTGTAAACGGAGTATAAGTCATTAAATGGTAATTTTTATTTTATCGAACAAATGAATTGGTAAATTTGTTACCCTGTAAGAAATTATGAATGTAGATACTCTTTTAAACCGCGCCTTAAATTCTATTGGTAATCCTCAAAATTATTTGAGTATCGAGGAAGGACTTTTTTTATTTGAAAATGCTCCAAGCGCTGATTTGATGTTTGTTGCCAATGAGCTCCGTAAAATTCATAAAAAAAATTCAAACAAAGTTACCTGGCAAATCGATCGGAATTTAAATACCACCAATGTGTGTATTGCCAATTGCAAGTTTTGTAATTTTTACCGCATTCCCGGCCACAAAGAGGCTTACATCACCGATATAGAAACCTATAAAGTAAAAATTGAAGAAACCATTAAATACGGTGGCGATCAGTTATTACTTCAAGGCGGACATCATCCTGACCTTGGCCTGTCATTTTATGTGAATCTTTTTAAGGAGATAAAAAAACTGTTTCCTCAAATTAAGTTGCATTCGCTCGGTCCACCCGAAATAGCGCATATTACCAAACTGGAGAAAAGCACGCACACAGAAGTTTTAAAAGCCCTAGTAGATGCGGGCTTAGACAGTTTACCGGGCGCTGGAGCGGAAATATTAAATGATCGCGTAAGGCGTTTGATCAGCAAAGGAAAATGTACCGGAAGAGAATGGCTTGAGGTGATGAAAGCGGCTCATCAATTAAACATTACTACCAGTGCTACCATGATGTTTGGTCATGTTGAAACTTTGTATGAACGTTTTGAACATTTAGTGTGGATACGCGACGTGCAGGAACAAAAACCGAAAGTGGCAAAAGGATTTCTGGCATTTATTCCCTGGCCTTTTATGGATGACGGGACCTTGCTGAATCGTGTAAAAGGCGTAAAAAATAATGTGAGTTCAGACGAGTATATACGCATGCTGGCTCTTAGCCGGATCATGCTGCCGAATATTGAAAACATACAGGCCAGCTGGTTAACTGTTGGAAAAGCTACCGCACAAATATGTCTGCATGCCGGAGCGAATGACTTTGGAAGTATCATGATCGAAGAGAATGTGGTCAGTGCCGCCGGTGCACCTCACCGATTTACGTATAAAACCATTCAAGATTCTATCAGAGAAGCCGGATTTGAGCCACAGTTAAGAAATCAACAATATGGTTTCCGGGAAATCCCTGCCGGTATTGAGGAACAGGCCATCACGTATTAAGACAAATTTCTTCGACCTAAAAAACTATATTTGTTTATGCTTCAAATGCGGTTGATCCTTTTTTTCTTTATTTTTTCTTCATACTTCTCCTTTTCACAAACAAAGGCCCAAGACACGATATTCTTAATGAACGGGCTCATTATTGCAAAAAAAGTAATAGACACAACCTTTTATACGGTTACTATTATGAATCCCAAAAAGCACACTCAAAAAATTCACTACGAAACAAATCAATTGTACATGGTGAAGTTTGCCAATGGATTTAAAAGGTATTATTATGTTCAGGACCCGTCAATTTATAACGAATTCACCCGCGAAGAAATGTGGTTTTTTACGAAAGGGGAGGCCGATGCCCGCAAGGGATTTAAAGCGAGAGGAGCTTTGGTAAGTGCCGGAATTATTGGTTTATTAGCAGGCATGAGCGGATCATATATTGCCCCCATTGCCCCTTATGGGTTTATGGCATTTAGCGGAATTACAAAAGTGCGCATCCGGCATAACACCATCAGTAATATGAAATACATTGAAAGTGATGCCTATATTTTAGGATATGAACGGGTGGCACGACAAAAAAGAAAAACAAAGTCATTGCTAGGCGGTACAATTGGGCTGGTATTAGGCTATAGTTTTTACTTTGCCTTTAATCAGTATTATCCTTAAACAAACAGGTATCAAAAAACAGAATATGACAATAAGCCAAACCAGACATATAAAAAAAGGACTTTTAATGGCTTTCGTTTTTTTTGGTGGGGGATTATTTTCTCAAACGACTGAATTGGTTCAAATCAGTTCAAACAGTGCGTTTAGTCATTTAAAAACAAACGATTCTGTTATTGTTTATCAATGTCATGTAGAATCAGCAACCCAACAATTGTCTACCGCTTCCGGTCAAACCATTACCGGCACCGCGCAAAAGTACTCCATTACCGAAAAGTACAGTATTATTAAATCTGACACCGGATATCGTGTAAATTACTTTATTGCATCGATGAGCGCTTTCCCAAATAAAAAATTTGCCGGATTAAAATTCAAAGAACGCTCGTATTGGCACTTTAAATTCATCAAAACATTTCAATTAAGTGATACTGATCTCAAAGCCTTCTTAGCACTTGAAAATAAAGGAAAAGAAGCAATCGTGTATGATTATGGAATAAGCAAATACAATACCAATCAGTTAGTGATCAGATATCAAAATGATTATAAACAACTAGTGATAGATGGCTCTTATGTCCTTTCAAAACTGATCGAAATCGATAAAAAGTAAAGACGAATGCACTACTTTAATCCGTGTTTGGCGATAAAATAATTATTTTTCATTTCACTGCGATTGTAAACCATTGGTTTTCCTGTCACCAGATCGATCAGTTTGTTTCCCGATTCTTCCAGTATACATTGACCGGCGGCGGTGTCCCACTCCATAGTTGTTCCAAACCTTGGGTATTCGTGCGCTTTACCTTCTGCCACCCAACATTGTTTAATGCTGCTTCCAACACTAATGAGGTCAACCTCTCCATAAAGGTCGCGAAGCAGACTAATGTGATCGTTAATTTCTTTGCTATGATGCGATCTGCTTCCAACTACGGTATAAGCTCTGGGTAATTTTTGGGTGGGAAGTTTTTTAGCATACTCAAAAAGATGATCCGGTAAGTTTTTTTTAGTTAACTCAACGATCATGTCGTGTTGCGTAATTTTATAGCTCCCGCCTTGATGGTAGCCAAAATAAATATCTTTGATAAACGGGGCATAGATCACTCCGATAACAGGTTTATTCTTTTCTACCAAAGCAATGTTAACTGCAAACTCTCCATTTCGTTTAACGTACTCTTTGGTACCATCTAAGGGATCAACGATCCAAACCAGATCCCAGTTTTTCCGGATCGAGTAATCAACTATTTCTTCTTCCTCACTGATGACAGGAATATTTGTGGTCGATAAAAATTCAGTGATACATTTACCCGAAGCTTTGTCAGCAAGGGTCACAGGCGTGTTATCTGATTTGGTTTCAACATAAAAATCGGTGCCGTAGATCTTTAAAATTTCTTCACCGGCTTTAAAAGCAGCTGTTACAGCTAACTTTAACAGTTCTTTGTATTCAGTTTCAGAGGGCATAAGGTTTAATTTTTTTCAATCGGGAAACCTTTGTTTTTCCAATCAGAGAATCCTTTTTCTAAATTAACGACCTGCTTGAAGCCCGATTTTTGCATTAATTCCGCACACTCTCCACTTCTTCCGCCGCCGGCACAATAAATCAGGTATGTTTTTTTCTTATCTAATTTTAAAATAGAAGCTTCAGCGCCTTCGGCCAAAAAATCAATTTGCACGGCTCCTTTAATGATGCCCTTCGTTTTCATTTCATCCGTTGTTCTCAGATCAATTAGTACCGATTTATTTTCATCTATGTATTTTTTAAAGGTAGCGGCGTCAACGTTTTTAATAACTGTTTGAGCATTTAGGTTTAAGCAAAAAAATAAGATTAAAAAACTAAAAATTGATTTCATATTCATGATAATTTAGATAACGCTAATTTAGTGTATTATCTTTAAAATTAAGGCTTAACACTCTGATAAATAATTGGTTCGAATATGTTAACAGGCAAGCCCTAATTTTGTTCCTTATAATAAGTAAAATGTCAGTAAGAATACACATATTTGTATAAAACACACTCCATGAAAAAAATTCTCATCTCCTTTATAAGTTGCTTTTTTATGCTTGGGCATAATACAGCTCAAAATGCTGACACGCTCATCATCAATTATTACGAAAATTATCCTTATGCCTATTCTGAAAACGGCAAATTAAAGGGCATAGAGATCGATATCATAGAAGAGTATGCCGCCTGGGTAAAATCAAAGAAAAATACGGCGATAACAGTTGTATATAAACCTTACAAAGAGTTCGGTGCTTTTTATACTTCTGTAAAAGATGGAAGAAAAAATATTGTTGGATTAGGATCTGTAACCGCCAATAACCAAAGAGAACAGGAAGTCATATTCTCTGCTCCTTACCTCCAAAATTTGGCGGTATTAATTACTTCCGGCTCCGTGCCGAGTTTAAAAACCAAAACAGCTGCGGAGGTCAGTAAAACCTTTGGTAGTCTAAGTGCTATTACAGTGAATAATTCAAGCCATTTAAATTATTTGAACGACTTAAAAAGTCAGTTTCTGCCGGGATTAAAGGTCTCATTTGCAGAGAATCAAAACAAGGTGCTTGAAACCATTGTGAGTGACAACAAAGTGTTTGGCTATGTTGATATTATAGCCTATTGGGCTTTTTTAAAGAACAATCAAACGAAGTTTCTAAAAATTCAAAAAGTGTTCAGTGAACCTAAAGAGCGTTTTAGTTTTGTAATGCCAGTAGGAAGTGTACATGCAGCAAACATGAGCGAGTTTTTTGAAGGCGGATTTGGATTTACCTCCACAAAAGTTTATCACCAGATATTGGAAAAATATTTGGGATATGAGATCATTGAAGCCGTTGAAATTAAATAAGACTTAATTCAAACGCTTAAGCAGTGCCATGTAAAAGCCATCAAAGCCTTGGCTGGGCATTAAATGTTGTTCTTTGATGAGTTCAAAATTGGAATGCTCAGCTAAAAATTTCTTCACTTGATCTTGATTTTCACTGGGAAGTATGCTACAGGTGCTATACACCAAAGAACCATTTGGTTTTAGCATGCTTGAGTACTCCGATAAAATTTGTTGTTGAAGCGAGATAGTGCGTTCAATTACTTCTGGATTTAACTTCCATTTGGCATCCGGATTACGTTTTAACACACCCAAACCGCTGCAGGGAACGTCTAGCAAAATTTTATCGGCTTTATTTTGGAGTGATTGAATAGTGAGCGAGGGTTCAATTTTTTTGGTTTCAATGTTTGAAACACCAGCGCGTTTAGCTCGTTTTTTTAATTCTTCCAGCTTCCAGTCCTCCACATCCATACTAATGATCTTACCTTTGTTTTTCATGATCGAAGCCAGATGTAAACTTTTTCCTCCGGCGCCGGCACAAGCATCAATAACTAAATCGCCGGGTTTAGGATCTAAAAATTCTGAAATTAATTGTGAACCGGCATCCTGAACTTCAAAATAGCCTTCCTTAAAGAGCGCAGTTTTAAATACGTTTTCACGCTTCGCTAATTGAAGTGCTGTGGGAACCGAGTCCACCTCGTTAGTTTCTATTTTTTCACTTCTTAATTTTTCAATGAGTTGCGCTTTGTTTGTTTTTAAGGTGTTTACTCTTAAAAAAACAGGGGCTTGTTCATGCATTGCTAAGGCTTCTTTTTGCCAGATCTCTTCGCCAAGTTCCTTAATGCCTAGTGTCCATAACCAATCGGGGTATGAATGAAATAATGCCGGGTTTGATCTTAAACTTTCTTTATGACTTAAAATGTTATTTTTATTCACGTGTTTAAACTCCTGCCATTCGGGAATTTCTTCATTTTTTACTACCAACCAAACAGCCGTGATGAACCAATAGTTACTTGTACTCTCAGCCAGCTCAGCGTACAATCGAAAGTTGCGAACGATCTCGTAAACCCCTTCTGCTATAAACCGACGATCACGGCTACCCCATTGCGGGTTTTGTTTAAAAACTTTTTCAAGCGCCTTGTCTGCATATCTGTTTTTGGTAAATATTTCCTGTAAGGTAAGTGCGACCGCGTTTACCAGATTTTTATAGAGTTTCATAAAGGGACGTGTTTAAAGAAATGTTATAACAGTTGATCGTTTCAGGCGAGTGAAATACAAAATCGCAGGAAAGGGCCAAAGATAAATAAAATGTGGGATTAACGCACTACTTGAACAGTACCTTTAATGGTTCGTTTGACGATTCCTACTAATCGCGATTCATACACATCGCAAACAAAAAAGAAAGTGCCTTCACTCACAGCCACATTCGAAGCAGAGCTAACGCCATTCCATTTAAAGTATGGATCGGTGGTTTTATATACCACGTGGCCCCAACGATCGACAACGGCCAAATCGATCTCCTTTATTTGTTTCACCTTAATGGCCTTAAAAAAGTCATTAGCATCATCGTTGTTTGGAGAAAAAATATTTGGCAATTCAAATTCCGGACAATTGTCAATGCAATAATCAGGAGCCAAAGCACTCATGTTGTTATTCGTGTCGAGTGTTCTCATGGAATAACAGCCGGAGTAGGAATTTGGATTGTCTTGCACAAAGATCCTTGCATCTCCTTTAGCCACTCGGTATATTTCTTCATAAGAGGCATCAATGGTAGGTTTATAAAAAAGAATGTACTCTGCCAGATCATCGCTCCGGTACAAGGTTGAGACATCATTCCAGGTGACTACTACCCTGCCACTCGGACAGTCTCCTGTAATGCTTAGTGTGGCTACTGCGGGTGGTGTAAAATCAACGGCCTGTGTGCAAACGATCTGCGAAGAATTAAATAAAGGGTTGAATATCGTTGTGTCGGAATAAGCCCCTTTGCCTGTTACGTAATAACAATAATAAAATCCATTTGAAACATTGATCGTATCAGCAAAGGTAGTGCCTGTTGTGGTGGCAATGAGTGTAAAGGTGCTTGAATTATCGTTTCGTTTATACACAGAGTAACTTGAATTAGACCAAGGTGTTTTAGAATTCCAGCTTAGGCTGATTTTTTTATCAGAAGGTACTGCTGAAAGAAAAATAGATCCGGCACTTTGTGAAGAACCAATACTCACTGTTCCGGATAAAAACTCTATTTGATAATGTTGATTGGTTAGCGTGGTATTAATGTCCTTGTGAAAAAACTGAGTATCGATCTTTGAAAACAAATTACTGCTGAAGGATTGTATGGTATTGAAGCTGCCTGAATTTCCATCGCGGTACTTTAGGTAACAGGTGTATGGTCCGGGAAACTTGATCGTGTCAAAATTTCCGGCATTTGTTAAAGGTTTTGTCCAGCGCACCCAAATAATTCCTGCCGTTGCTGAGGTTGAATTCACATCCACATTTAAAATAACAGGCACATCTCTTTTTAGTTTGGCACACACCTGGGTGCTGCCGGCGGTTTGAGTGCCGTCTTCATAAATGGCAACCACCATGTAAGAATAGTATTCACCCACTACTAATCCGGCACCTTTGTTAGTATCAAAAATAAAGGTATTTGATATGGCGGTATCATTTAATAATGTAAAACCACTCGATTCGGGAACACCTGTTTTACATGGTTCGTAAATAAAAGGCGTACAGTCTTGTTTTCGATATATTTTGTAACCTATTAATGGGTTATTAGTTGGACTGCATGCTGCGGCATCCCAAGAAATTCGCATAGTCGTTCCAACTGGCGTGGCTGTTACATTTTTAACGGCAGGTGGAAGAACTCTTATCCTAAAGGTATTAAATGATACGAGTTTTACGCCGGTACCGGATGGTCCGCCTTTATCCTGCACTTTAAAAGTAGTATAATACGGTTGATTACGAATGTGGTCACAGGTGGTGTTCCAAGAAAAGAACACATTAAAAGAACTTCCTCCTGTGGTTATAGTACCGGAGGTAGGATTAAAGAAGGGAAGGGGGGCTACCGCCTCAAAAGCGCCACCACCACCTTGAACCGTCACAAAATCGGCATCATTCGGATCGCTCACAACTAAAGTTGTCGTAACTGTTTTTCCTGCTTCCACACAAATCTCATCCGGAACGGTAATACTTGGTGGCAAATTTATGCCGCAATCCTTCACAATCACTTGCATATCGCGCATCACATAACCAATGAGTTCATAAATACCGCTGGTGTTTTTTCTCCATTCTTTTACAATAAATGCCAGGTTATACTCGCCAATGAACTGAGGATTACACCAGCTTAAAAGTCCGGTTCGCGGGTTAATGGAATACGTGCCACCTTCTTCACTTGGATAAAAATAACCGGGAGCCGGGTCGCTTCCAAAATTACCACCGCCGCGCGATTGCGTTAATTCGTAACTAAGACTGTCGCCATCGGGATCATATGCGCCGGGATTATGTTCGAAACAAACACCTTTGCAGGCCCGGTCAATTGGACGAAAGGCAAACAAAGGAGAACTGTTTGCACCGGTAATGGTATTGATAATAAGTAAGGATTCAACGTAAAAAGGAATGTTGATCGAGTTTGGAATATTATTAACTCCTCCGTTCCTATTGGGATCGAGTGAGCGAAGCAAATAGGTGCCCGGTCCTGAGTAGGTATGTGTGATGGTATACGTGTTGAGTTTAACAATAAATCCACCGTCGTTGATAATGATGGAGCCGGCGGTGGCGCCTAATTCTGTTCCTTGGGTACAGCAGGTAGATGAAATAAATCCACTGATGCGTTTAGCAATACCCCTGTCGCCATCTCCAAAATAAATGGTATCTAAACAGCGGTCGGCCACATTTGATCCATGGTCTGTATATTTCACAATAGTGATAGAGTAGGTGTAAACCTGTACTACAGCGCCTCCCACCACTTTTGTAAACGGCGCAATACGCGTGTAAGTAATTTCACCCGCTCTGTTATGCGTTGCCTTTGCCGTTAAGAAAACGAAGCTGCAAAGAATTACAAAAAAGATATATCGAAAGCTGAACATTAAATTTTTCTAGCGAATAATTATCTTTTTTTCGATCCGTGATCCATAATTGCCTTGTATTTTTAAAACATACAGTCCCTTTTGAAGAAAGCCGGTTTTAAAACTGAACATATTGTGATTCGCTTTAACCCAATCACGTAACAGCACCTCTACTAACTTGCCTTGAGCATCGTATAATTCAAAGCTTAAGTATTCGGGTTTTGAAATGGAAAACTCAATGGTAAACAAGTCCACAGACGGATTTGGATATACCAAGGCATTGGTAAGACTTATATTTTCTGTTGCCACGTTTGTGTAATCTGTCGTGTCGACCGCAATGGTTGTATCACGTTTAATTTGAGCAATCCATGCGGCATGAGCGCGAGGAAAACTAGAACTATAAACGTAAGCATAAAAGCCACTCATCCAAACTTCTCCCGGTTTATTATAACGCCGTTGTGAACCTGAATAATCGCCCCAACGTTCTAAATTAGACGTTAGTAAATTCACAAAAGTGGCACCGTTCTTAATCCGCAAGATGTTTGAGAAATTTCCCTGTCCATCTGTTTGAAGCGCAGAACATCCTGCAAAGATGAGATTGGAAGTATGATCAAATGAAATAATGGCTGTATTGTCGGTGGAAGAATTACCTGCATACGAAATATTTGGATAAGCAAAATCCATGGTATCATTTGGAAGATAATAGCCGCTAACCACAGGACTGGCTGAAAAGGGATTGGTGATCGTTCCATAATAAACGGTTACAAAATTATTTGCCGGATTTTTTGTATTATGAACATACTGAATCATGTTGTTCTCATAAAAGGCGCCAAGGTTCCGGCAATCATTGGTGGCTAATTCCTGCGAAGGGTCGTATTGTCTGCCATTAGGGGGGAAGTAATAAGGAAGATTGGAGGTTAATGCTTTTACAGTGATCGTTCCACTAGGAGCGCCAATAGTATCAGTAATGTTGACTAAAAAAACCGTGTCGTTTTGATTAGCCAGGTTTCTGTTGGAAACAAAAAACATATTTGGCGAATACAATTTACTGCCACCTTTTACCGGACATAAATTACGAATGGCTTTGCCGTTGTATTTGATGTTGGAATGCAAAACAGTGTTAAGCGGATTTCCTGCGTAACCACTGTCTTTAGAGATTTGCCAAACAAGGGTTTCAACAAAACCTGTTTGCCAGCTACTATCATTATACAACAAATTCACACTTAAAAACAATTCTTTTTCTGTCATGGAGATCATCGGATAGTCTGTCCATAAATTGTTATTTAAAGGGTTTCCGGGCAGGGTATACAAATTCCAATTCCCATTCGGATTATTGGTTTGTGAGAAACCAATGATGACTTTACTGGTTGTGTCCACAAATCCAACCAGGCACATTAATACGAAGCGGTCTGTTTTAGGATCGTACATCACCTTGGGATCAAATTCCTGATGCTTACTGTTAATGGGACTTGTGAAGGCTGCTAAAGATTTAACAGGCGAGGGAAGTCCGGTGACAGAATTCTTCACATAAATATTTGTATTGATTACAGACACTACCATGCCGGTATCGGAAATGGCTACATCATTATCATTTGGTGTATTGATTGAAAAAGGATTACCTAAAAAACTTTGTCCTAAAATAGGTTTGGCAACGGTTGCTGAACTTACAGAGCGTTGAGACGGGTTTTGGGTTTTTTGAGAATAATCATACATCTCCATTTTTTTAGCCCCTTGTTTGGGCATTTCTTTGATCATTAATGAAGGCTGAAAGTCCCGATCAATTTTTTCGAAGTTAATGGTGCTTTGTTTCTTAAAAACAAAGCTTTGTTTTTTTGGCTGATCAGATTGTTGGGCGGGCCCATTTTGACCAAAAGAAACCAAAGAAAAACCAACTAAAAAAAAGGCAGAAATGAAAATGCGCATACTTCAATGATTAGGGTAATAAATTTATTAAAAAAACAGATATCAAAAGCAGTTTTTGACTTATTTAACCTTAAGAGGCGCTCCTTTTTTACAAATGGTCGAATACAGACATAAATTGTGCATTTTATTACTATGGTATTTGAATTTATAGTATTTTTGCCTCCTTTAAAATCTATTCCCACATGGGACATCTGCCAGGCGGCCACATTAATAAAGTTACTCTAGGAAGTTTACTTGTTACGCTAGGAATTATTTACGGCGACATTGGAACATCACCACTTTACGTAATGAGTGAAATAATTGGAAAGGATCCAATTAATGCTGATTATGTTAAAGGAGGTTTGTCTTGTATTTTCTGGACCTTAACGCTTCAAACCACTGTAAAATATGTAATTCTCACTCTCAGAGCCGATAATAAAGGTGAAGGGGGGATTTTTTCTTTGTACACCCTAGTAAAAAGAACAAAATTTAAATGGCTTTTGGTGATGGCTATCATTGGAGGTAGTGCATTACTTGCTGATGGTATAATTACTCCGCCCATTTCGGTAGCCGCAGCGGTAGAAGGCTTGCGGTTTTTTAATGAAGGATTAAATACAGTACCGATCGTAATTGGAATATTATTTGCTTTATTTTTCATTCAACAATTTGGAACAGGATTTATTGGTAAGTTTTTTGGTCCTTTAATGATGTTCTGGTTTTTAATGATTGGCGTTTTAGGAGTGTTACAATTAAAAACCGACTGGACTATTTTTGCCTCATTAAACCCCTATTTTGCATACCAACTTCTTGTAACACATCCGAGTGGCATATTGATTTTGGGAGCAGTGTTTTTATGTACTACAGGCGCTGAAGCTTTATACTCAGACTTAGGACATTGCGGGAAAAACAACATTCGGATTTCCTGGGTTTTCGTTAAGACCATGTTAGTCTTAAATTATTTTGGACAGGGAGCCTGGCTGATCTCACACGAGGGACAAACAATGGATTCATTTAAGTCCAGCAATCCTTTTTTTGCTATTATGCCCGAAAGTTTTCTGCCATACGGAATTGTCATTGCAACCATTGCGGCTGTGATTGCATCGCAAGCTTTGATCAGCGGCTCTTTCAGTTTAATTAACGAAGCCATGCGTTTAAATTTATGGCCAAAAGTAAAAGTGAAATATCCTTCAGAGTTAAAAGGGCAGCTGTATATTCCTTCTCTTAACTGGTTATTATTAGCAGGATGTATTGGTATCGTTCTTTATTTCAGAGAGTCCTCAAACATGGGTGCTGCCTATGGTTTAGCCATTGTGTTGTGTATGTTGATGACTACCACGCTTCTTAATTTTTATATGCACATGAGGAGGTACAACAAACTCTTTATTTATTTTACCATTACTGTTTATATTATCATTGAATTTGCTTTTTTAGCGGCTAATCTCAGTAAGTTTGCACATGGCGGCTGGATCACTTTATTAATTGCCGGTATACTTATGTCTGTAATGGCCGTTTGGTATTTGGCTAAAAAGATCAGACAGCGTTACACCGATCTTGTTCCATTGGCAAATTATAAGCAAATGTTGTGTGATTTGAGTGTTGACCCTTCTATTCAAAAATATGCTACGCATTTGGTTTATATGACAAGTGCCAATAATCCACAAGAAATTGAATCGAAAATAATTTATTCCATTTTACAGAAACGTCCGAAAAAGGCAGACATCTATTGGTTTGTGCACGTGGATGTGTTGGATGAGCCATACCGAATGGATTATAAGGTGACGCACATTGCGGAAGATGATATTATTCGTGTGGATTTTAGAATTGGATTTAGAATTGCGCCGCGTATAAATTTAATGTTTAGAAAAGTGGTGGAAGATCTTGTTCAAAATAAAGAAGTTGATATTACCAGCCGTTACGAGTCCTTAAATAGAAATAACGTAATAGGCGACTTTAAATTTGTGGTTCTTGAAAAGATCTTGTCTTACGAAAACGACTTGCCATTCTTCGAAAAAGTGATCCTAAATGTTTATTTCTTCCTGAAACGATTCAGTTTAAGTGAAGCCAAAGCCTTTGGTTTAGATAGCAGCTCGGTGAAGATCGAAAAATTCCCTTTGGTGATAAACCCGCCCAAGGAATTGAATTTGAAGAGAATCATTTAATTTTATAAAATAACTGAAGCGCCAAATCCCCACCAAGGGAGTTTAAAGCCTATACCTATATTTCGAAAAATAAAGGCATTGTAATTAATTGTCTTGAGTTTAAATTCATAATAAACGGTTAATCTTAAAGAAGCCTTTGAATCATCTCTAAAGGATTGCGTTGTATTAAACTCTTGAACGCTTTGGATTGAATAACTTTGGGGAGCACCGGGTACATTTGGAAAGGTTCCTATTTCAACATCAGTTTGAGTGCCTGAGATTTCTTGATGCACCATCGGAAACAAATTTAGCACAAAGGAAGGCATAAACGAAAAATGCTCATAAGTGTGAATCTTAATGCCGTTTTCAAAATTAAAAAAGGCATAGCGACTTGTGATTGTTTCGTCAATAATACGACTCTTAGAAACAGAGCCATTATTAGGGTCAGTCGAAGAGCTGTGATAAAGATATTTTGCGCCGGTTGAGGAAATAGAAAGACCGCACACAAATTTAACTTCATTGGAGGCCCCAAAAATGGCATAAGCTCCTACATTATATCCCAAAGAATTATGTGGCCCATTTGGAATTGGGCTTAGATTAGATGAAGAAAAGTGATCGGAGCTTTGAGACTCTTTGAAATGCGAATAACTATCATTAGCTATCATAGCGGCATTTATCATCAACCAAGCCCATCTTCTTCCGCTTGTATCAGATTGTGACAATAGAAACCCTTGTTTAAAAAACAGAAACAGCAGGAGTAAGAATAGGATGGGTTTTCGCAAATTCATATATAAAGATATGAATTTTTGCGATATATCCTAATGCTTAAAATGACGCACGCCGGTCATCACCATGCTCATGTGATGCGCATTGCAATAATCAATACTTTCTTTATCCTTAATAGAACCGCCCGGTTGAATAACGGCTCTGATGCCTGCATCGTGCGCTATTTCTACACAATCGGGAAAAGGGAAAAAAGCATCGCTGGCCATTACCGCACCATTCAGATCAAATCCAAAACTGTGCGCTTTGTTGATGGCTTGTTTTAAGGCATCCACACGTGAGGTTTGTCCAGTGCCGCTGGCAAGCAATTGTCCGTTTTTAGCAAACACAATGGTGTTTGATTTGGTATGCTTCACTAATTTATTGGCAAATAAAAGATCTTTGATCTCTGCCGCCGAAGGCTTTAAGGTAGTTGCCGGCGTTAAATCGGCTTCTGTTTCGGTTTTAAGATCTTTATCTTGTTCTATCACACCGTTTAAAAGTGTTCTGAAATTAGTTTTACTTAATTCTACTTTATTCTGAATTAAAATAATGCGATTGGCTTTTGATTTTATGAGCGTCAACGCATCTTCATCATAAGCCGGAGCGATCACCACTTCACAAAATAATTTATTTATTTCGGTCGCTGTTGCCAAATCAATGCTGCGATTGCCAATTAAAATACCACCGAAAGCAGAAACCGGATCGCCCGCTAATGCATCTACATAAGCCTGATGGATGGTGCTTCTGGATGCAACGCCGCAAGCATTATTGTGTTTTAAGATGGCGAAAGTTGGCTCTGTAAAATCAGCCATTAAATTTACTGCAGCATCTACATCTAATAAATTATTATAGGATAATTCTTTGCCGTTTAGTTTGGTGAACATGGCATCAAGGTCTCCATAAAAGGTTCCTTTTTGATGAGGGTTTTCACCATAACGCAAAACCTGACTTTTTTGAACACTTTGTTTGAACTCAGAAATATTTTCGGATTGATTAAAATAATTAAAAATAGCAGTGTCGTAATGCGAAGAGGTGGCAAAGGCTTTAGCAGCAAAGTGTTTGCGGTCTGCCAAGTCCGTTTTACCATTCTTTGTTTCCAATAAATTCAATAAATGGCTGTATTCGTTGCGGGATGAAACAATCACGACATCGTTAAAGTTTTTAGCGGCAGCGCGTATCAAAGAAATACCGCCAATATCTATTTTTTCAATGGTATCTTCTTCGGAAGCCTTTGCTGCTACCGTTTCTTCAAAGGGATACAGATCAACGATCACCAGATCAATATCCGGAATATGATGCTGGGCTTTTTCTTTCTTATCCGATTCATTGTCTCTGCGATTCAAAATTCCTCCAAATATGGCAGGGTGCAGTGTTTTCACGCGACCCCCAAAAATTTCAGGATACGTTGTTACTGAATCTACCGCTGTTACCGGAATATTTAATTTTTCGATAAAGGACAAAGTGCCGCCGGTGCTGTATAGTTTTACTTGGAGGCTGTGTAATTTTTTAATGATAGGTTCGAGATTGTCTTTGTAATACACCGAAACCAAGGCACTTTTGATCGTTTTTGAATTGTCCATTTCTTTTAAATAAAGCGCAAAGATAGGCTAAGAATTGAAAGCCTGCAACGATGTTTAAAAAACTTGAAAAGAGATGATTTAAGACCGGTTCAATTTAGCTGACTCCTCAGCGCATCTTGTACCTCATTTGTACCGATGTGTTTCATACAGATATTATTGCCCTTACAAGGCGGCAAAATGTATTTATGCACACATGGACTGCAGGCGACCTTTTTATAAAAAGAGACCCCGTTCGTTTTGGCGCCATACTGATCGGGGGAACAAGGGCCAAAGAGGGCAATTGTTTTTGTGTGCAGGGCAAAGGCCATATGCATTGGTCCGGTATCATTAGTGAGCATTAAGGCAGCGTGTTTGAGAATAAAAATAAGCTCACTTAAATTTAGTTTTCCGGCGGTATTAATGAGGTTTTTACTTGGCCTTAACAGACCTTCCAAACTATTCACGTATTCCTTTTCGGCGGCATTGCCAATTAATATCAATTGAAGATCGGGCTGTTCTTTTAGTAAATTTTGTAAGATGAGCGCAAACGATTCTTTTGGCCATCTTCTTTCCACCCTTAAATCGGAAGCGTTGGGATTAATAACGATGTATTTTTGATCCATTGAGAAGCCCGCTTTTTCTTTAATACGCGCTTGATTGATTGTAGGGTCTGATTCAATTTTTAGATCCGTAATCACCACCTTACATTTTAGCAAGTCGGCAAACTGAAGATAGGTTTTTGAGATCGGAGAATGGATGTTAAAGGGAAGTAAATAGTTGTGAATTCCTTTGCGGTACGCTTTGTCTTCATTATAAAATCCCAATCTGTTAGTGGCTTTGCTTAAGGTGGTCATGATACCACTGTAATTGGAATAGAATTCGAGATCAATGAATAATTCGGGTTTCAATTGCCACAGTTTTTTTAAAACGGTTAAAGAACTAAAAAGCGTGCTGAAGATGTTTTTATCCTTTACTAACAAGACACGATCAATTTCAGGTATGTGTTTTAATAACACGCCGTTTGATTCTGTTGTCACAAATACAAGTTTCGATTTTGGATAGTTAATTCGTAGTGTTTGGATAAGGGGCGTTGACTGAATGATGCTTCCCAGTCCGGCATATTTTGAGATCACAATGGTTTGAAATTCTTTTTCAAGCGAATGGTCGATCTTTAAAATTGAACCGAGTAATCGGGCAAGGAGGTTGATCATTGCCGCAATAGGCTTACCGATGAGTGCATCAATAATTATTTTATGTTTTGTTTTCAGGCGGCTTAATTCTTTTTAAGAATGACAGTTATTTCACCAATGGCAATGTGAATGTTTTTTGCACAAAGCTTTTTTGGTAAGATGCTATGAAGTAAGTTCATAATTGGTGTGAATAACCAATGACGATAAACATTTAACTGAGTATGGAGGTAGTTAATATTCAGCGCTTTTTTGGATCGTTCAGAATAAACAATGTTTAACTGATTTTGAGTAGCGATATATTGAAGCGACTGTTTATCAAAATAATAAAAATGTTCTTTTTTGTAATGTGTCCATTTTTTCTCCATTAGTTTATTAGAAAGGCTGCTATTATCGGGTGTTGTAATGACAATAATTCCTTCGTTTTTGAGTAAGGAGGCAGCAATACCTAATGTTTGGGATGGCACCCTGACATGTTCTATCAGATCAAACATGCTAATCACATCAAAACTATTGGCTTGAAAAGGACTGTCTTCCAGTTTGCCGTGAAAGATCGACTCATTACCGAATTTTTTCTTAGCTAGTTGAGAAGAGTAATCAGAAAGTTCAATACCAAAAGGCTCATAGCCTAGGTCTCTTGCCGCTTCGAGAAAAAAACCGGTAGCGCAACCAATATCAAGTACTTTGCCCCTAGGAACCAGTTTTTGAATTTGCGCAAGGCGTAATTTGAAGGTGTCGATCTTCATTTGTTTTGAACTTTCGTTTTCAGAATCACCTGATACCCCCCATGATTTGTAATAGGCTTCAGAGTAAAGTTCAGTTATTTCGACATCACTTAATTGTGGGTCCATGAATTGTACCTTACAACTTTCACAAGCAAATATTTTTAACTTGTCAGTGAGGTCAAATTTAAATTTTACATCTTCCGAATGACAAACCTTACATCGCATATTAGTTTCCTTTTGTGATTTGAAGTCTTTTGAGTTCAATTGATTTAGCGGCTTCACTTGATACTATTATTTCATTTGTGACAACACTATACCATTTATAAACGCTGCTTATTCGAATGGCATAGGTTTGTTCTTTTGAAGAAGGAAGGATATCAAATGCAATTTGGCTTTTATCATTTTGTGCCTTGTTTCCAAAACGAAAGATGAGCGTTTCTGTTTTTTTACCCGTGTTTTTGCAAGTCAGGATGATGGTGTTTCCACTTGATTTATCGATGTTTTCAGGGATATCTACCTGGTATAAGGCACCATTTTGAAGCGAATAATTAAGGGCTTTTTCAAAAAGTATTTTTTCTGAAAAAAGCTCTTTATCAAACGATCCCCAGATGTAAGGTAATTTTCGAAAGTTGTAGGATAAAAATTTATCGGAGTAAAAATCCGGTAAATGGTCACACTCCAATAAGACCGCTCTATTGCACGAGTCTAACGTGTTTTTAATGATCACATCAGTGCGAGGCCAATTTGAATTGATAACGACATAGGATAAAGAACGACTCGCTTTATATACGTTAGGGGTAATGGTATCTTTTTCATGGGCTAGCTTTATGATACCGTTTGTTTCAGTATTCATTTCCAAACGCAACAAATATTTTTTGTCTTTTTTGAGACTAATGCTTGTTTTAATAGTTTCATTGGACGCAACATTCGTTTTGATATATTTAAATAAGGTGTCTGAATGACTTCGGTCAACTACACCTCTTTTTTTCCAAACCCTCAAATGACCTAAAACTAAATGAGGTTCATAGTTTTGGTAAAAATACTCGGCCATTCTGTAGTTGCGCAAGGTGTTTGGCACAGCATCTACCACATCGTAATCATTTTCGTTCACACTCGAAAATAAGAGGTAAGGCGTTTGATAATCGTTTAGATCTTCAATAAAATGTTTCTGCAAAAATTCATTATGACTGCACAATGGATTTTGAAAGAAAAAAGAGGGCGTTATTTTTTTGGTGTAAAAATAGAGCAAAGAACTTCCCGTAAAATCAATAAATGTTTCAGTAGGTTTTGTGTTGGCTTGCATGAAGTCGATCAATTCGATATCCTTGTTATCTCTGTATGGAGGAAGCCCCTTAATACGATTGTTTATGGATGCCAAAGTATCGTTGTTGAGCGTTTGTATTTTTTTGATCCCAACTTCTGCTAAACTAATGGAACCTTGTGTTAGAGGTAATTTATAAGTTAAAATACTAAAGAAAGAAATTATGGTAAATAGAATAAACTTAGATAGGGTACTCAGTTTATGATAAAAAACAAAGATGCATCCGGGTAAAATAATATAAAGAAAGGTGGCGGTGAATTCATCTGTCCATTCAATTAAACTGTGCCGAACAAGACCACGATTAAAATTGACAATGTAATAACAACAAATAAAAAACAGACTTAAATAAGCTAAGCGTTGATTTTTTGAGACGTTTAAACGTCGAAAATTTGCCATCAATGCTAAGATGATGAGTGCTACTAAAATTGGGAAAACAAAATAATGCATTTTGTATGAGGGCATAGAATCCCAGCCTATAGTCGTATAACCATATGTTTGAGCGGAAGTGAAATAGTTGAGTGTGTAAAGGGATTTAGAAAATAAATTCACATTTCTGTAAATCGATAGGGACAAAAGTAATACAGCTAAAAGGCCAAGAACAATGAATAATGCTTTAAGCAATGGAGCCCACTGTATTTTAAAATGAGGATCAACAAAGTGATAGCTGAACAAAATAACCGGAATTATGACCATACAGGTATATCCCAGATCAAATCGCCAGAGAACAATACCTACAATTGTAAAAAACAAGATCAAGTAGTTTTTAAGGTTTTGTCCTTTAGCGAGAAGGAGATATAAGGCGAATATTCCCGGAATACAGAAGGAATAACCTCCCGGTAGCATAGAGGCATAGAACGGAAAGAGTAGGATGGTAAAAGCTGAAATATAAGGATTGCGGGTAATGAGAAGAATTAGATAATAGAATAAGGTAAACGAAAAAGGAATATACATGAAATCATACAATTCCATTTCGTTTAAATCACCCATGCCATTTAAAAAGGTATATATGGCATTAAAGAAATAATCTGACAATAAATGGGAGTTAAATTTTTCAAGCGTTGGAATGGTCCCATATAATTGAAACTCCATGATGGGGAGATATTTATTTCCAGACTCAAAGGACTCATCGTTATAAAAAAAGTAGTGACTATAATAAACGTAAGTGATGAATGAAAAAATGAGAATAGGAAAATAACGATAGGCAATTAGATGAGATAATGATAGATTGATTTGTTTGTTAAATGATTTACTTCTAAGAAAAATGGATACAAATAAAAGTATGAACAGAATAATAAAAATGAGATTGGCGTTCGGAAGAACAAGGTTATTATTTTTAAGAATAAAAAAGATCTCATCTTTGGCAACACTGATCAAAGGAAGGAAGTTGAGAGGAACAAGAACATAGGCTAACTTTGTAATGAGTCTTTGTTCCGTATCTGCGGTCATTTTTTTGGAAAGAAACAGGACCCCTAACATCAACACAAGTGAGCTTATAAAAGTGCATATCAAAAAATCCGGATTTTTTATGGCGCCGGCAAGGTTAAAACAATCGGCAATAAAAAAGTAAAAGGATAAACTTAGAAGAATAATCAGGGAATAAATTGGCAAACTTGGCACACTTTTTTTAAAGAAGATAGAGCGGAGAAAAAGTGCTAAAAGCATTAGTTTATGTAGATAATAAACCAACTCCAGACTATACGTTACTTCGTAATCAAATAACCTGAACAAAAGAAAGACTATTCCGATCAAGGAGGCATAGTTGAGCAGCTTGACTTCAGTGGATTTTAGTAGAGTTAAACTCTTGGTATAGAGAAAATAGCCAAGACTATAAAATAAGCAAATGGACGAAAGAAGCAATAGAATGCTTTTATAGAATAAGGAAACTCTCCTACTTACGTCATATGCTTCCAAGGTGGCTGTCCCAATCATACGTTGGGGAAATGATTCTAGATCAAAATTTTGATTACAGATAAGCGAGTGCAACAACCAAAGCGAATAGAATAGAATGGTAAAAAAGAGGTACTTGCCGGAATCCCTGTAAAATGAATTAAATGAAGCGAAAAAATTGCCTTTCATCGACTGTTTATGGTTTGTATTGAATCCGTGATTCGAGCAAAAAGAAATTAGAAATTGTTTATGGATTCATTCATGCAAAGATATCAAGAAATTAAACCCTTGCAAGTCATATCTATGGCTACTGGTCCTGTGCGATTGAAATTAAATGCTTTAACCAGGTTAAGGCATCTTCACGGTTCTCAAAAAAACGGGTTGGAACTTTCGGTTTATTGATCCTTAAAAATAAATTTCCAGCTATTGCCTGTAGCGGATTATTGCTGCATAAAGCTAGCGCACGCGTGTATTTTTTGTAATCCTCTGTGGCGGCTAATCGTTTGGCTTCGCTCGAAACGTTAGACCCTTCTTCGCCAACCAATAGAACATAAAATTGGGTATTAGGTTTGTATTCATTAATTGATAAGCGCAAAGACTCACTCATGTCTTGGGCCGAAAACTCAACTCCTTTTTTAATAATAATTTCTTTGATAAGATCGTCGCTTATCTTCATGTGAAAGTTCTCTGTTTGAAATTCTTTCATGGGAGGAAATTTGTATTAAAGATAAGTATAAATCTAATATCCCAAAACGGGCCCTAACCATTTTTCGGCTTCTTCAAATTTCATGTTTTTTCGTTTGGCATAATCTTCTACCTGATCTTTACTGATTTTTCCAACTCCAAAATAATGCGATTGTGGATGGCTGAAATACAAACCGCTTACCGCAGCTGTTGGAACCATGGCCAGACTTTCTGTTAAGATGATCCCCGTATTTTTTTCCACATCCAATAAACTCCATATGGTGTGTTTTTCGGTGTGATCTGGTTGAGCTGGATATCCCGGTGCCGGACGAATACCCGCATATTCTTCTTTTATGAGTTCCGTTGTGCTTAAATTTTCGTCAACCGCATAAGCCCAAAATTCAGTACGTACTTTTTTATGAAGCAATTCAGCAAAGGCTTCCGCTAATCTATCCGCTAAAGCCTTTAACATAATAGCACTGTAATCATCATGATCTTTTTCAAATTTTGCCACGTGTTCGTCAATGCCAATACCAGTGGTTAGTGCAAAGGCACCAATATAATCATCGCCTTCTTGTTTTGGTTTTACAAAATCAGCTAAGGCAATATTGTATTGACCGGCTGGTTTTTTGGTCTGCTGACGTATGGTGTGAAATAAGTGGCGATTGGTTTTTCCGTTTATGGCCTCCACTTCAATATCATCATCGTTTATGGCATTCGCTTTATAAATACCAATAACTGCTCGCGCTGTTAACCATTGTTCGTCAATGATCTTTTTCAACATGTTTTGTGCATCGGCAAATAATTTTTTGGCTTCATCTCCGCGAACCTCATCATTTAAAATTTTCGGATAAGATCCTTTTAGTTCCCAACTATGGAAAAAGGGCGTCCAATCGATGTATTCAGCAATTTCGCTTAAGCTATAATTATCAAACACTTTGTTACCGATAAATACGGGTTCCAATGTTTCTGTCTTTTTCCAGTCAATCGGAAATTTATTTTGACGGGCTTCATGTAAGGAAATAAATTTATTTTGCGATTGGGCATTTTTATTTTGTTCACGTACACGCTCGTAATCTTTATTGACCTCCTCCATAAAGGCAGGACGCAATTCGTTTGAAATTAAACTTCCCGCAATGGGCACCGATTTACTGGCATCGTTCACGTGCACTACCGGTCCGGAATAATGTTGTGCAATTTTTACGGCAGTATGTACTTTTGAAGTAGTTGCGCCGCCAATCAATAAAGGCGTGGTAAATCCTAAACGCTCCATTTCCTTTGCCACATGCACCATTTCATCGAGTGAAGGGGTAATTAGTCCGCTTAAGCCAATTACATCGACATTGTGTTTTTTAGCTTCTTCTAAAATTTTATCGGAAGAAACCATTACGCCCAAGTCGATGATCTCATAGTTATTACAAGCCAACACAACACCCACAATGTTTTTTCCAATATCGTGTACATCACCTTTCACGGTTGCCATTAAGATCTTTCCGGCATTTTGCCGTCCGTCTCCGACAATGCCTGCTAATTTATTCGCGTCTTTCTCGGCCTGTAAAAATGGTTCTAAATAAGCCACCGCTTTTTTCATTACCCTCGCACTTTTCACTACCTGTGGTAAGAACATTTTTCCGCTCCCAAACAAATCACCTACTACGTTCATGCCATCCATTAAAGGACCTTCAATGACATGTAAAGGACGACCTAATTTTAGGCGCGCTTCTTCGGTATCAATATCAATGTATTCAACTAAACCTTTTACTAAGGCATGACTCAAGCGCTCTTCCACCGTACCTTTGCGCCAGGCTTCGTCTTTTTCTGTTTTTTCTTTGGTGATTCCTTTTAAAGATTCAGCATGATCGACTAATCGTTCAGTTGCATCGTCGCGACGATTTAATAAAACATCTTCTACTAATTCTAACAAGGTATTATCAATATCATCGTAAATAACCAATTGTGATGGATTCACAATTCCCATATCCATTCCGGCTTTAATGGCGTGGAATAAAAAGGCAGAGTGTATGGCTTCACGCACATGATCATTTCCACGAAACGAAAAAGAAACATTGCTCACCCCGCCGCTTACTTTGGCATGCGGCAAATGTTCTTTGATCCATTTGGTGGCATTAAAAAAGTCTAAGGCATTTAAACGATGCTCTTCCATGCCGGTAGCGACAGGGAAAATATTCGGATCAAAAATAATATCCTGAGGCGTAAAATCTACTTTATCAACCAGTATGTCATACGCGCGTTTACAAATTTCTATGCGTCTTTCTAAAGTATCGGCTTGACCTTTTTCATCAAAGGCCATCACAATCACTGCAGCACCATATTGTTTAACTTTGTGAGCCTGTTCAATAAATTTTTCTTCGCCTTCTTTTAAGGAAATGGAATTAACGATGGCCTTGCCTTGAACACATTTAAGTCCTGCTTCAATCACACTCCATTTAGAGGAGTCGATCATAATGGGAACCCTTGAAATATCAGGCTCTGAAGCAATGAGGTTTAAAAAAGTGGTCATGGCCTGTTCACTGTCTAACATGCCTTCATCCATGTTCACGTCAATCACCTGCGCTCCGCCATCTACCTGATCTTTGGCAATAGATAAAGCTTCTTCAAAATTGCCTTCTTTAATTAAACGCAGGAATTTTTTGGAACCGGTGACGTTGGTTCGTTCGCCTACATTTAAAAAATTACTTTCCGGACGAAGTGTTAAAGGTTCTAGTCCGCTTAGGTGCATCAAGGAATCAGCTTCCGGTTTTTTACGGGGCTTGGCATCTTTCGCTAACTCAGCAATGCGCTTAATGTGCGCGGGAGTAGTTCCGCAACATCCTCCCACAATATTGATGAAACCGGCTTTTAAAAAGTCTTCGATCTGATGTCCCATTTGATGCGCATCCTGATCGTATTCACCAAACTGGTTGGGCAAACCCGCATTAGGATAAGCACTTACATAAAAAGGAGCTTTATCAGACAGTTCTTCTAAATACGGACGCATGTCTTTTGCACCCAAAGCACAATTTAATCCCACACTTAATAAATGTACATGTGAAACAGAATTTAAAAAAGCTTCGGTGGTTTGTCCGGAGAGTGTTCTACCACTGGCATCGGTAATAGTACCGGAGACCATCACCGGCATTTTGCGGTCAATTTTTTCGCAGTAGTTTTGAATGGCAAATAAAGCAGCCTTTGCATTAAGGGTATCAAAAATAGTTTCCACTAGTAAAAGATCAGCGCCGCCATCAATCAATCCTTTCACCTGTTCGGTATAAGCAGTTACGAGTTCATCAAAGGTAATGGCTCTGAAACCGGGGTCATTTACATTTGGTGATAAGGACAAAGTACGATTGGTGGGACCAATAGCGCCCGCTACAAATTTTGGAATAGAGGCAAATTCCGGAAACTCTTTATAAAATTCCTGAATCGCTTCTTTGGCAATTTTGGCGGACTCATAATTTAATTCATAAGCCAAAGATTGCATGTCGTAATCGGCCATAGCAATCGTAGTAGCACTAAAGGTGTTGGTTTCAATAATATCGGCACCGGCTTTTAAATATTCTTTATGAATAGTTTTAATAATGCCGGGTTGCGTAATAGAAAGCAAGTCATTATTGCCTTGCAGGTCTTTGTGCCAATCGGCAAAACGTTTGCTACGAAAGTCTTTTTCCTCCAATTTGTATTGTTGGATCATACTTCCCATGGCGCCATCGATGACGAGTACACGTTTTTCTAGTTCTGAATATATTGTGTTCATATAAAAATAAAAATCCCCTCCGTTTTGTATCGGAAGGGATTAGTTTATGTTGTTTAATAATAATTGACTAATGGTTTCCGACTTATCTTTCCTGATCTGCATCAAGACGAATTCCCACCTTCTTACAAAAAATTGAAAATTGAAAATGTAAAATTGAAAATGAGGAGTGATTAATTCTCCATTCTTAATTTTTAATTCTTAATTTTTAATTCCGCCAGGGTTGGTAAAGCATCAAAGGGCGTATCCCTCCGCTTTTCTTAATAAGTGTTATAAAGAACGGATGGTAAAGGTATTGTATTTTATGTAATTTTACAATTATGCAAAAACAAATCTTATTGCTCTTGGTGTTTTGTTCAAGCTTTGTTTATTCTCAAACAAAGAACAAGGATGTTCAAATTGTCTTACAGCACATGAAGGTTCAGGAAGACGCCTGGAATAATGGAAAAATACCTGAGTTCATGAACTACTACTGGAAAAGCGACAGTTTAAAATTCATTGGTAAAAAAGGCATCACCTATGGTTGGCAACAAACTTTAGATAATTATCTAAAATCCTATCCCGATAAATCGGCCATGGGAACTTTAAAATTTGTCATTAAAGAAGCCACGCAACTATCGCCCGAAAGTATTTATATTATTGGAAGTTGGGAATTACAGAAAGAAAAACCTGTTGGCGGGTATTTTACGTTGCTATGGAAAAAAATAGATGGCAAATGGGTGATTGTATCCGATCATACGAGTTAGAAATTGGATGTTAGATTTAAGATGTTAGAAATGAGATTTAAATGAGTTTAGAATTAGGGTTATACAAACATTACAAAGGCAATATTTACGAAGTGACCGGTATTGCCAAACATAGCGAAAGCCTGGAAGAGCTTGTTGTTTACAAGGCCATGTATCAAAAAGAAGGAGAAAATTTATGGGTACGCCCAAAGGCTATGTTCATGGAATCTCTGAGTATTGATGGTCAAATAGTAAAACGTTTTACCAAGCTGTAACATTTGGTCATTCTCAGCCGTCTTAGTTACGGCAATGGCCATTTTTTAGCGTGGAATTGCCTGTTAAAAAACTAAAAATCCACAAATTAATTAGCTGATTTTTACTATTTTACTATCTTTGCCAACCTTATTTAGTAATGGATTTAAAGGATTCGATCAATAAAGACACCATACCAAAACATGTGGCCATCATTATGGATGGAAACGGACGTTGGGCGAAGAAACATGGCGAAGACCGCATTTTTGGTCACCACGAAGGGGTGAATTCGGTGCGGGAAATAGTAGAGGCTTGCGGGGAGATTGGAGTGAAGTATCTGACTTTGTACGCATTTAGCACCGAAAACTGGAATCGTCCGAAAGAAGAAGTAGACGCCTTGATGGAATTATTAGTGTCTACCATTAGCATGGAGACTCCCAATTTGCACAAAAAAGGAGTAAAACTGGCGGTGATTGGTGATGTGGAAAGCTTGCCGGTATCTTGTCAAAAAGAATTACAAGAATCCTTAGAGATCACAGCCAATAATGATAAAGTGACCTTGATCCTTGCCTTAAGTTATTCCAGCAAATGGGAAATAACCGAAGCGGTTAAAAAAATTGCACTTCAAATAGAAAGAGGCCAATTAAAAGCTTCCGATATTTCAAGTAAAGTGATAGAAGAACATTTAAATACAACCAGTTATCCCGATCCTGAATTAATGATACGTACCAGTGGAGAGAATAGGATCAGTAATTTTTTACTGTGGCAATTGGCATACGCCGAATTTTATTTTACCGATGTATTGTGGCCGGATTTTAGAAAAGAAGATTTTTTTAAGGCCATCATATCCTACCAGAACCGCGAACGCCGTTTCGGAAAAACCAGCGATCAATTACAAAAAAACTAATATGACGAAACGGGTCTATAGTTTTATCGTTCTACTGTTTATTTGCCTCTCTGTTTCTGCTCAAAACAAAGACAGTCTTTTTTTAGAGTCAGCAAAGAATAGAAAAAAATACCGCATTGCTCCATTACAAATTGAGGGAGCGGCTTTCACAGATAAAAGTGTCATCAGTCTCTTATCCGGATTAAGCGAGGGAGATGAGATAACTATTCCCGGCGACAAAATAACAGATGCCATTAAAAAACTCTGGAAACAAGGTTTATTCGAAGATATTCAGATCATACAGGATAAGATCGTTGGCAATGATATTTACCTCATTATAAAAGTGACTGAAAGACCACGTCTAACAAAGTTTGCATTTAAGGGAAATGTAAAAAAGAGTGATGCGGATGAAATTCGCGGAAAGATCCGACTTTTAAAGGAGCGTGTGGTGACGGATTATATGTTAGGTTCTGTAAAGAACACCGTAAGGGATTACTACCTGGATAAAGGATATTATTTTAATAAAGTAGAGATCACTCAAAAAAGGGACACTAATTCTAAAACACCGCACACGATCCTCACCATTAATGTTACCAAAGGACAAAAGGTTAAAATAGGTAAAGTAAACTTCATTGGTAATAAGGTCATCAACTCAGGAGTGTTGCGTAGAAAACTCGAAGAAACAAAACAAGTGACCTGGTACAATCCGTTTAATTCTGCCAAATACCTGGAAGAAAATTTGCAAAAAGATTTACCGGCTATTGCCGCAAAATACAATTCAAAAGGCTACCGTGATGCGCGTGTGGTAAAAGATTCTGTTTATTTTATAAGTAATAACCGCGTGGGAATAGACATTTATGTGGAAGAAGGAAATAAATATTATTTCGGAAATTTTAAATGGTTCGGAAATACCAAATACCGATCGGGGCAACTCGATACCATTTTAAATATTCAGCCCGGTGATGTTTATGATCAGAGTAAGTTAGAACAAAAGTTATTTATGAATCCAAACGGATTTGATATTTCAAGTTTGTATTTAGATGACGGTTATTTGTTTTTTCAGGTTCACGAACAGGAAAGCAGTATTCATAATGACACCATTGACTTTGACTTGATGATGTATGAAGGAAAACAAGCCACCATTAATAAGATCACCGTTAAAGGCAATGATAAAACAAACGACCACGTTATTTACAGAGAGATAAGGACCAAGCCGGGACAATTATTCAGAAGGTCAGACATTATCAGAACCAACCGTGAATTAGCACAGTTAGGGTATTTTGATCCTGAAAAAATGGATGTGAAGCCGGTGCCAAATCCGGTTGATGGAACAGTAGATATAGAATACATTGTAGAAGAAAAACCAAGTGATCAAATAGAGTTGAGCGGAGGTTGGGGTGGTCGCCAGCAAAGCACGGTGGGAGGAGCAAGAGGCTTAGGAATTATTTTAACCTTAGGCGTCACCTTTAATAATTTCTCTGCAAAAAATCTCTTTAAGAAGGAATCCTGGCGTCCTTTGCCATCGGGCGATGGCCAGCGTTTAAGTTTGCGCGCGCAAACCAATGGGGTGTTATATCAGTCGTATAACTTTTCGTTTACCGAACCTTGGTTAGGTGGCAAAAAACCCAATGCCTTAACGGTATCGGCCTTTCACTCTTTATTTAACAACAATAATGCTCGAAAATACATTACTGTTGACGGGCAAAAAACAATTAATCCCCTCCGCTCCAGCATGGGCATTTTTGGCGGTACTGTTGGATTGGGAAGAAGGTTAAAGTGGCCGGATAACTATTTTAATATGTACACACATATAAGCTATAATTATTATGATCTCATTAATTATAACTCCTTTGTATTTAAAACAGGTTATGCGAACGACCTTAATTTTGGAATAAATATTTCCCGTAATTCGGTGGATGCTCCGATCTATCCAAAACACGGATCTAACTTTGTGATCAGCGGTCAGTGGACCCCACCGTATTCGAAGTTTAATAATATTAATTACGCCGATCCTAATATTCCCGACAACGTTAAGTATAAATACATTGAGTACCAGAAATACAAAATTACCGCTGAGTGGTTCACCCAGTTAACCAATAAAAAAGCCGCAGAAGGCGCCGAGGCACGTAACTTAGTGTTAAGAACAAAAGTAGGTTATGGCTTTTTGGCACCTTATTCTAGCGAAACAGGTATTTCGCCTTTTGAGCGCTTTTATATGGGAGGTAGCGGTATTAGTGGTTTCCAGAATTTTGTGGCCAGAGAAATTATTGGTTTGCGCGGGTATCGTGATAACTCCCTATCTTCACCTTATGGTGATCCTATAGTAGCAAGGTATACGATGGAATTGCGTTATCCCATTACATTAAATCCTTCCGCTACGATCTTTATTCTGGGTTTTGCCGAAGCGGGAAACAGCTGGTCAACCTATAAGAACTTTAATCCATTTCAGGTAAAACACAGTGCCGGTTTTGGTTTAAGAGTGTTTTTGCCTATGTTTGGATTATTGGGTATCGATTATGGTTGGGGCTTTGATCCGGTTCCGGGTAATGACCAAAAGAACGGAAACGGAAACGGCCAATTTCACTTCACCATTGGTGGAACCTTGGGCGAACTCTAAAATTTGTTAATTGGACGATATATTTATTATTGGCACGTTTTGTGAATACATCAAATACTAAAAAAATGAAACATCAAACTTTTTTAATCTGGGCCTTTTCTTTGTTGTCGCTTGGGTTTTTTGCCCAAGGCGGCGCTGCTAAATTTGGCTATGTAGATACAGATTATATTCTGAGTCAGATTCCTGAATACAAAGCGGCTCAAAACGAATTAGATAAAACCAGTCAAAACTGGCAAAAAGAAATTGAAGGCAAATACGCTGAGGTAGAAAAGCTTAATAAGGCATATCAAGCCGATGCGATCTTACTTACCGAAGAAATGAAAAAAAAGCGGGAAGCAGAGATCAGCGCCCGAGAAAAGGAAGCCAAAGACCTTCAAAAACAACGTTTTGGTCCCGATGGTGAACTTTTCAAAAAAAGGGCTGAATTGGTAAAACCTATACAGGATAAGGTTTACAACGCTATTAAAGCTGTTGCTGAAAAAGCCGGAATGGGATTTATACTCGATAAAAGCGGGCAAGTTTCCATACTTTACGCCAATTCTAAGTACGATAAAAGTGACGATGTATTAGTTTTCCTTGGATATAAAAAGTAAATTTATACCCTTAATATTTAACCATAATAAACACAAATGAATACAACTCTTAAAAAACTCGCCTTAACTGTTGCAACTGTTGGAACCTTCAGTTTTGCGCAAGCTCAGAAAATTGCGCATCTAAGCTTCGATTCATTGATAAGCCTTATGCCTGAAACAAAAACAGCAACTGAGGCGGCTCAAATTTTCTTTAAAGGATTAGAGCAAGAAAGTATTGCCATGCAAACTGAACTTGAAAACAAGTACAAGGATTATATGGAAAAACAGGCCGGTATGAATGATCTTATCAGAAAAAGCAAAGAAGAAGATCTTCAACAACTACAAAAACGTATTCAGGATTTCCAGGGACAAGCTGATACCGAATACAGACGTAAAACAGCCGAGTTAACCGCACCAATTGTAAAAAAGGCCAAAGCAGGCATAGATGCTGTTGCTAAAGAAGGCGGATACAAATACGTATTGGATACAAGTACTGAAAGAACCTCTGTTTTATATAGCGAAGCTTCGGATGATATTTTAGCAGCAGTTAAAAAGAAACTTGATAGTATGCCATTGGCTGAAATTCCGGGTACTGTTACTCCGGGTACAGGCGGAACAAAAGCACCTCAGCAAAGCGGCGGAACAAAGCCTCCAAGCCCTAAAAAATAATATATTTGAACCCTCTTATAAAATAAGGGGGTTTTTTTTTAAACAAAAGCAGTCAGCGTCTGTTTATTGACCAAAACATGTCAACTCACTATTCCATAAAAGACCTTGAATTGATGTCCGGCATCAAAGCCCACACGCTTCGTATTTGGGAGCAACGCTATAACATCCTTAAACCAGAGCGCACCGATACAAATATTCGTTATTACAACAATGCCGATCTGCGCCGAATTTTGAATATCTCCATTTTAAACAAAAACGGCTATAAGATCTCTAACATTGCCGAATTTAACGACACCATACTCATAGAAGAGGCCGAAAAATTTCTAAACAATCATGTAAAGGAGAGTAATACAATAGATAATTTATACAGGTGTTTGATCGACTTAGACGAACTTAAGTTTGAAAACATCATTAATGCTTCCATTGTTGAGATTGGTTTTGAAAACACGATTGAAAAGGTAGTTTTCCCTTTTATTCGCCATCTGGGAAATCTCTGGCAGCTTGGGACAGTGACTCCTGCACAAGAGCATTTTATTTCGAATCTTGTTCGTCAAAAACTCATTGTAGGAATAGACAAGTTGGCTCCTGAAAAGAATCCAAACGCTAAAAAGTATTTGTTTTTTTTACCATCCAATGAACTTCATGAGATGGGTCTGTTGTATACTTTTTTTCTTGCTAAAGCTAAGGGGCACCGATGTATTTACCTAGGACAAAGTGTCCCGATGGACGATTTAAGTCCAATTATTAAAGATACCCAACCAGATTACGTAGTTACAATTCTTACCAGCCGTATACCGGATATGGGTCCCGATGATTTTGTTACGCTCTGTGAGAATAATTTTGATAAGTCTAAGCTGCTTATCAGCGGTCGTTTGTTTTTTGATCCTGAAGAAAAGTACACTAAACAAAACTCCGAACGATTAACGGTATTTAATGATTTTAACCATTTTAAAAAGCTGATCTAACAACAAGTATTTTGGCTCTATTTAAGACTGAAAATTTTTTTCAGTCTTTTTTTTTGCCGTAATTTACGGCATTATGCAAACGCTATTTTTATACAACACCCTTACTCGAAAAAAAGAAGAGTTTAAACCACTTCATTCACCTTTGGTAGGATTATATGTTTGCGGACCAACAGTATACAGTGATGTGCATTTAGGCAACTGTCGGACCTTTGTTTCATTTGACCTTATATATAGATATTTATTGCATTTAGGATACAAAGTGCGTTACGTGCGAAATATTACAGATGCCGGACACTTAGAAGGAGACAGAGATGAAGGAGATGATAAATTCGCAAAAAAAGCAAAACTCGAAAAACTAGAACCAATGGAAATTGTACAAAAGTACACCTTGGGTTTTCGCGATGTGATGCGTGAATTTAATACCCTGCCACCAAGCATTGAACCTACAGCTACCGGGCATATTTGTGAACAAATAGAAATGATCAAAGAGATCATGGCAAATGGTTTAGCATACGAAGTGGATGGAAACGTGTATTTTGATGTAGAAAAATACAGTAAGGAATTTAATTACGGTCAATTAACCAATCGTAAGCTGGAAGAGCTTTTAGAAGGTACCCGCGAATTGGGAGGTCAGGATGACAAACGCGGACGTTTGGATTTCGCCTTATGGATCAAAGCAAAACCAGAAACCATCATGCGTTGGCCATCTCCCTGGGGATGGGGTTTTCCGGGATGGCACATTGAGTGTTCGGCCATGAGTAGAAAATACCTGGGTGATACCTTTGATATTCATGGTGGCGGAATGGATCTTCAGGCTACTCATCATACCAATGAAATAGCGCAATCACAGGCTTGTTATCATAAAACACCCGTTAATTACTGGATGCATACAAATATGCTGACAGTAAACGGAGTGCGCATGTCGAAAAGTGCAGGCAATGGTTTTTTGCCGGGTGAATTATTTACCGGTAATCACCCTTTACTGGAAAAAGGATATAAGCCAATGGCCGTTCGTTTTTTTATGCTTCAAACGCATTACAGAAGCACGCTCGATTTTAGTAATGAAGCCTTACAGGCTAGTGAAAAGGGCTTTGAGCGCTTGATGGACAGTTATAAAACGCTGCAGACCTTGCAAGCTTCAGCCACTTCTTCTGAAAACATCACAGAGCTACAGAATAAGTGTTACGAAGCCATGAACGATGATTTTAATACCTCCGTATTGATCGCTCATTTATTTGATGCCGTAAGAATCATTAATTCTGCTAATGACGGTAAACTAAAGGTATCAGCTCAGGACATTGATCTATTAAAGAAGATCTACAACGATTTTGTATTTTCTGTTTTAGGTTTAAGATCTGACGAAGGCAATGAGCGCAGTAATGGCGCTCTTGAAAAAGTCATGGACCTTGTTTTAGATATCCGCAGCAAAGCAAAGACAGGTAAGGATTTTAAATTAAGCGATGAAATACGTGATAAATTAATTGCGGCCGGAATTCAAATCAAAGACACCAAAGAAGGTAGCACCTGGAAAGCCTAATTGTATGAAGTATTCAAGCGCTTATTTACTCAAAACGACCTTTGTAATAATTATGACAAGTGTTTTGTTTTCTTGTACCGATGAACCAAAGGCTGATAAATCGGTGCAAACTAAAACAACGGTTGAAACAACTGTTCCGGTGTTGCCACATACGGTGATTAAGAAATACCCACATGACACCACTGCTTTTACCGAAGGATTTTTATTTCATGAAGGGAAACTTTATGAAAGCACAGGCTCTACCGAGTATTACCCCTATGGCAAGTCTTCCATTGGAATACTTGATCTTGAGAAAGGAAAATTAGAATTAAAGGCAGAACTCGATAAAAAAGTTTACTTCGGTGAAGGCATTGTTATTTTAAATAATAAGATCTATCAGTTGACTTACACCACTCAAATAGGATTTGTTTACGATCTAAAAACATTTAAACAAATAGGGCGATTTAATTATTCAAACAAAGAAGGCTGGGGATTGACCACTAACGGAAAGGAACTCATCATGAGTGATGGTACCTTTAATCTCACGTTTATGGATCCCGAAACATTTAAGGTCACAAAAACACTGGCTGTCACAGAAAATGGATTTGCCCAGGATAATCTGAATGAATTAGAATATGTTAATGGATTTATTTATGCCAATATTTGGATGAATAACACAGTTGTAAAGATTGACCCCGAAAGCGGTAAGATCATCGCAAAGCTGAATTTAAACCCACTGTTAGAAGAAGCCAGAACAACACATCGCTCCAGTCTGGAGATGAATGGCATTGCCTATGATTCCATTACCAATCGGTTTTTGGTAACGGGTAAATTCTGGCCAACGGTTTACGAGATCAAATTTGATCTTTAGCGGATCAGTTTTTTAAAGGCCGAAAAAATAAATTGTTTTTTAGGAACAGAATTCAAAATGCGAAGGTCCTGCATCAAGGTGGATTCTTCATTTAAAAAGGCTAATAACGTAGAGATCTTATTTTTTTTGAAAAGAAAAGTAAACACATCGCGCGCGGCAATATTTTTTTTGTTCAACACATCCAACAAGATTTTATCGTACAATTCATGATCCCATTTTCTTTTAAACGGCGAAATGACAGATCTCTTTTTTTCTAATTGAGCAATGAGAACCTCGCAATTCTTTTGAATAAAATAAAAAGTATAACCGGTACTAGGCTTGCTGTATCCACCGGCAGTGCCAATGTTGGTAACTGCTTCCCCAAAAGGATTAACAAACGGACTTTCGGCCATAGGGATATCTCCTTTTTCACTTTCAAGAAGTGTGTAGTTTTCTATGTTTAAGTCATTTTTAATATAGGCGGCTAACTTTTCATCATACGCTTCATCAGGTATTTTATGTTTCGAAAAGCCGGTGTATTCGATGAGGGCTTTGTTTTTGGAAAATGGAATCACATAAAAAAAGCGACAATCATTGTATTGTTCCGTATCAAAATTCATAAAAACCGGACAGGCATCATCAAAACACTCTTCTTTTGTTTCAATGAGCCATCCTTTAAAATGTTGAATGTAATTAACATGATGTGATTGAATGCTTTGAATGCGAAAGGCACTATTAAAGATGTGTTTAGAAAAATAAGTATGTTCTTTGGTTCTTAAAAGTCCAACACCATTAATGGTTGCCAGTTCTGTTATGGGCTCATTAAGAATGAGAAAACGATCGTCTTTTTTAAGTTCAGCTAAACAGTAGGAATAGAAATCAATTCCTCTGATCATTTGATATTTGTATGGATGAAGAGAAAAATTTTTGTCGTAATGGTTACTCTTAAATTGAAATTGATCCCAACTCCTGAATACTATGTTATCGTACCACGCATTCGCATCTTTGGTCCAAAAACACCAGGTTCTGTCATTTTTAGTTTTAAGATCTTTATCAATAAGAAGAACTTTTGTGAACGAAACACCGGATTGTTTGAGTTGCATGGCAAATGACAAGCCGGCGCAACCCATACCGGCAATAATAAAATCGTATTTAATGGTATGCGGCATTTAGAAAATGTTTAAATGATCAAACTTGAGCCGCTTTTAATTTTCGTGCTTCGTTAATGTACTTAGGATGTATCAATAACATGCCAAAACTTTCGCCATGATGTTTGCCCAGGTGTTTGTGATGCATTTTATGTGCCCGTCTTAGAGCCAGAACATATAAATTGCTTGATTTACTTAGCCACTTAAAGCGCTGATGAATGATCACATCGTGTACTAAAAAATAAGCAATACCATATAATAATATTCCAAATCCAACCCAGGTGTACCAGGCGTAATTGTCCATCATGCCGTACATGATTAAAAGCCAACTTGGAATGGCGTACATCAGAAAAAAAATATCATTGCGTTCAAACTTACTGTCGTGATCTTTTTTATGATGGTCAGAATGAAAATACCACATAAGACCGTGCATGATAAATTTATGATTGGCCCAGGCTGAAATTTCTGTAAGCACAAAGGTTCCTAAGATAATGGCTGTGATGAGAAGTGGATGCATGTACAACAAAATTATAAAAGATTAATGATATATGTTACTCCGAAAAAAAAGACTTGTAAAGAAAGGACCAGTAAGGCAATTCGTTTGTTCCCTTTCGAAAGAACAGAATGAAAGAGTATTGAACAAATGAATGAAATAACAAACCAGGCCATATAATTCTGTATTCCTGCCAATCCATTTTCAAATTGCCAAAAGTCCATTTGAACACAAACCTGTTCTATCACAAAGTCGATTGTGGTAATGATCAAAGCCGCTAAAAGAGCACTTATCATTTTGTTAGTTGAAAAATAACCGCCCACAAGCACTCCCGATGAAATGAGCAGTGCCCAGTTTAAGGAAATCACCAGAGGCACTCCCTCTATTTTGTAACCTAAGGCTTCTCCATAGCTATATCTTCCAAAAATAAGTCCGCTCTTTACACCAATGACTTCAATAAGAAAACCAATGAGACCAATGGTTAAAAAAGTACTTAGGTAAGTTAAATTTTGTTTGACTTGAAAACTTAAAAAAACAAACGAAGTAAGTAACAAGGTGATGGGTGTAAATGGTTTAAAAAATTCGGGATTCATCGCAAAACCAATAGTGCCTGAGAAATAAACAAGCATCAAAAACCAAAGCAAGTATGTTTTAAATTTATCAGGCATTCACTTTATCATGTATTAATTCAGAAACAATTTTACCACTTAACAAACACAGGGGTATGCCACCGCCCGGATGTACACTCCCTCCAACAAGGTATAAGCCTTTAAGTCTGGAATTATAATTAGCATGGCGAAGAAAGGCAGAAAATCTGGAATTACTTGAATTACCATAAAGAGAACCGCCAAGAGAGGAAGTTTGTGCTTCAATGTCAAATGGGTCAAGCGTTTCTTCTGCTTCAATGTATTCCTCAATGTTGACTTTCAGCATCCGATTGATTTTGGTGATCACCTGTTTGCGCAACTCATTTCCATAATGAACAGCCTGAGAGCCTTTGTTATGCGGCACATTCACCATCACGAACCAATTCTCACATCCACTTGGAGCATCTTTAGCACAATGTTTCGAGGTAATGTTAATATAGATGGTTGGATCATGATAGGGTTGAGTATTTTCAAAGAGTTCGATAAATTCTTGTTTGTAGTTGTCAGAGAATAAAATATTATGCAAACCTAATTCTTTAAACTCTTTTTTAATTCCCCAGTAATAAACATAGGCACTACTCGATTTTTCCTGCTCCAGTAATTTTTTCGGCGTGTATGAAGGCGGAAGTAGTTTTTTGTAGAGCACATGCATATCGGCATCGCTCACTACCATTTCGCTTAAATACAAATGACCTCCCGAATACAGGCCCTTTATTTTATTTTGTTCTATTTCTATTTTTTCAACAGGCGAATTAAACTTAAACGCTACTCCACAAAAAAGAGCCACTTGGTATAAGTGCTGAGTAATGGCGTGCATCCCGTTTTCGGGAAGAAATGCTCCAAAACCAAACTCCAGCGTAGGAATGATGTTTAATAAGGCCGGCGCTTTATAAGGATTAGAGCCATTGTAAGTGGCATAACGATTAAATATTTGACGGGTCTTTGCATTTTTAAATTGTTTGTTTTCTTCATCCATGGTACTCAACAGTTTTAATTGAGGACTTCTTAAAATTCCTTTCAGCGTTTTAAGGTTTAGGAAGTTTTTGAATCGATGTAAGGATTGATGCAAAAAAAGTTGGGCCGTAGTGTCGTAATAAAAGGCACTGCGTTTAAAATAGCGCAACACCTGCGCTTCATCTTCGCCTAATTGTTCTTTTAGTTCTTTCGCAAAACTTTGAATAGAGGCTTCGGCCTTAACCCGCGTGCCATCTTCAAAAAAATACCTGGTAATGGTTTCTAATCGTTTGTATTTAAATTTTTCGGGATAAGCACACAGATCTGTTAACTCATCAATTAAATTTGGCAAGGTTAATAACGATGGGCCTTTGTCAAATCGATAAGCACCCAAATGCATTTCCGATAATTTTCCTCCGGGATAGGCATTCTTTTCAAACACGGTTACCTTATGACCTTGTTTTGCCAAACGAATAGCGCTTGCTAATCCTGCAATGCCCGAACCTATTATATTTATTGAAGTTGCGATGATTTTGTTTTAAACAAAATTAGCCGTAATTTGTTTAATAATTAATGAACTCTCATAAAAAAATAGCGATTATTGGCGCAGGTTATAGCGGATTATCATCTGCTTGTTATCTTGCAAAAGCAGGTTATCAGGTTACTGTTTACGAAAAGCATGATCAAGTGGGCGGTAGAGCCCGCACCTATACAGAAGACGGATTTGTGTTTGATATGGGTCCGAGTTGGTACTGGATGCCGGATGTGTTTGAAAAATTCTTTTCTGATTTTGGGAAAAAGGTCTCCGATTATTATGAGCTCAAACGATTAGATCCCGGATATCGTGTGTTTTACAAAGATGACAGCATCGATGTTCCGGCCACTCTGGAAAGCCTATTCGCTTTATTTGAGAAACATGAACCCGGAAGCAGCAACAACTTGAAGCGTTTTTTAAAAGAAGCAGAATATAAGTACAATGTTGGTATTAATGATTTAGTGCAAAAACCAGGCATTAATCTTTCGGAATTATTAGATATTCGTTTGATCACCGGAATTTTTCGACTCGATGTATTTAACAGCATGAGCGCTCATGTTCGAAAACTCTTTAAGAACGAAAAACTCATTCAACTTCTTGAATTTCCGGTTCTGTTTTTAGGCGCCTTGCCACAAAACACTCCGGCCCTGTATAGTTTAATGAACTATGCCGACTTATCTTTAGGTACCTGGTATCCCATGGGAGGCATGCAAAAAATAGCCCAGGGTATGTATCAATTGGCAATGGACTTAGGAGTTAAGTTTGAAACAAAAGCCGATATTACTCAAATAATAGTTGAAAATAAACTGGCCAAAAATATACAAACAACAACTTCCCGTTTTGAGTTTGACGGACTCATTTCTTCGGCAGATTATCACTTTACAGAACAAAAATTACTGGCAAAAGAACACCGTAAGTACAACGAAAAGTATTGGAATAGCCGCAAAATGGCGCCAAGTTCATTAATTTATTACATTGGCGTTAAAGGAAAAATAGACAATCTTTTGCATCATAATTTGTTTTTTGACGAAGATTTTCAAATTCATTCAAAAGAGATATACACCACGCCAAAATGGCCCGAAAAGCCCTTATTCTATGTGTGTTGTCCCAGCAAAACAGATCCGGAAGTGGCCCCTGCAAATCACGAAAACCTGTTTATATTGATTCCTATTGCGCCCGATTTAAAGGATACACAGGAAATACGCGACCATTATTTAAAAGTGGTTTTAGCGCGATTAAAAGAAAAAACAGGCTTTGATGTGGAGGCTAATCTGGTACATATAAAAAGTTATGCGCCAAGTAATTTTATAAGTGATTATAATGCCTTTAAAGGAAATGCCTATGGTTTGGCCAACACCTTGCTTCAAACTGCGCACTTAAAGCCATCCATTCGCAATAAAAAGGTCAAGAACATGTTTTACACAGGTCAGTTAACGGTACCCGGACCGGGAGTCCCTCCCTCCATTATTTCGGGAAAATTAGCTGCTGAACAAATTTTAAACTATTTTTAAGTTGAGTTGTTGATTCAGTTACGTCTACTAAAACCTGAAAGACAAAAGTAAAAATGAAGGCAATTTTTGATAAATATTCTGAAACCGCGAGTAAAATCATTACCCGCAGGTACAGTACATCCTTTAGTTTAGGCATTCGCTTTCTAAGCAAGAGCTTTCAAAACCCAATTTATGGTATTTATGGTTTTGTTCGCCTCGCAGATGAAATTGTGGATAGTTTCCATGATTACGATAAAAAAGGCTTATTAGAGGAATTTAAGCGCGACACTTACCTGAGTATTGAAAGAAAGATCAGCTTAAATCCCATTTTAAATAGTTTTCAGAAAGTAGTACATGATTTTGATATTGACCGCGAATTAATAGATGCTTTTTTAAAAAGCATGGAAATGGATCTTGAAAAGAAAGAATACACCGAAGAGGGTTATAAGGAGTATATTTTAGGAAGTGCTGAGGTGGTAGGCTTAATGTGTTTACGTGTATTTACCGAAGGGAATAAAGAACTTTACGAAGAGCTTAAACCTTATGCCATGGCGCTTGGTTCAGCCTTTCAAAAGATCAATTTTTTGCGCGACCTGAGCGCCGATTACGTTGGCATGGGAAGAGTGTATTTTCCGAATGTGAACTTGTCTGAATTGAACGAAAAAATAAAAAAAGAAATTGAGGCGGACATTGAATTAGATTTTGAAAAAGGATTACAAGGAATTAAAAAACTTTCTAAAAAGGCCCGCTTAGGAGTTTATGTGGCTTATATCTATTATCGCTCATTGTTCAACAAAATTAAGAATGTGCAACCTCAGCATATTCTCGAAACCCGTGTACGTATTCCAAATCCTCAAAAAGTGGTACTCTTTGCAGGAAGTTATGTGAGAAACAGCTTAAACTTGTTGTGATCAAATTTTTCATACTTGTTTTCTTTTTGTGTTTTAACACAGTGCCTGCTGATCTCATTCAAATGAGAAATCTTTATGAAAAACTAAAAGACAGCGAAGAGAATACACTTGCCCTTCAACAAGTCGCTAAACAAAGTACGACTATTTCACCTGGCATTAAAAAGGCGTATCTCGCCGTTACCTGTATGGCCCTTTCTCAGTATAGAGTAAGTCCGGTTTACAAGTGGAAAGCCTTTAATGAAGGCAAAGCCACCCTTGAAGAGGCCATCAAAGAAGATTCAACTGCTTTGGAGGTAAGGTATATTAGACTTTCCATTCAGCAGCATGCCCCAAGTCTATTAGGCTATAACACAAAAATAAAAAGCGACAGGAATTTTTTAGTAACACATCTCAACTCTATCAGAAAAAACGATCCCGATCTTTTTTCCCGAATTTACACCTATCTCTTAATAAAAGGCAATCTGTCAGAACAGGATAAAAAGCGCATTAACGGTAAAGATTAGACCAACTTATCCACAGATTTCAAATAAATCTTTTATAACCCATAAAATTTAATTTTCTTTATGAAAAATTAAATCATGAAGTACTGTTTAACCGGCCTTTATGTGTTCTTTTTTACATTCATCAGCCTCTCTCAGGCAAGCTTTGTAAAAGCATACATAGTCAACGAAAAAGGCGATACCCTGAAAGGTGAAGCGCAGATCAACCCAAAAAAGGAACTTAACAACTACAATAAAGTAACTTTCAAAGACGCGTCCGGGGTACAAAAAATATACAAACCCGCTAAAATCAAAGCTTATGGAACCAATGAGCTGCACTATGTATCGATAGAATCGGAAGGCGAAAAGTTTTTTTTTAACCGCATCCTGGGTGGCGAGATCAGTCTCTATAAATTAGGCTTTGAAGCCATGCGAATGAATAACGTGGTGTTTGAAGAGGAATTTTACCTTTT
Source organism: Heterotrichella gracilis (assembly GCA_032358255.1). Classification (NCBI taxonomy): domain Eukaryota; class Xanthophyceae; order Tribonematales; family Xanthonemataceae; genus Heterotrichella; species Heterotrichella gracilis. The sequence continues at coordinate 219,823 of JAULBX010011099.1, read as the reverse complement.
AAATTCTGAAACCAAGGAGCCTGTTGCTGTAAAACATGGAAACTTTAAAAAACAACTCAGCGATTGGATGAAGGACAATACTGAGATTGCAGAAGAATACGGCGAGGATAAAAAATTCAATCTCGAAAAAGCTATTCAGGTGATTTCTAACTATAATGCCTGGAAAGCGGGTAAATAACAATGATCACAAAAGACACCAACAAAAAATTATTTCTTTTAGATGCTTTTGCATTGATCTATCGTGCATACTTTGCCTTTAGCACCAATCCTCGCGTTAACTCCAAAGGCTTTAACACATCTGCTATTTTTGGATTTACAAACACACTTCTTGAAATTCTCACCAAAGAAAAACCGAGCCACATTGCGGTAGTGTTTGATATGGAAGGACCCACGCAACGACATGTGGAGTTTGAAGCATACAAAGCGAATCGTGAAGAAATGCCGGAAGATCTGCGTTTATCCATTCCAATAATTATTGAACTCATTAAAGGATTTAATATTGAGGTGTTGGGTTTGGAAGGCTTTGAAGCCGACGACGTGATCGGCACTCTGGCTATTAAAGCCGAAAAAGCAGGATTCACAACTTACATGATGACGCCGGATAAGGATTACGGCCAATTGGTGGATGAAAATACGTTTATTTACAAACCGGCGAGTTTTGGAAATGGCGCGTCTATTTTAGGTCCGGAAGAAATCTGTAAAAAATGGGAGATCCGTTCGGTTTCTGAACTCATTGATATTTTAGGTTTAATGGGAGATAAGGTGGATAATATTCCGGGTATTCCCGGAGTAGGCGAAAAAACGGCTATTCAGCTTATCAAAGATTTTGGAAGTATTGAAAATCTGATTGCAAACACCGATCGTCTAAAAGGCAAACTGAAAGAAAAAGTAGAGAACAATAAGGACATGGCCATCCAGTCTAAACGTTTGGCGACTATTATTTTAGATTGTCCATTAGAATTAGAGGAAGATAAATTAGCACTGAAAGAACCTAATAAGCCCGCCTTGTTAGAGATCTTTAAAGAATTAGAGTTTCGTGCCATCGCTCAAAAGGTAGTAGGTGAAGACATTGGCGGCAAAGAAAAATTATTCGCTGAAAAACCTAAAGCGGCCGCTCCAAAACAAGATCTGTTTAGTGATCCCGATCTTTTTTCGTCAGCTGCGGAAAACGCAAGTTCTGAAGAACAAGAACCAACTGCGCCTAATTTTAAGACGATAAAGGATGTAGAACATGTATATGAATTAACAGATACTTCGGAGAAAATAGAAAAATTGATTTTGCTTTTAAATCAATCATCCGAATTTTGTTTTGATACAGAAACTACAGGATTAAATACCTTAGATGCTGAACTCGTTGGCTTGTCGTTTTCCGTGAACGAGCATCAAGGCTATTATGTTCCTATTTCTGAAAAGAAAGAAGAAGCGCTCAATCAATTAAAACCTTTTTTAGCTTTGTTTGAAGACCGTTCTAAAACACTCATCGGACAAAACATTAAATACGATTATCAGATCTTATTAAATTACAACATCACCTTAAAAAATAAATTGTTCGATACCATGGTGGCGCATTTTTTAATCATGCCCGATATGCGCCATGGTATGGATATTCTCGCACAAACCTATTTAAATTATTCTCCGGTGAGCATCACCGAATTAATTGGTAAAAAGGGAAAAGAGCAATTAAACATGCGCGATGTTGATCTCGAAACCATTAAAGAATATGCTTCCGAAGATGCCGATATCACACTACAATTAAAAAATCTTTTCGCGCCTTTGTTAAAAAAGAATGAAGTTGAAAAATTATTTAATGAAGTAGAAGTCCCGCTCATTAGAGTGTTGGCCAATATTGAGCGCGAAGGCATTAATTTGGATGTTCCTGCTTTACATGAATTTTCTGCACAATTGCAAAATGACATTGCCTTAGTAGAAAAAGAAATTCAGGATTTTGCCGGCACCAAATTTAATGTCTCTTCACCAAAACAAGTGGGCGAAATTTTATTTGAGTATTTAAAAATTGTTGAGAAACCAAAAAAGACCAAAACCGGACAATACGCTACGGGCGAAGAGATTCTGAGCAAATTAGAAAATGCCCACCCCATAGTTCCTAAAATTTTAGATTATCGCGAGCTGGTGAAATTAAAAAATACCTATGTCGATACTTTGCCTTTATTGGTCAACGAAAAAACAAAACGCATTCACACGTCCTTTAATCAAGTGGTGGCCGTTACCGGACGTTTGAGTAGTGATAATCCGAATTTGCAAAACATTCCGATTCGTACCGAAAGAGGAAGACATATTCGTAAAGCTTTTATACCAAGAGATTCAGAGCACATTTTACTCAGTGCCGATTATTCACAAATTGAATTACGCATTGTTGCCAGTATAAGCGGAGATCTGAATATGTGTGAAGCTTTTCGTTTAGGAAAAGATATTCATACCGCAACTGCCGCTAAAGTATTTGGTGTGGCCGAAGCAGATGTTACCAAAGAAATGCGTTACAAAAGTAAGAGTGTGAATTTTGGTATTATTTACGGACAAGGGGCTTTTGGTTTGGCAGATAATTTAAATATTCCACGCAAGGAAGCACAGGAACTCATCAACAATTATTTTAAAGAATACGGTGCCATTAAAAATTACATGGATGAGACCATCAATTTTGCCCGCGAGAATGGCTATGTAAAAACCTTGCTCGGCAGAAAACGTTGGTTACGCGATATTACTTCGGCCAATGCAACCGTTCGCAGCTTTGCAGAAAGGAATGCCATTAACGCTCCTATTCAAGGGAGCGCTGCAGATATGATCAAAGTGGCCATGATCAATATTTATAATGAATTGGAAAAACAAAACTTCAAAACGAAGATGTTATTGCAAGTGCATGACGAATTAGTGTTTGACGTGTATAAACCTGAATTAGAAAAGGTAAAACCAATCATTGAAAAACTTATGCGCGAAGCCTTGCCTTTAGAGGTTCCGGTGGAAGTAGGCATGGGTACCGGTGAAAATTGGTTAGCGGCGCATTGATTAATCGGAAATGAAGTTGCTCCTTTTTTAATTCCTTAAATCCATTTTACGAGTCAGTTCGAGTAGGAAATTCGGCCTCTTTGAATTTCCGTATCGAGAACCTTTGCAAAACTTCTCGATACAATCCCGATATCCATCGGGATTTGCAAAAGGCAGGGCAAAAAATTTACTCGAAGTGACAAAGCCTTTGGATATCTGATTCTATTAAGACCCAAAATGTTAATCTTCTCATAAATACCGATTTCATCGCTATATTTATCATACTAAACAAGCGCATGAAAAAATCTCTACTTCTTTTTGTATCAGTTCTTTTTTTCGGAACTGTCTATTCACAATCTTCAGCGGATGTGGCTGTGCAATTATCTGCCAATGTTCAAGTAAGCCCGGCGCAAATCACTTTAAATTGGGTGGGCAACGCCAGCACAACACAATACCAGGTATTTCGAAAACTCAAAGAAGACGCAGCCTGGGGAACAGCCATTGCCACTTTAGGAGGAACAACGAATCAATACATCGATAATACAGTCAGCCTTGGGATCAGTTATGAATATGCTGTGCGCCGAGTTGGGAGCAGCTACAATGGATATGGATATATCAACTCCGGAATTCAAGTTCCGGAAATTTCTTTTAGAGGTAGGCTTTTATTAATAGTCGATAGTACCTATGTAACAAGCTTGGCCCTTGAACTAGATCGCTTAGTGAAAGACATAGAAGGTGATGGTTGGGAAGTAATTCGACACGATGTGCTACGCACAGGTTCTGTGACGCATGTGAAAGATATTATCGTTTCAGATTTTAATCAAGATTCAGCGAACACAAAAGCCGTGTTTTTATTTGGACATGTGCCGGTTCCGTACAGCGGAAATATAAATCCCGATGGACACGGCGATCATTTGGGTGCCTGGCCGGCTGATTGTTATTATGCAGATATCGATGGTATCTGGACAGATCAGTTTGTATCTTCCACAACAGCTTCTCCCGCTCGCACACAAAATATTCCCGGCGATGGAAAGTTTGATCAAAGTCTGACACCAACAGAATTAGAATTACAAGTGGGACGAGTTGATTTTAATGCGATGACCACTTTTACTCTAAGCGAATTACAATTATTAAAAAATTACCTCGATAAAGACCATGACTATCGTAAAAAAATCTATGTCCCAATTAAACAAGCAGTCATGGATGATAATTTCGGATACTTTAGTGGAGAGGCTTTTGCCGGAAGTGGGTATAAAAATTTCGCACCTTTAGTTTCCGCGTCTAGTGTAACAGTAGCGGATTATTTTACAAGTATGAGCGCTGCCAGTTACCAATGGTCTTATGGCTGTGGTGGCGGTTCATTCACCAGTGCCGGTGGAATAGGTAATACAAGTAATTTTGCCGCGTCTAATTTACAAGGAGTTTTTACCATGTTGTTTGGTTCGTATTTTGGGGATTGGGATGCGAATAATAATTTTTTAAGAGCCGCTTTGGCTCAAGGAAAAGTCTTGACCAATGTTTGGTCAGGTCGCCCGCATTTTCAATTTCATCACATGGGCTTGGGAGAAAATATTGGTTATGATGTTAAGCTCACACAAAACAATCCCGGCGGTTTGTATTTTGCCAGTCCAACTGGTATTACCGGACGATGGGTACATAATGCCTTAATGGGAGATCCAACTTTACGAAATGATATTGTGGCGCCTGTCTCAAATGTGGTGGCTACTAAAACAGGATACGATTGTGTGATCAATTGGACGGCTTCAACAGAGACGGCTATTGCAGGGTATAATCTTTACATGAAGAATGATTCAACTACCCGTTATGTAAAATTAAATTCTACGCCTATAACCGGCACAAGCTATACAGACCTTTGTTTAAAGTACAAAGGCATTTATACTTACATGGTAAGAGCTTTAAAATTGGAAAACACACCCAGTGGCACCTATTATAATATGAGTGAAGGCCTAGCAGATACTGCGAATAATTCAACGAACATTAAAACACATGCAGCCTTTACTAGCACCTTAAATGCAACGCAAATTAATCTGACTAATTCATCTGTAAATGCTTCATCCTATTTGTGGGATTTTGGAAACGGTCAAACGAGTACACTTGTAAACCCCTCAGTAACTTACACCGTCAACACTTCTTTTTTAATTACACTCATTAGCACCAATGGCTGTGATAAGGATACTGCCTATGAAGCAGTGACGGTGACAGAGGTTGGAATAAGTGAAACAGTTCTTAACTCGCAGATAAAACTATTTCCAAATCCAAGTCAAGGCACATTTAAAATTCAAAACGATGGGAATGAAAGCATGGATATGTTGATCTATAATTTGGAGGGGAAAGTGATGGCTGAGTATGTTGCTTTGAAAAACAATGAAACTATTAATATGAGCGAATTTAATAAGGGCATGTATTTTGTGAGGATAAAAGTTGGGGAAGAGGTCTTAACAAAGAAGTTGATTTTAGAGTAGGAGATTTTACTAAATCTCCCTCCGCATTCTCCCTACCGGAATCTCTAACTGCTCGCGGTATTTTGCTACAGTTCGTCGCGCAATGTTATAGCCCTTTTCATTGAGCTTCTGACACAATTCATCATCGGTTAAGGGATGTTTTTTGTCTTCGGCATCAATGTGACTTTTTAAAATGTTTTTTATTTCGCGGCTGCTTACTTCTTCACCGCTATCGGTACTCATACTTTCACTAAAAAAGGTTTTGAGTAAAAAGGTACCATAAGGTGTTTGCACGTATTTACTGTTGGCCATGCGTGAAACGGTTGAAAGATCGAGGTTAACCCGGTTCGCAATGTCTTTGAGGATCATTGGACGTAATTTACTTTCATCACCGGTAGAAAAGTATTCGTTCTGATATTCCAAAATACATTGCATACACAAACTCATGGTGGCATAACGCTGTTGCAAAGCTTCAATGAACCAGGAAGCACTTTCAATTTTATTTTTTATAAATCCTGAAGCCTCTTTACTGCTTTTATCTTTGCTCTTAGTATACTCTTTCAGCATTTCAGTATAATCCTTGCTGATCTTTAAGTCAGGCATATTCCTACCGTTAATGCTTAATTCTGGTTTACCATCATTTACGGCAATAATAAAATCGGGTACCACGGCAGAAAAATTACTTTCCTTGGTATCGCTGTTTCCCGGACGGGGATTAAGGTGTGTGATCTCAGTGATGATGTCTTTTAATTCTTCGTTATCAATATCCAATCGTTTTAAGATCTTATCGTAATGTTTTTTAGAAAACTCTTCCATGTGATGTTTGATCACATCCATGGCTAAAACCACTTCCTTTGTTTTATCCGTTTTGCGTTCTAACTGAATTAATAAACATTCTTGCAAATTTCTTGCGCCAACACCGGGAGGATCAAAACTTTGAATGATCTTTAAGACCTGTTCTATCTCATTTACTTCTGTACTTATGTTATAATTAAAAGCCAGGTCATCAACGATCAATTCCAGTTCCCGCCGAATGTAACCGTCTTCATCCAAACAACCGATCAAATAAGTTCCGATAGTGTATTCTCTTTCTGAAATATCTTTTAGGCCTAATTGTTGTTCCAACATTTCCTGAAAGCCAATGCCTTCTACCACTACAAAATCGCGGGTTTCTTCATCGGGTCCTTTATTCACCACTTCGTATTTGTAAGAATCTAATTCTTCCGCGTCCATGTAATCTTCCATCTCCACATCACTAGCAGAAGTTTTCATTTCTATTTCTTTCATGTCCCCGTTATCGTCGAACTCTTCATCAACTGGAACTTCCACTTCACCATCATTTTCGTTGCTGTATAATTCTTCTTCGGTAGAACTGCCGTCTATATCTTCTTCTAAAGCAGGATTCACTTCCAGTTCTTCTTTAATACGTTCTTCTAAGGCCAGCGTTGGTAATTGTAATAGCTTCATCAACAAAATTTGTTGAGGTAACATTTTTTGCGATAACTTAAGGTATTGGGATTGTTTAAGTGCCATATTAATCGATCGTACAGAGGTAATAATTCTTTTTACCTTTTTGAATAATGATGTATTTGTTATTTATTAAATGGTTCATGCCAATAGACTGTTCATGACTCTCTATTTTTTCTTTATTGATGCTTACTCCGCCACCTTGCACCATTTTTCGCGCTTCGCTTTTACTCGGAAACACGGTGGTTTTTTCTGCCAGTAATTCCAACACGCCCGTTCCACTTTCTAGTTCAGAACGTAAGACCTTAAATTGCGGAACGCCATCAAAAATATCTAAAAACAGATCGTCGCTTAATTTAGACAGATCATTAATCGTGCCATTAAATAAAATGGAACTTGCTTCTACTGCGGTGGTGTAATCTTGTTCGCTGTGAACTAGGCTGGTAAGTTCTTTGGCCAGTGTTTTTTGCAGGAGGCGCTTTCCCGGATCTTTTTCATGTTCTGCAACCAGGGCGTCTGTTTCTTCTTTGGTAAAGAAGGTAAAAATATAGATCCAGTTTTTGGCATCCGCATCGCTGGTGTTGATCCAGAACTGGTAAAATTTATAGGGACTGGTCTTCGTTTTATCTAACCAAATACTTCCGCCTTCGGTTTTTCCGAATTTAGTGCCATCCGATTTTTTGATCAATTGCGTGGTAATAGCATACGCTTCACCACCGGCTTTACGGCGAATAAGTTCTGTGCCACTGGTAATGTTTCCCCATTGATCGGAACCACCCATTTGCAATTTGCAATTGTTGTTTGTGTATAATTGATAAAAATCAAAAGCCTGTAATAACTGATAAGAGAATTCGGTAAAACTCATTCCGGTCTCTAAACGATTCTTCACCGAATCTTTCGCCATCATATAACTAACGGTTAAGTGTTTGCCGATATCGCGAATAAACGTGAGGAAAGAATAATCTTTCATCCAATCATAATTATTCACCAAAATAGCGCCATTAGCTCCGGCGTTAAAATCGAGGAATTTTTCCAATTGAATTTTTATTCCCGCTACATTTTTAGTTAAGGCCGCTTCATCCAATAAATTACGCTCAGCTGATTTTCCACTCGGGTCACCCACCATGCCGGTAGCTCCGCCAATGAGGGCAATAGGCTTATGTCCGGCTTTTTGAAAACGCAACAAGGTAAAGATCTGTGTTAAGTGACCTATGTGCAATGAATCTGCGGTTGGGTCAAATCCAATATACGCGCTCACCAGCTCTTTTTCTAATAATTCTTCGGTACCCGGCATAATATCCTGCAACAAACCGCGCCAGCGTAATTCTTCAACAAAATTCGTTTTCATAAAGAGTATTCTTCGTTTTTAATGGCATTTGGGCCATATGCTTACGTAGTAAAATTACAAATATTGCCTGCATTAACAGCAATTCTCAGCTAAAAAAAGAATATTCTTTTTACCTTAGCACCTATGTTTATTTATAATGTAACAGTGAATATAGATGCGGACGTGCATGAAGCCTGGGTGAAATGGATGAAAGAAATTCATATGCCGGAGGTGATGAAAACAGGCTGTTTTATTGACAATCAGTTATTGCAGGTGTTATATGTAGAAGACAGTGGTCATACGTATTCGGCACAGTATAAATTTTTAGAGATGGCTGATATTGAAAAGTACATGAAAGATTTTGCTCCGGCATTACAGGCAGATCATAAAGCAAAGTTTGGTGATAAGTAAACAGCGTTTAGAACAGTGTTACAGATTTTATAGACGCTAAATACTCAAATAGTATTTCCAACTATTATGGAATAGCATTAACGCAAAAAAGTCGGTAACCAACCGACTTTTTCATTTAAAGCAACTAATTGTTTAACCCTTAATTATGACAATTTTGTTACTTACTCTCTTAACAAGAAACAGGACTTAATTCATTTTGAATGGCGGAATTTTACCATCCTTCATTAATTGTAAGCTTTTCTTTTTATGTTCTTCAAAATTTCCGAAGGCAAGAGCATCCAGCATTTCCTGGCGACTCATGTCGGGATTATTAAAATTTTTACGAATTTCATCTGAGCAACGGTCCACGTATTTTTCGAATTTCATAGGTGCCCACACGTATTCTTTTTTTACGGCGTCTTTATTAAAAGCAAATTCTTTAGGTAAAACACCTTCAATTTTGGCTTTAATGTCTAATCCCTCATATGTTTTAGGCAACTGACGGTTGTCAAACATAAATGGTTTACTAACCATGATCACATGTTTTTTGCGCTTAGGATCGATCATAGAAAGACCCTCAATACGCAATCCTTTTTTCTTTAAAAGACCGTATTTTGACTCAAAGTGTTTAAGGATTTCGAACATGTTAGTTAAATTAGGGCACTAAGTTAGTCATTAAAATGTTAATAACTTGCTTTTAACACTTGTGTATTAGTTAATTTTTTTTAATACAATTCATTTTTTGTTTAAAAGCGGTTTACAAGACGTTAACAACGGGTTAGTTTATTGAATATCAATAAATTAATTAAGTTGAAAACTAATTGAGGAAAACGAATCGAATTTTAAGTTTAGTCTTTCTTGTAAACTAAAACGTTAAAAACGTAAGGGTTGATGCGTTTGATTTGTTCAGAACGTTTTAAGCCTTTTAGTCCTTGTTTTTTTGAGTTTGGCGTCAAAAGTTCTTCATTTAGACTATCTTTTTCAATTTCGCGAATGGTTTTTAACAATTCGTTGGCTTTAATGGCAAAACCGGTGGCTTCTGCGCCGGTAATTTTACCGCGAATTACACCTATAACATTACCGGTTTCATCTAAGAGAGGTCCGCCGCTATTACCCGGATTAACAGGAATAGAGATCTGATACATGTTGGTATCATTAGAGTATCCGCTTAAAGCGCTTAATGAACCTTCACCATACACAATATCTTTACGCGGGTAACCCAGAGTAAATACTTTTTCGCCCATGTCGGCCGCTTTGTTCTTTAATGAAAAGGGAACTTGCCAGTTTTTATATTGACTTTGGTCTTCTATTCTTAAAATGGCAAGATCTAATTTTGCATCGCTGGCCACTAGTTTAGTGAGTGTTCGTTCGGTGCTGCTGTTTTGCACAAAAATACTATCAGCGCCATTTACCATGTGGTAAGAAGTTAAAATGTAGCCTTTGTTATTTAATGCAAAAGCAGATCCTTCCAAATTAGCCGGAGCGTAAACGGTTTTTTTATTTCCTTTAGTGATTCCTTCTACAATACCGTCGCTGGAAGCTTTTAATTCCATAACCACCCGGTTGAGGTTGGTGATTTGATTGCTTTGTTGTTTAAGTAAATAACCGCCGGTGCTTAATACTGCTACGGTGCTTAATACTGCCACTAAAGCCGTACTGGCAGCAACAGCAATGGTTCTGCCGTGTTTTTCGGCAAATGATTCGGCTTTGTTAATGGAAATGATCTTAGAATTGATACCAAATTCTTTTTCGTGAATAGCTTTGAGTTGTTTTTTTAACTCAGCTCTGTTTGCAGTAGCAATTAACGATTCAACTAAAACTTTATGTTCATTGAAGGCATTGGCAAATACGGCATCTGTTTTTAATTGGTTTTCAAAACCTGCTTTGTCGGCAGCATTGAGTTTCCCGTTTAAATAAGCATCAAATAGATCTATCGGTCGCATACTTTCTCTCCTTATTCTTGTTCAATTGTTGTTTTTTCAAAAAAATATTTTTTTAATCGTTGCAAACATTTGTATTTCTGATTCTTTGCATTGTCGGCATTGGTATAACCAAACTTCTCAGCAATTTCATCCATGTTTAGTTTAAGAACATAGAAATCTTTCATCAGTGTGGCGCAGGGTTCTCCAAGTTCCTGCAAACTTTTGTTCATTCGCTCAATATCGCTCTCTTTCTCCTCATGTCTACTTAAATCTTCACTCACATCCGCTACCTCATTTTCTTCCTCTTCTTTGAATAAAAATGTTTTTCCGTTCTTCTTCAGTTGTTTTAACCACAAACGTTTGGCTACTGAGTAGATGTAGGTTTGTAACTGACAATTTAAGTCGAAACCGGGCTTCTGAGCATTTTCATATAACACGATCACCGTCTCCTGGTAAATGTCCTGAGCCGCCTCCTGACTGCCACTATTGTTTACAATAAATTTAAGAACGATGTTGTAATACTTCTTATATAAGGCGCTTAAGATCTCATTGTTGCCGCTGCGCAAACCATCAATAAATTGACTATCGGTAAACTGCACTTTGGTTTTAGACATAAACGCCTTGTTTAGATTAATACGGATTTTTGCTAAAGGTAACCTGTTTTGCTTAAAATTTTTGAACGCCGCTGATTTTAAACGATAATTTGCTCTTTCAATAAGAATACAGCTAATGGATTATCGCCTTTTTTAAGCTTGACCAAAAAGGGCTAAAACAGGCCTGTTTTTTTCTATAGAGCAGAGATTATATCTTTAATGAGCTTAAACAAAAACAGGCAACCTAATTTTATATACTTGACAATCAGTTAATTAAAAATATTTTTGAAAAAAACGACTTTTTTTGGGTTACCATTTACAAATTCAGGTATAAATGTAAAATTAACAATCAATTTAAAAATAAAATCAAAATGAAAAAAGTATTATCATTTATCGCAGTAGCTGTATTAGCTACAACTTTCGTTGCTTGTGGTCCTTCTGCTGAAGAAAAAGCTAAAATGGAAGAAAGAGCAAAATTTATGCAAGATTCAATTGCTGCTTCTATCAGCGAGTCAATGCAAGCTGCTGAGCCTGCTGATTCAACTGCTGCTGCTGCTGCAACTACTGAAACTGCTGCTGCTGCACCTGCTGAAGCTCCAGCTCACTAAGAATTTGTGTTTAGTTAGTTATGAGAAGCCTCAAAGCATATGCTTTGGGGCTTTTCTTATTTTTGATTAGCTTTGTTCGCCTCAATAACGAAACAGCATTTTAACTACAACAAATAATATACAAGAACACTTAAATGATATGAAAAAAACAGTTTTCCTTTCTTCGAGTCTTTTTACTTTGATCTTAAGCTCTTGCGGACCGGCCGCAGAAGACCGTCAAATGATGCATGACCGCGCAAAAGTTTTTCAGGATTCTATCGCCAATGTGATCAGAACTTCTATGGCAGAGGCCGAATCACCGGCAAACAACGTGGTTACCTTACAGGCTCCACCGCCGTCAGCGAGCAATACCGCTTCTACCTCTCCAAATCCAAATGCAAAATAAATACCGTTTGCTAAACCTTTCTTATTTAAAATTGTACTGCTAGTATGGAAATTACAACACAACAAGTCATTGATGCCCTTCGCTATGTAGACGATCCGGATCTTAAAAAAGACCTCATTACTCTTAATATGGTGAAGGATGTGGCGGTAGATGGTAAAAATATTTCTTTCACCGTTGTGCTCACTACACCTGCTTGTCCAATGAAGGACATGATTCACAACGCCTGCATGAATGCTATTTTGCACTATGTGGATAAAGAAGCCAAGGTGAAGATCAACATGACTTCTAATGTGACCACCAAAAAAGAAAAAGATGAAACCACCTTACGCGATGTGAAAAACATTATTGCTGTTGCCAGTGGAAAAGGTGGGGTAGGAAAAAGTACGATTGCCGCGAATCTCGCGGTAGGCTTGGCTCGCCAAGGAGCAAAAGTTGGTTTAGTAGATGCCGATATTTACGGCCCTTCTCAACACATCATGTTTGGTGTGCAAGGAGATGGTCCCGGTTCCGCTGATTTTAAAGGACAAAAGAAAATGAGTCCGGTTATTTCTCATGGCATTAAATTAAATTCGATTGGTTTTTTAGCCGGACCAAATCAACCCATTGCCTTGCGTGGACCAATGGCTACTAAGGCCTTATCACAATTATTTTACGAAACCGTTTGGGGAGAATTAGATTATTTGATCGTTGATCTTCCTCCCGGCACTGGAGATATTCAAATTAGTTTATGTAGTCAGGTTCCGGTTACAGGAGCCGTGGTGGTTTGTACACCGCAGGATGTAGCTATTGCCGATGCACGCAAAGGAATTGCCTTGTTTCAATTAGAACAGGTGAATGTTCCAATACTTGGCTTGGTAGAAAACATGTCCTGGTTCACACCGGAAGAACTTCCGAATAACAAGTATTATATTTTTGGAAAAGAAGGCGTGAAACATTTGGCCGAGGAATTAAATTTACCTTTACTAGCGCAATTACCTTTAGTACAATCTGTGCGCGAAGCTTCTGATGCCGGTCGTCCGGCTGTCATGCAGGAAAACACCCCGCAAGCAATAGCCTTTATGGAAATGGCGCAAAATGTGGCGCAGCAGGTTTCGATAAAGAATGTGAGTTTGGTGGAGGCTTAAGCAGGGTCAATGTATTGCATAAAATTGACAATTTTCGGGATGTACAATTTACAATTGGGGGAATGGGTATAGCAATTGTAAATTTTTCAATTGTAAATTAAATTGGATCTTACTTTACCAAATCATACTTCTTCAAATTAACCAGCATATTTTCCACTAGTTTCGGAAGATCGTATTTTTCTTTCCAGTTCCAGTCTTGGCGGGCATTATCATCGTTGATGCTTTTTGGCCAGCTATCGGCAATCGCTTGTCTGAAATCGGGTTTGTAGCTGATTGTAAAATCGGGAATGTGTTTTTTTATTTCTGTGGCAATCTCTTTCGGCGAAAAACTAATACCCGATAAATTATAGGAACCGCGAATTTTTATGTTTTCAGAAGGCGCGTGCATCAGTTCAATAGTAGCACGGATCGCATCTTCCATGTGCATCATGGGCAAAGCTGTGTTCTCAGAAAGGAAAGATTCATAGCTGCCTTTTTTTAAGGCTTCGTGAAAAATATGTACAGCGTAATCGGTGGTTCCTCCTCCCGGAGCGCTTTTCCAGCCAATTAAACCGGGGTAACGTAAACTTCTTACATCCACGCCAAACTTTTTAAAGTACCATTCGCACCAACGTTCTCCGGCTTGTTTACTGATGCCATAAATAGTAGATGGCTCCATTACCGTGTATTGAGGGGTATTTTGTTGAGGTGTAGTTGGACCAAATACAGCAATGGAACTTGGCCAGTAAATTTGTTGGATGTGTTTTTCTTTGGCAAGATCCAACACATGAAATAAACTTTCCATGTTGAGTTTCCAGGCAAACATGGGGTTTTGCTCGCCTGTTGCAGAAAGCATAGCCGCTAAATGATAAATTTGAGTGATCCCGTGTTTTTTAACGATCTCAAATAAAGCATTCTTGTCTAAGGCGTCTAGTTTTTCAAAGGGATTTTTTTGAAAGGAATCTGTCTCTTTCAGATCGGAAGGTACAATGTTTTCATGCCCATAGATCTGTGATAAATTTTCGGTTAATTCCAGTCCAATTTGCCCTCCGGCTCCAATGATTAAGACCTTTTGCTGCTTGCTGCTCATGATTTTTGTCAGATATTGTTTTAGAACAATTTGTATCTTTGCAAACGTAAATATTATTTTTTGATTTATTGAATTTTTGAGTCTGAGATTTAGAACAGGTTTTCAGCTAAAGAATTAAAAAAACGAGTTGTTATAAATTCATCAAATGAAATTCGATAGAACCATACACAATGCCTATAACTTTAAGGAGCAATTGCCTGAAAGTGAAAAATATAAAGGGATTTCATTCGAAGAAAGGATACTTGCTTTTAATTATTTGCAAAGTGTAGCCTACAATTTTGAACTAAATAAATACCCTAAAATGGATAAATCAATACATTCTTGTAGAAACCTAAAAGACGATTTTAATAAAGATATTCAAAACGCGCTTTAATAAACGAAGACACATCAAAATAGTATAACCTGCAATTATACCTATCTTATGGCACAACTATCAAACAGAATTGACAAACAAGTTCTCAAGCAACGCTTGAAAGAGGAGAAGATCCTGCGTAAAACCATCTCGTTTTACCGTTACGTAAACATTCCAAATCCAGAAAAGTTAAGAGATGAACTCTTTGAAATGTGGACCAAACTAAATTGTTTTGGACGTATTTACGTGGCGCATGAAGGCATTAACGCTCAAATGAGTGTGCCTGCCGACAATTGGGATGAATTTGAAAAACAACTCAATTGTTTATCTTACTTTAAAGATGTGCCTTTTAAACATGCCGTTGACGGAAACGGAAAATCGTTTTACAAACTCATTGTAAAGGTGCGTCAAAAAATTGTGGCGGATGGCATCAATGATCCTACTTTCGATCCGTCTCACACCGGCACCTACTTAAATGCCAAAGAATTTAATAAAGCGATTGAAGATGAAAACACCATTGTGATCGATATGCGCAATCACTACGAAAGTGAAGTGGGACGCTTTGACCGGGCATTTTGTCCGGATGCGGATACCTTTCGTGAAGAACTGCCACAGGTGATCGATCACTTAAAAGGACAGGAAGATAAAAAGATCGTGATGTACTGTACCGGTGGGATCCGTTGCGAAAAGGCCAGCGCTTATTTTAAACACAAGGGATTTAAGGATGTGAATCACTTGCATGGCGGTATTATTCAATATGCAAAAGAGATCAAAGAACAAGAATTAGAAAGCAAATTCAGGGGAGTGAATTTTGTGTTTGACGAACGCATTGGTGAGCGAATCACTCAGGATATTTTATCTGAATGTCATCAGTGCGGTAAACCCTGTGATACACATGTTAATTGTAAGAACGACGATTGTCATTTGTTATTTATTCAATGTGCCGAATGTGCCGAAAAAATGCAGGGCTGTTGCACGCCTGAGTGTATGCGCATTGCAGCCCTTCCAATTGAAGAACAAAGAGAATTAAGAAAAGGGCGCATGAAGAACGGACCGGAGTGTTTATCAGTGTATAAAAGTCGCCTCAGACCAAATTTAAAGGAAATATTAAAAAATAACTTATCTTTAAAATAGAAAACAGAACGCTAAAATTTTAAGATGCCTATTTATCACAAGTTAGGAGAAATTCCGCAAAAAAGACATACCGTTTTTAAGAACAAGAACGGAAATCATTATTACGAACAATTATTTGGAACAGAGGGCTTCAGTGGCATGGACTCATTGCTATATCATGTGCACCGTCCAACACAAGTGAAAGAAATTTTAAAATCTTACTCCGTTGCGCCAAAAATTGCCATCGACAAGAACATTAAATCACTTTTATTAAAAGGATTTGAAATAAAACCCACCGCTGATTTTTTAGAAAGTCGAAAAACACTTTTAGTCAGTTCAGATTGTGCCATTGGTTTAGCGGCCCCAACTAAAAGTCAAACAGAGTATTTTTACAAGAACGCCGATGCCGATGAAATGTTATTCATTCACAAAGGAACAGGCGTATTAAAAACCTTTATGGGCAACATCGCCTTTGAACCCGGTGATTATTTAATTATTCCGCGGGGCATGATCTATCAGATGCATTTTGATAGCAGTGATAACCGTTTATTGTTTTGTGAAAGTCACGCCCCTTATTATACACCAAAACGGTATAAAAATTCACAAGGACAATTATTAGAACATTCTCCTTTTTGTGAACGTGATTATAAGTTGCCAACTGTGCTTGAAACACATGATGCAAAGGGCGATTTTGTGATCAAGCTTAAAAAGGAAAACATGATTCACGAAATGGTGTATGCTACTCATCCTTTTGATGTGGTGGGCTGGGATGGCTATAATTTCCCTTGGGGAATTTCCATTCATAATTTTGAGCCACTAACGGGTCGTGTACATCAGCCGCCTCCGGTGCATCAAACATTTGAAACCTCAACCTTTGTAGTGTGTAGTTTTGTTCCGAGAATTTACGACTATCACCCTTTAGCAATTCCTGCACCTTATAACCACAGTAACATCGACAGTGATGAGGTATTGTATTATGTGGCGGGTGATTTTATGAGCCGTAATAACATTGAACAAGGACATATCACCTTGCATCCAAAAGGCATTCCACACGGTCCGGCCCCCGGAGCCATGGAGCGCAGTATTGGTCAGAAGGACACTCAGGAATTAGCGGTAATGATTGACACCTTTAAACCCTTAATGGTGACAGAAGAAGCTATGGGGATTGATGACGGGAAATATTATAAGAGCTGGGTGGAGTAATTACTTTAAATTATAAAAAGAAAGCCTGTATGAATTTTTTATTCACACAGGTTTTTTTATGTTTAAACATTTGTGTCGAAAAAATATTTTAGTATTTTGCATATTATTTTAAAGAATCATGAATAAATACTTACGATATTTTGGTTATTTCATCACCCTTTTAGGAATCTTTCTTACTGCAGTTATTAGTTATGTTAAATTTGAATTGCCCGACGTTGGCGCACCCGAAGACATAAAGGTGGAGGCCACGCCGGAGCGCTTGATTCGCGGAGAATACCTTGCTAACAGCGTTTGTGTGTGTATGGATTGCCATTCAACTCGCGATTGGTCAAAGTTTTCAGGACCATTAACGGAAGGCACTCTCGGGAAAGGTGGAGAGATCTTTGATCAGAATTTTGGCTTTCCGGGAAAGTTTTATTCTGCTAACATCACGCCGGCAGGAATCGGTAACTGGACTGATGGTGAATTATTGCGCGCGATCTCAAGTGGAGTCAATAAAGATGGAAGAGCCTTGTTTCCTGTGATGCCACATGCCAATTATGGAAGAATGGACAAAGAAGATCTATTGTCCATTATCGCATACGTGAGAAATTTAAAGACCATAGAAAATAAAGTGCCGGCATCTGTTCCGGATTTTCCAATGAATGTGATCATCAATACCATTCCAAAAAAAGCGGAGTTTTCTAAAGTACCAGACCAATCAAATTCGCTGGCTTATGGCGCTTATCTCTTTAATGCAGCCGCTTGTGGCGATTGTCATACCAAACAAGTGAAGGGCGAAAAAGTAATGGAACTTGAATTAGCAGGAGGTTTTGAATTTCCTTTAGGAAACGGAACGGTTGTTAGATCAGCGAATATCACACCGGATAAAGAAACAGGTATTGGCAGCTGGACTGAAGAAGCCTTTGTGAATCGTTTTAGAGCTTATGCCGACAGTGCTTATCATGCGCATACATTAGAGAAAGGGGCATTTAACACCACCATGCCATGGACGATGTATGGCAAAATGAAAGAAGAAGACCTGAAAGCTATTTTTGCTTATTTAAAAACCGTGAAGCCGATTAAAAATGAGGTGGTAAAGTTTAGTGGAAGTTAGTGGTAACCGAGTGTTTTTCTGATTTCTAATAATTTCTTATTCGCCATTGCACTTGCCTTTGTTTCTCCAATTGCTAATTCTTTTTCAAGTAATTCGGTATTGTTCATGAAATGATCGTAAAGCTTACGGGGCTCCTTGTATTTTTCTAAAATTAATTCAAACAAAGCGGTTTTGGCGTGACCGTAACCATAACCTCCTTTGAGATAATTCTGACGCATGATCTCTGTATCTTCTGAACTTGCTAATAATTCGTATAAACGAAAGGCATTGCAAGTTGCCGGGTTTTTAGGCGCTTCTAATGGCGTGCTGTCTGTAACAATACTCATCACCACTTTTTTCAATTCTTTTTCGGGTAAAAAAATATTAATGAAATTATTATACGACTTACTCATTTTTTGTCCGTCGATGCCAGGCACAATCATCACTCTATTGTCAGTTAAGGCTTCCGGAACTATTAGCACTTCTTTGCCAAGTTTATGATTAAAGGTTTTCGCAATGTCTGCGGCTATTTCTAAATGCTGAATTTGATCTTTTCCAACGGGAACTAAATTGGCATCGTACAATAAAATATCGGCTGCCATCAACACCGGATAGGTAAACAATCCGGCATTCACATCACTCAAGCGATCACTCTTGTCTTTAAACGAATGGGCATTGGCCAACATAGGAAATGGCGTAAAACAGTTTAAATACCAGGTCAATTCAGTCACCTGCGGCACACGGCTTTGACGGTAAAAAATGGTTTTTTGAGGATCTAATCCAAAAGCCAACCAGGTAGCAGCTACCGCATAGGTGCTGTGTTTCATGAATTGAGCATCTTTTACACTAGTGAGGGTATGCAGATCGGCAATAAAAAATAAACTGTCGTTTTTTTCTTGTCTGCTTAATTCAATCGCAGGTAAAATAGCTCCTAAAATATTTCCTAAGTGCGGTATGTTTGTGCTTTGTATGCCTGTTAAAATGCGTGCCATAAATAAAAATACAAATGTACTGTTTTTAATAATTTAAACTAGTGGCGCAGCGCTCACCATCCATGGCTGCGCTCACAATACCGCCGGCATAACCTGCTCCTTCTCCACATGGGAATAAATTTTTTAACTGTGGATGATGCAATAATTCCTTGTCCCTTGGAATCCTTACCGGAGTCGAGGTTCGTGATTCAACTCCCACAATAACAGCTTCATTACTGAGGTACCCGCGCATTTTAGCCCCAAAGGATTTAAATCCTTCTTTTAAGGCCGGTGTAATGGTTTTGCCCAACAGTTGATGCATCTCTACACTTTTTAATCCGGGTTGATACGAACATGAGGGCAACGAAGCACTTTGTTTGCTGTTCACAAAATCTTGTAAACGCTGTGCCGGCGCGGTTTGTGTTTTACCCCCCATTTGCCATGCCAAACGTTCAAAGTGTTTTTGAAATTCTAAACCGGCTAAAGGTCCGTGTTGTTTGTAGGCTTCAAAATCTTTTAATTCCAGTCCAACCACTATACCGCTATTGGCATATGGGTTGTTGCGTTTACTCGGACTCCATCCATTGGTAACTATTTCTTCCTGCGCAGTGGCGCATGGGGCAATAATTCCACCCGGACACATACAAAAAGAATACACCCCATAACCATTTGCCTGATGCACCAAACTATAGCTTGCTGCCGGAAGATACTGTCGTTTAGAAGTCACTTCTTCGTTTGTGCGACAATGGTATTGAATACTGTCGATGAGTGTTTGAGGATGTTCTACACGAACTCCTAACGCAAACGGTTTTGCTTCGAGAAGAATATTTTTTTTATGAAGCAATTCATAAATATCGCGCGCTGAATGTCCGGTGGCCAGTATCACCTGTTGCACATCCAGATCCTGCTCCCCTTTTTCATTGATTATTTTTAAGGAGATGATCTTTTCTTTTTCTGATCTAAAATCAATAAGCTTGGAATTAAACAAAACCTCTCCACCAAATTTTAAGATGGTTTCACGCATAAAGGTAATGAGTTGAGGTAGTTTATTGGTGCCAATGTGGGGATGCGCATCGATGAGAATATCCTGACTCGCGCCGTGATAAACAAAGGTTTTAAGAATTTTATCAATGTCACCACGTTTATTTGAACGGGTATATAATTTACCATCGCTATAGGTTCCGGCACCACCTTCTCCAAAACAGTAATTACTTTCAGGATTAACGATGTGTTCTTTATTAATAGCAGCAAGGTCTCTTCGACGTGCTTTTACATCCTTACCACGTTCAATAATAAGGGGCTTTATACCCAACTCTAAACAACGCAAGGCGGCGAATAATCCGGCCGGACCGGCACCAATGATGTGGCAGGTTTTAGTTGCCTTTGAAACATCTAAGTAATTAAATTCAATATTTTCTGTTGGCAGTTCTTCATCAACCGCAACAAATAAAGTCAAATTGATCAGAATTTTTCTGCCACGGGCATCAATGCTTCTTTTAATTGTTTTGAAACGGATGCCGGCACCTGTTTTTAATGAAAGATGTTGAGAAATTTCTTCCTTAAGAAACGTTTCGTTGGCCGCCTTTTCGGGACTAACCTGTAATTGTATTTTTGTTTGCATAGTTTGGAAGATGTTTATTCTTCAGTTAGAAAGAGACACGATCCCGATAGCTATCGGGAGCACGTTTCACTAATAAGTAATATATCAATTTATGACAACGCTAAGTTAAGAATATATTGAGGAAATAATTGTGTTTTGTATCTACTACGAAGGAATAAGCAAAGTATCTTGAATAATGCATTCGTGTAATTAGTGAAATTCGTGTCTTTCCTATCCCTCAAACGTAATACTAAAAACCACCATGCGCGAATTGATCTTATCAATGGTGTTGGTGAATACACTGTTTTCTACTTTCATTAAATTCTTAGTTCCTATCAATAGTTTTACTTCCAGTCCTAATTTAAAATATTGCAGGTAAAAATCGGTTCCAATGCCCGCGCTATAAAAAAAGTCGTCGCGGGTAATTTTTACATTATCATCTAATTGATTAGCGCCTCCTGAAGAGCTGGAGCCGGCTTTTTTGCGGGCCGAGAGATCTAAGGAATAACCGCCGCCGCCAATCACGTAGGCCGAAAAATTACTTTGTCTTTTAGATTGAATTTTAAATTCCAAGGGGAAGATCAAAAAAACAGATTCTACTGTCTTTTCAAAAATTTTCGAGCTATCTCGATCTGCCGTTGCCAGTGTGTATTCAATCCCCCTGGTGGCAAAACTAATGTTAGGGGTAAAGCGAAAACGAACATACTCAAACAAACGGGCATCGGCCACTAAGCCAATAGCAAATCCTTTAGAAGGTTGAGAATAGATGGTTTGAATTTTATAACGTGAATCACCAATAACGGTATCGGGAAATTGTGAATTAGGAACAGGCGTGATTCTAAAGTCAGTTGAATTTCCGGCAATAGTGAAGCCGAAGTGGAGTTTTTGTTTGTAAAAACGAGGTAAATTCACGCCATATCCATCGCTTTCTTGCGAAAAAACAAGTAGTGTGTAAAAGGTGGAAATGAGTATAAAAACGAGTCTTTTCAGAGAGTATATAACGTACAGAAGTTAAATTTAATTGTGTAAAGTTATCTATTTATTGAGTTTAATGTTAGAAATCACTAATAAAAAACCCTAAATTTGTGACCTTATGGAAATTCAAGTAATGAAATCTAAATTGCACTGTGTTACAGTAACACAGGCCGAGTTAGATTATATAGGCAGCGTTACAATTGACGAGGATTTGATGGAAGCTGCCAATTTAATTGAAAACGAGCAGGTACATATTTTAGATAAAAATAACGGTGAACGTTTTGTTACTTATGTATTAAAAGGGGAGCGTGGAAGTGGCGTCATTTGTTTAAATGGGCCGGCTGCTTTAAGAGTAAAATTAGGAGATGTGGTCATTATTATTTCCTATGCCAACATGGATTTTGAAAAAGCTAAATCGTTTCGTCCCTGGGTGGTTTTTCCTGATACCGCAACTAACAAATTAAAATAAGATGCTGAGTAAAAACACCAAGTCAATCCTACAATTTTTAGTGCTATTGACCATAGGTGTTTTGTTGATCTGGCTTTCGTTAAAGAAGATCACTCCGCAACAAAAACTCGAAATAATTCAGGCCTTTCAAACTGCGAACTATTTTTGGATCGTATTCGCCATGGGGATTGCCTTTTTAAGCCATTTTTTAAGAGCTTATCGTTGGAATTACCTTTTAAAACCGCTTGGTTATAAAACAAATCTTTTAAATGCCACTTGTCATGTGTTGGTAGGGTATTTCGCCAATTATGGTATTCCGCGCATGGGCGAGATCACCCGCTGTTCACTGGCTTCTAAATACGATGAGGTGCCTTTTGAAGTGGGTTTTGGAACCGTGATCACCGAACGCATCATCGATTTTATTTTATTTTTAGGCATCTTTGTATTAACGCTGGCCTTTCAGTTCACTGAATTGATAGGCCTTGCCAACGAACTGATCTTTGATAAACTCAAGGCGCAATTTTCCGGCATGAGTCAAAGCCCGGTTAAGATGATCATCATTGCCGTGTTAGGATTGGGTACACTTTTTCTGTTTTTTATTCTGCGAAAAAAAGTCGCCAAACTTTTAAAAGGCAAATTCGGAAGCATCCTCAAAGGAATGGGAGAAGGTATTGGTTCGATCAGCAAGATGGAAAAACCCTTTCATTTTGTGGTGTTAAGTCTGGCTATTTGGGCTTGTTATTTTTACTCCTTATACTTTTGTTTTTTCGCTATTCCCGGCACATCCCATTTAGGGCAAAAGGAATGTTTGACCTTACTTTTATTTGGAACATTTGGTGTGATGTTTTCTCCCGGTGGACTAGGGGCTTATCCGGCCATTGTAGGCGGAATTTTATTGTATACATTTAAAGTAGATGTTGTATCGTCGGTTGCATTACCTTGGTTATCCTGGACGAGTCAGTTTGTTTTGATCGTTATTCTTGGTTTAATTAGTTTAATTGTTTTACCAATCGTTAACCGCAAAAAAAATGTCGTTTCATCAGGCGCTTAAAACTAAAATTGTTTCTAAAGAAACGGCTTTAGTCCGAATTCAAGAACTGCAAAAAGCGAAAGCTAAAATTGTATTCACGAATGGTTGTTTTGATATTCTTCACCCCGGACATGTGGACTATTTATGCCAGGCGCGCGATCTTGGAAGTTTTATGGTACTCGGTTTAAATACCGATCAGTCTGTAAAACGATTGAACAAAGCACCAAATCGTCCGATTAACTCTGAGCAAACTCGTGCCACGGTTTTGGCAGGACTCGCCTGCGTTGACCTCATTGTGTATTTTGATGAAGAGACGCCGTATGAGCTGATCACATTTTTACAGCCTGATATTTTAGTTAAAGGCAATGATTATAAAGTGGAAGACATTGTTGGATACGATGTGGTAAAAGCCAAAGGTGGTGAGATCATTACTATTCCAATGGTGGAGGGATACTCTACCACAAAATTGATCGAAAAAATACTTAAGTAATTAATACCCTGGCATGCGGGGAATGTTCCGTTTTGGAATTCTGAAATCACTCAACATAGACGCTTTTAAGTTAATGGTGAGGTTGTAACTTTTTCTGGGACCAAATGGCACCCAATCAATTCGCGCTTCCCAGCATTTTAAATCACGGTAAATATTAACACTGGTGTAACTTAATTTCTGATTAGTGAAATCAAAACCACTCGTTACTCCAATTTTCCAGAATTTGGTTGGTTGAATGGCTCCGCTAAAATTAAGGGCTTGCTGAGGCTGCACTTTGCGGTCATTTGAATTCGTTAAAATAAGGTTGTAATTAACGCGTAAGTTCCAGGGCAAACCTGCTTCCGGCACTTGTTTCTGGCCTTGTTCTGCCTCATTTGTCTGGCTTGGCGATTGACGGGCTTTTTTCATCTCCTCAATCATATTACTTCCTATTGAGGTATTGATGGCAAAATTAGCCGAAACAAAACGAAGCAAACGGCCATCCACTTCATACGCATAATTACTTGTGCGGCGATTGTTGCTGTTGTCGTAATCATAAGGATCATAGGAAGCACTCGCATTAATATCAAAGTATTTGAATAAAACGGAGCGGGCACTAACAACCACATTACTCATTTTAAAACTATCAGCAGCCATGTTGTAGGATCCATTAATACCAAGGTTTTGGAGCAATACTACTTTTTTATAGGTAATACCTGAATCCGTCTTCACTTTTAGTTTAGATTCAAAATTATTATTCAAACCTAAACTTAAAGCGTTCTGTTCGCCTGCCCCTGGACCTTTGTAAGGTTCTTTTTCAAAGATGGAATATTTATAAGGAGTACCAAGGGTATCAAGTGGCACCGTTTTAAAATTACCGTATTTATCCGCGCCATAATCCGGGTGGTAATTATACGTTAGGGTTGGAATCAATAAGTGACGAATTTGTTTTACTTTCCCTTTTTTAAATAAATAATCAAAGTAAATTTTGGTATTAAAAGCGGTTGAAAAATTAGCTTCATACGCCGCGTCAAAGCCTTTCACCGTGTTGTTTCTGATGGCATAGGCGGTGAGACTATCTTTAGTGCCTTCGGCGTTTCGAATAATGTAAGAATAAAATTCCTTTTCGATCGTTTTAGGGTACATCACTGCAGATAGATTTAAGGCAGGACTGGCCGTAATGTATTTTAAAATATTAAAGTTGGTCGACATTGGCAAGGTATGTCTAAAACCATAATTAATACTATCGAGTGTAGAGCCTTTGAATAAGGTAGAATCTATGCCGCTTAATGTGTTCGTTCCTTCCAGCAAATAACTGATACCAAACTTGTCGAAAATGTTTTGTTTACCGGCTACTTCTCGTTTAAACGGAAAAAAGCGATTCACGTTGAAGGTTAAGCTGGGCAGGTTGATATCGACCTTTCCGGTTTTTGTACTTTGATTACTGGAGGCATTTAAACTGAGTGAACTTAATTTAAAGGTCTTGGTATAATTGACATTAGACTGAAAGGTATTTTGCAAATACTGATCACTGTTAACCGCATTAAAACGATTAAAGGATTGGTTGCCGACATAATTCACATTGGCACTGAATCGGGTAGAAGGATCGTTTTTATTATCCTGTGTGTGTCTCCAGCGAATCTCATACGCATTTGATTCCCGGTAAGTGGAAGGAATATCCTTGTCACCGTTGATCCAGCGACTGTAATTCAAATACGTAGACCCGGTGTATTTATAGCGCACATTGTAATTGTTTGTGGCATTGAGTGCCCAGGTACCATTGGTGTAAATATCGCCACGAATGATCATATCGGTTTTTTCATTTATCCCAAAATAATAACCGCCTTGTTTTAAGCCATAGCCAAATTGTTCGGTGCTATTAAACGTTGGAATGAGAATGCCATTCGCCTGTCTCTTTGTGTTGGGAAAATAACCAAACGGTAAACCAA
This sequence comes from Heterotrichella gracilis, assembly GCA_032358255.1. Classification (NCBI taxonomy): domain Eukaryota; class Xanthophyceae; order Tribonematales; family Xanthonemataceae; genus Heterotrichella; species Heterotrichella gracilis. The sequence continues at coordinate 194,291 of JAULBX010011099.1, read as the reverse complement.
TGATAGTGGGAACACCTCCAACTTCTAAGAACAAAGGACCGGTAATGATCTTATCATCGGGGATGGCTTTGGCTTTTGTGGCCCTGAAAGCAGTTCGGGCATCTGCTTCCTGACAAGGCAAACAACGCATTTCTTTAAAATAAACATTGTTTAGACTGTCCTTTTTTATCTCGCTGCCAAATACCAATAATTCGCCTTGATGGGTGAGGGCATTAAAAATTTTACCCTTTTTACTCTTTAAATTGTACATGATCTTTTCAGACTCAATGGTCTCTTCGCCATCTTTAAACACCGGCGTCCCGAAAGCCTTACCGCTACTGTCTTTGCCGCCGTATGCCAGCACCACACTTTTTTTATAATCGATCTCGATGTTTTCTGCATCAATATTGGTAGTGCCATACACCATTTTAGCTTTCCCGTATAAAAAGGCTTTGCCGAGCTGAGGTAAGGACACAATGCTGTCTTCCGCCTGATAGCTGATCTTTTCTTCGAGCGCATCAGAATCGTCAGGAGCCGTTAAAGTATCGACTCTAACTTTTTTTAACGTATCGTTTGCTGCCGTTTGGGCGTTTAACTCGCTAATAATCAAAGATATTAACAAGAGAAAGAAGAAAACTACTTTATTATGTGTGAGTAATATCAAGCAGAATCAAATACTTTTATTCAAAGCACTAATGCACACAAAGCTACAATACTTTCACGTATTGCATAAAAAATATTGGGTTCTCATGGTTAAAAAATTAAAATATTTTGGCCTCGTGCTTGCTTTGCTGATCATCTGCGCAGCCTTCACTATTCCTAATAAAATTGGGGCTAATGGCATTAAAATTATTGTGATCGATCCCGGACACGGCGGCAAAGATCCGGGCTGTCAGGGCAGTATTCATAAGGAAAAGGAAGTGTCGCTGGCTGTTGCCTTAAAGCTTGGCAAATTCATTGAGCAAAATTTTAAAGATGTAAAAGTTATTTATACGCGTACAACCGACGTTTTTGTTGAATTAGAAGACCGTGCACAGATCGCGAATAAAGCAAAAGCCGATCTGTTCATTTCTATTCACTGTAATGCGGCCGGAAAGCCCGTTATGGTAAAGGATCCCAAAACAGGCAAAAAACGACCTAAAATGTACAAAAGCAAGAATGGGAAATTACGTGTGGTAGAAACCACTAATCCCGTGCCTTTTGGAACAGAAACCTATGTGATGGGTATAAAAAATGAAGAAGGAAAGATGAAGGTGGCCACCCGTGAGAACTCTGCCATTTTTTACGAGGATGATTACGAGAAAAAATACGGTGGTTTTGATCCTGAGAGTGAAGAGAGTTACATCATTATGAGTAATTACACTTCTGCTTATGTGATTCAGAGCGCTAGTTTGGCAATGAAAATTCAGGATGAGTACACCAAAAAAGCCGGTCGTATTGATAAAGGAGTTCATCGCCAAAGCATCTGGGTATTGTGGCGCACATCCATGCCAAGTATCTTAACAGAGATAGGGTATCTCACCAATCCTTTGGAAGAAAAATTTTTAGGCAGCGAAAGCGGTCAGGATTATTTGGCCAAGGCGCTGTTCAGAGGATTACGAAAATACAAGGATGAGGTAGAGGGCATTAAGCGGGAATACAATGATGATTTTGAAAATCAAGAAGCCATTGAAAATGAAAATGTAAAAGCCGGTAATTTACCCGGACAGAAAAAAGTGAGTGATGATGACGATGAGGAGGATGCCGTAAAAGTATCAGAAGATACTACCAGCAAGGTTTTGGCAGATAATACCCGCGTAGAAATCGCCAAAGCTAAAAAACTTGAAGCCGATAGTTTGGAAAGAAACAAAGCCCTTGCCGAAAAAATAAAACAAGAGGAGCTTGCCAAACAATTGGCCGAAGACAAAAAGAAGGAGAACTTAAATCAAAAACAAAAAGTGGATGATGATAAATACGAAGCCATTGTTGTTGAAACGAACACCCTTAACATAGAGAACTCTAACAAAGACACAACCTTGTCGGCCGCTGAAATTGCTAAACGCTATCAACAGGAAAAAAAATCGGAGCCAATCTTGATGGATAAAACCACCAAAGAGATGAAGATGACTGAGATTAAAAAGAAAGAAGAAGAATTAAAAACAGAAATACTATTTAAAGTTCAGTTTGCGACCAGTGACATACCATTAAATTTAAAGCAGGAAAAATTTGCCGCCATTACGGATGCTGATTTTTATAAATTAAATAATTCCTTAAAATACACTTCCGGTAAATTTAATTTTTTGAAAGATGCATTGGCGCATCAAGCCATGTTAAGAGAAAAAGGATTCAAAGATTGTTTTGTGATCGCGCTTAAGAATGGACAGCGCATGGATCTGGCTGAGGCCCGCAAAATTACCGGACAGTAGTCAAGGTTTAATAGGACTTAGATCTATTAACGTGTATTGTTTAAGTTACACTTCTGATTTAATGGATTTAGTTCAATGGCATTTCCTGCTTTTAGTTTTTTGCCTTTAAAAGCAGAATATCCGGGTTCATAAAAGGTGCATCTGAACACCTGATTTTGACCCACAGTGGCGCCGGAGCGTTGTATGCCATCTATTTGTACCGGATTTATGTATAACCACACCAATTGGTTGGATTTTGTTAATTCACAAAATCTTCCGGTAGAGCCTGAGCAAACGAGTGTATTGCCATTGGCTAATCGTTGGGCACTTGATACATTGGGTGAGAAAAAGCCTGCTCCTGCTTCGTCGCGATCACGCTCTGAATAGATCTGGCGGTAATCAGAGTCCTCCGCATCAGCATAGTTGGCATTAGAGTCCAAAGGAGTTTCAATGATATCAATACTCGAATACAAATCGCTTCGTCGTCCTTGTCCGTTATTAAACAACATGATCTTACCTCCATCATCAAATCCTTTTTCGATCCAATGCGCATGATGCTGTCCGAATAATTTTTGATCGAGTGAACTGCCGTGTTTATAGGCTTGAGGATTCCCATAGCGGTACAACAGATCCCCTCCATGATTTCGTTTTCCGCCTTTATGCGCGCTGCTTTCGGCGGTAGTAGTGCTGTGATCAATGATGTAGATCTCACTAAAATTACGATTACTGATCATAATTTCATCCCGTTCCGCGTGATAGGCAATGGAATTAAAATGCAACCAATCTGCTTCTTTTGAAGCTAAAAAATTCAAGTCGATGAGCTGTCTGTTTTGTCTAACTACACCATAATTTAATTTGGTGGAATCAATGTCCTGAATGAGGTGATCCCAGGCATGCCATTCCCAAACGATCTTAGCCTTATCTTTTCCTGAAGGTTTGAGTTCTATTATTTTTTCTGACCAAATGCTTTCTCCCAGTAATTTTTGATCACGTCCTGCTTTGATCGCTTCTTCTTTTGATTTTTTCTCCCACACCAAGACTAAAATATTTCCGTTGGGTAAAGGAAATACGTCGTGGTGTTGACATTCCTGGTCATTTGAAATTTTATATGACCAGATCAGTTTATTCTCCCAATTGTATTTTTCTATGATACCACCACCCTTAAATGTTTTGTTTGAATCATTGCCGGTACGCAACAGATCGCCTTTTGGTAATAGATACACCGATTGCCCGGGTCTGTAATTGCTGGTCCAGGTGTGCACCTGATTGCCACATTTATCAATGAGATAGGTTGTTTTTGAATGTAAGGGGGCAAATAAGACATAACCCTTGGCAGAGCCATCTCTTTGTTCTATCAGACCAAGTCTGTTCTGAGAAAAAATTCCTAAGGCATATAAAAAACAAAAAAGAAAGAGTTTATTTTTAGACATAAGAAGGAGTTTTCAAATTAAAAAGGCGTTCATCAATACTACAAAAATTAGCCCGCCTTACAAAATGCAAGGCAAAAAAAATCGGTTAAAAGTTTACACCTTTAACCGATCTTGAGCAATCAACTTATTTATTTCATCAATTGTAATTCATCTACAATGTTTTTAGCACCGCCTAATTTATCTACAACAAATAATAAATAACGAACATCCAAACAAATGGTACGATTCAATTCACCATCAAAGGCAATTTTATGACTTAAGGCTTCGTAGTTACCGTCAAAGGCTAATCCAATCAATTCTCCTTTGGCGTTTAACACCGGTGAACCGGAGTTGCCACCGGTAATGTCATTGGTAGTAATGAAGGACACTACAACATCGTTGGATTTTTTGTCGATGTACTGACCATAGTCTTTCGCTTTAATGAGCTCTACTAATTTGGCCGGCGCATCAAATTCATAGTCACCCGGAACGTATTTTTCCATCACACCATTTAAAGTACACACTTCTTTGTATTTCACGGCATCGCGTGGAGCATACGATTTAACGTTCCCGTAAGACACACGCATGGTTTGGTTGGCATCCGGATACATTTCTTTTCCTTTGTTCATCTCTAAAATACCCTTTTGGTATTTGTGATTTAAAGCAAAAGTAGTGGCGTTAAATTCTTTGAAGAATTTAGAGTAATTGTTGTTATAATTGTTTAAAAATGCCATTGCTGTTTTAAAGGCAAGGTCGTTGTGAAGAGCCGCTGTATCAGGTTTAGCAATAAAGGCTTCAAACTTATCATTTTCCAAAAATACGGTCTTAGCAAACACATCGTTGGCATATTTTTCATAAGTTTCTTTCGCATTCAAGTCGCCATAACCTCTTACTAAACTTTCGTAAAAAGCAATAGGTTGTTGAGCGGGATTGATATCCTGATGATACATCTGTAACACAATGGCTAAAATGTTTTTATCGGATGCTATATTTTCGCCTTTAATAAAGCGGGCAAAAGAAGCTTTTGATGCATTTATTGCTTTCGTCAGATCTTCAGGTTTTGTGGTGGCTGAAGACAAAGCATCGTCTAATCCTTTAAGTGATCCGGCAAACGACATTAAAGGGGAGCCCATAATGCCTTCATTTAAGTACACACGACCTTTGGCATAAGGTGTCCAGGCGTTATACGCACTTTTCATTTCAGAGAAAAGATTATCGTACTCGGCTTTTCCTTTTGCCCAGGTTTCAAAGTTCTTTTCATCTTTTTCTTTTAAGGCCAACACATTGTGTTTAATTAATTGTTTTGATTCTCCGTCAAAAAACTTCCAGTAATTGGCAATCCCGGCATAAGAACCTGCTAATTGAATTTTAACTGCCGGATTCTTGATCATTTCGGCATACATGGCTTTTAAGCGGGCATCGCGTAAATTCACCAGGTTCGGATTTTCAATATCAATTTTTAATTTCACGCCATAAGATGTTTCATAACGATTGGTTCCTCCAGGATATCCATAGATCATGGCATAATCACCATCATTCACCCCTTTAATAGATACCGGTAAAAATTGTTTTGGTTTGTAAGGCACATTGTCTGCTTTGTATTCAGCAGGCTTTCCATCGGCGCCCATGTAAACACGGAAGATCGAAAAATCACCGGTGTGACGTGGCCACTCCCAATTATCTGTATCTCCACCAAATTTTCCAATACTCTCTGGAGGTGCACCAACTAAACGCACATCTTTATAACGCTGGTAAGTGAATTGTAAAAACTGATTGGCTTTGAAAAAACTGCTGATGCGTACTTCATAACCTGTTCCTTCTGAAGCCTTCGCCGACATCTCACTTAAAATACCGGGTAGTTTAGCGGTGATCTCATTGTCTTTGATGTCTTTCATTTTCGCCAACACGGCATCCGTTACATCTTCAATCTTAACTAAAAACTGAACACTTAAACCAGGACAGGCAATTTCTTCGCCTTTTGATTTGGCCCAAAAGCCATCTTTTAAATAGTTGTGTTCTACAGTACTTGCCGAAGCAATGTTATCATAACCGCAGTGGTGATTGGTAAATAATAAACCTTCTTTGCTTACCACCTCTGCTGTGCAGCCACCGCCAAATAACACAATAGCATCTTTTAAACTGTTGGTGTTCATGCTGTACAATTGTGCTTTACTTAATTTGAGACCTCTTTTTACCATGTCGGCATAAGTTTTGTCTCCAATTAGCTGTACTAGCCACATTCCTTCATCGGCCTTCACCGAAACACTGTTAATTGTAAAAAGTACAATTAGTCCATATACGATCTTTTTCATCTCAAATAATTTTGATGCAAAAATAGCATTGAATTTCAAATAATGGGAAGGTATTTGATAAAAGGCGATTTAGACCCGACTAAGACCTTAAAACCAAGATAAAAAGCCACAAAAATGCCCTAATTTAGATGAAACAGTATATTTGTCAAACATGAAAGCACTCACGGTTTATTTTTTATTTTTTGGAACTTTGCTTTTTTCGCAAAGCACAGAAAAAGAATATAACAATGGTCATGGTGGCAAGCTCAAATTGCCTTTGGGAGATATTTCATTTGCCGATAAATTGGTGTCGTATACCATGGGCAATCCTCCTCCAATTCCTGAAAATGCCAATGCCGCAGATGCGGTTGGTAAACCCGATTTTAATTTAGAACGGGTGACTGGCTTTGTTTCCCTGGGTACCGGCGGCGAATTGGTGCTGGCCTTTACTGACAATGCTTTGGTGAATATTGATGGCCCTGACTTATATGTTTTTGAAGTTGGTCGTTATGTAGAAGAAACCTATTTGTATGTGTCGAAGAATGGAAAAAACTGGATCTCTGTTGGAAAGATAGGTGGAGGAAATGCTTTGGTGGATATTGGTGATTCAACAAAGGTGGGGGATATTTTTACCTATGTGAAATTAGTGGATGCCCGCACTGCTACTCAAAAAGGTGATAAAATGTGGCCGGGAGCCGATATTGATGCCGTGGCGGCCATTGGCTCTGCAAAACAACGCGCTTTAAATGCGCTTTATTTATTTAATACCAATGAATCGAAATTAAAACCGGAGGCAAAAAAAGATCTGGATGAAATTATTGCTGAATTAAAAACAGATCCGGGTTTTGATCTGGTGGTAAGCGGACATACCGATAGTATCGGCTCAAAAAGTTTAAATCAGCGTTTATCAGAGAACCGAGCTTTGGCCGTGAAGAATTACTTTGTAAGTAAAATCCCGGAATTAAAAAACCGAATCAGCAGCAAGGGCTATGCCGATGAACAGCCGGTAACCAGCAATCAAACTGAAGAGGGCAGAGAAAAAAACCGAAGAGTGGAAGTGTTTTTTGTGCCAGTGAAGAAATAAGTCATAATTTTCAGTATCTTAGAATACTCAATGATGAACAGGTATACGGATAGTTTAATTTCATATTTTCTTGTAGTCCTACTTTTCACTTCTTTTAAGTTAAATTCTCAAACAAACACGATTCAAAAAAGGATTTATCTTTCAAAATCTGCTAATGCTTACAGTTATGATATAGTTGAAACCACTCACGGGAACTTTGTATTGATTGGTCAAAGTATTGACTCAATTGCAGGACAGCTCGAAAATCGTTTAACCTTAACCGGGCTTGATATTGAAGGTAATTTACAGTGGCGTAAAAGTTATGGTGGAAATAAATATGCCTTTCAGAAAATTATAGGTACTCCAAAATATATTTTAAAACATAATGGCTTTCTCTATACAGCATTATCAGTAGTTGACAGCAATTCTAGAATGTTGGGAAGTTTCATTAAGTATAATTTTAACGGAGATACTCTTTGGCAAAAAAAATTCTACGAGACTAATCCGAGTGGGCAGTATTTTTTCACTTCTATTTATCCAGCTGTTGATAATGGATTTTTGATTACCGGTTCAATTCAAACTTATACTCCCGGATTTAATGGTCATCCAACAGTCGGTTTATATTTACTGAAAACTGATGCTTTAGGAAATAAGTTATGGGATCATACCTTTTATAAAAGTAATTTAGATCAGACACAAATGGGATATGATTTACTTCAAGACAGCATTAGTAAGAAGATATTTATCGTCGGTTATCAGGATCAAAATTCAGGTGGCTCTGCATTGCTAATGGTATTAGATAGTTTAGGAAATTTGCTTGCTAAAAAAGGCGGAGGAATTGGGGCGCAATTTTATGGTGATGGCTTAACAACAATTATTCAGACTAAGGACGGTAATTTCATTGCTGCCGGAGGTGTTGATCACCCCCCTGTAAATGTAAGCTCATATCTTGTAAAATTCGACACTAATACTAACAAAATATATGAAAATGAATATGATTCAGTGAGTTATGATAATGGAATTACCAGGCTTGAAGAATTACCTGACGAAAGTATTTTAACGGGCGGAACTTTTGAAGTCGCTAATAAATATACAAATGGCCTGAATGATATGGCCAGAATTATGAAAGTGGATAAAAATGGTAAATTTATTTGGAAAAAGTACTTCGATAATTACACTGATAATAGCAATCAGGATTTTTTAGCAGGTATGTGTTTAAGCAAAAATGGTGACATAGCATTTACAAGTTTTAACTGGATAACAAAAAGTACACCACTTACTTTTATGTTTTACCTAACAGACACTTCCTATTGCGATGCCAATGCTATTGCTTGTTATAATGTTACCGGTATTTCAGAGACCAAAGGGCTTTTAGAGAAAAATAAGTTGTTGCTTTATCCTAGCCCAGCAGTAAATACCTGTCATCTAAGATTAGTGAGCAATGATCAGTCTTATATTATTGATATTGAAATAAGAACTATTTTAGGACAATTGATTTATTCTCAAAAAGGTGTAAACAACAACGAGTATACTTTAGACACATTCAACTTCCCTTCAGGAATTTATTATGTTTCTTTACAAACAAGTACCAATAACACTGTTGAACAAAAACTGCTAATAATTAAATGATGAAAAAAAAGTATTATTGTAAAATTAAAAACTAAATAAAATTTCATGTCGATAAATCCCAAAAGCCTTGCAAGTAAACCATACCCCCCCCCCCCCCCCATTTAAAGCAGCCCTCATTGTAAGCATCGTTCTACTTTGCGGCTTACACTTAGTTATGGTTCTTCTAAACCATTGCTACTACAAAACCTATGCCTTTGATTACGGAGTATACAATTTTGCCTTTTACGATTTTGCGCATTTGAAACTAAGCGCTTGTCCGATTTACATGCATTCACAGCCAATTACGTTTTTGCAAGATCATTTTTCATTGACGCTAATGTTTTTGTCGCCTTTGTATTGGTTGTTTTCTCCCGTGTTCGGAACCTATTCTTTATTGATCATTCAGTGGCTTTTAATTTTATTCGGTGCCTGGGCAACATATCAATTTATTTTTCTGAAATCTCACAATTTTATTTTAGCGGCTCTATCTGTTATTTATTATTTAGTTTTGTACGGACGTTTTAGTTCTTATCAAGCCGATTGTAACTTGGTGATCATGGGTTCTGCCATAATTCCAGTATTTATTTATTACTTCGAAAAGCAAAAGTTTCTGCCAACGGTATTTAGTTTTATTTTCTTGATTTTTAACCGGGAAGATTTTGCATTGAGTTTGTTTTTTATATGTCTGTTGCTCTTTATCATTCATTTTAGAGATAAAAAGAAAAGACAAAGTGCGCTTATGTTTTGTCTGGCTTCAGTTATTCTATTCATGTGTTTTTTCGCTTGGATCATTCCGGCCTTAGAAGATGAGAACAAAAAGTTTTCCTTATTTAATTATGAAACCTTAGGAAATTCGCCCTATGAAGTGATCCTATTTATGTTGTCACATCCTATTGACACGGTAAAACTTTTATTTATCAATCATAGTGGTGATCCGGACAACGATTTTATCAAAGTCATCTTTTATATGATTTATTTCATTTCCGGAGGATTTGTTCTGATTTTTCGTCCGGTTTATTTGATCGCCTTCATTCCATTGATCGCGAAGAAAATGTTTAATGATGAACCATTTCGTTGGGGGCATGAAGGCTACAATGGGGTTGAAGTAGTTACACTTTTGCCAATTTGTGTGTTTTCTATTATTTCAGAATTTAAATCGACCTTTCGAAAACAGGTCACCATGTTTCTGGTCATAACAGGAACGCTCTTTGTTTCGTTTTACTATATGACACATATGAGTCCGCTCTATTACGGATTTAATAAGTACAGTCCGCTTTCATCTTCAATGTATCATTCGGATTATGATTGTAAAAAAATAAAAAGAATGTTGGAGTTAATTCCTAAAGACGCCTCTGTCTCAGCCTCCGGAAGATTATTGCCACATCTGGCATTTAGAGAAAAGATCTATCATTTTCCGAGGTTAAAAGATGCAGATTATGTTTGTGTTTATAGATCGGGCTCTACTTTTCCTGTTTCGAAAGAAAGGTTTGATCAAACATGCGATTCACTCATTTCTGGTAGTACTTGGAAGGTGATGGTGGAAGAAGGAGATTGTTTGTTGTTGAAGCGGAACTACATGGCAGATCAATCAAAATAAGAAGTCAGATCAAGTCAAAAAAATTATCCCAACTGTTGCTATTTTAATTTAACTTGGTATTTTTAAGAACCCAATTGATTTTGGTTTAATCAACAATAAATTGATCTCCGAGATGAACGCCTTTAGCAGAACCATATCATTTATTTTACTTACTGCAATTAGTTTGGCCATCTACTTACCATTTGACTTCTACCTTTCACATGGATATAAAAGTACACTCAACTATCTATTTTACTACAACCAAAGCGATACATATAATAATTTATGTAAAAGTACCATAGGTGCTTTTGTGTACGATGTATTTAAGATCATTCCGGTACTTGTCTTTCTTTACTTAGGAATTATTTGGTTTGATTTTTTTCGTTTTCAAAAAAGAAAGATAACAAGATGGGTCATTCGAATTGCACAAATAATTATTGACGTTTTAAAAGAAAACAAACTGTTTTTAAAAAATTTAGGAAAGCCGGCAAGAATTACCTTATTATGTATTCTAGGAATTCAGTTATTTGCCTTGGTTTATTTTGTTTACAATATGCCACTCAGTTACGACGAGTGGTGGTCATATCAGCATTTTTCGGGAAGAGGGTTTTGGTATTCGCTTTCACGGTATCCTTTGCCGAACAATCATGTTTTATACAACCTTATTTCTAGTCAGCTAGTCTCTCTGCCGGTGGATATAAAAATTACACTTCGCATTAGCAGTGTAATAGCTTCTCTTTTTTGCACCTATCTTTTTTTTAAGTTATGTAGGTACTTTTTTGGAAATGCGCTTTCATTCTCCCTTTTGCTAATTATGATGGCCTGCTTTCCGTTTATCATGTATGGCTTTCAATCCAGGGGCTACTCTTTTGTTTGTTTATTCACTGTCCTACTTATTTATTCAAGTGTTCATTTATTAGACAACTATAAAAACAATCGAAAGTATCGTTTTTATTTCATTCTCTCCTTAGTTGCCGGTCATCTTGCTATTCCATCATTTTTATATGCTAGCGTGCCGGTAATACTTGTTCTTGCCTATTTTCTTGTATCTAAAAAACACTATCACGATTTTTTTCTTTTAATGAAAGATGGCTTTTTAAGTGTTGTTTTAATTGCCATTTCTTACTCGTCTATCTTACTTTTTAACGATCCAAACAACCTGATTAATCCTAATGGAGGAGTCACAAGATTTTTGCTAAGCGAATCAAAGACTTTTAACATAATAAGTCAACATTATTTTGACATTGGACATTATTTAATCGGTTACAAAGAAGCACTACTTTTTGTGTCTATAATAATGATAGTTGTTTTGGTTCAAAAAAATCAAGCAACTGAATTAAAGGCTCAATACATGAAAATAGTATCCCTCACTTTTTTGATTTCACCCATATTTATATTAGTTATTCATAGAGTTTTGCCTTTTGAAAGAACATGGATTTATTTGATAATACCGCTTACAATATGTCTAGGATTTATTGTAGATGTTATTTTTAAAAGATTTAGTTTCGACCACTTAATAGGCAAGTACAGAGCATTTCGAAATTACGTATTTGTGGTGATTAATATAATTCTTGTTTTTTTAATGTTTAGGTTTGAAAACAACTATCATAAAGTGACGCTTGAGTTTGAAGAAGAATCGTTAGGCGAAGTACAATTAAAACCGCTCTTTGGCAAAATAAAGAAAATAGCACGTACGGAGGCTGGGTATGAATTTCACGTGTCTCACATAATAAACGCCATGAGCTATTATCAAAGCAAAAACACTTACATTGAGGAGAGAATTCTTGGTGAAATTAATAATGAAGATTTATTGATCATTCACAGTTCTTTACTTCCCAAGTATTCAAATTCAATAGGGCGGTATGCTTTTGTCAAAAGAATCTCTGGAGATTTAAACGTTTTTGTTAAAGACTCATTAATAAAAATGATAGATATCAAAAAAACCGAGAATTGAATACCCTGCCAAAAAACCAAAAGCCCTTCAAACTAAATCGAAAGGGCTTTTTATTAATTCATAGTGACTCCGAAGGGACTCGAACCCCCAACCAACAGAACCGGAATCTGTCATTCTATCCAATTGAACTACGGAGCCATTTTAGGCAAAGTTAGTACTATCTAAGAAATAAAGTATGAAAAATTTACGAATGAACAATTCATTCAATCCAACAGATGGGTAAACTCCACTTGGTAAGCCTCGCCTCGCCATTGAACTACGAGGCCAATTAAGATACAAATATAGCATCATATTTTGTGTCTTTAAGATAATATTGTGCTAAATTTAGCGTTAGAATAAAAACAGCTTCTTACACCATGTTCAGGATATTCTTTATACTTTTTTTAAGCCTCTTTTTCCCCTCTTTTTCTCAAATTGGTCCACGTACCTGGGAAGATCATCTCAGTATTAACTCGTGTAACAGCGTCAGCAAAAAAGGCAAAACAATTTATGCTTCCTACTCTAATGGACTCATCAAATTTGATGAAGATGAAATTAGTCCTGTTACCTGGAATAAAATAAACGGCCTGAGCGATATTGGGATTCGTTTGTTGCGCACCAATCCATACAACAATAAATTATTGGTCATTTATGACAATTGTAACATTGATGTGATTGACGCGAATGAATCACTAACCAACTATCCCGATATTAAATTAAAATCCCTCAACGGAAAAAAGATCGTGAACGAAGTTTATTTTGATAAACAGTTTGCTTATCTGGCTTGCGGCTTTGGCATCATTGTATTTGATACCGATAAACTCGAGATCAAAGACACCTATATCATTGGTGCCAACGCATCTAATCTGGAGGTGCTTCAGCTGGCACTGAACGACAGTCTGGTGTTTGCGGCCACGCCCATTGGTATGTACAGAGCCAAACGTAATACCAATCTCACCAATTTTAAAAATTGGATGTATGACACCCTTGCTTTACCAAGCGGCTTCTTTTGCGGAGTGATAAATGTGAAAGGCGCCATTTTAAGTTGCCGGTCCCGCAGTGCAGAAGATCAGAGCATACAAGGAAAAGACAGTTTGTATCAATTTACCGGAAATGGCTGGATCAAACATCCCACCATGGCTTCACAAAGCATGACGGCCAGAAAACTTTCGGCCACCTATGAAAATCTGTTTTCTTATTTTGATCCCATTGGCCTCATGGTTAAGGATGCTACCACAGGTATTACAGAGCAATATTTTACCGATTATAACGGACAGATTGATTATGGCACCTTGCGCGATGCCTTTATCAGTAAAGATTTTTCGGGACGGATCTCTTATTGGCTCGCAGATAACCGCTTTGGGCTGAATCAAAACTATTTTTATTATTATTCCATGCAAAAAGTAACCCGCAATGGCACAAATAAAGCCCCTGTTGGTAATATTGACGTGTTAGACGGACGCGTGGCCGTTTCACCTTCGTACATCGATCCCGCGGGGACCGGTAATTATACCCGCGAAGGATTGAATTTTTTAAAGGAAAAAGAATGGACGTATTTGCCTTGTTATGATTTAAATGGAGTACCTCTTCAAGATATTACATCGGTTTTGTTTGATCGCACTGATAAAACGGTGACCTGGGCGGCTAATTGGTGGTATGGTGTGGTTAAATACAAGGATAATAAACTGGTGGCGGCTTATACACCATCAAACACCATCATGCCTAAAAATGCCATTGGCCAGCCCCGTTGCGGGGGTTTAAGTATGGATAAGGCAGGTAATTTATGGTTTGCCAACAGTGATCAAAAGAATTTTTTGAGTGCTTTAAAAAAAGACGGCACTTACTTGAGTTTTTCATTCGAAGGCGGGGGTGGGTTTACGCGGAAAACCTTTGTAGATAAAAATAATTATGTGTGGGCGCTGCATGAACGTGGAGGGGGATTAAGTGTATACAAACATGTCAATTTTAATCCGCCACAACTCAACGTCAATTTTAAAGTACTCAACAGCAATGCCGGTACCGGCAATTTAGAAGCCAACGATGTGTATTCTATTGCGGAGGATAAGGACGGAAAGATCTGGGTAGGTACCAGCGCCGGTATCAGTGTTATTTATAACCCAACAGCTATTTTTAGCGGAGGCGATTATGATGCGCAGCCAATAAAAATTGTTCAGGATGGAAATGTGGAGTTATTGCTTGGAAAAGAAGCGGTAACAGCCATTTCAGTAGATGGCGCTAATAATAAATGGTGCGCAACCCAATTGGGAGGCGTGTATTGTTTTAGTCCGGATGGCTTAACGCAATTGTATCATTTCACCAAAGAGAATAGTTCATTGTATTCTAATTCGGTGGTGGATGTAAATTACGATGAAGTGAGCGGCGATGTTTTTATTGCCACAGAAGCGGGTTTACAGTCGTTTAGAAGCATTACGGTAGAAGGGGCGGAGGATTACAGCAATGTGATCGCTTATCCTAATCCGGTAAAACCCGGTTATCAAGGCAAGGTATTGATTAGAGGTTTGGTGGATGAATCGATTGTAAAAATTGCAGATGAAAGTGGCAATTTGGTTTGGGAAGCTAAATCTACCGGGGGTCAGTTAGAATGGCCCATCACCACATTGGCCAATGTGCGCGTTAGTTCGGGCGTGTACTTAATTTATGCCTCCACTGCCGATGGGGCACTCAAAACAGTCGCTAAAATTTTAGTGGTGAATTAATGCGCATCTCCGACAAAGCCATTGTACTGCAGGCCATTAAACATGGCGATAAAAAATGCATCCTTAAATTATTTACAAAAGATCACGGAACCATTAGCGTTGTGGCTCATGTTGGAAATTCGCCTTCTTCCAAAGTGAGAGCAAGTGGCGTGTTACCCTTAAGTTTAGTGGATGTAGAGTTGATCATCAAACAAAACAAAGACCTCCATCAATTAACCGAGGCCAGGTGTTATTATGTTACTAACGGACTGTCTCATTCCATTTCAAAACTGAGCATTGCGCAATTTCTCAACGAAATTCTTCTCAAAACATTAAAGGAGCAGGGGGCAAACGAGCATCTGTTTGAGTTTGTTGAAACCTGCATCAAGTATTTAAACGATAGCGAAGATAATTATGTGAATCTGCATTTGTATTTTTTAAGTGAGCTCAGTAAATACCTGGGATTTGAGCCGCAAAACAATTACAGTGCGAGCCTGTGTTATTTCGATTGCCGAGAGGGAAAATTTTCAGGGCTCAGCTTAACCATGCCTCTGGGCTTAAATGCCTCTGATTCTAAATTGTTCTCCGAATTTTTGAAGATCAATAGCTTAAAAGTTAACATCGATCATATACAACGCAAAACACTTTTAGAGATTTTATTAGCCTATTACAAATTGCATATACCGGCGTTTAATGAAATGAGAAGCTTAGAGGTGTTACGAGAGATTTTGGCAGATTAGCTGCTTCAGCAAACAAAAAAAGCCGTTCAGGGTCACTGAACGGCTTTTACGCTTTCTAAAAGAAATACTATTTGTGAGTTTTTTCGCTGCTAACAGTTAATTTAGCGCGTCCTTTTGCACGACGAGAAGCCAATACACGACGTCCGTTTGCAGTAGCCATACGCTCTTTAAAACCATGTTTGTTTTTTCTCTTGCGCTGCGATGGTTGGAAGGTCCTTTTCATGATATTCTATATTTAATGTTTTATAATTCCTAAAAATGGAGTGCAAATATAGGGCTAATTTTCGTTCCGACAAATTTTATTTGAAAAAATCAACAATCGGTGAACAGGTCGGTCAAAATTACAATTAAATGACAGGTGAAAGGATTTATCACCTAATTTTGCATTTTCTATGGCAAAACAAAGGGGCTCCCAAGCGGGAGCGACAAATAACGGCATTGCAGATCTCCCAAAAGCGAAACTTAATAAGGAAAACCTTAAAAAATCACTTCGCCTTTTCTCTTATTTAGAAAAACAAAAGTGGAAATTCTTCCTTGGAATGTTCTTTTTGGTAGGAACAGCCTCCGTTGGACTCTTATTTCCCTTAAAATCAGGATCTTTATTTGGTTTTTTTGGGAATAATACCCTGCCACAAGAACAATTACAACACGAATTGTATCAATTAGGACTCATTTTATTGGTTATTTTACTTATACAGGGCATCTTTTCCTTCGGAAGGGTGTATTTTTTTACTCAAGTAACCGAAAATTTGCTTCAAGGCCTTCGAAACGATACCTATTCCCGCATCATTCAAATGCCTATGGGCTTCTTTTCCAAAAATCAGGTGGCTGAGCTCAGTAGTCGAATGGCTACCGATATTAATGTCATTTCAGAAGCCTTTACTGTAAATATTGCCGAATTAATTCGTCAAACCATCGTTGGTCTTGGGGGATTGGCCCTTATGCTATATTACATTGACTGGAACATAGCCCGATGGTTTATTTTTATTATCCCGCCATTAACAGTTACCTCCATCCTTTTCGCAAAAAAGATCCGAAAATATTCTAAAACCTTTCAGGATAAAATAGCGGAAGCCAACGTGATCGTTGGTGAAAGTCTTACCGGAATTACCAACGTGAAAACCTTTACCAACGAAGCGTATGAAATAAAACGCTACACTGATAAAACCAGTGAAATAAAAATATTTGGTTTTAAGTATGGTTTGTTCAGAGGATCTTTTTTTGCCTTCGTCATCACCTGTGTGTTTGGAGCAGTTTTCTTCATTTTATTCTTAATGGTAGATGCTAAAATTCAAGGTAAAATATCGGCCGATGAATTTGGTAAATTTATGATGCTCGCTTTATTTGTTGCGGCTTCCTTAGGCGGACTGCCTGAACAAATTGCCTCCATCCAAAGAGCCTTGGGCGCCACTGATCGTGTGTTTGAATTAATTGATGGTGGTATTGAAAGCATTGACCTGGCTAAACAAAACGAAGTGATGGTGCATACCAAAGGCGAAATTCAATTTAAAAATGTATCGTTTAATTATCCTTCCCGACCCGATTTTACAGTGTTAAAGAATGTCGATTTTACTGTGAAAGCCGGACAAACTGTGGCGCTAGTAGGTTCCAGCGGCTCGGGCAAAACCACCATTTCTTCCCTGATCCTGCGTTTTTACGATCCAAGCAGTGGTTCTGTATTGATTGATGGCATCGATAATAAGACCATTTCATTAACAGATCTTCGTAAACAAATTGCGCTCGTTCCACAAGATGTGATTTTATTTGCGGGCACTATACGCGATAATATTGCCTATGGTAAACCAAATGCCACAGAAGAAGAAATTTTTGAAGCCGCTAAAAAAGCCAATGCGTATGAGTTCATTACTTCTTTTCCGGATACATTTAATACCTTGGTTGGAGAAAGAGGAATCCAATTGTCGGGCGGTCAACGCCAGCGCATTGCTCTTGCAAGGGCTTTATTAAAAAACCCAAGCATTTTAATTTTAGATGAGGCCACCTCCAGTCTCGATAGCGAAAGTGAACGACTAGTGCAAGAAGCGCTTGATAAATTAATGATAGGGAGAACCAGTGTAGTAATAGCGCATCGCCTAGCAACGATCAAAAATGCCGATAAAATTGTTGTTTTACAGCAAGGCTGTGTTCAAGAAAGCGGTACGCACCAGGAGTTAATTCAGAATGAAGAAGGCCTGTATTACAAATTGAGCAAAATGCAATTTGAATTAGCCTAAATCTCACCAACGGAATCTTTTTTATAAGACCGTATTTGCTAAAAAGGTATAATTAATTGATTCCAGAGAATTAAAGAGATTCTGGTTTGCTAATTCTTCTTATTTTTATATTTCTTAATTTAAGATCATGACAACTGAAAAAACAAAAAAGAGTCTGTTAAGCCGTATTTTAAAATGGACAGGTATTTCCATTTTACTGATCCTTGTTTTATTGATCGCTGCCCCTTTTATCTTTAAGGGAAAAATTGTTGCCTTGGTGAAAGAACAAGCCAATGCCAACCTTAATGCAAAAGTCGATTTTGGTGATTTTGATCTGAGTTTAATTTCTTCCTTTCCTGATTTTAGATTTAAAATTGAGAACGTAAGTGTGATTGGTGTGAATGAATTTGACAAAGACACCTTTGCCTATATAGGTTCCTTAAAAACAGACATTAATTTAAAAAGCGTCTTAAATGGCGGCCCATACCAGATCAATTCCATCGTGATTGACAAAGCGCGCATTTTCGCTAAAGTTTTAAAAAACGGCAAGGCTAATTGGGATATTGCCAAAGCCAGCACTGATACTACAGCAGCTGAAGAACCTGTTGACACGGCGGCAACAAAATTCGCCATGAAATTAAAAGAGTTTAAGATCACAGAAGCCTTTATTGTGTATGATGATAAAGAAGGAAACATGTATGCTGAACTGGATAACTTTAATTATAGTTTAAAGGGAGATTTCACACAAGATAATTTTGTGATGCAGAATTTACTGGAAATCGCCAGAACTACATATAAAATGGATGGTGTGGCTTATTTGAATAAGGTACACACGTTCATGAAAGCTGATCTGGACATGGATATGCCAAAAATGAAATTCACTTTTAAGGAAAATGAATTTAAACTGAACGATCTGGCCATGGGCCTCGACGGGTATGTGTTGATGCCGGATACAAACATCGATATGGATCTGAAATTCCACGCCAAACAAACAGAATTTAAAGCCATTTTATCACTGATCCCAAGTGTTTACAGTAAGGATTTTGAATCGGTGAAAACAGCAGGTAAGTTGGCCTTAGATGGACATGCCAAGGGGAGGTATAACGCCTCTGAGCTACCCGCATTTGGATTAAACTTGTTGATCTCAAATGCGATGTTCAAATATCCGAGCCTGCCTAAATCGGTCAACAACATTCAGGTCGATGTGAAGATCTTAAATCCAACAGGAGTTTTAGATGCAACAACGGTAGATGTGAATAAATTTCATGTGGAGATGGCTGAAAACCCTGTAGATATTACCGCCCACATTAGCACGCCTATTTCTGATCCGGGAATAAAAGCAAACATGAAAGGTATGATCAATCTGGCTTCTGTAAAAGATTTTGTACCCATGGAAGCAGGAGACAATTTAAGCGGAATCATTAAAGCAGATATCAATGCCGATGGACACATGAGTGCCATTGACAAACAAGAATACGATAAATTTAAAGCCAGTGGTTTTTTTGAGATCAGCGCGATGGATTACAAGACCAAAACATTGCCTTATGAAGTGAAATTAAATACCATGCGACTTAATTTCACCACCCAGTATGTTGAATTGGCGGCCTTTGATGCCTTGTTGGGTAAGTCGGATATAAAAGCGCAAGGACGCATCGATAACATGCTGCAATTCATGTTCAAAGATGAATTGATAAAAGGAAATTTTGGAATGACCAGTAATTTAATAGACCTGAACGAATTAATGGCTTCAACGGATACTGCTGCGGTAACAACGGCAACAGTAGCGGCAGATACAGCAGCCACGGAAATATTTTTAGTTCCCGCTAATTACGATTTTAACATTGATGCAAAAATTACAAAAATGTTATATACTGATATGGTGATCGAAAATTTGGATGGAAATGTGGTGATCAGAAATGAGAAGGTGGATATGACAAATTTAAAAATGAATGTGATTGGCGGTGCTCTTTTATTGAATGGCTTTTATGAAACTACCAATAATAAAAAACCAACGGTGGCCATGAATTTTAGAATGGAAAATTTTGACATTCAAAAAACGTTTAAAACTTTTAATACGGTTCAGAAAATAGCGCCAATTGGAGAATACGCAAAAGGCATGTTTACGGCAACCATTGAAAATTTCAATACTTCCTTAAATGATAAAATGGAACCGGATCTGAATGCCGTGAATGCAAAAGGCGTTTTTAAAACCAATCAGGTAAACATAGGAGGATTTCCCCCCTTTATGAAACTTGGCGAAGCATTAAAAATAGAACAGCTTAAAAACATGCAGGTAGATAATATCAATGCCAATTACTTTATTAAAGACGGAAGATTAAATCTGGAGCCCTTTGATGTGAAGATCGGCGACATTAAAACAAATATCAGCGGCAGCACTGGTTTAGATCAAACCATTGATTATACCTATAAAATGGAAATTCCAAGAAGTATGTTTGGAAGCTCAGCCAATAGCGCCTTGAACAGTTTAATGAATCAGGCCAACGCGGCAGCCGGAACCAATGTGGCCTTAGGCGATAAAGTAAAAGTGAATGTAAAAATGGGAGGAACCGTTACGAATCCAACGATTAAAACCAGTTTGAAGGAAGATGCGAAAGCAAATGTGGTTTCTACAGTCACTACTCAGGCCTTAAATGCCGGAATTGATAAAGCCAATGAAGAAGCTCAGAAAATTTTAGATGATGCTAAATTGCAGGTGGATAAATTAAAAGCAGATGCACAGGTATTAGCTGATAAAACCAAACAAGAAGGTTATGCCAATGCAGATAAGATGGTTGAACAAGCCACGAATCCAATAGCCAAACTGGCTGCCAGAAAAGCGGCAGAGGTCGCTAAAAAGGAGGTAGATAAACAAGCGCAGGCTATTTTAGATAAGGCAGATGTGCAAGGCAAAAAAATTCTGGATGACGCCAAGGTGAGAGCCGATGCAAAAGCCGCGGCGAATAAGAAATAAGATTTGCAAATTTTTCGTTTAAAAATGTTTTAAACTTTGGAAATTTAAACTTCATTTAAACGAACAAAACTTTTCCAAAGTTAATCTGCAAACCGAGCTTAACTTTTCCAATTTATTTTGAATTTAACCGAATCAAACTTGGAAAAGTTGAATCGAATTAAGAGAAGCTAAACTTTTCCAAATTTATGGGCTTGTTTACAAGCCCAAATGCTTTGATTTTAGTGGCTCTCCATAAAACAAACTCGCCGCTTTATCAAAAGTCTCCGGCAGATCGGTAGTAAAAAAAGAAACCGATTTTCCTTTGCTGCAATTTTTTTCCATTTCAGGGTGACGGGTTAAATAATCCTTTAATCCTTTAGCAACAATAGACCCTTGTGAAATTAATTTAACCTGTTGAGGTAAATATTTTTTGATCTGATCTTCAATTAAGGGATAATGCGTGCAGCCTAAAATGATCGCATCAATATTTTTTTGTTGATGCATGAGATTCTCCACATGCTTTTTAATAAAAAATTCCGCGCCTTCGTTGCGAAATTCATTGTTCTCAATTAAAGGCACCCACATCGGACAAGCTTCCTGATACACGTTTAAATGTGGAAATAGTTTTTCTATTTCCACCAAATATGATTCAGAACTAACGGTTCCAGGAGTGCCGAGCACTCCTACATGTCCGCTTTTACTGTATTTGCCGATGATTTCTGCCGTGGGCCGTATCACGCCTAACACCCGTTTGTCGGGAGCAAGAAGGGGAAGATCTTTTTGTTGGATCGTTCTCAAGGCTTTGGCAGAAGCCGTGTTACAAGCAAGTATAACGAGGTGACAACCTTTATCAAACAAGTGTTTTACACACTCTAAAGTATATTCATAAACCGTTTCAAAACTCCTGGAGCCATAAGGCGCCCTGGCATTATCACCTAAATAGAGATAATCGTATTGCGGAAGTTCTTTTACTATTTCTTTTAAAACAGTTAATCCTCCGAAACCGCTGTCGAAAATGCCGATGGGTTGATATGTCGTTTTTCCTTCCAAAATGATGAAGTTTATTTTTTGTTTAGAACCACAAATCTAAGCAAACTATAATTTCATTGCGATGATTTAAGGTTTTATTCCCTTGTTTAAAGATCATATTATCTGAGTTTAAGCCACGCCACTCCAAACTTAGGGCGGCATTTTGTTGAGGTTCAAATTCAAAACCCAATGTTATTCCGTTAATATGACTACCCATATTAACATTGTTGGAAAGAATTTGGTCTGGATCCGTAAAATATTCTATTCTCCCGTAACTGGATAAGTGTTTATGAAATTGGTATTTAGCAACCAGCAAGGCACTGTGCATAGCAGCCATTTTACTGGTATCACTTTTAAGGGAGTTTTCCTGTAATCCAAAATTAGCATCTACACCAAGGGTTAGTTTTTTACGTATGTAGGTAGCATATAGATTTTGATAATAGCGTTGATGTTTAATAGGATTTGCATCGGGCGTTTCATCACAGGTTAAGAAGTTGTAGGTAATGGAAATGGCGTCATTTAGATTATAATTCATCGAAAAATCAATGGCTTTGTTTTTATTATTGTCAATGTACTCATTGTAACCGTTAAACACACAAAGTTGTAAGCTCAACTTCGAATTGGGCAGATAGGTCAATTTGGCTCCGCTTAAAAAATAGGGATCATAAAAGTTAGGAATAGACATGCTTGATGTGATGTTTTCACGTGGCTGAAAGCTCTCTATCCCAATGTGCGATTTAAAGAAACCGGCGTCAAGCCATAACTTTTTATGTAAGCGTATTCCGGCATGTGCTTCCTGAATTAAATTAAATGTGGCCGGCCATGAACTTTCTGGAATATCGCCATAATGCAAAGCAACAATTGAACGCAGAGACTCACTTTTATACTCAAATTTGATCAAGGCCATGTTCAATGAAAACTGATCTTTTCGCGGTGCCAATGTAGGAAACTGAACAAAATTATTGACTTCCGTTTCGTCGTCGTAATAAGCAAAGTAGGTAGAAACGTAACCGCTGATCCTGAATTCAGGATGCAATAAACTATCTATTTTGGTGGCAATTTGTGTCCCTTGCAGTTCAAAATCATCTTCAAAACCAAAGACCAGTTTGGTTTTTTGTGAGGAAGAGGCACTGTCTTTTTGCTGAGCACTTGAACTCAAACAGAGGTAAAGGATGGCAAAAAGAAGCAGGGAATTCTTTGTCATTGGCATTTATTAGGCAAAATAAGCACAATAAATGCCGTATTTTTGCGTTCAGATAGGTGACTTGTTAAAACGCAGTTTTTTATATCTTTTTTGTATTCTTGCCTTGAGCGGATTTTCTCAAACACGCAAACGGAATTTTCATGACCGTGAGTTGGGATTATTACTGGGTGGAAGTTATTACATTGGTGACATCAATACCACCGGCCATTTTAAAGATTCTCATCCGGCCATCGGTTTATTTTTTCGCTACAACCCAAATTACCGTTATGCTTTTCGTTTTGGATTTACTTACGGCAAGATCAGCGGCAACGATGCGCAAAGCAGCAATGCCAATCAACAAGAACGCAATTTAAGTTTTAGTTCAAATATTTACGAAGCCAGCAGTATTGCCGAATTTAATTTTGTAGAATACCGTATTGGTCACGACCGTTACCGTTTTACTTTATTTATTTTTGCCGGTTTGGCCGGGTATTATTTTAATCCTATTGGCAGTGGCGGTGAGGAATTGAGGGCACAAAACACAGAAAATCAAGAGAAAGCTTACCCTAAAATTCAAGTAAGTGTTCCTTTTGGTGTTGGATTAAAATGGAATGCGGGCGATAAATGGGGCTTCGGAGTAGAATGGGGACCAAGAAGAACTTTCACCGATTATTTGGATGATATTAAGGGAAGTTATCCTAAGAGCAATGCCGATAATGGTGATCCTGCCACCACTCCGGGCAGTATGCGGGGCAATCCTAACACCAGAGACTGGTATTTTTATTATGGTTTAACCATCAATTTAAAATTGCCGGACCCGCGAAAAGCTTGTCATGGCGCCGGCAGAAGAGGTGGAAGAAAGTAAGTCTTAATCCTTCAGGATCTTAATAGTATTAGAGCGATCATTTTTCAGTTCCAAACGCATCAGATAAGTTCCGGCAGCTAATTCAGATACATCAAAATCAAATGAACTATTCTCTTTTGTAAAAACATGTTCCTGTTTGAAGACCACCTTTCCATTCAAATCACTTAAACTTATACTGAGTGCTTCACTTGAAACAAAGTTGGTTTGTAGCGATAATTTTCCTTTCGTAGGATTAGGATACAAGGTGAACAGCGCATGGTTTAAGCTCAGCGTACTAATGCCTTCACAGATGGAAACACTAATTGTTTTAGCGCTTTGTCCTGAACAGCCATTCACATCCTTACCATAGCAGGTATAAGTTTGTGTGCTGTTAGGGGTGTAACTGATAGCTGATCCTACTTGTCCGCCGGGCATCCAGGTATAAACACTTGCGCCGGCAGCCATTAGGGTGATTGCCTGATCGATGCAAATAAGTGTGTCGTTTGACGTGATTTGAATCACAGGATCCGGATTCACCACTACCAACATGCTGGCACTGGAGGTACAGTTATTTGCAGTAGTGGCATTAACAGTATAGGTAGTGCTTACACTTGGACTTAATGTGATAAACGGCCCAACAAAACCATTATTCCAGGTATAAGTAGAAGCGCCATTAGCCAATAAAGTCACCGAGCTGCCAATACAGATGTTATTTTGTCCGCTAATGCTGATAGTAGCTGCGGGCAGACTGACAACGCTTACGGTTTGTTTACTGACGCAACCATTAGATGTACCGGTTACTGTGTATACAGAAGAGGATGTTGGCGTATAGGTTGCCAAAGGACCCGAGCCGCCTCCATTACTCCAGGAGTACGTACTTGCTCCACTTGCTGAGTAAGAGACAGAACCGCTTCCACAAAGAGTTTGTGAGCTGTTAGATACCATCAAAGCCGGCGAGGCTAATATGGTGAAAACTTGCGATGCGGTAGTGCCGGGACCGTTAGCGTTTACCGATTGAAAATTCACAGTATACGTTCCGGGATTTGAAAAGACCATGCTGGGATTTTGAACCGTAGGAGAGGAGACAGAAACACCTGTGTTGGGAATAACGCCCCAATTCCAGGCAATTGGAGTGTTGTTAGACTGATCTGAGAAAGTGATGGTAGCGCCACTGCATTTAAGAGCGGGATTAGTGGTAAAACTACTGGTAGGTACAATGCTGTATGGCAGAAGACTCACTGCCCAAACACCTCTCCCATAAGTTGCCGCATACAAAAGGGTTGGATTGGCGGCGGTGATCTCAAGATCTGAAATGGGAACATTTGGTAATCCGCTATTGTAAAGCGTCCAATTGGTAGCAGTGTTATCTTTATAATAGATCCCAACATCCATTCCAATATACACACGGTCGTTACTTCCGGGTTCGTATACAATGCAGTTGGCAGGAATGTTCGGTAAGTTTGAACTGATGTTCGTCCAACTGGTACCGCCATTAGTAGTCATATACACTTTATTACCGGATGAATACCCGCTTAACACCACCCAAGCGGTATTGGCATCAGATGGTTTTATACAAATGTATTCAGGCAGGGCAGAACCAATTGGAACAGAGCCTGTGACGTTTGTCCACGAAGTACCACCATTGCTTGTTTTATAAATTCCCGAACTTTTTAAGACATAAATCACCAAACTATTATTGGGAGAAACAGCAAATTCACGAACAGTCCCCGAGCCGCCAAGGGTTCCTAATTGAGTCCATGAGCTTCCTAAACTGGTAGACTTAAATAATTCAGAGTATCCTGCATAAAGATTGTTGGGAACCTGTGGGTCTTGTTTCCAAACTGTTACCCAAGGAGCGGTCCCGCTCATACCGGAAGTAGCGCTTGACCAGGAAGAGCCACCATTGGTTGAGCGTTGCATCGCGCCACCTTGATATTCACCAAACACATTATTGTCGCTTGTGCGGTCGTAAAAACAATCCATGCCATCACCACCTAACTTAGCGTCATATAAGGTTCCATTCCAAATGCTGGTGCCGTTATCCTGATGACCCGTGATCCACTTGTTGGCAGTTTGACCGGATAAGCCAATGCGATATATTTGAGATATATTCATCGTGCCACAAATTTCTGTCCAACTGTTGCTGGTTGCGGCGCGTTTGTATATAGAACCGTCATTCGCATTATATAACACACCGTTGGCATCGTATTCCAGATCGTGATGATCGGCATGGGTGAATGGCGCGCCACTGCCTGTCCAATGACCATATATCGTCCAAGTTGAACCGCCATTTGTGCTTTTCCATACATTCACACCTCCTGTAACAATTTCATGTTTATTGGAAGGAGACGCAGCAATACACAGATCATACCAGCCTTGTCCACCTGTTCCTGTGCCGGTATTTGACCAGTTTAAAATGTTTGGACTAGTAGACATTACCGAAAAGGTAGTACCGCTGGTTGTTGAACGGTATAAGCCTTGAAAGCCTGAATTACTACTAAGTGAAGCAAGCACGTAAACATAGTTCACGTCATCGGGTGTAACAGCTATTGCCATGCGGTTCACGCCTGATACAGCAATTCCTGTTGTTACCTGCGAGAAATTTGCACCTCCATTAGTGGAGAGATAAAAGGTTGTTCCTCCGGCGTAAACGGTATTTGGATCTCCGGGCTTAAACTCCAGATCAAAACAAGAAAACGTGGTGATCTGCGTCCAGCTTGTTCCGCCATTAGTGGTTCGGTAAATTCCGGCATTGGTAGCTGCTAATAATATTTGTGTGTTGGAAGGATTGATGATCAATCTTCTGATCAAGTATCCTGAGGTAACTGAAAAAGATAAACCGGTTGCAGCCCACGAAGACCCTCCGTTAGTGGATTTAAGAACGCCAATACTTCTGGTATCTCCGGCATCGCCATCACCGGTAGCCAAATACATTACGCTGGTATTCGTTGGATCAATGGCCAGATCAGAACAGCCAATCACCGCTAAATTATCGGTGCCGGTTGTCCAGGAAGTGCCGCCGTTCGTCGATTTCCATAAGCCTCCGGCAGGAGCCCCAACCCAAAGATTGTTGGCATTACTTGGATCAATGGTCACAAAATTTAATCGCCCGGTTTTTAAATACTGACCGCCGGCATTTCCTGAAATGGCGCCAAAGGGACCCATTGCGGTGTATGTTGCCGAGGCTGTTTGGTTTGATCCGTTGCCCAGTCCTTTTGTCCCACCTTGTGAATTTGATTCTTCTTGTTGAAGAAATGCCTGAAAGTTGATGGCAGTCAGGTTAAGTTTTGAAAGATCTCCAGAAGGGTATACGCGGCGCTCAACAAAATTCTCCCAGCGTTTAAAAGCCTTGTACCCCACGCCTTTTTGCAGTTTATCGTGTGTTAGCCAATATTGCTCAAACTCCGATTTAATAGCATAAAAGTTGCCGTTAGGCCTTTGCATTTTTTCTGCCCAACTTTGAGCAAATGTGTTTGTGAATGTAATGAGGGTAAAAACAAAGCTGAGGAGTAATTTGTGTTTCATTGTAAAAATAAAATTTGATATGAGGGACCACTGTGATCCGCAAACATTTAAAAGTCTAAAATAGGAATATATTCTTAAAAAGCCAATGAGAGCCTAATCTTTAACATTTGTGTGAGAAGCGCCTATCAAAGGATTCATTCATTTGTGGTCTCCTAGTTTATAAAAACCAATAGAGGCAATGCTTAACAAACAACCTAATACAATAAACAAGACATTAAAATTTGTAAAATCCACAAGTAAAGAACATAAAAAAGGACCGCTTGTTTGGCCAATTCCCCAGGCTATGGTGTATAGTGCCGCATATTGTCCTCTGTTATTAGCATTTGTTCGTCTGATCCAGAAGGTGTTCATAAACGGCATGGCTATGATCTCACCCAGTGTAATTAAAAGAATCATCATCAACGTGATCAACTTTGCGTTTCCATCTATTAAAAGACTAAAAAATGAAAGGGCTGTTAAAAAAGTACCACACGAAATAAAGAAAATCAATTTATTTTTCTTTTCCAGAATATATACAACAACCATTTCAAACATCACAATTAACAGTCCATTGATGGCCATGATCAAGCCAATGTATTTTTCGGAGAGAAACAAATTATCACGAAAGTATTTTGGAATGGTTGTAAATAACTGAAAGAAACAAAAACCAAAGATCGTGATCAACAATACAAACCATAAATAGGTTTTATCTCTGTATGCTGAACTTTTTTCGGTTACCGGCTCGGGCTCCGCTTCGTTTTTCTCTGAAATTTTACCTGGCTTTAAAAAACGAATTAATAACAGAGCCGCGAATACATTGGTAAAACCATCCACCCAAAATAATAACTCGTAATTATAGGAAGCAATAAGACCGCCAATAGAAGCGCCAATGGCCCAGCCTAAATTAATAGACAATCTGTTAAGCGAATAAGAACGGGTTCTGTTTTTTACACTACTGTAATAAGCAATGGCCGATGCGTTTGCCGGACGAAATGATTCGTTGACCATGCTGAGAATAAAGGTGATCAAACAGATCATCGGGAAGGAGTTTAATTGCCCTAAGATCATAAACAACACTCCGCCTCCTAATAAACTAAACAATTGTACTTTATAAAAGCCGTATTTGTCAGTGAATTTTCCACCAAAATAAGCCCCAACAATAGATCCTAAACCAAAGAGCGCCATCACCAATCCTGCTTCACTGAGCGATCGATTCATGTCTTTGCCGGTAAGATAAAGAGTCATGAAAGGTACCACCATAGTACCACTTCTGTTCACTAACATGATAAGCGAAAGCAACCAGGTAGGTGATGAGAGTCCTGCAAAAGAAGTTTGATATAAAGAAAAGGTGCGGCGAATCATTTATGCTAGTTTTTGCATGAGAATGAGAAATTCTTCTTGCAGACTTTTGGTTTTATCTGCATTGTACCATTGTTGCACCAGCAATCCTTTTTCTTGAGAAGTGCCTCCTTTGGCAAGTAAGTCGGTAACAATGTCTTGCAGTTCCTTTGGACGAGGTCCCCAAACAAAGATCTCGTTCAAGGTTTTTTTATCGAGGCAAATTAGTTTTGGTATGGAGCGGGATCCCTTCGTAAGGTATAAGTCTATGATCTCTGGATGTTCATCGCGCAGAATTAATTTTAAATCAATACCCGGACATAATTGGGCGATTGCCTGAATAACCGGGAGATTCTGCGCAGCGTCGCCACACCATCCCTCAGTGATCACCAGCCAAATATAAGAGGAATGGATCTGAGAAGCGCGTTGTGTAATTTCTTCTGACAAAGAAGCGGTCTTTTCGAGGCGCTTCATGCGTTGCAGATTTATTTTTGCATAATTAATAAACTCTGCACTTTGGTTTGGACCGGTGGTTTTGCCCTGTTGCAATAAATTTTGCAAGAGGCTGATGTAATTTTTATAAGAGAAGGCATTTGCCAGTAATTGCTCAGTGATCATGGTGTAAGAAAAAACTAATATAAGGAGAATGATTGTGATGTGGTATACGTTTTTAGTAAACAGAGCCGGACTTTGGCTCACGACAATGGTTAATTTCATTGTTAATAAACAAATGCGGAGGCTCACATGAGCCCTTTGCAAATTCCTAATTTTAAGGCATGATAACTGTAAAACACACCCTTTATATTTCGGTCATTGCACTCATGGCGGCATGTGTGCCGGCAAAACATTTAGAAGAGGCAAAAGGAAAATTAGCCGGTTGCGAAACCGAACTTTCCGACCTAAAAAAGACATCACAAGAGAACAATGCAAAATTGGCCGATCTAAAAGATCAGGTTGCTAAAAACGAACGAACCATTAATAGTTTAAAGAACGACACCAGCTCGAGTGGTTCAGCACTCCGAAGTTTGAATGAACGTTACGAAAAAACACATTCTTTAAATTTGCAGCTCAGCGATCAATTAAATAAGCTCATTGCAGGCAATGACAAAGAACAGGCAAAACTCAGTAAAGACCTTCAAGCTACCCGTGAAGATCTGCTTAGAAAAGAGGATACGCTAAGGGTGTTGGCTACTACATTAAATAAACAAAAAACAGATTTGGAGAATTTAACCAGTGAATTAAAAAACAGAGAAGCACGTGTGGCAGAGTTAGAAGATATTTTGAAGAAAAAAGATCAGGCGGCAGCTGACCTTAGAAAAAAACTCAGCGATGCTTTAATCGGTTTTGAAAATAAAGGGCTCACCATTACACAGCGCAATGGCAAGGTATATGTGAGTTTAGATGAGAGTTTATTATTTGCAAGTGGAAAGACCAATGTAGAAGAAAAAGGGGT
Organism: Heterotrichella gracilis; assembly: GCA_032358255.1. Taxonomy (NCBI): domain Eukaryota; class Xanthophyceae; order Tribonematales; family Xanthonemataceae; genus Heterotrichella; species Heterotrichella gracilis. The sequence goes on along the minus strand of JAULBX010011099.1, from coordinate 164,101 downwards.
GGAAGCCTTAAAAAATGTGGCCAAAGTGTTGGAACAAAATCCTGACATCAATGTGATGGTTGAAGGACATACCGATGATGTGGCCATGAAAGGATCGGGAGAAATAAAGGATAATTGGGATCTAAGTGTGATGCGTGCCACTTCGGTGACAAAAATTATGCTGAACAGTGCCAAGATAGATGCACAACGAATAACAGCCGCCGGTCGCGGTGAGTTTTCTCCTTTAGACAAAGGTAAAACGCCTGAAGCCCGCAAGAAAAACCGTCGCACCGAAATTATTTTAACACCTAAGTTGGATGAATTATTGAAGGTTCTTGGAAACAATTAATATTAATTAAGCTAAATTAAAATGGGAATGATATCGGAATTTAAAGCCTTTGCAATCAAAGGAAATGTAGTTGATTTGGCTATAGGTGTTGTAATTGGAGCAGCTTTCAGTAAGATCATTGACTCGTTGGTTGAGGATATTATTACACCGGCAGTTTTAACTCCCGCCTTAAAAGCCGCTAATTTGACTAATCTTTCAGACCTCACCATTCCAGGTACGGCCATTAAATATGGTAATTTTCTTTCTACCTGCATTTCTTTCGCCATAGTGGCTTTTGCTTTATTTATGGTTATTAAAGCTATAAATGCTTCCAAAAAAAGAGAAGAGGCCTTGCCTGTTTCTTCTGTTGAACCATCAGTTTCAGAGAAGTTGCTTATGGAAATCAGAGATTCTTTGAAAAAATAAATTTTGTTTATATAAAAAAAGAAAGCCTGTTAGTGTTTCTAACAGGCTTTCTTTTTTACAATAGATAATTTCTATTTCGCTACTACCAACTTCTTAGTCATTGTTTCTATTGAGGTTTTTAACTGTACCAAATAAATGCCGTTTTGTAGCAAAGCAGTATTTCCTGAAAATGTATTTTCGCCAGAATTAATTTGAACTGGCATGGTACTGACTTCTCTTCCGCTGATATCAAAAATACTTAAGTCACCACTGCCAGACTCTTTACTTGAATAAAGCAAATAAAATTCATTACGCGTTGGATTTGGAAAAAGATTTAATTTATCAGTTAAACCACGTTTAAATTCAGTAATAGAAACAGGGGCCAGCGCAGAAATTGTATTAAGGGTGGTATTTGTGATAACAGGCTCATTATAATCAAAATAAATGGCGGCTTTATTAGTTATTTGACGGCCTATTGGCAAGCCCTTTTTCATTTTAATTGAATACACAAACATACCTGAACTTAATACATCGCCATATTGTGATTTCCATGGTAGATTGATGTTTTTGAAATTAAATTTAACAACAGCTGTTTCACTAATATCTACCGTGTATTTACGATCTGAATAACCGGGACGTAAGGTTGAGATATTTAAATCAGAATCAATGGAATCTACAACCACCACGTTTTGAGCATAATAATTTCCCAGATTTTGAAAGTGCACCACATATGTTAATACGGAGTCGCCTGTAGAAATATTTCCCTGAGGCCCGGTTCCTTGCGGACTCACTTCTTTAAAATTTGGGTCGTATGAAGCAACCACACTGGCATAATGGGTATTTACATTATTCCAGGGGGTATAGTCGGTGAGCCAATTGCTCGCAATTGGAGCGGCACTTGCCGCTGTATCATAAAAAACAACCTGAGTATTTACAGGAATATTGGTAGGAACAGTATAATTAACAAAAGAAGTTGAGTTGGTATTGAGATTTAAGCTTGGAAAACCAGAAGTGATGCTATACCAATTTGGATATGAAATGGAGTTTTGTTGAGTGAAGGTCCATGGAGTACTGTTGCCGAAATTTAATTGTCCATCGTGCTTGTATCCAAGTTTAACGGTTGTTTCGTTTAAGGTGCCTTCATTTTGTACTATTATTTTTTGCGTATATATATTACCCGGCACCGGGGGTGTAATATTTGAAGTAATAATATGCAAATCGTGTGCGGCAATCACATTGTTTCCAAAATTAACAGTTGAAACACAACTAGGTGCCGCTACCACAGTAACTACTGAATGATTAGCTTGACAGCTCGATAAAGGATAGAGACTTTGCACGGACTCGCTTATTGTATAAGTGCCGCTGGGTACTTGAAAACTGTAAACGCCATTTGAATTGGTGTAAACATATCCTATGCCGCTGCAGTGAATTTGAATATTCGGAATACCGGCTTCTAGCGAATTCCGTACACAATTACTATTAGCATCGGCGTAAACGGTCCCGGTAATTGTACAATAGCAAGAATTTGAAGTAGCGTTATTCATCACATACACTGAATTGTAATTATTATTGTGACAACCATTCGCATCAGTTACGTATACTGAATAATACCCCGATAATAAATTAGAGGCGGTGGCAGAGGTTTGACTGTTGCTCCACAAGTAAGTATAAGGAGCGGTTCCTCCGGTAGGAAAAGCTGTTGCCGAACCATTGTTTGAATACAAACAGGTACTAGGTACGCTGGTGTAACCAACATTTATCGGACTCGATTGAAATACATTCCCAGCTTTTGTTATGGTACAACCTACGGCATCTGTAATAACACAACTGTAATATCCTAAAGGTACATTAGTGAGACCGCTGGAGGTAGAAGCAGTATTCCATAAATACGTAAATGGAGGTTGGTTGCCGGATACCACTGCTTGAAGATTTCCTGTAGTGGCAGGACAAAGAGCCATTCCGTTCGAAATATAACCGCTTAGAGTGCTGGCCGACGGAATAAATGCCCCACCGGTCTGTTTACATCCATTAGCATCAGTTACAGTAAAGTTGTAAGTGCCTGAAGGTTTGCCGGAGATAGAAATGGCGGTACTAGAAGGAAAGGTATTCCAAAAATAGGTGTAAGGTGCAAGCCCACCGGTAGCCGCAAGTGTAGCAGAGCCGGTGGGTGAGGTGCAAGAGCTAGCTGTAGCAGAGTAATTTACGTTGATTGGCGTGGTAACCCCAACATATGCACCGCCAGTTCCCGTACAGCCATTTGCATCTGTTATTTGCGCGTAATAAGCTTGATTTCCAAGGAGTCCGCTTATATTTTGAGTGGTTGCTGCATTACTCCATAAGATAGTATAGGGAGCTGTGCCTCCACTAACAAAACCTAAGACACTTCCATTGTTTTGCAAACAGGTTGCATTGGTCACACTGGTGTTAAGATTAATTGTTACGGATTGTGACACCCAATAATAACCGGTTCCTTGGCAGCCGATGTTGTCCGTTGCGACGCAAGTTAATGCTCCTTGCGATAATCCGGACAAAGAATTAGATGTGGAACTGTTGTTCCAAAGGAATGTATAAGGTGCTATTCCGCCTGAAGCGCTCACAGTAGCCGTACCGTTGGTGCAATTAGCCGGAGAGCCACTGATATTAGCAATTATACCAGAAATAGAATTTACATACAGGTTTAAGGTAGAATTCCCAATAGCTGATCTTACGGCACATCCGGCTCCATCGGTGATAAGAAGAGTATAGGTGCCGTTTGGAACAAAGGCCGGGTTTGTTGGATAAGTTAAAGTGGTGGTGGTATTGGTCCATACAACAGAGTAAGGTGCCGTGCCTCCAACAAAATTAATTGCTTGAAGAGTGCTGGGAGACGGGCAAGTGCCGGGATAATACTTAATAGTGTCTGAAAATGGTGGCGTTAATGTATAAGTTCCATTTACGGTGTTTAATCCATCCGTAGCAGAAACATACCAGATGTTTGGGTCCAACCAGGAATACATCATTTGATAAGCGGATAAGTTGTTTACAGCATCAGTCAATGAATTAATACCGGTATGCGAAAATGTAACACCCGCAGTCCAGTTTGAATAAACATAATTAACGGGTGGCGTTAAGCCCGTAACAGTTACACCAATTTGTCCGTTATTATTGCAGGGTTGCGTGAGCACAGTCCCCGTCATGGTTTGCGCGTTTAGTTGATTTGCGTACAAAGCAAAACAGAAAAGAATGACGAGCAGGATGATGGATTGAATTTTTTTCATGGGATGAGGGTTTTAGGTGAATGGATTTATCTACTAATACACCAAGTTAGTGAAAATGGTTGGGTTATTGCTTAACGAAGTCAAAAATTGAATTTATCTACTAAAAAAGAAAAATCGATAAAAACAGGCCGTTTTTAACAATAAAAGACCTCTTTACAAGCAAAAAAGCGCAACAAATAACCTCAATTGCAACAACACTATCAATCCAACATGATTTAGCAAGTCTTGTTAAGAGACAAATCTGTTTCACAATATTCACACCTTAACAATTCCTTAACATACACATAAGTATAAAATTACTTACTAATGTTTTCTTTGCGCTCAAATAACGAAAGTCAATCATTGAAACAGTCAAACGTATGAAAAAAATCAGCTTCATCATCTTATTAACCTTTGTTGGAATTATTACCGCGCAAAACAAAACACCTTATCTCAACTTCAAAAATGGTATTGGAATTGCAACGCCAGACAGCGCTTACTCGATAAACTTTAGATTTCGTATGCAAAATCGCGCTCTGGTTGGTGGGTTTAAAGACGGCTCCCTTGAACCTGATTTTTACGAAGCAAGAGTGCGTAGATTACGTTTGAGCATGACCGGACATGTTGTTAACCCTAAATTAACCTATTATATTCAATTATCATTTGCACGTGGTGACATGGATTGGTCAGTTACTGATGTTACCACTCAAAATGTGAGTCCAAATGTGGTGCGTGACGCTATGTTCTTTTATAAAGCCACTAAAAATCTGACTTTGGGTTTTGGACAAGGAAAACTGCCAGGAAACAGACAACGTGTAAATTCTTCAGGAGCTCTTCAATTTTATGACCGATCGTTGGTTAATGTTAACTTTACGACTGATCGTGATTTTGGCTTTTTTGCCAATTATACCATTAAATCAAATAGTTCTTGGATCACCATACTAAAAGGAGCTGTTACTTCAGGAGAAGGCAGAAATTCAAACACCAGCAATTATGGCCTGGCGTATACCGGTAGAGTGGATTTTTTACCTTTAGGCGCCTTCACTGACGGGGGCGATTATTTTGAAGGTGACGTGGCCAGAGAACCAAAACCAAAATTAGCTTTTGGCGGAGGTTATATGTTGAATGATATGGCGGTAAGAACAGGAGGACAATTAGGTAAAGATCTTTATGGTCAAAAGTCTTTTAATGTGTATTTTGCCGATCTGGTTTTTAAATACAATGGCTTTTGTTTTTTAAGTGAGTATATGAGAAGAGATGCTGAAAATCCTTATGTTCTAGGTTCAGATAATAAAACCCGACTGATCACTACCGGCGATGGAATCAATAACCAAATCAGTTATTGTTTTAAAAGCATGTGGGAAATTGCCCTGAGACAAACCCTTGTTTCTCCGAATAAAGATGTACTAAAGAGTTTTGATCAACAAGAACAATACGTCATTGGGGTGACTAAATACCTGAACAAACATAAAGTAAAGGCCCAGTTTAACATACTATATACCACTGAAAGAAACCTAGCCACTCAAACAGATAAGAACAGCAATTTTGCAGCTGTGTTCCAGTTAGAATTGGGAATTTAACCTTAACTTAACATTGCAAAGTAATATAAAAGATAGTTTTGCCAACAATTTAAAAAACACCATATGTTCGGATTAGATACAACCTTGACCATTTTGTTAATACTAGCCATTGTACTTGCAGGATTTTTTGAGTTCATCAATGGCTTTCACGACACAGCGAATGCTGTAGCCACGGTTATTTACACTAATTCAATGAAACCAACCATTGCTGTAGTGTATAGCGGTTTATTGAATTTTACCGGTGTTATGTTAGGCGGAATTGCAGTAGCCATGGGAATTGTTAATTTATTACCCATGGATGTTCTGGTAGATTCAAATCCATATCACGGTATTGCCATGGTTTTGGCTTTATTATTAAGTTCTATCATTTGGAATTTTGGCACCTGGTATTTAGGCATTCCATCATCCAGCTCTCACACCTTAATCGGTTCCATTTTAGGAATTGGATTAGCATTTTATTTTTTGCCCGGCGACCTTGGTGTTACAGCCGTAAACTGGGATAAAGCAAAGGACACCGGATTAGCCTTATTGTTATCTCCTTTATTGGGTTTCTCTGCCGCCATCATTGTGATGTTTATTTTTAAACGTTTAGTAAAAAACGAGATCATTTATAAAGAACCAATTCCCGGTAAAAAGCCTCCTATCTGGATCAGAATGTTGTTATGGATCACTTGTGGCTTAGTAAGTTTTTTTCATGGCCAAAATGATGGTCAAAAAGGAGTGGGATTGATCATGATGATTTTAATAGCCGTGTTGCCTGCCCAATTTGCTGTTGATTCAAGCATTAACCTTCAAAGCATTGAAGGAAATATCTCAAAAATTGAAACCTTAATGTTAAAAGTAGATACTACGGTATTAGCTGCAAAAGAGAAAAAACTTCATTCGGAATTGCTTAAACATTCAGCGCATTTTAAGGAAATAACTATGGGTAAATTTACTTCAAGCGAAATTGCTCTAACAGATCGTTTCTCATTAAGAAAAGACGTTATTAAGGTTTCAAAAGGGGCAGATAAAATGATCACCGGTGGGAACCTTACCTTAAGCTTGAACGAAATAAAAGCGCTCAAAAAAGAGATTAAAGCCAGTAAAAAGTTAGTAGAGTTTGCTCCATCCTGGGTTATTATTATGATCTCCTTGTGTTTAGGTTTAGGCACAATGGTAGGTTGGAAACGCATTGTAAAAACAGTGGGTGAAAAAATAGGTAAACAACACATGAGTTATGCGCAAGGCGCAAGTGCCGAACTTGTTGCGTCTATGGGCATTGGTATGGCTTCTGCTTATGGTTTACCAGTTTCAACTACACACATGTTGTCCTCCGGTATTGCCGGTTCAATGGTCGCTAAAAAGGGATTAAAGAACCTGCAAAAGGGAACTGTTAAAACCATGGTGCTTACCTGGGTGTTAACCTTACCTGTTACTATTGTTTTATCGGCCGGCCTGTTTTTATTGTTCAGAGCAATTCTTTAGAGCAGCATAAATTTAGTTTAAAAGCGTGGCCTCCAACCACGCTTTTTTCTTTTTATTTCGTTTGAAAATGAAGTATCTTAGTGTATCACTCGAAGTGTAAAAATACTCGTCTCTTGTCTTGCTCTTTTTGCATTGAGTATCCATTTTATGTTGATACTCATTTTCGCAAACCCATTTCCTGCTTCAACTAAACGTAAAATAGACTATTATTCCCAATGGTATGTCTATCCCTATTTTAATCAAAACTGGAACCTTTTTGTACCGCCGCCGAGCACCAATTATAAACTTCTTGTCTCTTATGAGAATAACGGAAAACAGTACACGGATATTTTTAATGAGATTCTTTTGAAGCATCAAACAAACCGATTGAGCGGCACTTCGGCCTTATTGCTCGCCTTTTCTAATAGCATACACTATTTCGAAAAAAATACCAAGCTGCAAAAATCTTTAAACGGACCAATTAAAAACGATCTGTATTTTAAGATCCTGGAACGATCGGCCATAAATTACATTCAATCGACCAGAGGAATCAACATCAATCATTTAGAAATAAGTTTGTGCGTGGAAACACTTGGCACTGAAAAAATGAAGGTGTATTACAATTAAGCGAAGCACTATTTGTTGGAAACGTTCGGCTTATTAAAAACAAATGGTTAATTTTAAATTCAAACAATTTTATTATGCAAAGACATTTTGTTAAATCTGATTTTACGGTCACTAGCTGGGAATTATTAAAACCTTATTTTGATGAATTGCAAAAGCGTGAAATTAAGTCAGCTGGTGAATTAGAAACCTGGTTAAAAGACTACAGTGAACTAGGCGCCGTTGTTGGAGAGAACATGGCATGGCGCTATATTAAAATGACCTGCGATACAACAAGTACAGTTTTAAGAGACAGCTACAATGATTTTGTGCAGAACATTGAGCCGCATATTTCTTTAATTGGAAATGATCTCAATAAAAAATTAATGGCCATTCCGTTTACAAATCAAATCACAAAGACCGGTTATGATATTTATTTGCGCGGCATTAAAAACAGCATCGATCTTTTCAGAGAAGAAAATATTCCATTACAAACTCAGTTACAAGAACTCGAACAACAATTTGGTGAAATAAACGGCGCGCAAAGTATTGAATACGCGGGCGAAAAAATGACCTTGCAAAAAGCCGGTGTGTTTTTAAAGGACTTAAACAGATCGGTGAGAAAGGATGTTTACACCTTGGTGCAAAACCGCCGGGCACAAGACGAAACAGCCCTAAACGACTTGTTCGATAAATTGATCGGTCTTCGTCATCAAGTCGCTTTGAATGCCGGCTTTAAAAATTTTCGTGATTACAAACATCAGTCTTTGGCTCGTTTTGATTACAGCGTTCAGGATTGTCTGAATTTTCATGAGGCAGTCAAACTACACGCAGTACCATTAGTTAATGCGCATGATAAGATCCGCAAAGAAAAATTAAAGTTGGATGAGTACCGTCCATGGGACACTTCGGTGGATGAAGAGGGATTGCCAACTTTAAAACCATTTGCCAATGCTCAGGAATTAATTGATCGCACCATTGACTGTTTTAATAAGTTAGATCCTTTTTTTGGTGAATGTATTCAAACCATGCATAAATTAAAACGATTGGATCTGGATAGCCGACTTGGTAAGGCTCCTGGAGGGTATCAGTATCCTTTGTATGAAACAGATGTGCCCTTTATTTTTATGAATTCAGTTGGTTTACACCGTGATCTGGTAACCATGGTGCACGAAGGCGGTCACGCCATTCATTCATTTTTAGATTTTAATTTAGAATTGGTTGATTTTAAATCTCCGCCAAGTGAAGTGGCAGAGTTAGCCAGTATGAGTATGGAACTCATGAGCATGGAACATTGGGATGTATTCTTTAAATCGGAAGACGAATTAAAACGCGCCAAACGTCAGCAATTAGAAAGTGTAATGGATGCTTTGCCTTGGATAGCAGCGATTGATAAATTTCAACACTGGATCTATTTAAATCCGAAACACAGCGCTGAAGAGCGTTATAGTGAATGGATGAACATCATGAAGGATTTTGGGAGCTCTGTTGTTGATTATTCAGGAATAGAAGAGAATTTAAAACGTCGCTGGCAGGTGCAATTGCATTTATATGAAGTACCTTTTTATTATATTGAATATGGTTTCGCGCAATTAGGAGCCATTGCTGTTTGGCGCAATTATAAATTAGATCCTAAAAAGGCGGTTGAGAATTACAAGAATGCCCTTGCCTTGGGCTACACCAAATCAATCCCCGAAATTTATAAAGCAGCAGGCATTAAATTTGATTTTAGTCCGGCTTATATTAAGGAGTTGATGGATTTTGTGAAAGCGGAGTATGATAAGATTTAGTTTAAAAAGAGTGAATAATTGAGGCTGATAATTTAAACCACATAAGGAACATAAGAGCACATGAGGGATTTAGAAACTTTCTTCTTATGTGTACTTATGTTTCTTATGTGGTTTTAAAAACAATGAGAATTGATTTCTCTGTGTTCTATGTGGTTTTAACTCGAGGCACTAACGACTCTCCGTCACCTTTCCATTATCAAAATGCAGTGTCCGCGATTTAAATTTATTATACACTAACATATCGTGGGTTGCGAAAAGAACGGCGCGTCCGGTTTCACTTAATTTTTTTAAAAGAATTAAAATTTCTTCGGAGGTTTCAGGATCTAAATTTCCGGTAGGTTCATCGGCTAAGATCAATTCCGGGTCATTCACCAAGGCTCTTCCAATACTTACCCGTTGTTGTTCGCCACCTGAAAGTTCATGCGGCATTTTATGTTCTTTGCCTTCCAGACTCACTTTTTTGATCACTTCCGAAATTCGTTCCTTTATTTTGGCTTCATCCTTCCAGCCGGTAGCTTTCATCACAAATTTTAAATTGTTGTAAATAGTTCTGTCGCCTAAAAGCTGAAAATCCTGAAAAACAATGCCTAATTTTCGCCTTAAAAATGGAATTTCTCTTTGTTTTAAGTGATTCAAATCAAATCCACAGCAGGTGGCAGTGCCTGTATTTATTGGCAGATCGCCGTATAAGGTTTTTAAAAAACTACTTTTCCCGCTTCCGGTCTTTCCGAGCAAATAAATAAATTCTCCTTTTGTTACCGTCACACTTAAGTCGCCAACAACCGGCCTTTCGTCCTGAAAGATCGTTACATGTGAATAGTTAATTAATGTATCCATAACAGACTTCTAAGATAAAATGATTGTCACTTTTAATGAAAGGATACTTATACCAATATCAACACTGTCGGGTTAATAACTGTGATTCAACGGAAGACAGCCATTGCCCTAAGAAAACTAAATTTAGTGAGTTTAACTACACCTAAGTATTCGTTAATGAAGTATGTTATAAGAACAAGCGCAGTATTGCTTTTTGTCGTGAGCGGCTTGTTAGTGAAAGCTCAAAGAACTGCTATATATGCCGATCCGGATCATTTATATAAACTTGGTTTAGAGCTTTTTGATAAAGGGCAGTATGTGAGCGCTCAAAAAAGTTTCGTAGAGTTTTCTGCCATTACTAAATCCAGCATTTTAAAAGCAGACGCCATTTATTATACCGCAGCTTGCGGCATTGAATTATTTAATAAGGATAGTGAATGGATGATGAGAGAGTTCATAAAGAACTATCCATCGAGCAACAAGATCAATAACGCGTATTATTATCTTGGAAAATCCAATTTCAGAAAAAAGAAGTATCCCGAAACACTCGAGTACTTTGAAAAAGTGGACATATATGATCTCACAAAAATTCGACTGGCCGAATTGTATTTTAAACGGGGTTACAGCTATTTGCAGGTGCAAAACGATTCAAAAGCAAAAGCCGATTTTTTTGAGATAAAGGATGTAGATAATAAATACAAGGCGCCGGCCATTTATTATTACTCACATTTGGTTTACAAAGAAAAAAATTACGAAACAGCCTTACAAGGTTTTAAAAGTCTGGCAGGTAATGAAACCTTTGGCAGCGTGGTTCCCTATTACATCACACAAATTTATTTTAGTCAGGGAAAATATACTCAGGTAACACAGGAGGCACCAAAGTTACTTAACGACACTTCCTTTATTCAACAAACCGATGAGATCAACCGAATGATCGGCGAGAGTTATTTTAATTTAAAGGATTACGCAAATGCATTGGCTTTTCTGAAAAAGACCGAATTGGGAAACTCCTTAAATGCACAGGGTAGTTATGTGTTGGGATATTGTTATTACAAAATGAAAGATTATGCCAATGCGGATAGAAATTTTCAGCGAGCGGCCGAATCAAAAGATTCATTAGCACAAAATGCGCTTTACCATGAAGCAGATTGCCATATTCGTATGGGGGAAAAATTGAAAGCGAAGAACGCTTATTTTGCGGCATATCAATTAAAGTTCGACAAAAAGATCACAGAGGATGCATTGTTCAGCTTTGCCAAACTGAGCTATGAATTGGATTTTAATCCATACAATGAAGCGGTGAGAGGGTTCAGCAAATACTTAAAAGAATATCCTCAATCTCCCAGAAAGGATGAAGTATATAATTTTTTAGTGAATGTTTATTCTACAACTAAAAATTATGATCAGGCCATCAAAAGCATTGAGAGTCTTGAAACTATCGATCCAATATTAAAAGCCACCTATCAGAAACTCATCTATTTTAAGGCGGTTGAGCATTTTAATAACAATGATCTGGTAAATGCTGAAAAACAATTTAAAAAATCCTTGGAACAAAATTCTGATTCCAAATTAAATGCACTTTCTCAGTATTGGTTGTCAGAGATCTCTTATCTGCGTAAAGATTATTCAACAGCCATCGAAGGCTGGAAAAAATTTCAACTCATCCAGGGGGCCACTTCACTCGAAGAATATGATCTGAGTAATTATGCTTTGGGTTATGCTTATTTTCAAAGAAAAGACAAGGATGACTACACCAATGCCAATATTGCTTTCCGTAAGTTTCTTCTTTCCAAAAATAAATACGACTTATCTAAGATAGCTGATGCGAATATCCGAACCGCCGATGCTTATTTTATGACACGTGATTTTGCGAGGGCCTCAGATTATTATGAAACGGCCATTGCAATGAATAAACTGGACATCGATTATTCATTATACCAAATGGCTTTATGCGACGGGCTTTCAAAAAAATACAACGACAAGATTGATGCATTGAAAAGAATTGAGAAACAATATCCTCATTCCAATTATTTAAGCGCGGCCATGAATGAGATCGCTGACACGTATTATAATAATTTAAAGGAAGAAGACAATGCTATTGTTTATTATGAGCTGATCATGAAAAATTATCCCAACTCTTCTTTCATAAATAATTGTTATGCGCAATTAGGAAATATTTATTACGGAAGAAAGCAGGATGACAAAGCGTTTTATTATTATGATAAGTTTGTGAAAGGTGATAGTAAAAGTGAGGCAGCGAAGGGAATTTTAGAAGCCATTAAAAAGATCTTTGAAGCTAAAGGAAATGTGGATGAAATGACGGCTTATTTTGCCGCTGTTGGCAGTCCATTATCGGGCGAACAGGTTGAGAAGGCAACTTATCAAGCCGCTTATGATGCCTTTTACACGGCTAAGAATTGTGACGAGGCCATGCCAAAGTGGGAGGCCTATATTCAAAAATTTCCTAACGGAAAATACATCAATGAAGCACAATTTAATAATGCCGAATGTGCCTATAGTAAGAGTCTTTTTGAAAAAGCAATGCAGGGATATATGTTTGTGATCAACAAACCCCGTGGTATTTATACCGAAATAGCACTCACTAAAACAACCTTTCTGTTATTTAAGGATAAAAAGTACGCCGAGGCCTTGCCATTATTTCAGCAATTACAGGAGTTTGCCGAAACACCTATTAATAAGAGTAACGGAAAGTTCGGAGCCATGCGTTGCGCGTTTTATTTAAACAAATTTGACGTCGCCTTAAGTGAGTGCAACAAAGTGCTAAATACCGAAAAACTGAGTCCACAACAAACCAGTGAAGCAAAATACATCAAAGCAAAATCCTTGTATGAGACAAATAGTATTGATGATGCACTCATTGAGTTTAAAGCCATCACCAAGAACTCTAAGAACACTAGTGGTGCCGAAGCTTATTATTACATAGCAAAGATCCAGTTCTCAAAACAAGAATATAAAGAAGTAGAAAAAACAGTCACTAAATTGATAGGATACGAATACAGCAATGACGATTGGAATAATAAAGGCATGTTGTTATTAGCAGATGCTTATATGGCCAAAGGCGAAGATGCCGATGCTCAGGTGATCCTTGAAACGATCATCAATGGGAATGTGAAACCGGAATATGTTGACGAGGCTACAAAAAAACTCGCTATCATCATGGCGAAGCTTGAAGCCAAACAACAAGAAAATGCCCCGCCTCCAAATTCGGAGATGAAAATTAAATTTAATCAAACGTCTTCAGACAGTTCATTGTTTAGTGAGCCAGACTTAAATACCATTCCGACCACAACACTTAGCGAACAACCGAAATAAATTTTTACAATGAGTTCATACAAAACATATCAGGAGAAAAATTTAGATTCAGAGCTCTTTCTTAGTTCTAAACAAAAACGACAAATTGAATGGGTATTGATCCTTTTGTTGATACTTGGATATACCATCACTACCATGGCACAAACGGGTTTAAACGACCTGAATTATCAAGCGCAGAGTGAGTTTCAGCCTACCATCAAAGATGCAGTTAAGTTTTCAGATATTCCTGAAATTAAAGACAGTGTGAAACGCATTGAAAACATCAAATACAGCATAACCAGCACACCTATTTTTGCCAAGTATGATGTCAAAACAATTGAAGCGGCTAAACTGCAAAACGAACCATTATCCAAACTTTACCATTCTTTACTCAAACTTGGTTATGGTCCAATTTACAGCATGCCTTACGGCGAATTTTGGATTTCCAACACACGGGCCAAGGAAACAAGCTACGGAGCGCATTTAAAACATTTTTCAAGTAACACACAACTCGACGATTATGGTAAAGGTAATTTTAGCGATAACATAGCTTCCGTGTATGGCAAAAAATTCTACAAAAAACACACGCTTGGTGGCGATTTTAATTATGTTAGAAATGTCACACACTATTATGGTTACCCCGATACCTTGCTAACGGACGAACAACAGGATAAAACCAAACAACGTTATCAACTCATTGAACCTAAACTTCAACTACGCAGTCATTATACCGATAGTACTCATATTAATCATACCATACAATTAGGGTATTATAATCTGTCAAGTTTGTACAATGAGTCTGAGAACAATGTCAAACTGAACGCCCTTGGGGAATTGTTTGTGAATAAAGAAAAACTAAATGTGGGTTTTTTAGTGGACTATTATAATCACAAACAAGCAAATGATACCATTAATGATCTGATCATAAGTTTAAGTCCTTCTTTTGAGGCTCATGGAAAAAAATGGCACGCAGATCTTGGTGTAACGGCGAGCCTCGATAATTTTGGCAACACCTCTAAATTTTATTTTTACCCCCTCATTAATCTAAATTACGACATTTATGAAAGCCTGGTCATTCCTTATATTGGGGTAACCGGCGGTTTGCAAAAAAACAGTATGCGTAGTTTAACGACTGAAAATCCATTTGTAGACACCACCATTAATTATCAAAACACCAATAACAAGTACAATATTTTTGGCGGATTAAGAGGAAATTTAAGTAGCAAAACTTCTTATGATGCATCCTTAAAATATTCTCAATATGGAAATATGCACTTTTATGTCATCGATTATTCTTCAGCCAATCAGCTCTATAATCAATTTAATGTTATTTATGATAACGCTAGTTTACTAACGGTGAGCGGTGAACTAAAACACCATTTGCGCGAAAAGCTTACTATTATGGCTAAAGGAGCTTATTATATTTATAAAACAAAAACACTTACCAGAGCTTATTCAAAACCCGATTTTGATCTAACAGCTTCTGCCATTTATAATTTAGACAGTAAGATCATTATTCGTGCCGACCTCTTCTTTATGGGCAAACAATGGGCCTTAACACAAGGGTATGAAAATAATTTGCTTGTTTTAAAACCAAAACAAATTAACGGTTGGGCAGATATAAATCTGGAAGCGGAATACCGATACAGCAAAATGCTCAGTTTTTTTGCCAGGGTCAATAACATTGCCAATCAACGTTATTACCGCTGGGAGCGTTATCCAAGTCAGCGATTTAATTTCATGATTGGCCTTAGCTTTGTGCCTTTTTAAACCTTCTTCCTATATTTAAAAATAGAGTCTATCTTTACCCTGATTTATGGCTGAACGACTTCCTGTTTTAAAAACGTATAAAATATTTATTAACGGACAATTTCCGCGAAGTGAGAGTGGTCGTTATGTTGAGTTAAAGAACAAAAAAAATCAAATCATCGCCAACGTTAGTTTATCTTCACGCAAAGATTTTAAAAATGCCGTTGTGGCCGCGCGCTCTGCCCTTTCCGGATGGGCAAGTAAGTCGGCATTTAACCGTTCACAAATTTTATACCGATTGGCAGAAATGCTGGAAGGCAGAAAGGCGCAGTTTATAGAAGAATTACAAGTGCAAGGATATTCTCAAAAAAACGCTGAAAAGGAACTTGCCTTATGCATTAACCGGATCGTTTATTATGCCGGTTGGTGCGATAAATATTCTCAGATCTTCAGTAGCGTCAATCCGGTGGCGAGTTCCCATTTTAATTTTTCGGTACCAGAACCAAGCGGTGTTGTGGCAGCCATTGTTCCTGACTCCAGCGGACTATTAGGTTTATTAAGTGTGATGTTGCCTGTTATTGCCGGTGGAAATACCTGTGTCTTACTTGCCTCTGAAACGTATCCCTTAGCAGCCGTCACTTTTGCCGAAGTTATTGCTACATCTGATGTTCCGGCCGGAGTCATCAATGTTTTAACGGGAAAATCGGAGGAACTTCACGCCGATTTTTCTTCCCACATGGATGTGAATGCCATGATTTATTGCCGAACTAATAAAAAAGAACTTAAAACCTGCATGGAAAATTCAGCGACCAACGTGAAACGTTTTTTTCATTGGGACAAAAACTGGGAAAGTGCAGAGAACCAAAATCCTTATTTGATACTTGATCTGCAAGAAATAAAAACTACCTGGCATCCTGTTGATACAGCTGAAGCCGGAGGATTAAAATACTAGGGACTTAAGTCAATTACCGTTTTCTCTTAGGATTTGAAACATGTGGACAAGAGTCACATTTATTTTTTTGCAAAAAACAGCCTTCCATGCTTGAGATAAGAATGACAGCAACAGATAGAAGGAGTAAATAACGTTTATACATAATTTGCATCACAAAGATAAGCGAATAATTACTAATTTAGTGCTTCACAATTTCTTAAAATTAGTGAAATCAAAAAGGTAATTAGCATTTAAAAAATTCAATTGAAAGTAAAATTATTTTTTCATATCGGGCGCTATTTCGGACTTATGTCTCGCGTATTTCAAAGACCCGAAAAGTTTAAGATCTATGTGCGTCAGATCCTTATTGAGATTGAAGCAATTGGGATCTCTTCCTTATCTATTGTTGCTATTATTTCCATTTTTATGGGTGGCATCATTGCTATTCAAACAGCTTTTAGTATCAGCAGTCCCTTATTACCATTATACGTTGTTGGTTTCACCACACGTGAAAGTATCATTCTCGAATTTAGTCCTACCGTTGTTTGTTTGATCCTGGCCGGTAAAGTAGGTTCCAACGTTGCCTCAGAGGTTGGTGCCATGCGTATCACAGAGCAAATAGACGCCTTAGAGATCATGGGAATCAATTCGGCAGGTTATCTTATTTTGCCAAAAATTGCAGCAGCACTTTTATTTTTTCCTGTATTGATCGCCCTAAGTATGTTTTTAGGAATTTTTGGTGGCTGGATAATGGGGGTGACTAGTGGCGCCTGCACCTCTTATGAATATGTGTATGGTATTCAGGCATTTTTTGAGCCATGGAAATTATATTATTCATTCACAAAGGTATTATGTTTTGCATTCATCATTACCTCAGTTTCTTCCTATTATGGCTATTATACGGAAGGCGGAGCATTAGAAGTGGGTAAAAGCAGTACCAACGCGGTTGTTTACAGTAGTATTCTCATCTTATTGTTTAGTTTGATTCTCACCAATATATTTTTGACCCATTGATAGAGATCAGAAATATTGATAAAACCTTTGGTGACAGACATGTGGTAAAAAACGTGTCGTTTACATTTCAACCCGGTAAAACAAATTTAATTATTGGCGAAAGCGGATGTGGTAAAACAACTATATTAAAATTAATGGTTGGATTGCATCAGATCGATTCAGGTGAAATTTTATACAACGGTGAAAATTTTCCTACCCTACAAAGAAATGAGCAGCAAGAGATCAGAAAAAAGATCGGCATGTTATTTCAAGGAGGGGCTTTGTTTGACTCTCAAACACTGGAAGAAAATGTGCGATTTCCTTTAGACATGTTCACTAAACTTTCAGAGAAAGAAAAAACAGAGCGGGTTGATTTTTGTTTGAATCGCGTAATGCTCGATGGTAAAAACAAATTGTATCCGGCCGAATTAAGCGGGGGAATGAAAAAGCGGGCAGCATTGGCAAGAGCCATAGCAAATAATCCTAAGTATTTATTCTGCGATGAACCTAACTCCGGCTTAGACCCTAAAACGTCTATTGTGATTGATAATCTGATCAAAGACATTACCGAAGAGTTGAACATCACCACCATTATTGTAACACACGACATGAACTCAGTGATTGAGATTGGCGAAAACATCATGTTTGTTTACAAAGGCCAAAACTGGTGGACAGGTGATAAAACAAAAGTCCTGAACAGTGACAATGTAGAACTCACTGATTTTGTATTCGCAAGTAAGTTCATGAAAAATGTTTTTGAAGGACGAAAAAAGTGATTTCTTTTTTTTCGTATTCTCTATAATTAGATCTTATAAGCCATATAAGGCATGAATTCGGGAAAGATCTGAGGAAGATTTTCTATTTAGTTCTAAAAAATAATTCAATTGCCAATTTTGTGTTGTTTGTGCTTGTTTATTTTTGGCAATGTCCCATTTAGGATAAACTCTAAATCCTAACTTACCTTTTTTACCGGGAGAACTTAAAACACCTTGTTGTATTAAAATTTCTTTTGTGAAAACAAATTGCCCAATTAAATTATCGCCTAAACAATGGATCACATAAAGGTCTGTGGCTTCATTTGACTGGTGCGGACAAATCACCCCCTCCTCATTTCTTTTCCACAGAGTAACAAACTGTCCGATTTTTGTGGGAGTAATTTTTGAAACGCGCCAAGTAACGCTTTTTCCATTTAAGTTAAAACTACAGGCAGCATATTCAACACTTTCAGATTCAGGAATAAAATTTGTGAATTTGAAACCACATTTGTCATATACTAAAACTTTAGCACGACGCATTTCGGGTGTATAATTTGAATTAAGTATAGGCATTTTTCTCAGAAATGGTCGAGTTCATTTTTTCCGTTAGGAAAAAATAATCTGTGAAATTTAGTTTTTTATTTTATCAGCGAAATCTGTGAAATCTGCGTCAAGTCTTATTTATATTGGAAACTTCATGGTACTCACATCTCCTCCTGTATCTCTAACCAACGCATTGATTTTTGTTCGAGTTCTTCACTTAAGCTTTTTAACTCATCGCTAAGTTTTTGAATTTGATTATAATCAGTGATGCCACTGGCTAACTCTTTTTCAAGATGGATCTTTTTAACTTCCAGTGCCGGAATTTGTTTTTCCAATTCTTCTAGTTGATGCTGTAATTTAAAAGATAATTTTTTTGGAGGATTTGTGTTTACGTCAACTTTCACGACCGGTTTTTCCACAACAGGAATGGCCGCTGCTTTTGCAGCTGAAAGTTTTATATTTTCCTTTTCATCTTCTCGTTGCTCACTCTTCCAGGTTCGGTATTCAGTATAATTTCCGGGATAATCTTTTATGGCGCCATCGCCTTCCAACACAAAGGTATGATCAACTAATCGGTCAATAAAATAACGATCGTGAGAAACAATCAATACACATCCTTTAAACTCTTCTAAAAAATCTTCCAATACCTGAAGGGTCACAATATCTAAGTCATTGGTGGGCTCATCGAGAATTAAAAAATTCGGATTTTTCATTAACACCGTTAATAAGAACAAACGTCTTTTTTCACCACCACTTAAGGTATGCGCATAACTGTATTGCACATTGGGCGGAAAATTAAATCGGGTCAATAATTGAGAAGCCGATAAACTGGCGCCATTCGCTAAGGGAATGTGTTCTGCAATATCCTGAATGATCTCAATGATTCGTTTGTCGGTATTGATGATCATGCCACTTTGGGAATAGTAACCAAATACAATGGTATCTCCCAGCGAAACTTTACCCGAATCAACCTCTTCTTTTCCTTGAATAATGTTTAGGAGTGTCGTTTTACCAACTCCGTTTTTTCCTACCACACCAATTTTTTCACCGGGAATAAAGGTGTAGGTAAATGGCTCAGAGAGTATAACTTTATTGGGATAATTTTTGGTGATGTTATGTAGCTCCACGATTTTAGAACCCATGCGTTCCATTTTTACGGTTAGCTCAATTTTCTTTTCAATCCGTTTTTGTTTGGCCTTCTTTTCTATTTCATAAAAAGCATCCACACGTGATTTAGATTTTGTTCCACGTGCCTTAGGCATTTTGCGCACCCAAACTACTTCTTTGCGGTAAAGGTTTCTGGCCTTGTCGATCTCAGCATCTGTAATGGCTTCCCGTTCGGCTTTTTTCTCTAAGTAATAATCAAAATTACCATTGTATTCGTATAAAATGTGATTATCAATTTCAATGATCTTGTCACACACTTCATCTAAAAAGTAACGGTCGTGCGTCACTAACAATAAACTGATGGACGCATCTTGCAAATAATTTTCCAGCCATTCGATCATTTCAATGTCGAGGTGATTGGTTGGCTCATCCATAATGATGAGGTTGGGTTTATTAATGAGTGTTAAGCCCAGTGCGACACGCTTTTTTTGTCCACCCGATAATGTTTTTATAGTACGTGTGGTATCTCTTATTTCAAGTTTGGATAAAATTTCTAAAATATTTTTTTCGTAATCCCAGGCTTCAATCTCATTCATTTCGTGCAATGCGTTTTCCATGCGGTCAGCAACCTGATTACTGGAATCGGTTTCGCTTAACTTAATGACCTCGTCGTAATTTTTGATCGCGCGAACAAATTTATTATCGGCCGTATCAATTAAATGCTGAATGGTAGCGTTTTCATCAAAGGAAAAATTTTGTTCTAAAAAACCAACGGTAATGTCTTTTCTAAAAACAACTTCTCCTTCATCAGCAATTTCAATGCCTTTTAGTATTTTGAATAATGTGGTTTTTCCGGAACCGTTTTTAGCGACGAGCGCTACTTTTTCGCCGTAATTGATACCGAAACTTATTTTATTAAATAAAACTTTTGCACCGTATGCTTTAGAGAGATTATTAATGGACAGTAAATTCATGGCCGCAAAGGTAAGCATTCATTAGCAATGAGATCAAAAACAGAAGAAAATAGGGTTTTTTGTGGAATTCGGTATATTTATGCTTGATTCATGTTAACCCAAACTCAATTAGTTAAACCACATTAATTACATAAGGACACATAAGATATAAACTTTGACTATGTAATGATTGTTTCAAAACCCAAGAAGTATGATAGTTACAAAATCTTTATTAAAGGAGCTAATATATCAAGTTAATGGCGCGGCTATTGATGTTCACAAAGCACTAGGCCCTGGTTTGCTAGAAAGTGTATATCATAAATGTATGAAGGAGGAATTATCCTATCTGGGAATTAAATTTCAATCTGAATTAATTGTGCCGGTTAAATACAGAGGGGTTAAAATTGATACAGAGCTTCGGTGCGACTTATTTATTGAAAATCTTCTGCCGGTTGAGTTAAAAGCAGTAGAATATTTATTGCCGGTGCATGAAGCCCAAATTATAACGTATATGAAACTACTCAACGTTCCAAAAGGGTTGATGATTAATTTTAATGTCAAAAATATATTTAAAGATGGACAAAAGACATTCGTGAATGAGTTATACAGGGATCTTCCTGAATGATCCAAAAAAAGAACTACATAAGAAACATAAGGTCACATAAGAAATTTACCTTATTATTTGTGTGATTCATTGATGAGAACAAAAAGTAAACCACATAAGAAACATAAGGACACATAAGAAATTTACATTATTCCTTCTTAAGTGTTCGATGAATCTTCATTAGATTAACCCCTTATGTGATCTTATGTCCCTAATGTGGTTTAAAAATGTTTTTTATGGATTAGTTTTAAAAAGGAACCACATAAGAAACATAAGGACACATAAGAAATTGTATTATAACCTTATGAGGTTCAAAAAATCATTGTTAGATTAAATTCTTATGTCCCTTATGTAGTTTAAAAATGTTTTTTATAGATTAGTTTTAAAAAGGAACCACATAAGAAACATAAGGACACATAAGAAATTGTATTATAACCTTATGAGGTTCGAAATCATTGTTAGATTAAATCCTTATGTGATCTTATTTCCCTTATGTGGTTCAAAAAAGAAATCATCAGTTGTCCCTTAAATGCCTTATATGGTTCAGAGTTACGAGTAACAAAAAACCCCACCATCACGGCAGGGTTCTTTAATTAGATTTATTAATAATTTTAGTTAACCTGAGTATAATCTTTTGTGCTGGCTACTGTGCCATTTTCGTCCCAGCTGGTCCAAACGCCGGTTTTTTCACCATCATTATAATTCATTTCAAAACGCTTTTTACCGTTATCGTCAAACACCAACCAGGTTCCGGTTTTTTTACCAAGATTGTAAAAGGCAATAGCTGAAGTTGTTCCGTTTTCATTGTAACGAATCCACTTTTGATCTTTTTGACCTTTAGTGAACATACCACTTTCCATTAATTTACCGGAAGCATAAAAATACTTCGCCTCACCTTCAATCACCCCTTCTTTTACTGTGAGCTCGGCTTTAACACCATTGCTTACTTTTGAAATGACCCCATTAAATAATTCCCCGTTAAATAATCCGGGTGTATTATTATCGTTAACGTATAAACCCTTATCGTTTAAGGTTTGTGAATTTAATAATCCAGAACCGAGTACCGATAAAACTGCTAGAACTAACTTTTTCATAAGCTTGATTTTTACAATTGACCAAACGACCAATTTCTTTAATCAAAGTTATTAAGATAATGTTTTAGAAACAATGCCGTAATCAAAAGATAACCTAAACTTTACTTTTAAGGACAAAAAATAAGTTAAAAACCTCTAATAGTATAGGTTTGGGAGATATTTAAAGGGATTTAAGGGAAAAATCAGAAAAGGAAGTCAATTTAGAAGATTGCATTTCTAAAACTTCATATCCAATTGTATTAATGGAAATGGAGTAGTCTGTATCTGTTTTTAGGGTCAGTTTAAAATTACCATCTAAATCAGCATAAACTGTTTCTCCGGTTTGAGCAATCATGATCTTAGCGCCAGGAATGGATTCGCCTGAAGCATCAGTTACTTTGCCAACAATGGTTTTGCTCGTGTTTTTTTCAGAACCTTCGTTGCCGGCAAAACTTACCGCACTATAAACAATCAATAAAAGGGCGAAAAGTACTTTTTTCATCGCATCAAAATTAGGCCAATTGCTTTTTCTGTGTCTTAAGCCAATATTACCAAATGGTTAAGTGTTAATTGACGGCATTCTTTTATCTTTGACCCATGCGAATTGATATCATTAGTGTGGTGCCCGATTTGATGACGAGCGCCTTTGCCCATTCAATCCTTAAAAGAGCCATTGCCAACAAGTTGGTAGAAGTAAATCTTATTAATTTAAGGGATTATGCCTCCGGAAAACAAAAACAGGTGGATGATTATGCCTTTGGAGGCGGTGCTGGAATGGTTATGATGGTGGAACCTATTGCCGCCTGTATCAATGATCTAAAATCAAAACGCAGTTACGACGAGGTGATCTATATGTCTCCCGATGGGGAATTGTTAAAACAGAATCTCTGCAATCAATTATCTTTGTTAAAAAACATCATAATTCTCTGTGGTCATTATAAAGGGGTGGATGAACGCGTGCGCCAGCACCTCATTACCCGTGAAATCAGCATAGGTGATTATGTTTTAAGCGGAGGAGAACTGCCGGCGGCTATTTTAAGCGATTCCATTATTCGTTTGCTTCCCGGAGTGTTAAATGACGAAACTTCCGCCTTGAGTGACTCATTTCAGGATAATTTATTGGCTCCTCCGGTATATACTCGCCCTGCAGACTACAATGGCTGGAAGATTCCAGACATTCTGCTTAGCGGACATACCGCCAATATTGATAAATGGAGGCATGAGCAGAGTGTAGAACGCACCAAAACTAGGCGTCCGGACCTTCTTAAATAAACTAAATAATCTAAAGATGTCATTTTATTTTCCCAATAAAATTGCGTTATTTGACGCGCGAAATTAAACAGGTGGGAAGGATAGGGGAATTAATTCTTTTAAAATGAACGAAATACCCTTTTTGATAGCAAAAAATATAATTACATCTACATATGAAGGTTGGAATTCCAGCGGAAATTTTTCCTAATGAACTAAGAGTTGCTGCCACTCCTAAAACGGTAAAACGTTTGCAAAAGCAGGGTTTTGAAGTCTACATTCAGCACAACGCCGGGCAAAAGGCTAATTTTTCGGATAAAGAGTTTGAAGAAGCAGGTGCTAAGATAGTTGGATCTGCTAAAGATATTTACGGACAATCAGACATTGTTCTCAAAGTGAAGGAACCTTCTGTTGAGGAGGTTGGCATGATGAAAGAGGGGTTGGTGTTGTTGAGTTATTTATGGCCTGCACAAAACCAAGCCTTACTTAAAACTCTGGCAGATAAAAAGGTGAATGCCATTGCCATGGATGCCATTCCGCGTATTTCAAGAGCACAAAAAATGGACGTTCTTTCTTCCATGGCAAATATTGCCGGATATAGAGCCGTTATTGAAGGATCATACCATTTCGGAAGATTTTTAAACGGACAGATAACCGCTGCCGGTAAAGTAGAACCTGCCAAAGTATTAGTGATTGGTGCCGGTGTAGCCGGATTAGCCGCAATTGGAGCAGCCAATTCATTAGGAGCCATCGTAAGAGCCTTCGACACGCGTAAAGAGGTTGCCGAACAAATTGAATCCATGGGCGCCCAATTTCTTACCGTAGAAATAAATGAAGATGGGGCTACTTCTTCAGGTTATTCAAAAGAAATGAGTAAAGAGTTTATTGAAGCTGAAATGGCCTTGTTCAAAGCGCAGGCTGCCGAAGTGGATATTATCATTACAACAGCACAAATACCGGGAAGAGAAGCACCTAAATTAATTTTAGCAGATCATGTAGCGGTCATGAAACCGGGTTCAGTGATCATCGACCTGGCTGCATCTACTGGCGGGAACTGTGTGTTGACGAAGAACGGAGAGGTGTATACGACTGATAACGGCGTCACCATTATTGGCAAATTAAGCCAGTTGCCGAGTCAAGCTTCACAACTTTATGGAAATAACCTTTGTCATTTATTAGATGATATGGGTAAAGCCGAAAAATTTAAAATAGATATGGAAGATGCCGTTGTATCAAGAGCAATGGTAACTCATAATGGTAAAATTAATTGGCCACCGGCTCCACTTCCGGTAAGTCCAGCTAAACCAAAAGTGGCCGCTACTGTTGAGGCGGAAGATCCTAAGGTTGTTGCAGAGCGCCTAAACAAAAAAGAAACACGCTCCATGTTTATTAAACTAAGTGTGATCGGCTTGTTCTTATTAATGCTCGGGCAGTTTGCGCCAAGTGATTTTATGCAGCATTTCACCGTGTTTGTTTTGGCCGTGTTTATTGGCTGGCAAGTGATCTGGAATGTTTCTCACTCTTTACATACCCCATTAATGGCAGTTACCAATGCCATCAGTGGAATCATCATTGTGGGTGGTTTATTGCAAACCACCAATGATATTTCAAGTCCTATGACCATTTTAGCATTCATTGCTATACTTGTTGCCAGCATTAATATTGTTGGTGGATTTGTTGTTACTCATCGCATGTTAAAAATGTTCAAAAAATAAAAAGATGATCGCTAAAGAAATTCAAATTGCCGCTTACTTATTTGCAAGTATATTATTTATTTTAAGCCTTGGAGGTTTATCTTCTCAAGAGTCCGCCAAACGTGGTGTGTTTTACGGAATCATTGGAATGATCATCGCCGTGCTCGCCACTGTTCTTGGTCAGGGAGTTAACGGACATATTTATATCATCACTGCAGTGGCTATTGCTTCTCTTATTGGTGTGTTATTGGCCCGTAAGGTTGAAATGACCTCTATGCCTCAGTTGGTAGCCATCTTACATAGTTTTGTTGGATTAGCCGCTGTTTTAGTGGGCTTTGGTTCTTACCTCGATCCTAAAACACATGCTTTACCTTCTACCGAACATACCATTCACTTAGTAGAAGTTTTTATCGGAGTATTTATTGGTGCGATCACGTTCACCGGATCTATTGTTGCCTGGGGAAAATTGCAGGGCAAAATTAGAAGTAAACCATTATTGTATCCGGGCAGACATTTAGTAAATATATTATTAGTATTGGCTTCTGTTGTTTTAGGTGTGTTGTTTACATCTGCTGAGGGAACTGACGGCATGATGTATTTATATTTGATGACCGCCTTTGCCAGTTTTATTGGTGTGATGTTAGTGATGGCTATTGGCGGAGCAGATATGCCGGTAGTAGTGTCGATGCTCAATTCTTATTCCGGATGGGCAGCTTCAGCTGCTGGTTTTATGTTAGGAAACGATCTTTTAATTGTGACCGGTGCTTTGGTAGGAAGTTCAGGCGCTATTCTTTCTATCATTATGTGTGAAGCGATGAATCGTTCTTTTATCTCTGTTATTCTCGGTGGCTTTGGTGAAGTAGCGTCCGGTGGACCAGCTACTGCCATGGAAGGCGAAGTAACGGCTATGAATCATGAAGAAGTAGCTGATCTTTTAAAAGAAGCGAAATCGGTTGTGATTGTTCCTGGTTATGGTATGGCTGTTGCTAAAGCACAATATCCCATTTACGACATGGTTCAAACCTTGCGCAAAGCCGGGAAAAAAGTACGATTCGCTATTCATCCGGTGGCAGGACGTTTACCGGGACACATGAATGTATTATTAGCAGAAGCCAATGTGCCTTACGATATTGTTTTAGAAATGGATGAGATCAACGAAGATCTTCCCGACACAGATGTAGTCATGGTGATTGGTGCTAATGATGTGGTGAATCCAGGTGCTCAAGATGATCCTTCCAGTCCTATTTACGGCATGCCGGTAATTGAAGCCTGGAAAGCCGAAAAAGTAATTGTGATGAAACGCTCTATGTCTGTTGGATATGCTGGCGTTGAAAATCCTTTGTTTTACAAAGCTAACACCGACATGTTATACGGCGATGCGAAAGAAAGCGTTGAAAAAATTCTAACGCATTTAAAAGCGTAAAAAAACAGGAAATTAAATTTAAAACGTCATCTCAAAAGGGTGGCGTTTTTTAATGAAGTTTAGTAAGGCTTGCTTTGTTTGAAGGGAATGATGCAGATCCAACTAATAAAACATATGCCAATTGTTTATTCATTTGTACGATTTTCTCTTTGGATGCTGCTTGGAATGAAATAATTGTATTACAGCAACATAATCTTTATATATTTTGTATCGCAAAAGATATTGAAATGGTTTTATCCTGGCTTGCCTTACTTGCCTGTAGCCAATTTTAAAAATAAAGGGATTTGTTTCAAATACTGCCACATATTCTGTTATTTTTTGAAGAAGCTTTTCTCCTAAATTTTTTTCTTGTGCTTCCAGGTAATCATAGGCTTTTTGTATGTCGTTTAACGCGTCGTCCTTGAAAATAACCGGGAGCATTTTATTTACTCTTTAGATTTTTACGTACTATTTTTTTCATTTCACTCAGGCTATAAAATTTAGCCTTACCACTTTCAACTTCCGATAGTCTTTTATCTAGTTCTTTCTTTTGCGAAGGGCTTAGTTCGATGTTTTCTTCTTCTTGGTTAAAGAGTAATTCAACGGCTTTTAAAATGTCTTTATTTTCTGTTTGAAGAAGTTTTTGCGCTAATAGGTTCTTCTTTTGTGCGACCGTCATTTCTATTAATTTTTTATAAAATAAAGGTACAGAATTAATTTTTCAGTTTAAGTGAACTTTCTTCGAAAGCTACAATCCTATAAGTCTACATATTTTACCCAAACAGCAGGAATTTTACTCCTTCAAAGGCAATTTTTTCAATATCCGATCATCTTTAAATAAGATCTTCTCTGCTGTATTGCCAATACTATCGAAATAGGTCCAAATACTATCTTTTTGGTCCTTTTTATAAAAACCCGAATACCTCATTTTACCATTTTCAAAGTATGTCATGTTAGGGCCATCTCTTAAACCTTTATCATAATGCATTTCACTCCAGGGCAAACCGCTAGGATAAAACGACAACCACATGCCATGTCTTTTTCCGAAACGAAAAAATCCTTTGAATTTAATAAGCCCATTGGGGTATTTATCGGTATAGTCTCCGGTATAGGTGCTGTCGGGCGGCATGATCAATAAGGGATTGGCCTTTTTTAAAGAATCCACTTTTATTTTTTGTTCAATTTTAGAAAGGGAGTCATTGGCGCGTTGTTCTTCCACGCTTAATTCTCTTTCTGTTGATTGAGTACAATTGCTGAGTATAAATAAACTAAAGACAGTAATTAGGAAAAGAATTTTTTTCATAGGACTATTTTTTTCTTTCAATGGCGTAATTTAATAAGCGTTCTAAACTATGTCTGGACTCGTTTTCGGGAAATTGTTTTAGAAGATCTATGGCTTTTTCTCTGTAAGAATGCATCACCTTATTGGCATAAGTAATGCCACCTTTGGCAATCACAAAATCAATCACCTTTTTCACCTCTTCACTTTCTTCATTGTGATTTTTAATGATGTTAATGATCTTGCGTTTTTCATTCCAGGTAGAATTATTTAAAGCGTAGATCAAAGGCAGGGTCATCTTCTTCTCTTTAATATCAATACCCGTAGGTTTTCCAATTTGTTCATCATGCCCAAAATCAAACAGATCATCTTTGATTTGAAACGCAATTCCTGTCATGGTGCCAAAATCGCGGGCCAAATTAATACGTTGCTCATCGGCTGTAACCGAAGCGGTTCCCGCTGCGCAACAGGCCGCAATTAAAGTGGCTGTTTTTTTGGTAATGATGTCGAAATAAATTTCTTCCGAAATATCCAGCCTGCGGGCTTTTTCAATCTGTAACAATTCCCCCTCACTCATCTCTCTTACAGCCGTGCTCACTATTTTTAATAAATGAAAATCATTATTATCTAAGGATAATAATAGTCCTTTCGATAATAAAAAATCACCGATCAAGACCGCGATTTTATTTTTCCATAAAGCATTTACACTAAAAAAACCTCTGCGTTCATTGCTGTCATCTACTACATCATCATGTACCAGAGTTGCGGTGTGCAATAACTCAATCAAAGCTGCCGCACGATGGGTGCTATCGTTGATCTCTCCATTCAATTGCGCCGATAAAAACACAAACATGGGACGGATCTGTTTTCCTTTTCGCTTAACAATGTAAGTAGTGATCTTATCCAAAAGTGGCACAGAACTCTTCATGGCATCTTTGAACTTTTCTTCAAAGATCTCCATGTGATCAGCCACCGGTTTTTTTATTTCATCAACTGTTTTGGACACAGGTAGCTAATTTAACCTTTATTTCAGTTCGGGGGAAATGAGTTTATTTTTATTGGCTAATTGCCCACAGGCAGCGTCAATATCCTTCCCACGACTGTGGCGTACATTACAAATAATGCCGTTTTTCTCTAAATGCTGTGTAAAGGCTAATAAACGCGTTTTGCTGGTTTGCTGAAACTCGCCGCCATCAATGGCATTGTATTCAATAATATTTACCTTACTTTTTACCCGTTTACAATAATCTACCAGTTCCTGCGCATCTTCAATAGAATCATTAAAGTCTTTAAACACAATGTATTCAAAAGTGGGACGAGTTCCTGTTTTTTCTGTAAAATACAATAAGGCTTCTGCTAAATTATCGAGGGTATTGGTTTCGTTAATGGGCATTAATTTATTGCGTTTCTCATCATTTGCCGCGTGAAGAGATAAAGCCAAATTAAATTTCACTTTGTCATCGCCCAGTTTCATGATCATTTTTGCCACACCGGCGGTTGAAACTGTAATGCGTTTTGGCGACATGCCTAATCCGGTTGGACTGGTAATTTTTTCAACGGATTTTAATACCTCGGCATAATTCAGCAATGGTTCGCCCATGCCCATGTATACAATATTGGTGAGAGGTGCATCGTATCGGTCTTTGGCCGTATTTTTTACCAAAACCACCTGATCTACAATTTCATCGGCGTTGAGGTTCCGCATGCGTTTTAATTTTCCGGTCGCACAAAATTTGCAGGTTAAACTACAGCCTACTTGCGAGGAGATGCAAGCGGTCATACGTTCCTGATGCGGAATGAGAACACTTTCTACCACATAATTATCATGCAAACGCATGGCACATTTAATGGTCCTGTCAGAACTCACCTGCAGCTCGTGAATTTGTACTGCATTGATCACAAAATTTTCTTCTAAATACTCTCTTAATTTTTTTGAGAGATTACTCATGTCTTCGAATTTCACCACCCCTTTGGCCCAAAACCAGTCATACACTTGTTTGGCACGAAAGGCAGGCTCACCAATCTCTTTAAAGAGAAGGGTCAATTGTTCAAGACTCAAAGCGCGTATGTCTTTTTTTGCCATCTTAGGGAGGGTAAAGATACCAAATAATAAGGGATTTGAGCAATATGATTGATCGTGGGCTAGACCTTACAGGTCTATGAAAATTAGGATAGACCTGTAAGGTCTGTCCGCAACCCAAACATATATTTCCTTAACTTCGGCCATGCGTTTTTTACAAGCAGATCAGATCTTTAATGGCCAAACTTTCTTAAATCCGGGACAAGTATTGGTGCTGGATGACCGAAATAATCTTGTCGAGAGTATTTCGGAAGATCAGGTTGAAAAATTAAATATTCAGAGACTGGAAGGAATTCTCACGCCCGGTTTTGTAAACAGTCATTGCCATCTAGAATTAAGTCATTTAAAAGGAAAAATTCCTCAACATACCGGCCTGCCGGCTTTTGGTAAACAGGTCATCACATTGCGATCTCAACTGAGGCTAGAAGAAATTGCCGAGCACATGCAGGAAGCGGATCAAAGCATGTGGGAGCGGGGTATTGTGGCTGTTGGAGACATTAGCAACGATCCTTCCAGTTTTGAAGTGAAGGCAGACAGCAAACTCATGTATCATACCTTTATTGAATTAATAGGATTAAAACCAGAATCAGCTTCTGCCATTTTCGAAAAAGGTTTGGACCTTCACTCACGTTTAAAAGAATACGGTATTCTAGGAAGTCTCACACCGCATGCGCCTTATAGCACCTCCAAGGAATTAATTACCTTGATCTCAGAATTCGATCAAAAAAATAATTTTCCTCTCAGCATCCACAATCAGGAAAGTAAGGAGGAACATAAATTCTTTTTCGGAGAACCAAACGGTTTTACAGATTTGTTTCAATTTTTAAATTTGGACCTTTCCTGGTACAAAGCGCCCAAAACCTCCAGCCTAAAGTATTACGCAGAAGTCTTAACTGCACAAAAAAATATCTTGGTCCATAATACCTGCAGCTCAAAAGAAGATCTGGAAACTGTTTCAGGAAAAGGTATTTATTGGTGTTTTTGTCCGGCTGCCAATGCCTATATCGAAAATGCACATCCCGATTATTCTTTGTTTCAAACGCATCTCAGTACCATTTGTCTCGGCACAGATAGTCTTGCCAGCAATCATACCTTGGATCTTATTTCAGAAGCCAATTTAATTTTATCTGCTACCAACATCTTTTCCTTAAAAAATATCCTTCAGTTTATGACCTTCAATTCAGCTCAGGCGCTTAATTTGCAGAATGAATTTGGTCAATTCATTGCCGGCAAAAATAGCGGATTAAATCAGGTTCAATTTTCAAATAACAGTCTTACCTTTATCAAAAAAATAGTTTAATTAGTCGGCACCATGTTACATTTAAAATCCTTCACCTTTAATCCATTTCAAGAGAACACCTATATAGTGTATGATGAAAACAACGAAGCTTTTATCATCGACCCGGGCAATTCGAATCATTCAGAAAACGAAGAACTCAAACACTTTATTTCTGAAAAAAACTTAAAACCTACGCGCTTACTTTTAACGCATGCACATGTGGATCACATTATGGGAGCCCGTTTTGTGTTAGATACATACGGATTATTGCCGGAAGTGCACCAAGCAGATTTATTTTTTGTGGACCGTATGCAACAAAGTGCAGCCATGTATGGGGTGCATTGTGATCAGGCGCCTACACCTGTTCAATTCATCAAAGAGGGCGATAAGATCAGTTTAGGAAATTACGAATTTGACTGTTTATATACTCCGGGCCATTCTCCGGGCAGCATCACTTTTCATAACAAAGCCACTAAATTAGTCATAGCAGGCGATGTGTTATTTCGCGGCAGTATTGGTCGGAGTGATTTGCCAATGGGAGATCATGACACCTTGTTACAATCCATTCGCGAAAAATTATTGGTGATGGATGAAGACACCAAAGTATATAGCGGCCATGGGCCTATGACCACTATAGGAGTAGAAAAAAGAAGCAATCCCTTCTTAATGTAAAGTCCAAAAAAATCAATCACATTTAGTATCTTAGTAAAATCAAACACGGTTTTTTCATATTTTTTTGTTTTTTAGTTTTGGGTATTCATGCTCAACAGGACTCTTCTTCCCTAAAAAATAAAAGTGGGGACAAAAAAAAAGAAAGCTATTACCGCAAAGAAGAAATTGTTTACGACGGCAAATTATACCGGGTACACAATAATTATTTAACTTTTGGTGGTGGCGTTTTATCTTCCAATATTCGAGATATCACTCAACGGGTCATCGGCATTGATTTTCACTTTCCAATTCAGAAATATCATTTTCAGGTAGGTGTGGTCATGAGTGGCGACTATTTTACATCCGAGAACAATCTTCAGGCTCATTTATGTTATGGTATTCGTAAAGAAAACACCAAGTCCAATATTGCCGCATTTATCGGACCGAGTCTTTATACCGGTGTGGTGGCAGATGCAGCGGGTGAACCCTTAATTTATGAAGGTGTTGGGGCTTATGTTTGTTTTCAGGTGATCGCCAAACTCACTTATGATATTGGAATTGGTGCAGAATTGTTTGGGGAAGTAAATCCGGAACAAAGTATGGTTGGGATAAAAGTCATTGCCTTCTTTTCAGGTTCTTACAAAGGACCAAAGAAAAATTACAATCCAAATGTTAGAGCTGAAAATCCAAGATGACAGATTTTATCATTGTTGGCAGAGGTCTTGCCGCATTTACTCTGGCACACCATTTTTTTCAAGAAGGTATTTCATTTAAACTTATTGGAACAAATTCGCTGAGTTCCTGTTCGCGGGTGGCTGCCGGAATATGGAATCCCATTGTGTTTAAAAGGCTGACAAAAAGTTGGTTGGCAGATGAGATCATTCCATATTTAAACACCTTTTATTCAGGATGTGAAACACGGTTAAATACAAAACTCCTGACTCAAAGGCCCATTATAAAACCCTTTGGTGAAGAACAGGAAAAAACATTTTGGTTAAAAAAAGCAAGTACTGAGTTATCCGCCTTTCTTGAAAATGACATTCATGAAACCGCTTCTGAGGAATTCTCATCCTGTAAAATCCCTTTGGGATATGGCAAGGTACTTAACAGCGGAAACCTCGACATGTTGCAGTTTTTAGATGTTTCGTCTGAGTTCTTTCAAGATAAGATCGTAGATGAGGTCTTTGATTTTAACTCCTTGCAAGTGCATCAAGATTTGGTGAAGTATAAAAATACCGAAGCCAAAAACATTCTTTTTTGTGAAGGATATTTGGTAAAAGACAATCCCTATTTTCACTGGATTCCTTTAAAACCGGCAAAGGGCGAGGTACTGACCCTTTCTGTTCCGGAACTTAAGTTTACGAATACTATTTTTAATAAGAACGGATTTTTGATGGATCTTTCTAAGGACGTTTTTAAAGCCGGAGCCACCTATGCCTGGGATGATCTCACACAATCAACCAGCACAAAAGCTAAAACGGAATTGGAGGAAAAGATTAAACAAATGATCACTTGTAATTACACCATCTTAAAGCATGAAGCCGGTATTCGTCCTTCGTCCTCTGACAGAAGACCAATAATCGGGGTGCATCCCACACAGCCCAGACTTCATGTTTTTAACGGACTTGGAACAAAAGGCGTGATGTTAGCACCTTATTTTGCAAAAAAGTTCGTAAATTTCTACTTACAAAAAGAAGACTTACTGCCGGAAGTGAGTGTTAGACGCTTTTATCATTTGTATGAAGAAACAAGGCAAAATTAAATTGATCGGACGCAGAGAATGGGTGAGTTTTCCAAAACTAGCTCTCTTTAATATTGAAGCGAAGATCGATACCGGGGCTTATACCTCTTCCTTACACTGTGAAAACATGGAAGTGAAATTAGAAGATTCAAAAACCATTCTTTATTTCACCATCAAACAAGAGACAGAAAAAAAATACCGCTTTGAAGAATTTAGTCGGAAAAAAATAAAAAACTCCTTCGGCGAAATGGAAGAACGTTATGTGATAAAAACCATTATTTCTATCGGTAAAAAACGAATATTGGCATCCATTTCCTTGAGTAACAGAGATAACATGCGGTATCCCGTTCTGATAGGCCGTCGGGTTTTAAAAGGAAAATTTTTAATAGACGTGAATCAAATTCACACAGGAGGATTATCATTAAAAACCCTTGCACTTACTTCACCAAAAAAAATATAGCTTATGAAGATCGCCATCCTTTCGCGCAACAAAAATCTGTATTCCACCAAAAGACTGATTCAGGCTGCTGAACAGCGGGGCCATGAAGTGGTGCTGCTCGATCACATGAAATGTGTTCTTGTTATTGAACAAGGTAGACCCCATATTTATTTTAACGGAAAAGAAGTGACCGGTGTGAATGCGGTCATTCCTAGAATTGGGGCATCTGCGACTTTTTACGGCTCGGCTGTTGTTCGTCAATTTGAGATGATGAAAATATTTACGGCAGTTGAATCGCAAGCTTTGGTTCGCTCACGCGACAAATTGCGCAGTCTGCAAATTCTCGCCCGTGCGGGATTAGGAATTCCTAAAACAGCTTTTGCTTCTTCACCGAAAGACAAAGACATTGATAGTTTATTGGAGAATATTGGAGGTGCACCCTGTGTGATCAAATTATTAGAAGGTACTCAAGGAATTGGTGTGATCTTGGCAGAAAATCAAAAGGCAGCCAAAAGTGTAGTTGAAGCTTTTTTAAAATTAGAAGCCAATATGCTTGTGCAGGAATTTATTAAAGAAGCGGGAGGGGCCGATCTGCGGGTGTTTGTGGTAGATGGTCAAATTGTAGGCGCTATGAAACGTCAGGCCAAAGAAGGGGAGTTCAGAAGCAATTTGCATCGTGGGGGAACTTCGTCATTAATTAATTTAAGTAACGAAGAGCGCGCCACTGCTATTAAAGCCGCGCGTAAATTAGGATTAGGCATTGCGGGGGTTGATCTCTTACAATCGAGTCGTGGTCCATTAGTGATGGAAGTGAATTCATCTCCTGGACTGGAGGGGATAGAAGGAGCTACCGGTGTGGATATTGCCAGTAAGATCATTGAATATGTTGAACGAAATGAATTTGCGAAACCGGGAGAGTAGATCATCAAATTCTCCAAGCCATTTACATTTTTATAGATCATTCATTTTACCAGCATGCAGAAAATAATTACCATTAATGGACATAGTATTAAACCGGGACAAAATAAAACGGTTATTTTAAATTCCTATGAGCTGCATACCAAAACCAAACTGGAAATTCCGGTCCATGTCATTCATTCAAAAGTAAAGGGACCCGCCATGTTATTGTGCGCAGGGATGCACGGCGAAGAAACCAATGGCATAGATATTATTCGTAAAGTTATTTCGAGAAGTGAAATTCAGGGATTAAAATGCGGAACACTTATTGCCATTCCGGTCATTAATGTGATCTCATT
Source organism: Heterotrichella gracilis (assembly GCA_032358255.1). Classification (NCBI taxonomy): domain Eukaryota; class Xanthophyceae; order Tribonematales; family Xanthonemataceae; genus Heterotrichella; species Heterotrichella gracilis. The sequence continues at coordinate 128,829 of JAULBX010011099.1, read as the reverse complement.
TTTATATGGTAGTCGCGATCTGCCCGATGGACGGGACTTAAACCGTTGTTTCCCGGGGTCAAAAAAGGGATCTATTGGCAGTCGCATTGCTTACGATCTAATGAAACACATTTTGCCGATCATTGATTTTGGAGTCGATTTTCATACCGGTGGTGCCAAGCTCAATAACTATCCACAAATACGTTGCGTGTTCGATTTTCCCGATAATTTAGCCCTGGCAGAACGATTTTCGGCACCTTTGATCATAGACAGTAATTACAGAGAAGGCACTTTTCGAATGGAGGCCTCAAAAAAGAAAAAACCCATATTGGTGTATGAAGGGGGCGAAAGCATGCGCTTTGATTATCAAGCCATCAATGAAGGCGTGAATGGCTGTTTGCGACTTATGAATTCATTTAAGATGATCAATTTTGATGTGCCCGGAAATCACACCGTGAAGGTAAAAAAGGACACCTGGGTGCGCGCCAACAGCAGCGGTTTATTTCACATGAGTGTGAATAACGGGGCTCATGTTTTAAAAGGGGATCTTTTGGGAATCATTTTTAATCCTTTTGGTGAAACGGAGGAAAAAGTGGTTTGTCCCACTAACGGTTTTATTGTTGGCATCAATAATCAGCCGGTCGTTAATCAAGGAGACGCCCTTATTCATATAGGCATCGTGGAAGATTAAAATTTCGTAATTTTACCACATGAAAGGTTCTGTCGGTTTAGCTGAGATTTTTATTATGGCATTTATTTCGGTCATTTTTATTACCGGGGCTGTGGTGATCTTTAAATTTATGCGAGGAGGAAAAAAATAAGATGTTAATCAATCAATTTATATTGTTCTTGAATTTAGGCAGTGGCGAAGTAGTGATGATCGTTTTGGTGATCTTATTGCTTTTTGGAGGAAAAGGAATTCCGGGTATAGCCAAAACGCTTGGTAAAGGAATAAGAGAATTTAAGGATGCCACCAACGGTATTCAAAAAGATATCCTTGAAAGTACCGGTGGAGTCACAGAACAAATAACCGAACACATTCAGGAAGTAAAAAAGGAAATTGAAAAAGAATAAACACCTATATTTTTTACTTATTTTTTTTGGATTGACAAACTTAGTGTTTGCTCAAAAAGAAGACAAGATTCGTTTCAAAAAGAACGCTTCTCTTATTTATTTTTTTCAGAAGGAAGCTTATCGTGACACCCTTCAAAAGGGCTTGGGCGATGTTTTTTATCTGATCGTTCCCGATTCTCTCAAACCTTATTTATCCATTCAGGTAGATAATGCACAATTACTCAAAACAGAAAATGATAGTCTGGTAACAGTCAATTACGTGAAGGGATATAATTATGAATCTCTTTACATTCCCACCGAACAAAACACACAGGTAAAAGCAAAACAAAAAAGTGTAGAATTCAAAACAATGGTGAATGGTGTTTCTGCGGTAAGTCCTGATCGTATAGAGATCAAGTTTATAGACAAACGTCAGAAAAATGTGTTGTTGAAGAATGTGTTTTATTTTAAAACAAAAAATTGATCGTAAAATTTTAGGAAACACAGATCAGTGAAATCCGCGATCCCGATAGCTATCGGGACTGCGTCAGTTCTTTTTCTGATTAGTGGATAAGAATTTAATCAAAACTAATCCTTCGAATTAATTCTTTTAAGATCAAGGTCAATTTTGGTTCCTGCAAATTGGCAATGTGTTGCACCTCTTCGTGGGTCACTGTTTGCACGCTTCCTTCAACACCCAGATCGGTGACAATGCTTATGCCAAATACTTGTAAACCTGAATGTTTGGCTACAATCACTTCCGGCACGGTACTCATGCCAACCACATCGGCTCCTATGCGCCAAAGGTAACGGTATTCAGCAGGTGTTTCAAAACAAGGACCTGTTAAGCCGGCATAAACTCCTTCACTCACTTGGATCTTATTTTCGGCGGCAATTTGTTTTGCTAATTCAATATAGGTTTTATTATAAGTGGCGCCCATGTCCGGAAAACGAGGACCAAGCTCATTTATGTTTTTACCGATAAGCGGGTTAGTGGGAAATAAATTGATGTGATCGTTAATGAGCATTAACTCACCCACTTCAAAAGCAGGATTCATCCCACCACAAGCATTGCTTACACAAAGTGTTTTAATTCCTAAGGCCTTCATTACCCTGATAGGAAAGGTGATCTGCTGCATGGTATAACCTTCATAAAAATGAAATCGCCCTTGCATGGCCACCACTTTTTTTCCACCTAATTCCCCAAAAATTAATTTACCGCTATGTCCTTCTACGGTGCTTACCGCAAAATTCGGAATCTCTGTGTATGGGATTGTGTATTCAACGCTAATTTCTTTTACCAGTCCACCCAAGCCTGTACCTAAGATGATTCCTACAGAAGGAGAAAAATGATTGGTTTTTTCACGTATACTTTTGGTGGTAAATTCTATTTGATCTAACATATTTTAAAATGATCTCATTAATTTCTTCTTCTTTGTCTTTAAATGTGACTTCTACCGGAAGAATATAAATATTCATACGTTTGGCAATTTCCCAAACGCTGTTGTTTTTTAAACGCATCAGGTCTTTTTCGGTAGTGACTAAAATTTTGTTACTGCCTTCAAAACTGCTGTAATACCTTTCTATATCTTCGAGATCTTTCATGGTATAATCATGATGATCGTCAAAAGGCAAATGGCGTAATTCTGCCGAATATTCTTTTAAATAATCAATCATCGGTTGTGGATAGGCTATCCCTGCAAAGGAAATGACTCTATATCTAAAAAGATCATTAAGCGTATCAAGTTTATCGTTTTGATTGTGTATGCTATACAGTTCACCATACTTTAAATAGCTAAAAAACACACGCTGATGGGCCTTTGGTGAAATGTCTTTGGTAATGGTTCGTATTTCAACCGGACTTGTTTTTTCGGGAACTTTGCTTATGATAACAATATCGGCCCGTTCAATTCCGCTTTTAAACTCTCTTAAAGTACCGGCAGGCAACATCACATCTTTGTAATACAAATTGTGGTAATCGCTTACGACGATGTTAAGGCCGCATCTCACCGAGCGATGCTGAAACACATCATCCAATAAAATAACTTTAGGAGCTTCTTGTTGTAAAGCAATCAGCTTTTTTATTCCATGTGCTCTGTTTGCATCCACGGCCACCTGAACGGGGTATTTAGTTTTATAAATGAGAGGTTCATCACCAATGTCTTCGGCAGTGCTTTCACTATCGGCCAAAATAAAGCCACTGGTTTTACGTTTATAACCTCTGCTTAACACCGCAATTTGAGGTTCAACAGGTGTGATCAAGCGAATAAGGTATTCAACCAATGGGGTTTTGCCGGCACCGCCAACGGCCAGATTTCCAACGCCAATGGTGTGAACGGCGTCAAATTTATGTTCTTTAATGAGTCGCGAATCGTATAAGCCGTTTCGGATAGCCGTAATGATCCCGTATAAATAAGCGGGTGGCAATAAGAGTATTTTTAACCAGGGGTTCAAACAGGTTAAATATGCTCATTATTTTTGAAAGTGTAAAATTTAACCGCAATTAGACAGTAGAAGCTAATTTTCTTAGCGAACTACTGTCTTAGTGCGGATAATCCCTCCCGATAGATATCGGGATTAGATTTTGTAAGGTTTTCTTAAAAAATGATTGCACTGAAAACCATACAAAATCTTACATCGTAGACAGTTTAGATTTTCAACTGTCTATTTAGGATTTAAGCGGAATTATCCTTTTAGGATTGTTCACTAGAGTCTAAGGCAATTGGTTTAATTATCCTTACTGCTTTGCATCCCAAGTAAAAAATTCTGGGGATCAAATTTCAGATCAATAAAATCATTTCCGCCCCGGTAATAATTAACAGTGAGTAGGCTAGTGCCATCCCATTTAACAATGGGCTCCTTGGTCATATTGATAATGCCACGCATGCAGGATTCAATTAATTTTTGTTTGACAATGGCTTTATTGGTACTTGTATTCCATCTGACAAAAATCAACTTGACCTCTTTTCCAGCATCACACTCCACTTTGTCTTTTGGTTTACTGAAGGCAGCAGTGTATATCAAAGTATACGTGCTGTCTCCTTGCGTTTTTTGAAATATGATCTTTGACACTTCCGGATCGCGGAGAACCGAATCATTGAAACAATAATTCAAAACAACAGCAGAATCGGCACTCACCAGATTCAAACACAATTTCATGCGTTCTTTGGCCGTTTTTGGTTTTTTTGTTTTAACACTAAAGGCATATTCGGTAACAGGCTCTTCCACCACAAGCTTTGCAGAGTCGGTGGCGAGCGTATCTTGCACCTCTACAGGGTTTTGTTTTTGTACAGGTTTTTTAGTTTGTGCCTGTAAGAAAGAACTCAGTAACAGAGAAATAAATAAGAATCTATACATGGCAATAAAAATAACAATAATAATTCAGAATAAGGGAAGCGAAAAAAGATTAAAACAAACCGCTTTCAACTAGCTTTACAGCCCGTTCAACCATAATGTCTTCTACCTGGGCGTCGTATTCCACCTTCATGCTGTTGCCAAACAAACAAGCCACGGTTTGCCACATAGCCGCCTGAAAACTACCCCGCAGTTGTTTAACAATTTCATAGGTGGTTTTATTGGTTTCGCGATCGATCAATTTCATGAGCAGTTTCCCTTGTGAAACGCTTAAGCCTTTTAGCTCGTCTTCAAATTCTTTTCTAAGATCTTTTTCACAGGCTTTGAGAAAGGCTTTTCGTAAATTTTTGTCCTCTATTTTTTGTAAAGCAAAATCGTATTCTTTTAATTTGGCAGCGGCAAGAATGGCGTAGGGATACACTTTTTTTACATTAAACTTTGTGCGGGTCCATTGTTCTTTTTGTTTGCGCGTTTTAAACACAAAGTCAGTGATTACATCAACGGCATTCAAATTAACAAAGGGAAAGGTATCGCCTTCTACTACTATGGCCTGACATTTATAGCCAATTTCGGGATTGCTGAAAAAATTGGCAGAAGCAGTATTTTGAGATAATAGAAACGGACTGTTCACTATAAACAGCACACAGACCAAAGTAAAAATGGAGACTGAATATGTTTTAGTACCATGCTTCATTACTCATTTATATACTTAAACGTAAAAGGTAACCTTTAGTTACACGTCAATTTAAACGATTGGTTTTCCATTTACTTTTTTTAACAGCACTTTCAGGTAAAACAGAGCCTTTTGACTTCTTTTCAGAGAAGATCGCAGAAGCTACCAGGGCAGCCACTTCAGCATAGTCGGCATTCTCTGAATTTAACATTTCGGGCCTAAAGTACTTGCCTATAAATCCGGTATCAAATTTACCGCTCACAAATGCTTCATGTTTTAAAACAAATTTACAGAAGTCCAAAGTTGTTTCTACACCTACAATTTTATAATCATCAATGGCGCGAATCATTTTGGCAATGGCTTCAGTTCTATCTTTTCCATGCACAATCAATTTAGAGATCATTGGATCGTAATAAATTGGAATATCCATGCCTTCTTCAAAACTGTCATCTACACGCACACCCGGACCACTAGGTGTTTTATACACCACCAATTTCCCAATGTCCGGTAAAAAATTATTCATCGGATCTTCCGCGCACACCCTTACTTCTAAAGCATGACCATTAATTTTAAGATCTTCCTGAGTAAAACTTAATTTTTCGTTGCGGGCTACTTTAATTTGTTCTTTTACTAAGTCTAAACCGGTGATGAGTTCTGATACCGGATGTTCCACTTGTAAACGGGTGTTCATTTCTAAGAAATAGAAATTTAATTGATCGTCTACCAAAAACTCCACTGTGCCGGCACCACTGTAGTTACAAGCCTTGGCAACATCTACCGCACATTTTCCCATACGCTCGCGTAACTCAGGACTTAACACCGAACTAGGAGCCTCTTCAATTAATTTTTGGTGACGACGTTGAATGCTACATTCACGCTCAAATAAATAAACACAATTGCCATGGTTATCGGCTAAGAGTTGAATTTCGATGTGACGAGGTCCTGTCGCATAACGCTCAATAAAAACGGCCCCGTTTCCAAAGGCAGAAATAGCCTCGCTTACAGCCAGTTTCATTTGTTCTTCAATTTCTTCTTCGCGTTCTACTAAACGCATGCCTTTACCACCACCACCGGCGCTGGCTTTTATTAAGAGAGGGAATCCTACTTCTTTCGCAACTTTAATGGCTTCATTTAAATCACTAATGGCTCCTTCCGAACCCGGGATCATAGGCACTTTGTATTTTTTAGCGGTAGCCTTGGCACTTAATTTATCGCCCATGAGGTCCATACTCTCGGCACTTGGACCAATAAAGGTAATGCCGGCCGCCTTAACCTTGCGCACAAAATCGGCGTTTTCGCTTAAAAATCCATAACCCGGGTGAATGCCATCCACGCCTAATTCTTTGGCAATGGCAATGATCTTATCACCTTGCAAATACGATTGTGAACTGGGTGGTGGTCCTACACAAACAGCCTCATCGGCATAACGCACAAATAAAGCGTTTCTGTCGGCTTCCGAATAAATGGCCACTGTTTTTATTCCCATTTCACGTGCACTGCGCATAATTCGCAGAGCAATTTCACCACGGTTGGCTATCAGTATTTTTTGCATAATCAGTCTAAAATATTAGGCTAAAGATAGGCAATAAATTAATTCCCAATAGGAATAGGCCCAATCATATTTGCTTTGGTTAAGTCTTAGCTTATTTATTCTTAAGACCTAACAATGTATTAAAAAAGGAGTTATTGATCTGCGTCGATCATAAAAATCATTGTCATCCGCGTTCCATTAATCTCAATTGAATTTGATCATTTTAGTCTGGAACTTTTGTTTACCGGAAGATAGTTTTAGTAAATAAACGCCATTTGGAAAACGGGAAGTATTGATGGTATGAACCCCTTCCGGCATAGATATTTCTTCGAAAATAATTCCCATCTGATCATAAATCAAAACAGAAATTGGAATTTTTGTATCAATGGAAAACTCTTCACTGAAGGGATTCGGAAAGATCTTGATCTTGTTTTCTAAATCGTCTTCTTCTGAAATACCCACACATTTAGATCTGACTACGGTAAAAGTTTTAAGAGAAGTGCAGGAGGTATTGCTGAAAGAACCCGTTACAGAGTAAACCGTTGTAACACTCGGACTCAAGCTAATACTATTGGAGACTAAACCGGTGCTCCAGGTGTATGAATTAGCGCCACTTGCATTAAGTGTGGAAGAATTGCCCGGACAAATGGTGTAATTACCGCTCAGGATCAATGAAGGTGGTGGACTCAAAGTAACAAATTGTACAATGGTATCAGCCACACAAAAACCCGATTGAACTGCTAGTTTTACTTTGTAAGTGCCCGGAGCAGAATACTGATGCACAGGGGAAATGAGGCTAGAGGTATTGGCAGCACCGGAAGAAGGCTCTCCAAAGATCCATTCTATGGAGTTGATTGGATCGGCCACATTAGTGCAAACTGCCGCTGAAGGTAAATAAGAACTAGTAAATGAAACAGAATTGCAGGAATAGCCGGTGGTGAAAGTAAATGGAGTTTTGAGAGAGCTGGCGACAAAACTTGGTAAATTATATGTTAAAGTGCCTGACGAAATAGCCTGACCCGTGGTGGAGTAATTGCAAGCAATACCAACAGCATTTGGATTTTCAATCATGCTTAATACAAAACTGCTAGAAGAAGCGGACAAATATATTTTGCCGTTAATAGCCAATTGCATTCCCCCTCCAATGGTGCCACCATTAGGACCGGAATTTGAATATACAACAGTGTCTTGAGAAGCAAAGATTGCAGCGTTTGAACCGACACATAGGTTCCATTGATACAGCGCATTGGTATTACAACCATAGAATTTGGAGCCATCGGATGAAAATTCACATGTACGGGCAGCGTCAAAATTTGTTCCTAAGTTCAAGGCGTTAGAGACGAGGCCTGTACTTTTATCAAAATCATATAACTCATAAATGGATGATGGGCCGTTTGGGCCTCCTAAATTTCTAAAGATGGCGGCTCCAATTTTTTTGCCACTCATAGAACATTTAAAATGACCAATCTCAAGACCATTCAATGTATAAGAAGTTCCTGCACTGGAAATTACGGGTGCAGAGCTAAGTCCGGTATTAGAAAGTAAATAAGTTCGAAAGTTATTTGTATTCAGTTCGTGTGAGATGATCCAAACATCTTTTCCATTACAATGTTTGGTGGCGCAATATTTTAAACTTGTTTTATTGTACACCAAATTATTTTTGCTAATAACAGAGCCTGTTCCCGAGGAAAGGCTCATGTCCACAATAGAATATTTAAGTGAAGTGTCAATAGTGAAAATGTAATATAAGTTTTGATGGTCGGGTTGTTTAACGATTAAAGGGGATTGACGATAACTAGTAGGATGACTTTGTAAGCCGGTTCCATTCGCCATTAGCATTTGCTGCTTTGTCCAAACTGACAAGCCATCAGTAAAAAAAAGTAAATTGCCACTTTCATCGGCAATACTCGAAGAGGAAAATCCTACCATAGAACTTGTATTGGTAAGACTACTTGGAGGGTTCGTCATAAAATCAAGGGCAACATTTTTGGCAAAATACCATTTAGAGTTTTCGTTTTGTGCTAAGCTAAAGAAGGCAGTGATGCTTAGGAAGACGCAACTAAGGATTTGGGCTGATTTCATTCCAACTAAGATAACGAAAATAAATAAGAAAAAATAAAAAGGAATTAAAGTATCATTCATTTGTCATTTAGCATAAGAAACGAATGAGAGTCTAAATATCAGTACAAATAATTCGACACTTAGGTAAAACCTGCATCAATTATCCCATAAAAAACGCCAGTGGGAATTTGCAGAGTAAAAAACAGTTTCTTTTTCTTATTTTAGTTCCATATTATGTTTTTCTACCTCTCCAAATTACTTGCCTTTTTATTTTCCCCCCTGGTTTGGGTGTTTTTTTTATTGATCTATTCTTTTAAAACCAAAGTAGAAGGACGAGCCAAAAAATTACGCATCGCTACTCTCATCGTATTGTATGTGTGTAGCAATTCTTTTTTAGTAGATGAGTGTTTTCGGGCCTGGGAGCCGGTAACACCCGATTATGATCTGATGTCTACCAAATACGAAGGCGCCATCGTTTTAGGCGGAATAGGCGACATAGATCTGCGTTTACAAAAAATAAATTTCGGCAGAAGCGGCGACCGTTTGTTTCAAACCCTGCCGTTATTTTACAATGGACGAATAAAAAAAGTCATTTTTACCGGAGGCTCGGGGAGTATTGAATTCCCTGAAAAACGAGAAGCCTTATATGTCAGAAAATATTTAAAGAGTATTCATTTTCCGGATAGTGCTTTGATCATTGAATCGGAAAGTAAAAACACTTATGAGAATGCCGTGTTCACCAAAAAGATCTTAGACAGTTTAAACATAAGCGGGAATTTTTTATTGGTGACTTCGGCCTATCACATGCCACGTTCATTGGCCATCTTTAAAAAGGCAGGTTACAAAAATGTGACGCCTTACATCACCAACCGTTCAAGCGGTTTACGTCGTTTTACATTCGATCACCTCTTTATACCCAATCCCGGTGCATTGATCGCTCTCGAACTATTAATACATGAGTGGATGGGTTATTTAACCTATCAACTCAAAGGCTATGTTTAAATTTAATGAAGAACTTTTACAATTTATCTGGAAACACAAACTTTTAAAACCCATTCCATTTATTTGTAATTCGGGAACAGAAATTTCTGTTTTAAAGTACGGGGAATTAAATGCCGATTCCGGTCCTGATTTTTTTAATGCGCAGATAAAAGTCAATGGTCTTGTTTTAGCCGGAAACATTGAGATCCACATTAAAACCAGCGATTGGTTAAAACACAAACATCAACACGATAAAAACTACGACAATATTATTTTGCACGCGGTGTATGAACACGATTTGGATCTGCCTCAAAACATCCATCACCAGGTGGAGGTCTTAGAATTAAAACAGTTAATAGACCCATCTACCCTCGAAACGTATGCGGCATTGGCCGGGAACAGAGATAAGTTGCCTTGTTCGGCACATTTACAGAAAGTGAATGAACTCAAATTCATCAGTTGGATGGAACGCATGACCATTGAACGATTAGAAGAAAAGGTAAAACGCATAGAGCATATTTTTCAAGTGTATGACGGAGACTACACACAAACGTTTTATGCTGGTTTGTTACGCAATTTTGGTTTTAAAGTAAATGCCCTGCCTTTTGAATCGCTGGCGTATCATCTACCGCTCCATTTATTATTAAAACATGCCGATAATGTGATGCAGCTGGAAGCCTTGCTGTTAGGAATGAGCGGCTTATTAGAGAATCAGTTTGACGATAAATATGTTTTACTTCTGCAAAACGAATTTAATTTTTTGTCAAAAAAGTACGGATTAATTCCATTACAAAAAGAGTTATTTAAGTTCTCCAAATTACGGCCGGCTAATTTTCCGACTTTGCGTTTAGCGCAGTTTGCTTTTTTGATCCACACCCAACAGGCTTTGTTTACAAGTCCACAGCAGTTCACCAATTATTCGCAATTAATGTCTGCCTTGAACATTCATTTGCAAGGATATTGGCAACATCATTATTCTTTGAATGGTAAATTACTGGAGAGGGATTTGAGTTTAGGGGAAATGTCGGCTGAGAATGTGATCATCAACACCTTTGCCCCTTTCTTTTTCTTTTATTCGAAAAAATTGGCGAAACCGCAGTACATGGACTTTAGTCTGGACTTATTAAATCGCTGTAGAAAGGAAGACAATGTGAAAACAAAATTGTTTGCCGCTAAAAAAGAACTTTTAGTGAATGCAGCGGGCACTCAGGCTATTATTAATTTGTATGATAATTATTGCAGAAATAAAGCCTGTTTAAAATGCGGTATTGCGGCGAGTATTTTGAATCCGTTGTGAATCAATCCATGTATTAACATTTCACCATAACACTGAAATTGGCGAGCATAACATTTGACCTTATTTGAAATCAAGATGCATAAATGTCATTAAAGAAATGGAAGCAGATTAGTAAGATGTATTAAAACCGTTTCCCTCTCGAAAAACCGAGTGTTCTTTAGTCAGCCAAATAGCCAAATTTTCCGGCATTGTAATCTTCAATAGCTTGTTTGATCTCTTCTTCGGTATTCATAACAAAAGGACCATAACTCACATAGGGTTCGTTTAAAGGTTCGCCGCTTAACACCAGTAAAATACTTTTTTTGGTGGCTTTAATATGAATTTCTCCAGCTTCGTTTTTTAATTGCACATAGTGATTCTCAGCAACAGGAGTGGTCTCATTCATCACAATGCCACCATCAATCACTAAAATGCAGGAGTTAAAATGAGAAGGTAATGAAAAATCAACAACGCCGTTTGCATTCAAATGAAAATCATACATGTGCACCGGAGAAAAAGCACTGGCAATTCCTTTAACCCCTTTAAAATCGCCGGCTACCACGTGCACAGAGCCCGAATTGGCAGGCAAATTGATCTTTGGTTTATTGGCATGCAAAATACTTTGGTATTTAGCAGGGGTCATTTTATGTTTTTTTGGAAGGTTGATCCACAATTGCACCATTTCAAAAGCGCCGCCTTTTTGATCAAACTTTTTTTCATGGTATTCTTTGTGCAAAACACCACCACCGGCAGTCATCCATTGAACATCGCCCGGATTGATCACGCCGCTGTTTCCGGCACTGTCGTGATGGGCCACACTCCCTTTATAAGCAAAGGTGATGGTTTCAATTCCCCGATGAGGATGCACGCCTACTCCACGCGAAATTTCAGAAGGAGGAAAGTTGACCTCGGCATTAAAATCTAAGAGAAAAAAAGGACTCATGCGTTCTTCAAACCCACGACCGTTAGGAAAAAAGTTCATGACCTTAAAACCATCCCCAACCATGTGTGTATTTGTAGGCGCATAAACGCCTTCAATACCTCTGTATTTACTCAGTTTAGAACCTGCACCAATTAGTTGCGTAAATGCCGATGAGGCACTGATAAAAAAAGCGCTCAGGGCTCCTTTTTTAATAAACTCTTTTCTGTCCATGATCTGTTGATTTTAATAAGTCTAAGTTAAAACAAAAAACGATTGAATTGGTTCAGCTCCTTTAGAAAAATTTGGCTACTCTTTATTAAAAAGCTTGATTGTAGGCAAGAGGAATTACTCAGCCTTTTTGCTTTTTTTCAAGGTGATATTTTTTGTGCGCTCCAGATTTATTTTTCCCAGATCGCTCACTGTCAGATCTTCCTTATATCGCACAAAGCCTTTGCAACGGGTCACTAACTTGTAATTTCCTGCCGGTAAAGCCATCACATACCTACCGCTTTTTGAATGAGGCGTAAAGGTATACTCATAATTTGTAGATGTATTGGTGACCGTCATATCGATGGTATAATTATCAGGCTTACTGGATGGTAAGGTGTCTCCTAAATAAAACTGTCCGGTATAAATCACACTCACCGGTTCGGTATCTTCAAATTTTATCCGATAAATATCCAGATCTCCAAAACCATCAGGCCTGTAGGCACTCACATAAGCTAAGCGATTGTCTTGGGTCACACAAATACTTCGGTCATCATCGGTGGAGTTGATCGGAAATCCTAAATTAACCGGTTTACCAAACGTATTTGTTTTTTGATTCCAACTCACTTTAAACAGATCATAGCCGCCAATAGAATTACTGCCATCTGAGGAGAAATAAAGTGTTTCTCCATCATACGAAAGATAAGGTAGGTCTTCGTTATAAATAGTATTGATACCTTCCGGCAACTTTTGAGGAATCCCCCATTTGCCACTGGGCAATTTGCGGCTCATATAAAGATCGCTGTTGTCAGAGATCTTATCTCGTCGGGCAAAGATCAATAAATTACCATCTTCACTCACACAACCGCTGGTTTCTATTTTTGCATTCACCGTTTCATCTAACACTTTTGCTTTCGGAAACTCAGTCCCGGGTTCTTTGCGAGAGGAAATGTAAATATCACCGAATTTATCGATGTGATCCAGATAAACATAGATCTCCATGCCATCTGAACGCATTCCGGTGACTTGTTCATCTAAATTGGTATTGATCCCTCTTCCGGCATTTTTAGCAACAATCCAATGACCGTTAGCGTCTAACGTACTGGTATAAACATCACTGCTTCGGTAACCATCCATCTCCACTTTTTTTCCACCCATATTTTCTTTTCTTCGGGAAGTGAATACCAGCAACATTTCATCCTTATCAATGAAGGGATAATAATCCGGTTCAGAACTATTGATCTCTTTGCCCAGATTTTGAAAACTAACGTTACTTGGTTTTCGCATTAATTTTTGGGCGTTCTCACATTGCTCAATCAGCAATTCCACTTCGTTCGCTCGTTTTGGTTTGATCTCTGAAAATTTTTCGAAAGAGGCAATGGCATCTTCAATACGGTTACTTAAGTGGTAAGCTTTTCCTAAATGAAGCCAAACATCTTCTTCCACCTTGGGGTTTTTAGAAGCCTGTTCCAACAATGGGATGGCCTTATCTCTCTGAACGCGGGTGTTCAGATAACAAATACCTAATTTGTATTTTAAAAAAATATTATCCGGATCGTTTTTGAGTACATTGGTGTAAATGGGTATGGCAGTCAGGTAATTTCCACGGCTAAAATGTTCTTCAGCGTCCTCTATGCGCATGCTATTTGCAGGTTGTGCAAACGTTGCCAAACCAACGAACAAAAAAAGGATGAGACTTTTATAGCGCATTTAAAGAATACTAATATAATAAAAGCATCGTTACCCTGTTGATTTGGAAATAGAAATATCAACAAATTAGATGGGTGATCAAAAATAAAGGATAGGACTTACTTTTTTTGCGACAACTTAAATAAAAGGTCTTTTTCTTTTTTACTTAAACTATCGTATCCACTTTTCGAAATTTTATCCAATAGATCATCCATGCTTTGTTCATCTTCACTTTTTTTTGTGCTCGTTGCGCCTGAGTATTGCCCTGAGCGGCTTACCACTTTCAGTGGACTTTTTCGTTTAGGTAAAAACGAAATGGAAAACAGATCAATGCCTTGTTTTAAATAATACCCGTAAAGCAAACCAAACAGAGCACCGCCAATATGTGAGATCTTACCACCGGTGTTTTCAGCCAGATCGAGTATCGTGTTCACGCCAAAAACAATAAGAAAGAAGTACTTGTAAGCCATTTCAAAGGTGCCAAACAAAAACACTCTATAATCAGGCGCATAAACAGCCATGACGGCCCCAACACCCATCACCGCGGCTGAGGCCCCAATAAGATAAGAGCGTTGAAATTGATCCGGGAAGATCATTCCTAAAATGAGCATCAAGGCCCCACCTGTTAAGCCACTCATCAGGTAAACATACACCAGTTTTTTCTGGCTCATGATGGTGAAGAAGATCTGAGCCATAAAGTAAAGGAGCACCATGTTCCAAAACAGATGACCTAAACCCACATGGGTAAACATGTAGGTAAAAAGTGTCCAGAAATGAAACAAAAACTCTGTTTTATCTAAGGGTAATGCGGTAAATTCCAGCAGATTCAAATGTGATATATTACCCACTAAGTTCACCGTTAAAAAAACAGCCACGTTAATGATGATGATCTTTGTAAGTAATCCCTGGATCTGAAAATTATATTTCAGCTTTTGTAAAAAATTCATGAGTGATCCTTAATAAAAATGAGTTCTGTCCTTTCGCCAAATCAGTACAAGAATAACTCCAACAACTAATCCGCCAATATGCGCAAAATGGGCAACATTATCGGAAGGATCATTTTGCCATCCTGAAAATAACTCAAAGGCACCGTAAGCAATAACCAGCCATTTGGCTTTTATGGGAATAAAAAAGTATAGGTATAGTTTTTGATTCGGGAACAACATACCAAAGGCTCCCAGTAATCCGAATAAAGAACCAGATGCGCCAACGATCACTTGTCGGTTTAAGTAATCAAATTTTTGGTTAATGTAATCGGCTTTATCAGCAGCGCTTAATAAGGGGGAATCTATTTCTGCGTTCACCAAACGCAACACTTCCTGAATCTCAAAATGCATGATCACATACTGCGCCAGAGCTGCTCCCAAACCGGTTAAAATATAAAAGATGAGATAACGTTTTGGTCCCCACACCTGTTCCAGTACTTGTCCGAAAATATAAACTCCAAACATGTTAAAGAAAATGTGTGTCACACTTCCATGCATAAAAATATAGGTAATAAACTGGTGTGGTTTAAAATCATCCGCCAGAAAATAATGAAGTCCTAAATATTTTGTCAGATCTATTCCTTTGCTTTGCCCTATCATGGTAGCAACAAACAAGATCACATTAATGATGATAATGTTTTTGGTCACCATGGGTAAGCCACCAAATCCGCCGGGTCTGTATTGATTGTTGTAATTCATTTAGCGTTTAAAGTATTTTTCTATATCCGTGTATTCAACTTCCATCATCACCACTTTGCCGTTTGCCGTATACAATGGATTTTCACAATCAAACAAATGATTCAGCAAGAGACGCATTTCGTCTGTTTCAAGTGCTTTACCATGTTTAATGCTGATGTTTTTTGCAATGGCACGGCATAAATTATCTTGCTTTTCAATTTTAACATCAATGGTATTCAATTTGAATGTCTCTATGATGCCTTCGAGGGTTTGTTTGATGTTAAAATCCTGAAGATCGGACGGAACACCATTGACTACAATGCTGTTCTTGCCAAAATTTTCAATGTCAAATCCAAGGTACTTAAATTCGCTCAGCAAATTTTTCATTAAGGAGAAATCGCCGGCACTCAATTCTATTTGTTCAGGAAAAAGCACTTGTTGAGAGCTAATGGCATTTTCTTTTTTTGAATTCAGATAATGCTCGTAAACAATGCGTTCATGAGCTCTTTGCTGATCAACAATTAAAACATTTTGGTTATAAATGGTTACCAGGTATTTAAAATTTAATTGAAACACATTAAAAGCAATGGCTTCTTTTTTTATGGCATCCAAGGAGTGTTGTACTTTTTCATCACCCAATGTGTTGGCGTCTGCATTATTTTTAAAACCTTCAAATAAGGTTTCCCAATTTTGTCGGTTCGATTTTTCATTTCCAATAGCCATGGCATTGGAAGCAGAGTTGTTGAAGGGATTGTAATTGGTATTTACTTGTATGGTAGGTTGGGTATAAACGCGGTTAGATTGTGCTTGTTCCTGATTAAGACTGTACTCCGATTCAAAATCCATAGAAGGCGCCACATTAGCCTTGCCCAGGGCGCGTTTAATGGAGCTGAGTAATAACATGTAAACGGTTTTGTCATCCGTAAATTTTACTTCTGTCTTGGTAGGATGAATATTAATATCAATATGTTTTGGATCCAGTTCCAGAAAAATAAAATACCGCGGATGAGATTGGTACCCGATAAGTTCTTTGTATGCTTCGTAAATGGCGTGATTCAAAAAGGGGTTTCTGACATAACGGTTATTCACAAAAAAATACTGCTCCTTTTTTGTCTTGATGGCGGCATCGGGCAGACTCACATAACCGCTTATTTTTACAAAGGAAGTATCCTCATTAATTTGAACCAATTCCTTTTGGATGTAATTGCCCAGGAGCGATTTGATGCGCTGCATGAGATTTCCTGGGGGCAAATTGAGAATTTCATTTCCGTTACTATTTAATGTAAAGTGAACATTGGTGTGAGGAATAGCAATTCGTTCGAGTTCATCAATAATGTGCTTTTGCTCAATCTGATCGTTCTTTAAAAAATTTCTTCTGGCAGGAATGTTGTAAAATAAATTTTTTACTACAAAAGAAGTGCCGCTAGCTGACTGACATTCTGTTTGAGAAATTAGTTTTCCGCCTTCTATGGTAATGTGCTGCCCAACTGTATCTTCGGCTTGTTTTGTTTTGAGTTCAACCTGCGCAATGGCAGCAATACTTGCTAAGGCCTCTCCCCGAAATCCTTTGGTAGTAAGCGTAAACAGATCGTCGGCCTTGTTTATTTTAGATGTAGCATGCCTTTCAAAACACATGCGTGCATCAAAAGGGTTCATGCCTTTTCCATTATCAATTACCTGTATGAGCGTTTTACCGGCATCTTTAATAATGAGTTGAATATGAGTGGCCCCCGCATCAATAGCGTTTTCCAGCAATTCCTTCACCACACTGGCAGGTCGCTGAACAACCTCTCCGGCAGCAATTTGATTGGCAACATGGTCGGGGAGAAGTGCTATCGTATTTAGTGACATAAACGGTCAAATTTAATCAATAAGTAGGAGGAACATAATTTTCATTTTTTACCAATTTAGCCAAAAAAGGTCAAAAAGCAGACTACCATTGAATTTATTCCCTCAACGTTTCTACTTTTCTTACACTTTTTATTTTGTTAAACATCTGACAGTTAGTGTGTTAAAAAAGGTTGGGTCAAAATACACTATTTTGACAAAAAATGTTTAAAAATTTTTAGTAAGTTAGTTCACTATTTAACAGATATTTTATTATGAACTTTTCACGTATTAAGTCCCTGATTTTTATTACACTTACGTTTATCAGCACGGCACTATTTTCCCAAACAAATAGCACATCTCCATTTAAAACCATTTTCAGTTCAGATTCTCTCGCAGGCTTTGATGAGACTGCCGTAAAGAATAAAGCATTGAACAGAGGCCTTTATGGTCAAGAGTTTCAGGTTTATTTGAACCAGCAGAAAAGAACCTTTATCAACGACAAATACAATTTGGTAAGCGGCGAAACAGAATCGTGGTTAACTGAATACTACCCACTTGAACTCAATACCGGCAAATACTCTTCTGCCAGCGTGAACAATGCTCCTTGTAATAACGAAGATTTTGAATCAGGAACCTTATCAGGCTGGACGGCTTCTGTAGGAACAAACAACGGCTCACAAAATTATCCGACCACCAACACAGCGATCACTATTGGATCACAAGTAACCGTAGTGTCAACGCCCTTTACCGATGCGGTTGTTGGCTCCATTCCAAACTCTCCTTTAGGTGGAACAAAAGTTGCCAGAATTAACAATACCACCATTGGTACCGCGGCTGTAGTGAAACTATCGCAAACATTTAGTGTGACGCCTACCAATTATTTGTACGACTTCGCTTATTGGGCAGTGATGCAAAACGCTACCAGTCACGATTGTTTTGAAACCCCTTACATGTTGGTAAAGATCCGGAATTTTGCCAACACCCTTCAGGGATGTCCTAATTTTAGTATTGTAGCGCCTTCGACCGGTTCAGGCGGCTGTGCAGGTATCGGGCCAACCACTTGGACCTTATTAACCGGCGGTATTCAAACCAATACCGGCTGGCAAAAATTCTCCATTGACCTTACACCTTACATGTCGCAAAACGTAACCATTGAAGTGATGGTGGCACATTGTTCGTTAACCGGTCACTACGGTTACGCCTATTTTGACTCCAATTGTAATACCATGAACCTAACGGTAAATGGTACACAAACCTTGTCAATGCCTAGCACAACTGTATTTCCACAGGTTATTTGCGGATCAAATGCCACACTAACTGCGCCATCCGGTCTAGGGCCATACGCCTGGTTTGGACCGGCAGGTACCTTTACCAATAACTCCAGTCAAACTGTCACCACTTCATTGCCTGGTAATTACACGCTCAACATGAGCCCTACCGGTATTTGTAATCCACCATTGCAAAAAATCATTAACCTTCAGTTTGTGCCGCCAACAACGGTTACAGCTTCTCCGGCAAATTTATGCGCTACAGGAACCAGCACTTCATCAACACTCTCAGCCGTTGGGGCCTCTCAATATACCTGGACTCCCGGAGGCTCAACACTCTCTACCATTGTCGTCAGTCCGACCATAACAACCATTTATACGCTCACGGCCAAAACAGGAACCTGTTTAGGAACGTTCACTACCGAGGTGACTGTTAATCCTGACCCGGTTGTCACTGTGTTGAGCAGTAATTTTACGGTCTGCCCCGGTCAAACAGCGACCCTTACGGCCTTTGGTGCTAATTCATATGTTTGGAATCCCGGGGCATTAACAGGATCATTAGTCACCGTGAACCCTTTGGTAACAACAACCTACACAACCATTGGTACAGCAACAACTGGATGTAGTGGCACTTCCACTACCGGTATTTTTGCCTCAGCGGCCATCGTACTTACCTTAACACCATTTAGTCCAACGTACAATTGCGCCGGAACTCCTGTAAACATAGTTGCCGGGGGAGCTACGACCTTTACCTGGTTACCAACAAATGTAACCGGTTTTTTTCAGACACTCACACCTACTGTCACTACTAATTATACGGTGATTGGCGCATCGGGAACTTGTTCTAATTCAGCAAATATCACCCTCAGTGTTAATCCCGGACCAAGCATCACCATAGCTGCAAACCCTGCAACGGTTTGTCCTGGGAATAGCACCACGTTAACTGCCAGCGCTCCATTAGCAGTTGGTAATTTTACCTGGGCGGCACCTGTGGCCTCCAACTTAGCAAGTGTGGTTGTTACTCCCACCTTAGCAGGCGGGTATTCAGTGAGCGCCAAAGATGCCATGAATTGTGTGTCCACCTTCACCGCAAATCCATTGATAAGCCCGGTACCTATCCTTACCATCTCTCCTTCTTCACCTTCCTTGTGTTTTGGTTCTTCAGTCACGCTGAGTGCCGCTGGTGCAGTCACTTATACCTGGCTTCCGGGTAATAGCAATGCAACAAGCATTTCTGTTTCACCCACTGTTAATACTACCTACACTTTAATTGGGGCAAATGCCGCCGGCTGTACGGTGCAAGCCGTTACCATCGTCACGGTTGTGCCATTGCCAACAATAAATGCTGCTGCCAGTCCGGCAACTTTATGTGCCGGGTCGTGTGCCACTATTGTTCCAACAGGAGGCCTCACATATACCATTTCCGGCGGTGCTTTTGTGGTGTGTCCTTTAATTAATACTTCTTATACGATAACGGGTTCTGACGCTTCAGGCTGTACCGGTACGCCTGTGGTTGTCACCGTCACCGCAAATCCAATTCCAACATTGGCGGTAACAGCATCACCTACCAATATATGTCAGGGAGCCAGTTCTACATTAAGTGTCACCGGAGCCACTTCATATACTTGGTCAACCGGCAGCAATGCCACAAGTATTTCTGTTAGTCCTACCATTACCACCATATATACTGTAACCGGGGCGAATGCCTTTGGTTGTTCAATAAGCCAAACTGTTCAGGTAATTGTAACACCGGTTCCAAACGTTTCTATTACGCCGACCTCTCCAACAGTGTGTGCCGGCGCTACCTTAGCTCTTTCTGCTACGGGCGCAACATCTTATACCTGGAATCCCGGTGGTATCAGCGGAGCAAATATTACAGTAAGTCCATTAGTCAATACAACCTACACAGCGATTGGTGTAACAGCCGGGTGTGCCGGACAAAATACGGTTCTTGTGACTGTATCTGCTAATCCTACCATTAGTGCCACCGCATCACCAAGCATTATTTGCGCCGGAACATGTGCCACTATTTCTCCTTTGGGTGCTACCAGTTATACTTACTCATCAGGTTCAGCAGTCGTTTGTCCAACCGTTAATACGTCCTATACAGTTACCGGCAGTAATGCCAGTGGTTGTTTAAGTAATGCCGTTGTTCTCAGCGTGAGTGTTAACGCTGCGCCATCGCTTACTGCTACGGCCAGTCCAACAGCTGTTTGTCCGGGAAACAGTTCTAATCTCAGTGCACTGGGGGCAGTGAATTATACCTGGTTACCAATGAATACAACAGGAGCAAATATTTCTGTGACTCCAACCATTACAACAACATATACAGTCATTGGCGCGAACGCTATCGGTTGTACTTCAACGCGAACAGTGAGTGTGAATTTCATCCCAACACCAACAGTTGGTGCTACTGCTTCTCCTACGGCGATTTGTATTGGCGCTAATGCCGCTCTCACGGCTACCGGTGCTACGTCTTATATTTGGAATCCCGGAAGTTTATCCGGTGCCAATATATTTGTTTCACCTACGGTTACCACCACATACAGTGTAACGGGGACAACTTCGGGATGTACAGGTTCTACGGTTATTACCTTGATCGTAAATCCACTTCCAACCTTAAGCATCACCGCTAACCCAACTGCTATTTGTATTGGAAATTCAGCTACTTTAACTGCAAGTGGTGCTACTACCTATACTTGGAATACAGGGGCCACAACTAATAATATTATTGTTTCGCCGGCGGTTGCCACAACCTATTCTTTAAGCGGAACCAGCGCAGCAGGTTGTATTGGAAGTACAACTCAATTAACACTTCCGGTAAATGCTTTGCCGGTTATTTCTGCCAATGCAACACCAACAGCAATTTGTACTGGAGGTAGCTCCACTGTAACTGCTACAGGAGGTGTCAGCTACACTTGGCAACCGGTTAATTTAACAGGCGCTTCAGTAATTGTAACGCCTACTACCGTAACTACATATACTCTTTTCGGACAAAACTCCAATGGATGTATAGGGACACACATTTGTCAGGTAAATGTTACAGCTCCACCAAATATCTCAATCAGCGCACCTGTTTCAACAATTTGTGCCGGTAGTTTTGTTACCCTTAACGGATCCGGAGGCACTTCATATACTTGGCAACCGGGTGGTTCCAATGCCAGTAGCATTACTGTTAATCCTTCATCAACCACAACTTACACATTATTCGGATCTATTTCAGTTGGTTGTGTTGGTCAAACAAATTTTGTATTGACTGTAGTTCCAATTCCTGTATTAACAGCAAGTGCAAACCCAGCGACCATTTGCGTCGGTGCCTCTGCAACAATTTCGGCAAGCGGAGCAACAACATATTCTTGGTTACCTGTTAATTTAAGCGGGGCTTCTCAAATAGTTACACCTTCAGTAACAACGGCCTATACAGTTTTGGGAACTGCAGCAGGTTGCACAGGATCTGCAGTTACTACTGTAGTTGTTAATCCTAATCCGATCGTTTTTGCCATCTCAACACCAACTAATATCTGTGCCGGAAGTTCTGCTACCTTAAGCGGAGGTGGCGCAACAAATTATACCTGGACCCCTGGTCCAATTACAGGGGCAAATGCAGTCGTTAGCCCTGCTGCTTCAACCGTTTACACTTTAATTGGAGTGAGTGGCGCAGGTTGTACAGGTACCACTAATGTTAGTCTAGTGGTAAGTCCGAATCCAACCATTACTGCGGTAGCCACTTCACCTACAATTTGTTCGGGTCAGTCAACAAATATTACAGCGAATGGCTCTAATACATTTTATACTTGGTTACCTTCCGGAAGTGGAAGTCTTATTAGCGTGAGTCCTACCGTAACAACTACTTATACTGTGTTTGGCGCTTTGGGCAGTTGTACTGGCTCAACAAGTGTTACAGTTGTAGTTAATCCTTTACCTAACATCAATGCTTTTGCTTCTCCTGCCACAATTTGTTTGGGCGCGGCCACCACACTCACTGCAAATGGTGCGGCAAGTTATACCTGGAGTCCGGGTTCATTGACTTCTAATCCGGTAAATGTTTTCCCTGCTACTTCTACCATCTTTACGGTGAATGGCTTGAGTGCATTTGGATGCGCCAATTCACAAACCGTTAGTGTTACTGTTAACTCGGTACCGAGTGTTAGTGTGACAGCGAATAGTAATCCTATTTGCAGCGGCTCTTCAGCAACGCTCACTGCCACCGGTGCAACTTCCTATTCATGGAATACAGGATCTAATATTTCAAGTATCATTGTGAATCCTGCCATTACCACCGTTTATACTGTAACCGGAACCAATGGCAGCGGTTGTTCAAGCTCTGCTTTATATACCATGGTGGTCAACCCAAGTCCAACCATTAATATTGTCGCCTCATCACCTTCTGTTTGCGCAGGATTTAGCGTTTCTTTATTAGCTACCGGAGCGCCTGCCTTTACATGGAATCCAGGGGGATCGACTAACAATCCACTCTTCGATACACCATTAGGCACAACGATTTATACTGTTTCGGGAACCATTGGAAACTGTTCTTCCTCCAATACTATTTCTATTACAGTTGTACCATTACCAAGCGTGTCGCTTGCAGCTACACCTTCGGCAGTTTGTTTAGGAAGTACCACTACCTTAACGGCTACAGGTGCGCTTACCTACAGCTGGATCCCAAGTTTAGTTGGCGGTTCCACATTTACAGACGCACCATTGGTGGCAACAGATTATACAGTCGTTGGTTTTGACGCTGTTGGTTGTCCGAATTTTGCGACTGTTTCAGTAAATGTATTGCCTAACCCAACCGTAACGGCAATTGGAAGCAGTTCGGCGGTGTGTGTTGGAAACTCTGCGACATTATCCGCCTTTGGTGCCACCAATTATACCTGGCAACCGGGTTCTTTGAGCGGAGCCAGTATCACCGTAAGCCCACTAGCCTCTACCGTTTACACAGTGAGCGGTGATAACGGGGCTTGTGCTGGAATTGCCACTGTTTCATTAGTGGTGAACCCTTTACCTATTGTAACTGCCGCGGCGGCCAACTCACCTCTGTGTGCCGGTAATTCGGTGACTTTAACAGCAAACGGAGCCGTCACGTATTCATGGATCCCGGTTTCATTGACCGGAAGTTCTGTCGTTGACAATCCATTAGTTTCTACCACCTACACTGTGTTAGGAGAAGACCTGAATGGTTGTATAGGTACAGGCAATGTGAGTGTGTTAGTGAATCCGAATCCAACCATTACCATTGTAGCAACACCAACAACTATTTGTAACGGAAGTTCCGTGAGCCTAAGTGCCAACGGAGCTTTAACATATACTTGGAGTAATAATCAAACCGGTGCCGTTATTACCGACACCCCTGCCATCTCTACTATGTATTCAGTTACCGGAACAGATGCCAATGGTTGTGTTGGGACAGAATCTGTATTGATCAATGTGGTTCCAATTCCTACCATTACTATTTCTCCTGCCAATACATCAGTTTGTATAGGCAGTTCGGCCACTTTAACCGCAAATGGCGCTATCAATTATACCTGGTTACCTTCGGGAACTAACGGTTCAGTTCTTGTTGCTAGTCCGCTCGTTTTAACAACTTATTCTGTTGTTGGTGATAATGGCGGTAACTGTCCAACTACTGCAACCGTCGATGTGTTTGTCAATCCACTACCTGCTAACGTTGTTGCCAGCAGTATTGGAACAGTTGGTTGTGTAAGTCCGACCGCTGCTCTATTAGGAAGCAGTACAGACACCAACGTGAGTTATGCTTGGTCAGGTCCTTCAGGATATAGTTCAGCCTCACAAAACGCCACCGTTAGTGGAGTTTGGGGTGATTTTACCTTAACAGTCACCGATAATGCTACCGGATGTTCAGCCACTGCCACCGTGAATGTACCTTCTGACAATACCATCCCTTTGATTACACCGGTTACTTCCGGAAGTATCACCTGTGCTGTTTCGGTGGTAACGATCACCGCGGTGAATACTACCACCAATGCTGCTTATAGCTGGTCTGGACCATCGGCATTTACCGGGTCATTAATAAGTGCCACGGTTTCTGTAGGTGGTAATTATACAGTAACGGTAACAGACTTATCAAGCACCTGTTCATCCACTGCGGTGGTGAGTGTTGGGGTGCATACCCGTGTTGAAACAACGGCCTCTATTACACCAGCTACATGCACTAATGGAGTCAGCAATAATGACGGAAAAATTAATGTATTGGGTTATGTTGTCACCGACAAATATGATATTGTTGGCGGCACAACTTATACGGGTACTGCTACCTATGCCACTGCTGTGAATGTTCCAACCAATGGAGTGATCACCAATAATCTGGCAAACCCTTCCACAACAGTCGCATACACGATTCGTTTATTTGATGCACAAGGTTGTATTAAGGACACCACACTCTTTTTGATCCCTGTAAATTGTTCATTTAAAACACTGGGTATCGCCAAAGCAGCATCTGTTCCATTCTTAAATGATGATGGCAGTTATGATGTAGGCTTTAAAGTAGTTGTAAAAAATTATGATTTGGGAACACTAAGCAATGTTAGTTTGACTGAGAATTTAGCAAGCACCTTTGCCTCTGCAAACAGCTTTACGGTTTTAGGTTCTCCTGTAATTAGTCCTTTAAGCAGCGGATTAACACCGAATACAACATTTAATGGTACCTCACAAACTAATTTATTGCAAGGGTCTTCCAATACCATTAACAGTGGAAAAGCCGATACCATTAGTTTTACGGTGAGAGTAAGCACTTCGCTTTTCTTCCTGCCGTTCAATAATTCGGTTTTAGGATCAGCTTTAAACGTAAACAATCAAACCATTCTTGATTCATCACATACAGGTTTAGATCCAGATCCGGATAATGATCTTAATCCATTTAACAACAATACGCCAACAACGGTTAGTTTTACGCCGGCCTCGTTCTTTGGAATTACTAAAGTTGGAGCCATAACAGCGGCAGCTGACAAGAGTTTTGATGTATCTTATACTGTTACCATTCATAATTTAGGAAATGACACAGTTAGAAATGTAAGTCTCAATGATAGTTTGTTTGAGGCCACCATCAAGAACCCGGCATCCTATACCATTAAATCAGCACCTGTTTTAAACGGTAGCGGTTTAAGCGTGAATAGCGCTTTCAATGGCAAAGACGATATCCGATTGATCATACCAAGCGAAAGCAAATTAGCACCGAACACCATTAGTTCGATCAGTTTTGTGATCAATGTGATTCCTGAAACAGTGACCTCTATCAGCAACAGTGCTTACGGAAGTGCCTTGCGCGCATCGAGTGCAACACAGTTCGAAACTGTTTCTGATACTTCAGGTAATGGTATAAATCCTGATATAAATAATAATGGTATTTGGAATGAGCCGGAGGACAATCTACCGACTGTTTTACTGATTCCTTCAGCAACACAAACCTTATTTATTCCGGAAGGATTCTCGCCAAACGGTGACAACATCAATGATCTTTTTGTAATTCAAGGTTTACCGACAACGGGAGACAACAGTATTACTTTTTACAACAGATGGGGTAACAAAGTATATGAAAACGGAAATTATGATAATAGCTGGGATGGCACCTCAAATGCCAAAGGAACTTTAGGAAAAGACAAGTTGCCTCAAGGAACGTATTATTATATACTTGATATGAAGAACAGCGGAATAAAAGCTATTTCCGGATTTATAACTATTGAATACTAATCACTGATAAGGAATTTTTTATGAAAAATAATATGAACACATCAAAAAAAATAGTTCTGGCACTCCTGCTCGTTCTTGGACTAAACACCATGCGTGCGCAATACGACGCTTTGTTTACTCAATATATGTTTAACGAAACGTTTATTAATCCTGCCTATACAGGAAGTAAAGAAGCCATGAGTGCTACGCTTTTGCACAGGCAACAATGGGTGAGTTTTCCCGGAAAACCGGTAACCACTTCATTTTCGCTTCATGGGCCTTTACAAAATAATAAAATGGGTGTAGGCTTAAATTTATTAACCGAAAAAGTGGGTGTGATGAATCGCACATTGATTTATGCCACCTATGCCTATCGTTTAAAGTTTGCTGACAAGAGCACCTTAGCCATGGGTTTAATGGGGGGAATTGAAAATCAAGTAAATCGTCTCGGCACTTTAAAAGTAAGTAACGACGTGGCGGCGCCTACTGATCCTCAATTTAGCAATACACCAAACGTTTTAGCGCCTAATTTTGGTACAGGTGTATACTATAATAACAAATCTTTATATGTGGGTTTGTCGGTACCCAGACTGTTAGATAACACCGTTGAGTATACAAGCAGTTCTGCATCTTCTGAAAAGAGCACAAAGTTTGATGCTTCCAAATTCACGTATTACTTAACAGCAGGTTATTTGTTTGATCTGGATGAGGACTTTAAATTAAGAACGAATGTAATGATGAAAGCGGTTAAGAACGCTCCGATCCAATTTGACCTGGGAGCTAATTTATTGATCAAGGAATTTTTATGGACCGGTTTATCGTACCGCACAGGATCGGCTGTTTCAGTGATCTTGGGTTGGCAGATCAATAAACAATTCTTATGCAGTTATTCGTATGACATCACTGTGAATCAAATTCAAAAGTATTCTTCAGGCTCTCACGAAATTGTTTTAAATTATTTGTTTTCGTTTAGCGGAAAGAAAATCACTACCCCACGTTATTTCTAAACACATTGAAACAGAATATTATGATCTCTAAAAAAATACTTTTTACCTGCCTTTTTATCTTCATCACCTGGATGATTCAATCGCAAACAACGCCTCCCGACTCAACAGCGAATGCTTCGCAGCCGGCCGTTGTTCCGGTCGTTGAACCTGCAGTTGTTGCACCTGCAGAAACACCAAGCGTTTCAGTTGAAACACCAACCACGACTACAGAACCGGCAGCTGTTGCTCCTGTTGAAACACCAACAACGGTTGTTGAAACACCAACGGTACCTGTTGAACCAACGGTCACAGCGCCCACTGAAACTGTTCCTGCAGTCACCGAACAAACTACAAGCGCCGTCACTGAACCGGCAGTTAGTGCCATTGCAGACTCTTCCGCAAAAACTACCATGACACCGGCGGTAGCTTCTGCTCCAACTAAAAAACCTTTATCGGCCAAGGCGCAAGCCAATGCTTGGAAAAAGGGTAACTTGCATTTCAGTGAACAATCGTATGCGGAGGCCATTCCGTACTATGAAAAAATATTAAGAAGCGATACCAGCAATAAGATCCTCCTCACTAATTTAGGGGAGTGTTATCGATTAACCAATAATACAGATGGTCAGTTAGTATGTTATGGCGGCCTTATCAGGTTAGGAACTGCCGAACCAATTCAGGAATTGTATTATGGTCAGGCTTTAGCCGAAAAAGGAGAGATGGAAAAGGCGAAACCTTATTTCGAAAAATATGCGGCAGATAACCGTGGTAAAAATTTGGCCAGTTCATTTTCTAAACTAGCATCTTATTCAAAGAATGCCGATGCTTACAGTGTTACCCCTCTGCCATATAATTCGCCAGAAAACGATATGTGTGCTGTTAAGTTTCACGATGCGGTAGTTTTTAGTTCAACAAGAAGTAAAACTGCCTGGATCAATAAACAACAAGGTTGGACCAATGGATCATATATGCAGATCTATGCTACTGAAAAAGATGTAGACGGAAAAGACACGCCTCCAACTATATTTATGGGCGATCTGGATTCAAAATTTAATGACGGACCAATTTGTTTCAGCAGAGATTTTAACACGGTTTACTTTACCAGAAATAATTCAAAAAAGAATGAGATGGCGAAGGACGGTACCTTTAAATTAAAAATTCTTGAAGCCAATTTGGATGAGAACGGATTTAGTATGGTGACGGTATTACCATTTAATAATTTAGATTACAATTTTGCACATCCAAGCATTTCGCTTGACGGATATACCATTTACTTCGCTTCAGACATGGAAGGTGGTAAAGGTGGAATGGATATTTATTCTTGCAAAAAAGATTCAAGTGGGGTTTGGGGAGCGCCTGAAAACATGGGAGATAATGTGAACACAGCGGGTAACGAAGTGTTTCCTTTTATTTCGGCCAATGATGTGTTGTACTTTTCTTCCAATGGTTTAGATGGATTAGGCGGATTAGATATCTATGAAACTAAATTACAAGGCGGCAAGGCTACCAAAGTGTATAACATGGGCCAACCAGTTAATTCAACACTGGATGACTTTGGTTTGTTTTTAAATGAAGATGTTAAAACAGGTTTCATTAGTTCAAACAGAAAAGCAGGTGGATTGGATGATGACATTTACGAGTTACAAATCCTACGTGAAATTAAAAGAGGAAAAGATGTAAAGATCGTTGTGAAAGATAAGATCAGTGGAGAGGTACTTGGTAAAACAAAACTAGTCATAAATGGTGACACAGTAGTGACCGATGACAAAGGGGAATATCTCACCAGTGCGGAAGAAAACATGGAATACACTGTTGTAGCCGTAAAAGATGATTATTTTAAAACCGAGGATAAATTTTCGGCCCTCTCTTCTTTAGAAGATAGCTTCACCCGTGAAATGGTATTAGATAAAGACCCGAAATTATTTTTAAGAGCCATTATCACCGACGCTAAAACAAATGCGCTTTTAGAAGGGGTAACCATTAAGATCACAGACATCATAACTAATACAGAATTTGACAGCTATACAACAACTGCCGAAGGAGACTATTTTAAATTTTTATATTCAAATAGAATAGGGGATAATTTAACTTTTTTAATTCGCATTGAAAAAAGCGGCTACCTGAACCGAACCGTTATTTTTAGTCAAACGATTACCAAACCGGGTGAGATCAATATGAATGAGACTTTAAATTTAAGTCTTGGAAAAGTGGAGTTAGGAATGGATCTGGCAAAAATGATCGACATGAAACCCATTTATTTTGACTTGGGTAAATCTAGCATTCGTAAAGATGCCGGAATTGAATTGGATAAAATTGTTCAGGTAATGAATGAATATCCGAATATGTCGGTTGAATTGGGTTCGCATACCGATTGTCGTTCAGATGCTGCTTCTAATTTAAAACTTTCGGCAGAACGCGCTAAGGAAAGCGCCGATTACATTATAAAAAAGGGCATTGATAAATCACGAATTGTTGGAAAAGGATATGGCGAATCTAAATTATTGAATGCTTGTGCTTGCGAAGGAAAGGTAGAGTCATCGTGCAGTGAAGACGAACATGCAGTGAACAGAAGAACGGAGTTTATTATTACTAAATTACAATAGCTATACTTTCAAAACAGTATGATCTTCAAATTAAAACTGCATTATCACCTGTTTTTTATTTTAGTTAGTTTTGCAACCAATCTTTGGTCTCAAACGCTAAGCACAAGTTTAACTGCTTGTTATGCGTTTGACAATAGCGGCGCTGAACCAATTAGTAATTTAACAGCCACTCTCGGATCCGTGACTTCGACGGTTAACCGATTTAATGCGGCAAACTCCGCTTATTATTTCAGCGGAACTAATTCCAGCATTATTCAATTGCCAAACAATCCTTTGTTAAAACCAACAAATGCTCTTTCTGTGTCTTCATGGATCAATCCAACTGTTTTACCAGGCAGTAGCGGCAGTTATGTGCTTTTCACCAAGAATACAGTTTCAAGCGGCTTTGAAGCATATGCCATGACCATTATTAATTATGGCGGTGGTGTTTGTCGTTTTAACAGCGAAAAAGGCGCTAACGGGTCTGTGAATTTTTGCGCATCCACTACTTCACTGGTTGCCAATAACTGGTATCATGTAGTAATGACAATGGATAATACTTCTATTAAAATTTATATTAACGGTGTATTGGAAAACAGTATCAATTCAACAGTCAACTTTAGTTATGATAGTAATAGAACCATCGTTTTTGGCGGCACTAATGAATCCAATTACAATGCAGCGTTTACAGGAATAATTGATAACACACGCTTTTACAACAGAATTTTAAGCGCATCAGAGGTTAATGCTTTATATACCAGTGATCCAAGTTGTGTCACTACAACCTCCATTACTGTTGCAACTGTAGCAAATTTTACAGTAGCCGATACCCTTTGTATTGGCCAAACTTTCACACTTCAAAATACATCTACAGGAAGTGTCACAAGCAATTATTGGAGTGCCTGCTCGAGTACAGCATTAGTGAGTCCTTCAGCCACAAACACCGGCAACCCAAATAATAGTTTAGTTGGTCCGGTATTTATGTCTATTAATAAAGATGGGTCTACCTATTATAAATTTGTGACTAATAATACCAATGGATCTATTACCCGAATCAATTATGGAACTAGTCTGAATAACAGTCCGGTCAATACTTCCGTTATTGCTACAGGCATGTCTAATATTGAAGGCATTCATATTGAAAAGGAAGGTAGTAATTGGTATGGCATTGTAGTGGGAGGATTAGGCAGTTCTTATATTGCCAGATTAAGTTTTGGAACAAGTTTAGCCAATACCCCCACCCTTACCAATATGGGAAATATAGGCGGCTTGAGTTATCCGGTGGCTTTACAGATCTTTCGAGAGAATGCTAATTACTATGGATTAACCATTAATTATTCGAATAGCACAGTAACGCGTTTTGATTTCGGAAGCAGTTTATCTAACGTGCCAAGTGGGATCAATCTTGGTAATATTGGAAGTTTAAGCGGGCCGGGTGGAATGGCGGTCATCAATTCAGGCAATTCATGGTATGCCTTTATTACGAATGATTTGAATAATACACTAAGTCGTTTATCATTTGGCAATAGTTTAACTGGAACACCGACCGGCACAAACTTAGGTAATCCGGGAGGATTATTGAATGCGCCAAGAGGCATTTCCCTAAGTGCAGAGTGTAATGCTTTAAAAGGATTCATCAGTAATTCAGCAAATAATAATTTATTAAGCATCGATTTTCCTTCAGGACCAAGCGGTTCTGTTACGATCAGCTCTTTGGGAAATTTAGGCTCACTCAATTTTCCCGCAAGTATTTATAAATACCGGATAGGTGATTCGGCGGTGTATTTTTTGCCCAATGCTAATTCCAATACAATCACCCGATTGCATTATGCAACATGTCATGCCATTCCATCTTCTACACTTCAAAATCCTGCCATGACATTTACCTCATCCGGCAATTACACCATCAGCTTACAATGTAATGAGGGTTTGTATGATCAATCATCATATTGTAAGGTTATTTATGTTCAAGCAATACCAAGTATCACGGTGAGTCCAAGCCCGGCTGCTTTGTGCATTGGGGGAACAGCCACCCTGACCGCTTTCGGTGCGCAAGCCTATACCTGGCAACCGGGCAATTTAGCCGGTATTTCAGTAAACGTAAGCCCAATTACCAGTACGAATTATACTGTTTTTGGAAATACGACCGCCGGTTGTGCTTCGACCTCCACATTGAATCTTGTCGTTTCTCCTACCATAACTGTTAATGCTGTTGCTAATCCGGTGGCTGTTTGTCCGGGCAATTCAGTAACCTTAAGCGGCTTTGGCGCAAGTTCTTATACCTGGAATCCCGGAAACATCACCGGAAATTCAATTGTGGTTAATCCATTAGTAGCAACCGTGTATACTGTTTTTGGTGAATCAGGTGGATGCTCTGCTACAGCTACAGTGGCTGTTAACATGGGACAAATTCTCACACTTAGCTCAACGGGCAATTTATGTAATAACACGAATGTTGACCTGAGCGTTTCTCCTACTTCAAGCGCTACTACTGTATTATGGACTGGTCCCGGTATTGTTGGAACAAACAACACATCCACCATAACGGTTAATGTTGGCGGTATTTATTCGGTGGCTGTTAATAATACTGTTACCGGATGTAATGGCACCGGTACTATTAATGTGTTTAGTAATTCTAATTTATTTACGATTGATATTACACCATCATCCACTGTTACTTGTTATCCCGGACCGTCGGTGAACATGCTGGTGAGTGCTCCGGCAAATCTGGCTTGGTTTCCGGCTTCCGAAGTCACACCAAATACCGGACCATTAGTGAGCGTTAGTCCGAGTGTGACTAGCACCTATACAGTGATTGGTACTTTAGGTAATTGCACCTCCAGCGTTGCGATCACTATTTCAGTCAATCTAACTCCAACAGTTGTTGTTAGTGCCAATCAACTCACGGTGTGTTCACTGAGTTCAGTCAGCGTTGCAGCCAGTGGCGCTTCTAATTATCTTTGGATGCCGGGAAATTTATCCGGCGATACCGTTTCCCTTGTACCGTATTCCTCAACAATATTTAGTGTCAATGGCGCAAATGGCAATTGTATAGATACAAAAACCGTTTTGGTGAATGTAATACCTAGTCCATCTGTATCAAGCATTGCAAATCCTGCAACAATATGCATTGGAAATAACTCTAACCTCAGTGCATTTGGAGCGTTGACTTATACCTGGCAATCTGTT
This sequence comes from Heterotrichella gracilis, assembly GCA_032358255.1. NCBI lineage: Eukaryota > Xanthophyceae > Tribonematales > Xanthonemataceae > Heterotrichella > Heterotrichella gracilis. The sequence continues at coordinate 95,898 of JAULBX010011099.1, read as the reverse complement.
GCCGGCTCAAGCATTGCGCCTTCCATTATTGTCAGTCCAACTATTAGCACCACCTATAGTGTGAGCGGCACAAACTCTTTAGGTTGCAGTGCTACTGCCACATTACTTTTAACGGTCATTAATAGTCCGGCTATTTCAGCCAATGCAACAGATACAGAAATTTGTGCCGGCGAAAGTGTTACACTTACAGCAAGTGGCGCGAGCACCTATACCTGGCTTCCGGGATTTATTTTCGGCAGCACTATTGTTACCACCCCAAGTACTTCTGTTAATTATACCGTTAATAGTAATAACTCAACGTGTAGTTATGCCACCATTTTTATCAATGTGGTTAATTGTGTAAACAATTCATTAGGCATTACCAATGCAGCAACTAATCCTGAGCCTAGCGCCTCTAATTATTACAAAATACGATTTACCATCACTGTTGGAAATAATTCTAATTCTGATTTGAGTCAGGTGCAATTAACGGATGATCTGAAAAGTACATTTACCAATCCTTCTTCCTTTACAATCATTAACCAGCCAAAAATCACGTCGACAAACAGCAGTTTAAGTATCAATCCCAATTTTAATGGTGTTGGTGATTTAAACCTGCTTTCCTTGTCAAGCTTACTCCCTGCCGGTAAACGCGACACTATTAGTATTGAAGTGTTGTTAGAGCCGAATGGTTTTATAGGTATTGCCAAAAATTCGGTGTTTGGCACTGCGATCGATAAAAATAACATCAGTGTTCAGGATAGTTCTAACAATGGATTTAATTGGGATCCGGATCAAGATGGGAATCCTACAAATAATAATGAAGTGACACTGATTGATATTGCAGCTTTGGAATTATTTGTGCCGGAAGGATTTTCGCCCAATAATGACGGCAATAACGACCGGTTTATGGTGAGTGGTTTAAATGGTAAAACGATCGCTTTATTTATTTATAATCGTTGGGGCAGTAAAGTGTACGAGAATGATAACTATGATAACAGCTGGGATGGAGTCTCTAATGCAAAAGGAACTCTGGGCAAAGACAAGTTACCACAAGGCACCTACTACTACGTGATAAAGTTTAACGAGGGCTCAGCCAATTCATTAACCGGTTTTGTTGTATTGGAATATTAAGGAATTTGATCTATAAGTTTTTTCCATTGACTGAACTTTCCACTCTTTTACTGACATAGTTTCCCTTTCATTTCCTTTCAATTTTATTGGTACATTTGTTAAGTTATTTATGAGACTACTGGCAGCAATTACACGTCCCATTTGGAAATTATGGTTTTTTCTGTGTTTTGCCATTCCCTTTCTGATTTTGTTTCCATTCTTTTATATTGGTTTAGTAAGAGGAAATTTTGATTTTGTGTATCGACTAAAACGGGTTTGGACCTATGCCATATCGATAGGTACCGGATTGTTTCCAATCATCCATTATCATTCTAAGAAAAAAAAATTACCCAGGCCTTGTATCATAGTTTCTAATCACACCTCTTATCTCGACATCGTATTCTCCACCTTTTACATTGATCACACCGCAGTGTATATGGGCAAGTACGAATTATTACAAATACCCTTGTTCAAGTATTTTTTTAAATACCTTGATATTCCGGTAAATCGCAAAAGCATCAAAGATTCGCATAAAGCTTTTTCAGATGCCGGAAGAAAAATAGATGAAGGCTTGAGTCAGGTCATTTATCCGGAAGGAACCATCAGTGAATTCGGAAAATTAAAACCATTTAAGAACGGTGCTTTTAAACTGGCCATTGAAAAACAGGTACCCATTGTGCCGGTTGCTAATCTAAATAACTGGAAATACCTTCAAAATGGGGGATTTTTTAAGAGTTATGGGAGGCCCGGAAGGCCTGTCATTGTTGTGGGTGACCCAATTGATACGCGCGGAATGGACGAAAAAAATATTCCTGAACTTAAGGATAAAGTTCATACCTTTATTGTTCAAGAATTAGAGAAATTTAATGGCAAATAAACTGGATATTAAAACGGTAGATGAGATCGCGCATTTGGCGCGTTTGGAGTTTGATGCAGAATCAAAAAAGGAGATCTTAAACGACATGAACCGCATGTTGAGTTTTATTGACAAATTAAGTGAATTAGATACCGATAAGGTAGAGCCCCTCATATACATGACTGAGGAAAACAATATTCTTCGTCCGGATGTACCTGAAGTGACACTCACACAAAAAGAAGCTTTAAAGAACGCACCTAAAAAGGACAGTGATTATTTTAAGGCACCAAAAGTAATAGAGCAAAATCGCTAAGAAATTCAGGCTTGTTTTTTTGAGAATTTTCCAAACACGTGCATTGCTATTCGCATAAGCTGTTTTCTGAAAATAAACAGAATCATTAAATAAGGTACGGCCATTAAATAAAGGATGCCTGAATTAAGGCTACGTGCCATTCCTGTAGGATTTGATTTTAAGGAAGACGAAGCGGCTTCTTTACACATGGCGCACTGAGCAGAAAGCTCCGATGGAGTCAAGCATACCAAAAAAAGGATGATCAGTAAAAAAGCAAGTTTACGATAATGTTTCATTTTGTATTCCTCCAACAAAAATACGCATTAATCCATAAAAAAAGGCTGAAAAAAATCAGCCTTTTAAGAAACAATATGAATGATAAAAAATGTTATTCTCCTTTAAAATCGGGCTTCCTTTTTTCTAAGAAGGCACTCACTCCTTCTTTAAAATCTTTGGTATCAAAGGCTTTTCCGAATTCTTCAATTTCCACTTCATAACCATTGAGGTTATTATTGTATCCAGCATTGATCACTTTAATAGCCGTTTTTATAGCCGTTGGGCTTTTTGTTGCCATTTTTGAGGTGATCTCAAAACATTTGTTCAGTAATTCCTCTTGTGTGGTGACATGATTGGCAAGACCCCACTTAAAGGCTTCCTGCGCGCCGATCATATCGGCAGTGACGATCATTTCAAAGGCTTTCCCTTTTCCTAAAAGTTGGGCTAAACGCTGTGTTCCGCCATAACCGGGAATGAGCCCCAAACTTACTTCCGGCAATCCCATTTTCGCATTATCACTTACCACACGAATGTGACAAGCCATTGCTAATTCTAAACCACCTCCTAAAGCAAAACCATTTACGGCGGCAATAATTGGCTTTGAATAATTTTCAATAAAATTAAAAATTTTGAAGTGCCCTATTGAACTCAACTGTTTGCCTTCTGCTACCGAAAAGTTGGCAAACTCAGCAATATCAGCACCTGCCACAAAGGCCTTTTGACCGGCTCCGGTTAAAATAATGGCTCTGATCTCGCTTTGATTTTCAGCTTCCACTAACACTTCGTGAAGCTCTTCAATGGTTTGTTTGTTAAGTGCATTTAATTTGTCAGGACGGTTTATTGTTATGACCAGTACACTGTTCTTTAATTCACATGTAATATACTCACTCGTTGCCACCATAGATCTTTTTTTTATAAACTGGACAAATATAGAGTAATTGAGCGTAACTAAAAGCAATTTTATTCACAGGTGTTTATAAGTAGTTAACAGTATTTATAGGGGTTTACAAGGCATTTTATAGTTTATAAAAAATGCTAAATTTTAAAGGAACTATTAATTAAGCCTTATTGGTGTTTAAATGACTTGCCAGATCCATCGCCATGCTAAAACACGATTGTAATAGATAGCCTCCTGTTGGCGCATCGTAATCAAGCATTTCGCCGATCACAAAATTATTTTTTAATTTCTTTAGTTCAAAATTCTCATTTATTTCCATGAGATCGATTCCTCCTACTGTGGAAATAGCCTCTTCTATGGGTGCCAGGCCCTCAATTGTGAGGGGTAAGCGTTTGATTCGCTCCGCTAAGATACGAAGATCTAAAAATTCATCTTTAGACAATTGTGCTTTTAACAGAATGATCTGCGCATCACTTAAATTAATCTCTTCTTTTAGCCGATTGGTAAGGTTTTTGCCAGCGGAAGGGGAATGTAATTTTTTGCGGATCTTTTCTAAGGGAAAGGAAGGTTTTAAATCTATGTAGATCATTGCCTTAGCGCTTCGATTCAATTCTTCCCTTATTTGAGGGCTCAAGGGGTAAATGCCGCTGCCCTCTATGCCAAATTTCGTCAGCACAATTTCTCCAGCATGATCTTTTTCACCGCAAGAAATGGAAATGTTTTTTAGAATCTTGCCTTCTATTTTTGATAAGAGCGATTTTTCCCAATTCACTTTAAAAGCACAGTTACTTGATTGAAAATCGGAAACAGAGATTCCTTTATTTTTAAAATGAGTTAACCAGTTACCGCTGCTTCCGGTAACCGGCCAGCTGGCGCCGCCTAAACAAAAAATGATATAATCGCTCTTGATCTCTAAGCTTTCATTTTCATTTTGAATTATTAAATGACCATTCTTAGAAAAGCCTTTCCATTCGTGTTTTACGTGCATCAAAACCTTGTTTTGCCTGATTTTGTTAAGAATTTTTTCCAATACCTGTATGGGTTTAATTCCCCTTTTGGGAAATAATCTTCCGCTGGTGCCCACGTAAGTCTCTATTTCCAATGCATTCATCCATTCAATGTAACGGGTGTTGGAGTAGTTTAAAAAAGCTTTTTGCAAAAAATTAAAAGGAGTATACCGATTAATGAACTGATTTTTATCTTCAGAATGTGTAAAGTTTAATCCCCCTTCACCGGCCACTAAGAACTTGCTTCCCGGCTGTTTGTTTTTTTCAAACAAAGTGACTTCAAATTTTTGAGGGTCCAGTTCGCAGGCGAGTATCAAGGCACAAGATCCTCCTCCTATGATCGTTATTTTTTTCTTCATTTAACCTGCACCAATTTGTTAGTTCATAATAGTGGATCAATAATTTAGAACATTGATTACCTGAATTCGATTGTCTTGAACTTATGGATTTTTAATGTTTATTTATTGGAATTTCATCCCCATCGTTAATTTGTTTTGCAATTATCACAAATAAGTCATTCTCATTTCTTGCTGTTTGCAAATATATTAAGAATACGGCTTACAAAATTTTGATTTTGCAGAATCAGCAAATCAACTCCCTTACGATGTGTTTTTCAATATTCAGATCATTTTGCCCTGCCCTAATTTTGAAACATCAAAACAATAAAACATGGAAACAAATAAGATCAGATTCGGAATGCCATTACAAAGTCCGTTTTACAAAGATATTAAAGACAAAATGGAAGAATATTTTCTTTCCAGGGCATACACAAGAAAGGCCAATGCCTCCATGATCCTGAAGATTTTCATTATCGCGATTCTGTTTTTCGGATCTTATGCCCTTTTATTAAGTAATCGCCTTAATTCCATTGGCATGATTGCAGTAGCGCTTCTGTTTGGATTCTCAATGGTGCTCATAGCTTTTAATATTTCACACGATGCTTCTCACGGCGCACTTTTCCGCAGTCCTAAACTAAACACGTTGTTCTCCTATTCCTTTAACCTTATTGGGGTAAACCGATATATATGGGACATTAAACACAATTTATCGCATCATGCATTCACAAATGTACCGGGTCAGGATATGGATATTGAACAAATAAAAATTGCACGTTTGGTACCTCATGTGAAATTAAGGTGGTTTCATCGTTATCAACATCTCTATGTGCCTGCCTTATATCCTTTTACCAGTTTGTATATGATCTTTATTAAAGATTTTCAAATGTTTGCTACCAAACACTATGGCAATAGCAGTTTTCATGATCATCCTCGAAAAGAGTATTTTATTTTATTTGTTTCCAAATTGATTTATTTCTCTTATGCTTTGATCATCCCCCTTATTGTGATAGAACTTCCCTGGTGGCAAATTATACTTGGGTTTTTGTTGATGCATTTTGTATTGGGAACGCTGCTTGCCATTATTTTGTTTCCTGTGCATGCTTTAGATGACAGTCCTTTTCCGGAACCAAATGAGGAAGGCATCATTGATAATAGTTGGGCCATTCATCAAGTTGAGACGACCACTAATTTTGGAGCAAACAATCGACTGCTTTGCTGGCTCTCAGGCGGACTCAACACTCATATTGTTCATCATTTATTCCCTTCTATTTGCCATATCCACTATTATGAACTCACTAAGATCATTAGGGACGGAGCTCGACGACATGATATTAAGTTTAGAGACAATAGCACTTATGGGGCGCTGGCATCACATTTTAATTTCTTAAAGATGATGGGGCGTCCTGCATAAGTTTTTTTAAAGGAACCTTACTTAAAACATAACTAAAAGAATATATGGCAACCATCATTCTTCCAAAGAGCACTGCTGAACTCATTTTATTAGGTCAGAAGATTATTAATAAACATAATGGTCAGTGTGCAAATAAGGATGCGCAAGGCAGTTTGATCAGTCTGTACATTATAGATCTGGACCAAAAATTAGAAGAAGTAAAACCTAAATATCAAGACGTGCTCATATTAAGAGAAAAGTTAGATCAATTGAACGATCAACTAAAAATGGCCTGTGGCACACATGGTTCAAATAGAAAAATATCTCCTGGTACCATCAAGTTTCTTATTGCGAAGGTGCGGGACATTCTCAAAGGTGTTCACAGAGAAGACCTGAATCAACTATGCGATTGGGGATTTAAAGTAATAGAGCGGGACTGAAATAAAGCGTTTGATCAAAAAAAGATAGATCACAGAGCGAAATTATTTACATCAGAAACCAGAGATGAAATTTGGGTCTAAACTCGGAGCTAAAAGGAGGATTTTTTTTGAGAACTCGGCGCTAAAACGATTAGCCTCTGAAGTTAAAAGGGCAGAAGCCTCTGATGCGGGGAAGTATAAAGTGACACAAAGAACAAAAAGGATGTTTAAAAAATGGTTTTAGTAGAAGAGGAGGGTTCAGGTCATAGACATTCACCTTCTTTATAATAATGTGTTGTAATACGGTTTTACGAATTTTTGATCTGTTCCATATATTCATCTACATAATTAAAAATGCGGCTAAAGAATTGGTACCGTTGCTTCTCACCAATGCCACTGATCAAATTGCTTTTACGTTCCAGATTTCGCATCCAGTGTTCGGTTTCTTCACAAAACTCGGGATTGTTAGTTGTAAGTGAATTTAAAGTATTGAAGGTGATATAAGAATATTTTAGATCCCCCATTACAATGTAAATGCAGTTTGTCCCAAGTACAACATCGCTGTGGTATAATTGAAATGTTTCCTTTGTGTCGCTAATATTCTTTCGTCCCGAGGCTGCAATTTCCTGAACCATTTCGATCATTTTGCGATTTTCTGCCATAAGTTCTAGGGCGTATTCTTTTTTTAAGATGCCGCTGTCGTAATAAAATTTGATCTGTTTTAAACCTGTAAGAACGGTTTCGCTGGTCCAAACTTCAGAACTGGGTACGTCCATGTATTCTTTAAAACTATTATGGGCGATATCAATCAGTTTTTTGGGTACCACGTCCCAAGCAAAGTTGGTTTGCTGATAATCTGCCACATTCAAAACGCTTCTTTGCCAGTAAAATAATTTAAAGTTGGTGAACTTGGGGGAAAAGAAAGAATAAAAAAGGGGTGTTTCCTCTGCTACATAAAAGATCTTTCCGTTCTCAAATTTTTTGATCGTATTCAAATGCCCGGTTAGTCGATTCAGATATGCTTCAAAATTAGCGGCACTGTCAGTTAGTTTTGTATAGGCAAAAGTAACCGTGTCTGATCTGTTACTAAATACTGAATCCACACTAATGCCATATTTCTTGCTTAGATGATAAATTTCGAGGAGAGTAAATTCGGTTTCACCCCTTAAACGGCGGTAGGCACTATCAATGCTGATTCCTAGTATGTCAGCCATTTCCTCTGCAAGTCCAAATCCAGGTGGCAAGGCCTTCTTAAGGTGATTAATAAAGTTATCCTGAATAAATTGCTCTGAATTGGTATTAGTGTTTTTTTTAATGGCCATGCTCAGAATTTTTCTTAGATAAAGGTATCTATTTTATTAAAAGATACAAATCGGGTTTAGTTTAGCCTTTAAATGATGCCAATTCACCTAATGCTGTTGAAATAGGCACTCGTGTAACTTGCGAATAACTTGCACGGTCAATTGATTAATTGGAGACAAACCCGTAACTTTAATCTTTGAATTTATTATGCTGCACATTAAAAATTATATCAATGGGGAATTGATTGTTCCCGTATCAAAGTCTTATCTTGATAATTATAATCCTTCAACCGGAAAAGTCTATTCTTATATCCCCGACAGTGATGAAAAGGATGTAGAATTAGCTTATACCGCTGCTAAGAAGGCTTTCAAGGACTGGAGTGTTTTATCAAAAGATAAACGATCTTTTTATCTCTTAAAAATTGCCGCTTTGATCGAGAAAAACCTCGACAAACTCGCACTAGCAGAAAGTATTGATAACGGTAAACCGTTTAAACTGGCCAAGTCTGTCGATATTCCAAGAGCAGCCGCCAATTTTCATTTTTACGGAACAGGCATTTTACATTATGCTTCTCACGCGCACATCATGGAAGAATCGGCTGTTAATTATACCGTACGTCAACCCGTTGGTGTAGCCGGTTGTATTTCTCCCTGGAATTTGCCATTGTATTTATTCAGTTGGAAAATTGCCCCGGCTTTGGCTGCAGGCTGCACGGTTGTTGCCAAACCATCTGAAATAACTCCCATGAGTGCTTATTTATTATCTGAGATCTGTATAGAAGCCGGATTACCGGCAGGGGTTTTAAATATTGTGCATGGTTTAGGTGGCAAGGTTGGAAATGCGATCGTCAGTCATAAAGACATTCCACTCATTTCATTTACCGGCGGAACTGTTACGGGCAAACAGATCGCTTCTATTGCGGCGCCAATGTTTAAAAAACTGTCGCTTGAATTGGGCGGAAAAAATCCAAACATCATTTTTGCCGATTGTGATTATGAAAAAATGTTAGCGACAACACTTAATTCCTCTTTCTCAAATCAAGGTCAGATCTGCTTGTGCGGCTCGCGTATTTTTGTAGAGCGCAAAATATACGATCAATTTAAAAAGGATTTTGTGAGCAAAACAAAAGCCATGAAAGTGGGTGATCCTCAAAACGAGGACACCAGAATAGGAGCCATTGTATCTAAAATGCATCAGGAAAAAATTTTAAGTTATATTGAGTTGGCTAAAACTGAAGGGGGAACTATTTTGTGTGGCGGCAATAAAGTCAACTTAGGCGGCGAACTTTCAGAAGGGTATTATATTGAGCCAACCATCATAGAAGGTTTAGCGTATACCTGCAGAACCAATCAGGAAGAGATCTTTGGTCCGGTAGTGACCATTACCCCTTTTGATACAGAAGAAGAAGCCTTGATGATGGCTAATTCTACTGTTTATGGATTAGCCAGTATTGTTTGGACGCAGGATCTCACCAAGGCGCATCGCATGGCAAACCATCTTCATGCCGGCATTGTTTGGATCAATTGTTGGTTGCTGAGAGATCTGCGCACCCCTTTTGGCGGCGTAAAAGCCAGTGGTGTGGGAAGAGAAGGCGGCTTTGAAGCATTGGATTTTTTCACTGAACCAAAAAACGTTTGTATTAAGCTATAGAATTTTCATGTCCAAAACTTAAGCACAAAAACGAAGGCATTATTCAAGATCACATTTGGTCAACTATTATGAAATATTAGGCTTAAGCACAGGAGCTTCTGCTCTTGAAATAAAAACAGCGTTCAGGCAATTGGCCAAACTGTATCATCCGGATAAAAATCCGGAAGGGAAAGAACATTTTTCTAAGGTGCTTAAAGCCTACGAAACCCTCATTCATCCTGAATTAAAATTAAGTTATGATTATAAACTTAATTACGCGCAAACCCTTTCTAATTCAGGTACTTCAGCACGAACAAAAAAATATCAAAGTTTTGAAGAACAAGAACTAAAACGGAAAAAGTATTACGAGGAGCATATTAAAAAGTACGAGAAAAAAAGAACTCAGGTTGTGCCCGAGCCTGAGATCAAAACTCATTACAATGAGTTTAAGTATTTTTTATTTGCCACACCGCTGGCGGTTTTACTCTTTTTATTAATTGCGAACCTGGCAAGCAATGACCGTAGTTTTGACCCTTCGCCAAATAAAACAATCCTAAAAAATGCGTCTCTCTCTCAAGCGGAGTCTTTCCAATTCTTGCCAAACATAACTGATGAGGAATTGAGACAATCCTTTTTATCTCTGGGCAAAAACAGCTACGATGTTAATTCAAAAATGGAACTGAGCATTAAAAACCTCTGTGAATCGGATGCTGTTGTTTGTCTTTTTGATTCGGAAAATACCTTAATTCGTTTAGAACCGATACCGGCTTCGGGCACTATTCAAATGAAGCAGTTACCTAAAGAAAAACTATCTCTGCGTTATTATACAAAAAAAAAGCAGTCTAAAGCTGAATTGACAGAAATGGATTTATTTTTTAAAAGTTCAGAATTCATTCAAGTGGAAAACATTAATCGCTTAACTTTGTATTCTAAAAAAACAGATGGGTTTGAACAAATAAACCGTCAGGCATTTTTTAATACAACTAACCAACACCAATGATAAAAAAAATTGAACATATTGGAATTGCCGTGAAGGATCTACAATCAAGCAATGAACTGTTTAAAAAATTATTCGGACAGGCGCATTATAAAATAGAGGCAGTTGAAAGTGAAGGCGTGTCCACTTCCTTTTTTCTTTTAGGAGAAACAAAAATAGAACTAGTGGCTGCCAGCAACGAAACAAGCAGCATTGCTAAATTCATTGAAAAAAAAGGAGAAGGCATTCATCATATTGCTTATGCGGTGGATAATATTGAGGAAGAAATGACACGACTAAAAGCAGAGGGATTTGAATTGATCAATCAGCAAGCCAAGGATGGGGCAGACAATAAACGAATTTGTTTTCTGCATCCAAAATCCACCAACGGCGTGTTAGTGGAATTGTGTGAAGAAAAAATTAAATGAGAAAACAAAACGAGCTAAGAAAAAATTATGAGTGATATAAAAATTAATGTGTTGAACGGAGACAATAGTGTGATCACATTGGATGCTCCAACTGAAATGGGCTTGAGTTTAATGGAGTTTCTTAAAGCCAGTGAATACGATATTTTAGCTACGTGTGGAGGACTGGCCTTATGCGCTACCTGTCATGTAGAAGTGGTTTCGGGATTTGAGAACTTGCCAGAGATCAGTAATGATGAATATGCCATGCTCGATACCTTAACGAACATTACTCCCAATAGCCGACTTTCATGCCAGCTGCGCATAAGTGAAGAGTTAAATAACATCACCGTTAAGATTGTGGGCGATGGCGTGTACATTCCTCAACAAAAATAAAATCTTTAAAATTGTTCAGTTACTCCTAATGAATGAAATTGAACTTGAATAGGTTTTCTTAACTTCTCTTTTAATCAAAGTCCTTGTATTGATTCCACACCGCGCTGCTGAAATTTTTGGCCAGGGTAAAGGTGAAATAAACGGTCACACCAAAGTTAAAGATCAATAAATGAAAAAAGGCGGCTGCGCGATATCCGCTCCAATAAGTGGCAGAATGATCGAGCGTAATAACACGTGTTGGCAGAAGAAGGGTAAGAATGAGCGTTGTCATAAAAACAGTTACTACCAGATTTTCAAATGTGCGCAGCGGTAAAAACAAAAATTTTCTAAACCAGTGAAGATCTTTGCCCCATTTGTGAATTAAATAATAATTCTCTTCATTTGTTTTGGCAAACAACAGAGCGCATTGATTGGGTTCATTTTTCGCGAAAGAGTCTGCCGTGGATAGAATTTTAAATGATCTAATATCCTTTCGGTTTCGTTTATTAAGCTCCTTGATGATCACCAGTGCATCATAAGGAATCTCGGGCTTATAATACTTTGTTTCAAGAAACTTAAGTCTGTATTGAATCGCAATTTGTTTTATTTCAGAAGGATGGTAAATAGATTCTTTGTTAACGAGGTCTTCATCCAGGTCTTCAAAGGACTTCATGTACTGCGTTAAGTTTTCCAGAACCCGTTTATCGGTATACAGATCTTGCTTTAAAAGGTTTTGGGCCTGAAGCAGCAGTTTGTCTTCAGAACTCAGCACCTTGTTGTGCAATTGTTGTAATTGATGACTAAGATCGACCTTTTTAAACATGGAATAGAAGCTATTTAAATTTAACGCACAATTAGTTTAACCTGAATTAAGCTAAATTTGGTAATGTTTTTCAATTTTGGCAACAAGCCTTTATGTTTATTTTTCTTTTAAATTATAATCAAATCGGAAAATCTCAAAACATTCTAAGTATTTGGCAATATAAAAAAGCTAATGAAATGAATATTTAAATATAGATAATAACAAGCTTAATAGTTAATAGTTTAGGGAATAGGAGGAATTAACATAAATAGTTAAGGCTGCTATTTTAATCAATAAGTTTTCTTTAGTGCGTCTCATCGTCTTATTTTAATTAAATTAGCATGCCTTAAAAAAATAAGGCCATTTATGCTTCAATGTATTTATATATTTATCGAAAGGAAAAGTTAAATCATATTGGTTTAGGCCCACTTTTGTCATAAAATCAGAAAATGTTTCACTTAGTCATTATCACTCCTATTTTTGCTACAGATGAAGAAGATTCAATTAGCCTACCTTTTCTTCAATTGTATTGCAAAGAACTAATAAGGAAGGGGATTGCCTTAACTATTATTTCTGAACAATTTCCAAAACATTCTGATTACATATGGAACGGAATAAATGTGTATACCTTAAAAAAAAGGACTCATAAAGTGTTTTATAAGTTTTTGCGAAAAAAAAGATTAAACACTTGTTTAAAAAAAATTCATACAGACCGGCGAATTACTGTGATACACAATTTTTGGTTCAATATTTTAGGTCAAATTTCTGAACAGTTTGCCTTAGAGAATAAAATAAAACATCTAATTACTCTTACCGGGCAAGATGTATTACCCAGTAATCCATTGTTAAGTGAAATCAAACATTACAGTGGTCAATTGGTTTGTCCGTCTGCCTTTCAAAAATTAAAAATACAAGAACAGTTTCCCCTTGATCCCATAGTAATAGTCTGGGGGATAGAGGAAATAGAATCATCGCAACAGGATAGGACCATTGACTTAATTCAATGTGGTTGGATTAACTCCATTAAAAACAATTTTCAGTTTTTAGAAATAGTGAAAGCCTTACACAAAAGCGGACATATTCAACAGGTGGTCATTTGTGGCGGTGGTCCTATGTTTGCCGAATTACAAAAAAACATTGCCCAACTTGGACTTAGTACTATCATATCGGCAAAGGATAGTATCTCAAGAGCGGAAGTGCTTCAGCTTATGCAACAAAGTAAAATTTTGGTTCACACTTCTCATTTCGAGTCTTTTGGTTTGGTTTTAGCGGAATCACTGGCAAGTGGTTGCATTGTAGTATCAAGCCCGGTTGGGATAGCATATGATGATACTGATATTATTACATGCATCACTACGGATGACTTTGTTTCGACTCTAAAAAATCAACTTGAACATTATGAGTACAAAAAGAGAGACAATATAAATAGATATACTATTGAAAAAACGGTTGAATCTTATGTAGATCTATATAATCGTTTGACTTAAGATGGCTACTGGATTTATTTTGTAATTTCAAGAACAGTCTTCTCCATTTGATTAGCTATGGCTTTAAATGATAATTTCCTTTCAAATAGATCCATTGTTTTTTGTCTTCCATACAACAGTTTTTCTTCGTCTAATTTCAAAAGAATTTCAGTCAACTCTGCAGCATTTCCGGGCGTAAATAGATATCCACATTCATCATGATTAAGCATCCAAGTAAAAGAAGGAATTTTAGTAACAATAGGAACACAAGCACAAGCCATCGCCTCGCATAAAGCATATCCACTGCCTTCGTAATGAGACCCCAAAATAAAATAGTCGGCCGCATTGTAATACTTCTCCATCTCAGCATGTGGCTTGGCGCCAATTAGTTCTATGTGATCTTCTAATTGTTTTTCCTTAATAAAGGCTTTTACTTCGGCCAATAGATCATAAGCATTATAGATCATCCAGAGTTTAACATCCTTTCGTTTGGCAACAAGACCATTAAATGCCTTTAAAATGGTGAGGGGGTCTTTGTTTTGATCCAATCTTCCAACCCATAGAAAAATGGTTTGATTTAAGCCCTTAAAATGAGCTTTCAAGGCTTGTCTATCCTTTACTTTAAAGGTACTTGAGCCCTCCATCATCTCTACAACTTTCGACTTGTTAGAAATGATTCCCTTTTCTATCCATGGCAGCGCCTGATCTTTCGACACAAATAAATAGATAGAAATAAATGGGTCGGCTAGTTTTTGAATCCATCTTCTTTTTAGCCCAAAAGGCTTCTCAGCATGGTTTTGTACCATGATCTTTGGCTTTGAACCAATGATCAATCGCATAATAAGTATCTGCCAGGCATAGATCATACTATGCACTAACACAACATCCGGCTTTTGTTTTCTTAAGCTATAAAATAAACTTAGATGAAAACTCCATCTAAAGTTTTTGGACTTAATAATTTCGAAAGTGAGGTTATTTTGTTTTGAGAGATGGCTAAAGCCGGCGTGTTGAATGATTCGAATGTCCCAATCTGCAGGCAAGTGTTTCACATAATCTATATTTGACCTGTGTCTGTATAATAGATCCGATAGGCTGGTAACTTCCTCCTCACTTACTAAAAGCAGATCAACAAATTTCATTTTAATTTTTACTAAGCCTTAAATGCCGTTCCATGGAGGCGGTTTGTTCCCCTAAATATAATCAAAAACAAGATTTGTTTAAAAACAAGGCATTTGTGAATATTCTGTTCTTTGCAGACAGGGTCTTTGTCATTGTTCCTTCTTTTTTTTATATATTAGTCGATCTTAAAATAAATGATAGAAGGGTTACGGTCAACTATAAGTAAGGAGCAGCTTGAAATAATTAGAGCTGCCTTGTATTTTGATGTATTTAAGTATCCGCTCACACAGGAAGAACTTTTTGAGTGTACGGCTATAATTACTTCAAGGGAGATATTCAGTCATGAGATCTCACAATTGATCAGTTCCGGCATATTAAAAAAAGAAGGCGACTTTATTTTGATCAATGATTTAAGTTCAGAAAACATAACTAGACGTAAACTTGGTAATGAAGGTGCTTCTCAAATTATGCCAACAGCCTATAAATACAGTCAGATCATTGCCTCATTTCCTTTTGTGGAAGGAGTTTGTTTATCAGGGGCGCTTTCTAAAAAGTATTATGATGAACATGGCGACCTTGACTTTTTTATTATCACTAAACCCAATCGTTTATGGTTATGTCGTACCTTTTTAATTCTACGATACAAACTTTTACCAAAACACAAGAAAAAGTTCTGGTGCACTAATTACTTTATTTCTTCTGACGATATGGTATTACCCGATATTAATTCGTTTACGGCCACTGAATTGGCTTTCTTGATTCCGTCAGTTAATTACGCCACTTACAAAAAATTATTAGAATCTAATTCCTGGTATCAACATCACTTTCCAAATAAACCTTTGGCAAGTGAACAGGATTGTCTCCCTATCACTCAAAATGTACTTAAAACTATCACCGAGTTTTTGTTGTCGGGTAAACTAGGGAACTGGATCGACACTAAACTTCTTAATTACACCTTACGTCACTGGCAAAAAAAATATCCTGAATTGGCATCCGAAGATTTTGAACTGCAATTCCGTTCGCAAAAGAATGTGTGCAAACGACATACCAAAGGGTTTCAAAATAAAGTGTTGAACACCTGGTTTCAAAAGCAAAAAGAATTTGAACAACAGTTTAATATTTCTTTTCAAGATAAATAATAGATGGGTCAAACGTTATTACATACGGCTAAACGATATCAAACACTCTATTCGCACAAAATTAAAGTGTTGCCCATTGCTATTTTAATGCCTCACAGCGCTTGTAACTGCCGATGTGTGATGTGTGATATTTGGAAGGGAAATAAAAACACCAAACAATTAACTATTGATGATGTGAAGGGGCTGTTGGATTCTTTAAAAGTGCTCGACACAAAACGGGTATTAATGTCTGGCGGTGAAGCTTTGTTGAACAAGAATTTTTTTACACTTTGTGATCTCATCACTCAAGAGGGCATAAAGGTTACCTTGCTCTCAACCGGATTAACACTGGAACGTCATGCCGAAAAGATCATTTCTCTTGTGGATGAGGTGATCGTTTCCTTAGATGGCGATGAAAACACACACAATGAAATTAGAAATATTAAGGATGCTTTTGCGGAATTAAAAAAGGGAGTTCAAGCCATTAAAAAGCGAAAGCCTGATTTTCGGATCTCTGCTCGCTGTGTGATTCATTCACTCAACTTTAATAAATGGGATAAAATTATTCTTGCAGCAAAGGAGATGGGTCTCGATCACATTAGCTTTCTTCCAGCCGATGTTACTAGTGAAGCTTTTAACCGCGAAGAGCCTTGGGAAAAAGGGAAACAGGAATCTGTTCTCGTAAAAAAAGAAGATCTATCACTTTTGCAGATCATGATAGATCGATTAAAAAATGAATTCAAGACTGAGTTCGAGAGCCGCTTTATTTCCGAATCACCTGAAAAGATCCAAAAAATTCACCAATATTATCAGGCACATTATGGTTTGGCGGAATTTCCGTTTAAAAAATGCAATGCCCCCTGGGTATCTGCCGTTATTGAAGCCGATGGGAATGTCCGTCCTTGTTTTTTTCATGACACAATGGGTTCAATACATCAAAACTCGTTGCAGACTATCTTAAATTCAGAAAAAAGTATTCACTATCGGAAAACTTTGGATGTGTCAAAAAACACGACCTGTGTTAAATGTGTTTGTTATCTTAACTTGGGCCCAAGAAATTCTTACTTTTAGATGAACTACTCGAATCAAATAGTCAACTACACTCCGGTATTCTCATGAAATTATTATTCACACATTCCTATTTCCTTCAATTTGATCCAAAACAAGTGGCGCATTCGCAGCCTTATCCACCATTGGGGACCATCTTTGCGGCCTCTCTCATGAGAGAAAATAAACATGACGTTCAATTATTTGACACCATGTTTGCTCAACACCCCGATGAAATTCTGCCTCTGCTAAATTCTTTTCAACCGGATGTTCTGATCGTATACGATGATGGGTTTAACTACCTCACTAAAATGTGTTTAAGCAACATGCGCGATGCCGCATTTGTGATGCAACAACATGCTAAAAAACTTGGGTGCAAAGTGATAGTGACCAGCTCCGATGCGGCCGATCATGCTGAAAAGTATTTATCTCACTCCGCCGACTTTGTTATTGTTGGTGAAGCAGAATACACCCTTTTGGAATTAGTCAACGCGATAGAAAACAAGTCAGACGTTTCTGAAATAAAAGGCATTGTCTATAAAGATGCAAACAACCTAAAATCGACTCCCAAACGCAGTGTTTCTAAAAACCTAAATGAACTTCCATTACCGGCCTGGGATCTGGTGAATATCGATCCATACAAAAAAGTATGGATGAATAAACACGGTTATTTTTCGCTCAACGTGGCTACCACGCGTGGTTGCCCGTATCATTGTAACTGGTGCGCCAAGCCTATTTACGGAAATTCGTATAATATGCGTAGTCCCGAAAACGTGGTAAGCGAATTAAAACTACTAAAGACAAGATTTAATATGGATCATATTTGGTTTTGTGATGACATATTTGGATTAAAACGATCATGGGTGAGTGAATTTTCAGACCTTATTAAAAAGGAAAACATTCACATTAAATATAAGATCCAATCGCGGGCCGATCTATTGGTACAGGAAAAATATGTGGAAGCACTTGCCGCTTCGGGTTGCGACGATGTATGGATGGGAGCTGAAAGTGGTTCGCAAAAAATATTGGATGCTATGGAGAAAGGCACAAGCATTGAAGAAATAAAAAAGGCACGACAACTGCTCAGAGAACATGGCATCAAAGCCTCTTTCTTTTTACAATACGGCTATAGTGGTGAAACCAAAGAAGATATACTTAAAACCATAGCCCTTGTCAAGGAAACCATGCCCGATGATATTGGCATTTCGGTTTCGTATCCTTTGCCGGGAACCTCGTTCTATGAAAAAGTGAAACAAGACATGAAAGAAAAAACAAACTGGACCGACTCTGATGAGCTGGCCCTGATGTTTAAAAACACTTTTCCGCCATCGTTCTATAAAACACTTCACCGTTACACACATAGTATTTATCGCAAAAACAAAGCGCTGAATCAATTAAAAGAGTCGCTGCCTCTTAGCTCAAAAATGAGATCCTTTTTTCAGCTAATAAAATATTCGATCAAGGCCGGCATACAATCGTTTCGTTTAAATCAAACTGCTCAAGTACATGGATGAAAATAGCGAACATGTGAGTGAAGCCTTTTCAAAGCAAGCGACTGTCTTTGATAAACTCAATGACGAAAACAAACTCTCAGAATATCTGCGTTCGGTTTATAGAAAGGAAGTCACGTCGCAACTTAAACCAAACAGTAAGATCTTAGAGTTAAATTGTGGAACAGGATTAGATGCCATGTTTTTTGCGGAACGAGGTCACACTATTTTAGCCACCGACAATGCCCCCGGAATGTTGGAGCAACTAAACAAAAAAATAGATGAGGCTAAGTTGACAAAATACATTCAAACTAAACGCTGCTCCTTTCATGACATAGATACCATTCAAGAAGGACCCTTTGATTATATACTATCAAATTTTGGCGGATTGAACTGCACGAATGATTTACAGGATGTGTTACAAAAATTGTCACCATTACTTTCTAAAAATGGAAAGGTAACCTTAATGATCATGCCAAAAATTTGTCCCTGGGAACTAGTGATGGCATTTAAAGGAAAATTTAAAACCGCCTTCAGACGGTTTAAAAAAAACACACCGGCTCATATTGAAGGAACCTATTTTGCCTGTTATTATTATAATCCAAGTTACGTGATAAAGGCACTGAAAAAAGATTTTAAAGTGCTTACTCTAAAGGGTGTGTTTATTACGGTACCTCCGGAATTTTATCAAAATTTTGTAGAGCGTTATCCCAAATTATTTGCCTGGCTTTGTAAAGTGGATGCTTTCATAGGTTCTGTTTTCCCTTTTACCTATTGTTGCGACCATTATATGATCACGTTAGAAAAAAGGTAGCTAATAATAAATTCGGTTCAATGCAAAAAGATTCCACATTTGAGTTAATTGAAGGGGTATATGTTTCCAAAAGCACGCTTGAAAAATTCAGTGACTTTGAAAAAAATTATTTGGCACTTCGTCATTCAGAAAACAGAGTGCTTTCTTTGGAACAAATACGCAGACTCCCTGATTATACTGAAGATAATGCGGATCGCGCTTTATGGCAAATTAGAAAAAAAAGCATCACAAGGTTTTTAAACTATTTAAGAGCTAAAAAACATCCTCAACGTATTCTGGATATAGGCTGCGGCAATGGTTTTTTCACCAATCTTTTATCTGCTTCGGATGAGGTGGTGGGCATTGATGTTAATTTAACGGAACTAAAACAAGCGGCCTTGGCATTTCCTGATGCCGGAATTCGCTGGTATTACGCCGACATCCTAAATGAGCTGCTTCCGGAATCAAAATTTGATCTGATCATTTTCTGTGCCTCTTTTCAGTATTTTGAAAATGCCGGGGATATTCTCACGAAATGCCTTTCTATGCTCAATGCCGGTGGAGAAATACATATTATTGACAGTCCGTTTTATACCCAAGAACAAAAACAAATCGCCCAACAAAACACCAAAAAACATTTTAGTCAATTTAAGTTAGAAAACATGACAAGCTATTACCACCATAATACCTGGGATGTTTTGCAAAACTATTCCCATTCCTATTTATATAAACCGAATCGGTTTTTGGCAAAGTGGCTGCGTCGAAAAGACTCGCCATTTCCTTGGATTAAAATTATTGCCTGATAGCCTGAACTTATTTTACCTGTTTTTGTTATCTAAATTGTTATATATTTGTTGCAACATCTAATTTTGACCAGCGTTTATGAAAAAAAGTCTTCTCTCCTTTTCCTTGATTTTACTCGCCATTCTTGGCAGTTCAGCTTTTATTAAAAAAAGTAGTAGCGGCATAGCCGGTTACACCGGTTCGCCCGGAGAAGGAACTTGTGCTAACTGCCATAGCGGGGGCTCAAGTGCCAGTTCGGGCATTACCATTACCGCGGTTCCTGCATTTTCAGTGAATATTAATTCGGAAACAGAATACCAACCGGATACAACCTATCAAATAACCATTGAAACAGCCGCCAGTGGATTCTCTAAATATGGCTTTGGTTGCGAGATCTTAACACCCTCTGTCACTAATTCCGGAACGATGAGTGCTCCGGGCACGGGCGTTAAATTTTTAAATTCAGGTGCCAAACGAAATGCCGTGCACACCACTGCAAAAAATGGCACGAGTGCACAGTTTACGTTTAAATGGAAAGCACCTTCCAATGGTGACGCGACTATTTATGCGATTGGTAATGCGGTTAATGGAGCCAACGGTGATAACGGCGATTTTGTGATCGCTCCAGTTTCATTAAATCTGGTAGCAGCTCCTGTTCCGCTTGATACCACAAACAGTGTGACGGTGCCTGAGTTAAATTCTTTGCCGCTTTCCGGTGTTTCTGTTTTTCCCAATCCGGCAGAAAAAATCAGTCAGATCTCTTATTATTTAAAAGAAGCTTCCGAAGTTCGCATAGAATTGGTCAACATGAATGGTGCCGTGATCAAACTGTTACACCTGCAAAAAGAAGAGGCGGGCGTTTATACTCAGGCGCTCAATTTTCAACAAGTGTCTTCGGGTGTTTATTTTATAAAAACCACTGCTAACAATAAACAGAGCTCTCAAAAGTTAATTGTGATCCCTTAATTTTATTCAACGATCAATTTTTGAGAATGTAAGAGATTGCCTTTTTGTTCGAGCTTTAACAGGTAGGTGCCTCTTGAAAGTTCAGTGAGTTCAAGTTGAGAAACACTGGCATTCACTGTTTTCTTTACCACCAGTTTCCCTTCCATGGTATAGATCAGCAGATCACAATTCGCGTTGAGGTTTTCTTTAAACTCAATGATGCAATTTTGTTTGGCGGGATTTGGATAAACTTTTAGTTCCATTTTTTGAATGCTGCTTTCCTTCCAACCGACTGAAGTCGTGTCTCCAATATTTCCAAAGGTATATTCCCCTAATTTTAAGGTGTCAATTTCAATAAATCCTGTTTTGGTTCCGGTCGCAAATCGCAAAGAAGGTTGAACAAGTTGCCACTCATCGCCGGCATTTTTTCTGTAAAAAACATTGATGTTATCGGCATTCACCGCTGTGAGAAGTGTGTCTAAATAAGAAAAGGTGCCACCGTTCGTTTTAGTACCATCATAATTAAAACGGATCTTGCTCTCAAATCCATTCGATAAAATTCCTTCTATTTTCCAATAATGCTGGTCAGATAAGGTGTGCTGAAAGGGATTATATTTAAATGCATCCGGACGCACATAATTATGTATCACCCTCAAAAGTGAAGAGTCTGCTCCTTTGTTCTGAACTTTCACAAATAATTTCCCCAAATTATAGGTGACATTGCTTACAGCCTTTATCACCTTTACTTCATGAGATGTGGCATCATTAATTTTTGAATCGTAATTAAGTCCACAGTAAATAGCACTGTAAGGAACATTTACGGTAAAGGTGGCATTTGCACCCGACATGGTAATTTTTCTCACTACCCTGCTCCAATCCGATTTAAAAAAACTTAATTCTAAAGGCACATTGTTATGCAAAGCCGGCGCTCCAAATAATTTTTGTTTGATAGAAACGATAGCATTAAAACTATTGGCAGAAAGCTGTACGTATTTGATGGAATCTACCGAAAAATGAGACCATCCGCCGGCAAAGATCCAGTTATTAAAAAAATCGGTCAAATTTTGTCCACTGCTGGTTTGCATTAAATCACGAAATTCATTGCTGTTAATACTTTGATACGATTTTTGTTGCATAAGAAATTTTGCTCCGTTAAAAAAAGCGGTATCTCCCATATAACCTCTTAAGGTATGTGCCACATCGGCGCCTTTTTTATAAACATGGTCGCCATAGGTTAAACTATGCGGCACTCCACTTACGGCTCTGAAGCCACCTTCGTTTTTGTGCAAAAAATGAAGCAGTTTATCATGTTCGGTTTTAATGTCGTTTAAGGCTTTTGTTTTACCATACTGCCACTCGGTAAACATATACGCACTAAAAGTAGCCATGCCTTCGTTGATCCACATATCCTCTTGTGTTTCACAGGTGATCAAATTTCCCCACCAGTGATGTGATAATTCATGCGCCATTAATTCTTCATAGGCTAAATTTCCGGCAGCAAATCGGGGATAGGCAATGTTGGTAGCGTGTTCCATGGCACCGCCATTAAAGGGCACTAAATAATAACCCACTTTATTCCATTTATAAGGACCAAAATAATTTTCAAAACCGTTAATGCAATTTTTTAAATTCACAAAACCTGCTTTCATGGCACTGGTATCTGAAGCAACCGCTGCTAAGGTGATAGGTTTATTTCCGGTAAGTGTGTTAACTGTCCAGTTAACTTGGGTATAATTGGCCAAGGACATACAAACTAAATAAGTAGGGATTTCCTCATTCAATTGCCATTTACGAGTGCGCTTGTTAGCGGAGATCACATCCGAAATAAGTTGTCCGTTGCAATGTGCTCTTCTCAAAGTATCAGAGGTAATATTAAACTCATATTTACTGCGCTCCACAAAATTATCAAAACAAGGAAACCAAACACGACCGTAGTTATGCGGTTTAGCGCCAAAACCCACTCCTAAATTAAAAGCGTATTGTGCGTTTTGTGTGTTGTCAAAATAAAATCCACCCCAACCGGTGGCATCTATTTGTGGGACGCCTTTATAATAAACTGTAATAATAGAAGTATCTATGGTGTTTTTTGGACTCGCAAAATTGACCTTTAAAACGGTGTCATTATAGGTATATGTCAGCAAAGCGTTGTTTTCTTTTACCGAATCAACCGTGAGTTTTAAAAGATCAAAGCGA
Source organism: Heterotrichella gracilis (assembly GCA_032358255.1). Lineage (NCBI taxonomy): Eukaryota > Xanthophyceae > Tribonematales > Xanthonemataceae > Heterotrichella > Heterotrichella gracilis. The sequence continues at coordinate 72,888 of JAULBX010011099.1, read as the reverse complement.
ATAAAAGTTCTATTATTAAGTTTCGGTGCCAAACGAATTTGAGTGTTGCCTTTTATGTTTGGTGAAGAAGTAGTCCCTATTTCCAGATCAATGGTGTATTTTAAAATATTAAAGGTATCGCTGCGCAGGTTTTCAGCACTGTAATAGATGGAATTGGCGGAGGCATTGTTTTGTGCTAGCACAGATCCCGGAGAAAAACAAAGCAATAAGCCTAACAAAAAGAGAGGTGTATGAAGAATGTTATTTTTTTTCATATTTAAATTTAGGCAAAGAAAACAGAAATTCCACTTTTTATAAGCAATTAATTTGAGTCGGCGTATTCTTATTTATGTTCTATTTTTGTGTGGATTAATTTTAACTATCTCATGGATCATTCGAAACAGGCAGTTGCCCTTTTTAATAAATACGCTCGGGAGTATGAGGGCAAGTTTATGGATGTGAGTTTGTATCATCAGTCCTTAAATTTTTTTTGTCGTTCGATCGATTTCAAACAAGCCCAAATTCTTGAACTCGCTTGCGGTCCTGGGAATATTACTAAATACCTTTTAAGTCAAAGGAGCGATCTTCAAATTCTTGGAACCGATCTTTCTCCAAACATGCTGGAATTGGCCAAACAAAATAATCCCATTGCTCGTTTTCAATTATTGGATGCCAGAGAGATCAGTCAGCTTGAACAAACTTTTCATGGCATTATGTGTGGATTTTGTTTGCCTTATCTTTCTATGGAAGAAACGCATAAGTTGATACGTGATGCTTCAAAACTTCTTTCGGCAAATGGATTACTTTACCTGAGTACCATGGAGGATGATTATTCTAAGTCTGAGTTTAAAAAAGGCAGTCAGGGAGATGAGATCTTTATGCATTTTTACACTGAAAAAGATTTGAAGGGGATCTTAGTGGAAGCAGGATTTGAACTGGTGTTCACCGAACGGGTAGAATCTGTTCAAACCAATGGCAGCAAAGTCATCGATCTGATATTGATCGCCAAAAAATTAGGAGCTCAGTAAAACACTTATAAATAGTTGCCGGTATTCAGATAGTTCTTCACGTAATCAGAAACACCTTCTTCCAAAGATGTAAATGCTTTGTCATACCCAACTGAAATAAGTTTACGCATATCAGCCTCCGTAAAATATTGGTATTTATCACGAATATCAATGGGTGTGTCGATGAATTCAATTTTAGGCTCAAGGTTTAGCGCTGAAAAGGTAGCTTTTGCTAGATCTAAAAAGGTACGGGCTTTGCCGCTGCCTAAATTATAAATGCCGCTTTTAGGTTGTTTAGAAAATAAGAACCAGATCACATTCACCACATCTTTTACATACACAAAGTCACGTAATTGTCCACCATCGCTGTAATTGGGATTATGAGAACGAAATAATTTGACAAAACCTGCCTTCTTAATTTGGTTAAATGAATGAAAAATAACCGAAGCCATGCGTCCTTTGTGGTATTCATTCGGACCATACACATTAAAGAACTTTAAGCCCTGCCAATTTGGAGGAGCTTGAGTTTGGGTCAATGCCCATTTATCAAAATCATTTTTGCTGTCACCATAAGGGTTGAGCGGTTTTAAAAGTGGAATTTTAGATTCATCATCTGTGTATCCATGTTCACCTAAACCATAGGTGGCAGCCGAAGAGGCGTAAATAAAAGGGATGTGATGCTCGGCACAACAATTCCAGAGTGCTTTGGTATAATTTAAATTAAGTTCATTAAAAAGTTCCACATTAAACTCTGTGGTATCGGTGCGTGCGCCAATATGTATGACATGCGTAACTTTTGAGGCGTTGTTTTTGAACCAATCAACAAACACACTACGTTCTATTTTTTGATGGATGTTTTTGCCTTCAGAATTTTTTTCCTTTTCAATTTTCGAAAAATCATCAACTACTATTAAATCAGAAATCCCTTCTGAATTAAATTTTGAAACCAGACAGCTTCCAATAAAACCTGCCGAACCTGTTATTACGATCATAAGCGTTTAATAATCAAAGTTACATATTTTTTTAGGAAGGCGATTGTCTTCAAAGCGAATATTTTAGCTATTCAAACCGTTCGTTTGTAAAGCAAATATTTTGATTTCTCAATATTAACTCCCAACTTAGACTAATGGAAATTAAACGGGTATTCGACATTTTGGAGAGACTAAAAACCTATGCTCCAAAAACAGATCTTTTAAACGCCAAAGAAAACAAAACATGGGTGAATTATAGTTTAGACGACCTGGTTAAAGGCGCTGAATATACCGGTTCGGCTTTACTAAAATTAGGACTGGTGCCCGGCGATGTGGTTGCTATTATGGCCGGGAATTGTCCGCAATGGAATTATGTGGATTACGGATCTCAACAAGTAGCCATGCCTACGGCTCCCATTTTTCCAACCATTAGTAACGACGACCTGAAATATATTTTAAATCACTGCGAAGCAAAAATCATTTTTATTTCTGATAAAGCAACCTGGAAAAAGATTGCTTCCATAGAAAATGAGTTAAAGCATTTACGTTACGTATTTACTTTTCAAGACATAGAGGGCGTTAAACCGTTCTCCGAATTTATTGAACTTGGAAAACAAAACCATATGCTTGATAAAATTAAGGACATTAAAGATAAAATTGTAGAAACAGATCTTCTTACCTTATTATATACTTCCGGCACAACCGGGCAACCAAAAGGAGTGATGATCTCACATAAAAACCTGGTGAGTAATGTCCTCATTGTTCAACACATCGCCCCCTTCACGAATAAATGGAAGGCTTTGAGTTTTCTTCCGCTCAATCATGTGTACGAACGTTTTCTCAATACCTTGTATTTATATCAGGGGGTGAGCATTTATTATGCAGAAAATTTTGAAAAAATTGGAGATAACTGCCGAGAGATCCATCCTCAAATATTTGTGGCAGTTCCCCGTGTGTTAGAACGCGTGTTAGATAAAATAACCAGCACCGGTGAGCAGTTAAGCGGATTTAAAAAGAAAATATTTGATTGGAGCATGGCCTTGGCCGAACGTTACGAGTTGGAAGGGAATGGTTTTTTATATGAATTACAACGAAAATTGGCCGATAAATTGGTTTACTCTAAATGGCGTGAAGCGGTTGGCGGAGAGGTATGGGGAATAGTAAGCGGTGGAGCAGCTCTTAATCCAAGGTTAGAGCGTATCTTTTATTGTGCCGGACTTAATTGTCTTCAAGGTTATGGTTTAACTGAAACCTGTGTAGTGGTGTCGGTGAATCGTTTTGAAAAAGAAAACCGCAAGTTTGGAACAGTAGGAAAGGTGATTGAAAATTCGGAGGTTAAGATTGCTCCTGAAGATGGGGAAATATTAATGAAAGGTCCGAGTTTAATGATGGGCTATTATAAAAATCCGCAAGCAACGGCAGAGGTGATTGACAAAGAAGGATGGTTTCATACCGGCGATATTGGCACTTTAATTGACGGTAAATTCTTAAAAATAACCGATAGAAAAAAAGAGATCTTCAAATGCAGTTCCGGCAAATACATTTCGCCGGTGGCTATTGAAAACAAGTTGAAAGAATCGCGTTACATTGAGCAATGCATGGTGATCGGTGAAGGTCAAAAATTTGCATCTGCTTTGATCATCCCGAGTTTCACCCTTATTAAAGATAATCTGGCAAAACAGAACATTGAGTGGAAAGGAAATGATGAAATGCTGCAAAGTGAAGATCTGAAAAAGATCATTGCTGATCATGTTAAAAAAGTAAATACCACCTTGGCCGCTTTTGAACAAGTGAAGCGATATCAGCTTATTAATGCTGTTTGGGGTGTTGAGACCGGTGAAATTACACCAAAGCTCAGCCTTAAACGAAAAAACATTGCAGAAAAAAACAAGGAGCTTATTCTTAAGATTTTTGGGGCAGAAGATTAATATTTCTTGTGAATTTTTATTTTTTAATTTCGTATTGGCACTTTTTTTCAATTTATAATGGTTCGTAAACTCTGGAATTCGCTCTCCTCTATTGGCATTATTGCTGAAGATGATGTTAATCAGGTTAAAAGGATCACTTTTATTAACCAGTACCTTATCATTACATTTTTCGTTTATTTAGTGAATGCTGTTGGTGATTCCCTTTTAGGCTATTACAAACACGCTTTCATCCTGATGATTTCGGCCTGCATAATTGCGCTCGCCTTGTATTTAAATAAAAAGAGGTATCATCGTATTTCCATCATCTCTTTGTATATATATATAAGTATCACTATTTTGTATTTCGGCAGCCGATTGAGTCATCAAACCGGAGATTACCTGTATTATTTTACACTGGTGTTATCACTCGCATTTGTGTTCGATTTTGAAAAAGATAAACGCACCATCCTGTCCTTATTTTTGTTTACCCTTATTCTGATCCTGATTCACACCTATAACTCTCAGCCAAGCGCACAAAGAAACCTGATTCATGAAACTATTCGATACAGGATGTTTGTACTAAACCTGGTGATCAATTTTTTAGGCCTTGGTTTTTTTATTTTTCTCACAGTGAGGAATAATAAAACCATTAGTGATTTATATGAGCAGCAGTTAAAAGTTCATCAGGAAAGCGGGGATATCATTAAAAAGACACTCCTCGAAAAAGAAATTTTACTGGCGGAATTGCACCACCGTGTAAAAAATAACCTGGCGGTAATTGTGGGTTTTTTGAATTTAAAAATGAATTCCAGCACTAATGAGGAAGCCAGAAACATTTTAATGGAAAGCAGAAATCATGTCAATTCTATTGCACTTATTCATAACAGGCTTTATAAAACAGATAATCTCTCGGAAGTCAATTTTAACACTTACATAGAAGATTTATTGCGTGAAATTCAGCAATCTTATCCCGAACTGGCAAAATCGGTTCAAGTCGTGCATAACATTGATGAAATTAAATTAGATCTTGTGCGGGCTGTTCCTTGCGCGCTTATTTTGAATGAGCTCTTAACCAATTGTTACAAACATGCGTTTAAAACCAAAAAGAAAGGAAGTATTCAGATCAACTTTAAGGTGGAATACGATGGTAAAATGAACCTATCGGTGATTGATGACGGAAACGGGTTGATTGAGGATTTTGATAAACAAAATTCATTGGGCATCAGTATTATTTATGGCCTGAGCGAACAACTTAATGGTACCTGTCGTTTTTACAACAATAATGGTACTTGTTTTTCAATGGAGTTTTAATGATCAGTTCCACACCTTTGTGCCTTCGGTGCAATTGGTGCAAATATCTATTTGCTTCCTGCTTTTTAATACTGATCTTCTAAAACGATCGTAGGGTTCTGAATACCAAATTTCTTTAAAAGACTGTTTGGAGAGATTACCAAGCTTGTACTTCGCATCTTTATCAAAACAACAGGGCACAATTTTACCATCCCAGGTAATGACACAGCCCTGCCACATACGCCAACATTGATTCAATAGTTTGTTTTTGATCTGATAGTTGCCTTCGCTGTTTTTAGAATACCTGGAATATTCTTCCAGATCCGGAATGAGGTCATGTCCGTTTTCAAAATCATAGATCTGTGCTGTTTTGATCTTTACTTCATCTACCCCCAATTCGTTCCCAAGTTTTTTTACCGCTTCTATTTGTTCTTGATTGGGTTTAAAAACAACAAACTGCCATACCACATGAGGAGTCTTACTCTTTAAAAGTCTTTTTTGATTCAGTATCTCCTTGGTTCCTTCAATCACCGTGGCGAGTTTTCCGCCAATTCGGTATTGCTCATACACTTCTTGTGTGATGCCATCTACTGAAATAATGAGTTTATCTAATTTGCTTTTTATGGTTTGCCGGGCATTTTCTTCTGTTAAATAATGCGCATTGGTACTTGTGATGGTATAAATGCGATGCGCATTGGCAAAAGCGACCATTTTTAGAAAATCAGGATTTAAATACGGTTCTCCTTGAAAATAGAATGTCAGGCTATGAAGATGCTGTTTAAGTTGAAGTATGGTTTTTTCAAACAGATCTGTTTTAAGCATACCGGTTTCTCGTGTAAATTCTCTTAAGCCACTGGGGCATTGCGGGCATCTGAGATTACAACTGGTGGTAGGTTCAATGCTTATAAAAACAGGCAAGCCAAATTGTTTCACCTTGCCTATCATTCGTGAATAATGAAATCCAAAAAACAACTTAAGGAGGTTATAGAATTTATAAAATGAGAGTTTTCTGAATATGCCTATATAATAGTATAACACGATGCGCATTAAAGATAAGCTTTATTAAGAAAATGGCTTGTGAGGTATATTAAATATTGTGATTACTTTTACAAAATAGTCATGAGAAAATCTTTCAAATACCTGGCTCTGTCCATTTTTGTTTTGTTGCTCTTTAACCGTTGTGCACAAATTGCCAACTTAACCGGTGGCCCAAAAGATGTTAGTCCGCCAAAACTCATAGAAGCTCAACCTGCCCTAAACAGCACTCTTTTTAGTTCCGATCTCATTGTATTAAGCTTTGATGAGTTTGTTCAACTAAAGGATCTCAGCAATCAACTCATTGTTTCTCCCCGCATAAAAAGTAATGTGGAAATAAGTGCCGAAGGCAAAAAAATAGAAATAAAACTCAAAAAGGAAGAACTTAAGCCAAATACTACCTATCGTATTTTTATTGGAAAGGCTATTGCCGATATGACCGAGTCTAATTCAATTGAAAATTTTGAATATGTTTTTTCAACCGGTGAAAAACTCGATACCTTGGAGTTAAGCGGTACAATTAGCGACGCCTTTAATAATATGCCTTTGGGCGGAATGATCATTGGCCTCTACTCTGCTGAGCAAACAAACGATAGTGTAGCCTATAAGGAAAAGGCAGATTATTTTGCCCGAAGTGCTGATAACGGACAATTTCTCATAAAAAACCTGCCGGCCAAAAATTTTAAGGTGTTTGGTATCTCAGATATAAATAAGAATGGTAAATATGACGGTGAATCAGAAAAACTTGCTTTTTTGAGCAATACAGTCCGGTTAAAATCCGATACCGGCATTCAATTAAAGTTATTTCAGGAAGAAGCCTCAAAAGTATTTGTGAAAAAAATCATTGCACCTGCAAACGGACTGTTTCAAATCATTTTGAATAAACCTTCTCTGGCAAGCCTTGAAACCCTTTATCCGCTTGAGAAACAAAAGGTGAGTGTGGCTTCGGAAGGAAAAAAAACAGACACCTTATGGGTCTATTATAAAAACAATCCGGATACTTTAAAAATGATTCTATCCGTAAAAAGTTCGAATCTGATAGACACCCTGGATCTGGTTGCGTCAAAAAAGAAAGTAAACAGACAAAAAATTAAAAACTATCATTTAAATACCTCAAACGATAAATTACCCTTAGACGGCAAATTAAAACTAATTTTTCCGGGTTGGATGGATACAAGTCTTTTTGATTCATCCCGTTTGCGATTGACCATTAAAAGCGACAGTAGCATGGCGAATCAAGCTCTGCGTGGACGATGGACAAGTATCACCACATTCGAATTGGATACTAAACTAAAAGAAGGACAGGAGTATTCCCTTAAAATTGATACCGCTGCTTTTACTGACATAAATCAGCTTTTTAACGACTCAATGATCTTTCATTTTGCCGTTCACAGTAAAAGTGATTTTGGAAAAGTGCGAATCAAATTAAAGGCGAATAAAAAACAAGCCTATCTCATTCAGTTGCTCAATGAACAAAATGTGGTCGCAAAAGAACAATTCATTGAATTTTCATTATCCTCTAGTAACGCTGCAGACATTGATTTTACAGATGTTTTACCGGGTAGCTATCAGGTAAAAATTATTTTTGATACCAATGCGAATCATAAATGGGATAGTGGTGACATGATCCTGAAAAAATTACCCGAAGAGGTCATAATTAATTCAAAACAGCTAAAAGTTCTCGCTGATTGGGAAATTGAAGAAGAAATCAGCATTCGCTAAAAAAAATAAAAACAGGTCAAAACTGCTTCACTTGGAAATGAAAAAACGATCAGCGATGTCACTATATTTTTATGGAGGCTCTGTAACACTTGTAAAATCAATATACTCAGAGGCTCGTTCTTTTTTTTATATTTTTAATAGGCCTCTTTTCAAAAACAAATCCCTTCTCATTTCCTTCGCTATTAACAATTTCAACAAATCAATGTTGAAAAAATAATTACTTAATAATTAGATAACACTAAATAATTTATTTACTTCGTATCAACAAATCTCAAAAACAAGAAACCATGGCAAAAAAAGCAGCAAAAAAAGCAACAAAAAAAGCAGCTCCTAAGAAAGCAGCTAAGAAAGCAACAAAAAAAGCTACTAAGAAAGCAGCTCCTAAAAAAGCAGCAAAAAAAGCTACTAAAAAAGCAGCTAAGAAAAAGTAATAAAAGCCCCGCGTTAGCGGGGTTTTTTGTTGTACTAAATCCCCACGCAAGTGGGGTTTTTTGTTTTATACCTTTTGCCTCTGCATTACTGATTCAAAGCCATTTCCCTCGCCACTCTATTTATCCATCGCCATTTAGTTTTCTTCTTACATTTTTATTGTTTGTTTTTTCTTTCGAAACGGTTCCTTTGATCGTTTAATTGGAATTGTAACAAGGAAGGTGTTTGAATTTTCAACGTCATTCAAAAAACAGAATAAGCCAGGCATTACCTAAAATGACCCTTTCAATAGTCTAACTTGATATAGGAAGGAAGTATCACTTTAAGGGAAGCAAGTGAGGGACTATGTTTTTTTAGTCATTTTCTTTTTCCGCTTAAACACACCTTAGAAGTGTAGGTCATTGGTTTTAAAAAGCACAAACACCGTCCATCCATCTTCCCAATTTAACTTGATCCATTTTTTTCAGTCTCGGTTGCCAGAAGAACAGGCCACTATTTTTTAATTCAGTTTAAGAAATTCCGACCTAGGGCTCCTAAATAATCGCCGCTTGCTTGTTTCTCAATCAAAGTATATTGACTCTTATGCTTAAATACACACTGAAGGTTTAATTCCTTTATTATATTTGTAATAAATTGCACAATCATTCATTAATCAACCATTTAAACAAGTATAAACATGACTCATTCAATTTTCAAATTAGGCGCAGCCGTTATCCTTCTCAGCATGACCTCTTGCGGAAACAAAGGCAATGAAGAAATTGTTGCCCCACAGGGAATGCATACGCTTAATCTGAATCGTTTTGGGAAACCATTCGCCATTTTTGTTCCCGATACGGTTGCCAATAAGTTAAGCATTACCGAACAAACCAATGGAGCATTGGACATTAAAGTTGGAACCAACTTCGCCATTAGCATCAATGAGCAAGCCGCCGACTTGGAGATGCGTAAAATGGATATTAAGGATGATGAATTGAACAAATTCAAAAATTACATCACTGATGAGCCAGGAGCCATTCTTTGGGAAAGTGAGATCGTTCAACCGGAGTTTCATTTTCTTTTAAATCAAAAAATTGGTGGAAATGATTATAGTTTTGAAGACATCAGAGACACGGAGGTGGATCCTTTTGGAAAAGAAGCCATTCAAAAAATGTTTGATTCAAGTAAAAACATCAAAGAGGTAAAAAAGGAATCGAAGTCCTAGATAATTGAACTCAGCTAAAGAAGCCGTTGATACCATAAATCAGCGGCTTTTTTGATTTGAGGGCTATTAACAATAATGTTAAATTATTAACACCGTGTTTTATCTGAGAAGATTTTTACAATATTTGCTTAATTCAAACTAAAAAATATGTCAGAAGAACTTGAAAAAAATGATAGGGGCGATTTGTTCTCAAAATCTGTGCGAGCCGGTAAACGTACTTACTTTTTCGATGTGAAAAGTACCCGTGGGAATGATTATTACTTAACGATTACCGAAAGCAAAAAACGTTTTGGAACTGATGGTAAGTTCACTTACGAAAAACACAAAGTATTTTTATATAAAGAAGACTTTGAAAAGTTCATTGAAGGTTTAAATGAAGCCATTAATCACATCAAAGAAAATGCTCCGGTAATAGAAGACACTTACCAATCCCCTGAAAAAAGTGATTCAGACGTTAGTTTCGAAGATCTGGGAAATTAAAATCAGATTCTTTTATACTTAAGGCGGTTTTTTAACCGCTTTTTTTTTGCTCTTTCATTTTCCGGGTACCTTTAGGTCTTTGTGATCTATTATGTACCTTCACCATTAATATGAGACTTTTAATTCTCGATAATTACGATAGTTTCACCTATAACCTGGTTCATCTTATTGAAAAAGTAGGTACCCTGCCTTTTGATGTGATAAAAAACGATCAGATCTCCCTCAGTCAAATTGACAAATACGATAAGATCTTGTTATCGCCCGGTCCGGGACTGCCTTCAGAAGCAGGCATCATGCCACAACTTCTGAAAAACTTTTCGGCCACAAAATCTATTTTTGGTGTTTGTTTGGGCATGCAAGCTATTGGTGAAGCATTCGACAGCCCCTTAAAAAATTTAGAAACCGTGTTTCATGGTCTGGCTACTTCGGTGACCATCATTAAAGAAGATCGTCTATTTAAAAATGTGCCAAAACAATTTAAAGTGGGGCGCTATCACTCCTGGGTGATCGATGAACAAAAAATAAATGCCGATCTCCTAATTACAGCCCTTGATGATTCAGGACTCATTATGGCCATTAAACACAAAAACTATGACCTTCGCGGGGTGCAATTTCATCCGGAATCTATTTTATCTGAGCACGGCGAAACCATCCTTAAAAACTGGTTAGCTTCTTCTTAATAATATGTAACTTAGCTTTTAGCTATGACCAACTCTAAACTTAGTTCGCTCAATTATACCATACACTTAGGAGATACCGCTCTCAAAGCGCTTACGGCCTTTTTAGTAAAGAAGAAGTATTCGGCTTATTTTATTTTGTGTGATGAAAACACCTTGCAAAGTTGTTTGCCCACATTGATCACGGCCTGTCCCGAACTTTCCTCAGCAGAGATCATCGAAATAGAAAGCGGCGAACAGAGTAAATCACTCGACATATCGGCTCACATCTGGCAAACACTTCTCGAAAATTTAGCGGATAAAAAAACAGTTCTTATTAATTTGGGCGGTGGAGTGGTGAGTGACCTGGGTGGTTTTACCGCCTCCATCTTTAAAAGAGGCATTGATTTTGTACACATCCCAACTTCCTTATTGGCCATGGCAGATGCCAGTGTGGGTGGAAAAACCGGAATTGATTTTGGCGGGATCAAAAACAGCATCGGTTCATTCGCGCAGCCAAAAGCCGTTTTTATCTATCCTCCTTTTTTAAATTCCTTATCTGAACGTCATTTTCAAAATGGCATGGCAGAAATATATAAGATCGCCTTGGTCAGCGATAAAAAACTCTGGAAAATACTTCAAACCAAAAAGAGTCCCATCGATCACATTATTCTTAAGAGTATTGAACTAAAGAATAAAATCGTTTTAAAAGATCCCTTTGATGAAGGCATTCGGAAAACACTCAATTTTGGACATACCATTGGACATGCTATTGAATCGCTTTTTTTGGGAACAGCCAACGAATTGTTGCATGGCGAATGTGTGTTTATTGGAATGATCATGGAAGCCCATCTTTCCTGGCAAAAAAAATTGATCACTAAAAAAGACTTACACAGCATCATCCAATCACTTAACGAAGCATTTTATTCTCCGGCCATAGATCAAAGTGCATTTAAACCATTGATGGAATTAATTTCCAACGATAAAAAAGCCAGTCAAAAAAAAATGCTCTTTTCTCTACTGAAAGGAATAGGCTCTTCTACCTATAACGTGGAAGTGAATGGCAATCAGATCAAAAAAGCCTTTGAGTTTTACAATGGATTAAACCAATGATAGAAATTGGGGCGCCACATACTTCTATTCACACAAGCATTCACATAGCAGGTTCAAAAAGCCTCAGCAATCGATTATTGTTGATCAAACATCTGTTTTGTCCTGATCTCACTTTTTCCAATTTATCTGATTCAGAAGACACACAACTATTGAGAAAGGCTCTCGAAATCATCAGCACGCACCAATCTGCAACCATTGATGTGAATCATGCCGGTACCGATATGCGTTTCTTAACTGCTTTGCTTGCGGTAACTGAAGGCGATTGGATCTTAAGTGGTTCTTCACGCATGAAAGAGCGCCCTATTTCTGAATTAGTGAACGTGTTAACCGCGTTGGGAGCAGATATTACTTATATTGAAAAAGAAAATTTTCCCCCATTACGAATTAAAGGAAAAAAACTAAGCGGAGGCAAAGTAGAAATAAATGCCGGCATTAGCAGTCAGTTTATTTCGGCACTCTTATTAGTAGCGCCAAAGTTTAAAAATGGACTGAACCTCCATTTAAAAGGAAACATCGTTTCGAAGCCTTACATAAAAATGACTACAGCGCTGTTGAAGGACTTTGGTATAGATGTAACTGAATCAGAGAATAGCATTCAGGTTTCAACTCTATCACATGCATCTGTTCTTAGAAACAAACACATGGAGTCCGATTGGTCTTCTGCTTCTTATTATTACAGTATCTGCGCGCTTTCTAAAAACGCACAAATGGAACTGAGTTACTTTGAAGAACACAGCTTACAGGCAGATTCCATCTTACCTTTACTTTTTAAAGATCTCGGTGTAAAAACCGAATATAAAAACGGGACCATCTTTCTCACCTCCATCCCTCTTAAAGTAAAGACCTTTTCGTATGATTGCACAAATTGTCCGGATATTGCCCAAACACTTGTGGTCACCTGTTTCGGACTTGGAATGGGGTGTGCCTTAACAGGACTCAGCACTTTAAAGCTAAAAGAAAGCGATCGACTTCTTGCATTAAAAACAGAATTGGAGAAATTAGGGGCAAGGGTAGATGTAGGTCTGGATTTTATTCGAATAATACCGGAAACCGGAGATAAAAGTCAAGAAACAAGAGTCAAGAAACAGCAAACAATTGAAACCTATAACGATCATCGCATGGCCATGAGTTTTTCGCCACTAGCACTTAAATTCGGGAAACTAATGATCAAAGACCCTTCTGTAGTGAATAAATCTTACCCGGGCTTTTGGGAAGATTTGAAATCACTGGGTTTTAATGTAAATTTGCAGCCTTAAACCATGGCCTTTTTCGCCTCCGATAAAAATACCTCTGAAGGAACAGAAATGTCTTTTCTTCAACACCTCGAAGAATTGCGTTGGCATTTGGTTCGCAGTTCCATCGTGATCGCTGTTTTGGCAATCTCTGCCTTTATCTTAAATGATTTTGTGTTTGACACGGTTATTTTTGGCCCTTTAAAACAAGATTTTATTTCTTACCGGGCATTATGTTCTTTGGGTTATAGAATTGGTGCCGGAGATGTGATGTGTATGGTGGTAAAGCCGGCTCATTTGCAAACCTTATCGGCCTCTGAACAATTTTTTAATCACATGTGGATCTCTTTGGTTTGTGGTTTGATACTTGGCTTCCCTTTTGTTTTATGGGAATTCTGGAAATTTATTCGTCCGGCTTTAAAAAATCAGGAAATAGGTCCGGTAAAAATATTTGTGGTCATTGCCTCGATGTTATTTCTTATCGGCATCTGTTTTGGTTATTTTTTGTTGTTCCCAATGAGTTATAATTTTCTCATTAATTACCAGGTTTCTTCCAGCGGCATTGTGCAAACACAAAACACCTTTGATGATTACATTTCATTAATTAGTACCATGGTATTGGTATCGGGAATTATTTTTGAGATGCCGGTACTGGTTTATTTTTTAACCCGCATGAGCTTGCTCACACCAAGTTTTATGCGCAAATACCGAAAACATGCTGTCATCATCATTTTAATTGCAGCGGCGGTCATTACTCCAAGTCCGGATGTCACCTCTCAAATGGTAGTGGCTATTCCCATGTACTTGTTATATGAACTCAGTGTATTTGTATCGGCCTGGGTTATTAAAAAACATAAACTCGACTAAAAACATCTACCATGTCAAAACAGGTTACAGAATTTAATGAGTACCGGGCAAAAATGAATGAGGTCATTTTGGGAAAAGACAATTTAGTGATTAAACGTTTGTTTAACCTCGATACACAAACCTATGCAGAGGGCGCTTTGAATGTGAAGACCAAAGAAATGTTGGGTTTAGTGGCGAGTATGGTTTTGCGCTGTGATGATTGTATCAAATACCATCTTGAGAAATGCAAAGAGCAAGGTTGTACTACTGAAGAAGTGTATGAAGTTTTTGCCGTTGCCAATATTGTTGGCGGAACCATTGTTATTCCACACACCCGCAGGGGTGCCGAATTTTGGGAAGAACTAAATAAATAATATGGGAGTTGTGGCTATAATAAATCTGGGATTATTATTGCTTCTCGGCTTGCCAACCTTAACTTATTTTTATGCCAAACAGTTAGGAAGAAATGCCAAAGTTTGGTTTTTGATCGGAATAATTTTACCCGGTATCGCTACACTTATTCTATCTTTCTTGCCCGATCTTTCTGAAGAGGAAAAAGATAAAGAGTAAAAACAGCTTTCAACTTTTCCAAAGTTCTTTTCGTTGAAAATTAATCAATATCCCACACACTGGGGCGTTTTTTAGTATAAAACGGCTTAAAGTAATTTTTGTGTTCCAGTATAAAAGCCAGAATGAAATAAATGATAATTGGGCTGCCAAAGGTAAAAAAGGACAAATAGATAAAGTACATTCTAACGGTAGTAGTATTAATGCCGAGTTTTTTTCCCAACCATTGACATACACCAAATGCTTTTTGTTCAAACCAACGGGTAATTCGACTTATCATGTCTCAAAGATAAAGTAAAAATGAATTGAAACGAAACATATTTACACGGAATCAAGTCATAGCCTTCCATAATGGAAAAGGCCGCTTTAGGGGAATGACAAACACTCAAATTTTCCCTGAAGCCAATATTATCCAAACTGTTTTCAAAAAACCCATTTAAACAACAAAGTCTGAACCCGCTTGGGTATGCTTAAAATCTTTGGTGATGGGATCATCGTTCGTTGTTTTTTCGAAGCGAAGGGCTTCACTGCTGACAATCCGAAACAACGAAATATGAACCATGGTAGTGGCGTTAGGTCGGATCATCTTTTTCATCAGTTCAGCTGAGGGATTTATTTCGCAGGGAAGATACCTTACAAATCCTTCATCCGGGCGGGGCCGAATGCGAATACCAAGAGAGGAGATTCCACCCGTGGCTTTACGAATAATTTCTCCTTCATGCGCGATCTCTTTTGAACCCATCATGAGATCGTAATTAAAATAATACGTCAAACTGGATTGATCTATGTGATTTTTTTGTCGGTCGATGATAAATCCGTTCGGTAGAGCATCGGGGTCCTTATCTGGTCCGGTGGTGAAAATTAAATCAAAGTTGCTCAGTGTATTTCCATCGCTGTCAAACAATTTGAAAATAACCATGGCACATCGATCGTGAATGTATTGATTTTGTTTAAGTGGTTTTTGTTCTATTTCTAATGCAGAAGAAGTTTGCACCTTTAAAGACTCAGCGGTGAAGCGTTCACAGAGTTGGTTGTAATCGTTTAAATGACGCACGGCGATGCAATCAAAAATAGCACGAATGGTTTCTTTACCATCTTCATCAGAAGAATCTTTGCGGATACTTTTCACTATGCCCATTTTGTTTCCAGAGTGCGAACGCCGGCTGAGTATTCTCAAAGCGGTTTTAGGAGCTTCTGTATAGGAGGTTAAAACCAATTCGGAAGAAGCTTTTCCTTGAATGATCTGCAAGGTGGATTGTTCGAGGGTTAAATAAGCGTTATTTAAATTAGCAGAAGCCAAACGCACCACGCCATCTGAACCTACCTCTCCGGTATACGAATTTAAATGGTCGTATAATTTGCGATCAATGTCTTGTCCACATAACACGAAGGGAAACACGTTTTTAGAAAAACATTCAGCAGCTTCGCCATGGATATAGGCTTTATTTAATTGCCAGGCTTCGTTACTTCCCAATTCGAGCCAATTAAGTATTTTTTGTCCGGGTTCAACCTGATCAAACCATGATTTGATGCGGCTTAAACGGCCTTTGCCGAGTTGTGCCAAAGCAGAACCATGATTAGCCGGTGCGAGCATAATAAGATGGCTGAGCGGACAAAGTGCGCGCTCTTGATTGGCGTAATACAGGTGGAGCCAGGTTCTCACAATAGGAGCGCCGGTAGAGTGGGTAATGCATATAAAAGAGGAACCTGAGGGAATTTGGACTTTAATTGCATGTTGAAATGCTTTTGCCAGGTCGCTTAGTTGAACCTCGTCATTAAAACTAATGTAGCGTGCCAGAAAAAGATCTTGAATGGTGATGGAATGATTGTAGGCGGCCGCTTCATTTTTTAAACGTTGAGGCAGTTCGCCGTAGGTATTCAGGTTGGTGACACTGTATCCGTGTACAAAAACGAGGGTGAGAGATGCCATTGAAATGTTTACTGATAAAAAGGAATGGAATATTAGTTAATATTAAAGCGTTAATTTCTTAGCACGAATAGCGCTGAGGTATTTTTTATAATGCGCAAATTTTTGCACTTGGTTTGTTTCTACCACTGTGTTGGTTGAGAGGAGGGTCACCTCTTCAAAATAGTAATTTTTATAAAAATAAAAAGAGTAAATAAGGTCAGAAGATTCCGGATCATTGTCCAGTTGCCCTTTGTAAATTAATACCTCTGCTTTTTGTTCAGGGCTTAAAGCAATAAAATCAACAATGCTCATCTTTTTTGGGTTTAAAAATTATGGTCTTAAATTTGAAGGTATGGCATTATAATGAAGCCAAAACAAAAAAAGTCATAAAAAAAACGGAAAAAATCCGTGAAAAATAATATTTCGTCGGTGTGTTTTTCGTTTATGGAAAGCAAAAAGCAGTATCTTTAAAAATCTCATTTGCTTTTTTTGATCCAATCAACCTATGAAACAAACTTTAAAACACACACTTGTCCTGCTAACGATTTTTTTAACAAACCATGTATTAGTGGCACAAGAGCGAGGTGCAGCCGCAATTAAGCAAATGATGTTGGATACTGTGGTGGTTTATGATTGCAAGTATAGGATAGTGCAGGAAGGTTCGATTAAAACATACAGTATTAACGGACAATCGGTAACGGAGCAAGAATTTCAGAAAGTAGGAGTGGGGTTTAATAAACGCGCGAATTGCAATCCCTGTTATTTGAAGCAGATCTCGATGGATGAGAAATTAGTGGCAGAGGGAATTTATTATCATGTTTGTTATAATACAGTAGCTGATGAAGAAGGGGAGGTTTTAAGGGAAGGTAAGGATTCAAAAACAATGCTGTTTCAAAATCGAAGTTGCAAAGAAGGTTTATGGATCTATTACGGAAAGAATGGGGAGCTAGAGCGAAAGGAAAAGTACGAATCGGGGAAGTTGGTGGAGTAGAAAGCTTCGTTTCAGACTGAAATTGTTAAAAAGGAAATAGAATGAAGTATATTTATAAAACCGAAAACCATTTAAACCTATACAAGCTTTCAAAAACAATCAGCGAAGAGGAAAAAAACTAATGGTATAGGGTAGTTATATGCAATTTTTACGGTGACAAAATTCCAGACGATATTCCTATTGTTATTTCTTTCGACGGGTCTTTCCGTTGGACAAACGCAAACTGGACAAATAAAAATTCATATTTATGACAAACGGGACTCTTTAATTAGCAATGTAAAAGTTGAAATATTAACTCTGGACAGCGTAGCCATCAAAACAGCATTTTCTGACAAACTCGGTGAGTGTAAATTTGACGAACTAAGCGAAGGCGAATATATAGTGAGAGGGACAGCTAGAGGATTTGTTACTTACTACGTATGGGGAAACACTCAAGCTAAACAAGGTAAGACTTCATATATTAATATTCGGTTGACAACCGTTACTGAATTTGAGGAAACTATCAGGACTTCTAAGTTCTGTAAATTTAATGAAGACAAGAAAAGACCTAGTTGCCATATTTGTAAGGAAAGAAAAAATGTTATTCCTTACGTTTATGGACTCCCGACGAAAAACACGATGAGACTGGCAGACGAGGGTAAGTACAAACTTGGTGGTTGTATGGTTGAACAATGCCAGCCTCAGTGGTTTTGTAAAAAGGACAACGCTGACGTTTTAAAAAAATAAAAAACTGCATATAACAGCACCTAAAATTTATGCCGCGCATTTCGGTATTTTATCATTCGGCGGACTACCTTACATTTAACTTCACGGACGGCGGCACAACTTTTAGCCGCAAAACGTTATAAGCAAGCCTTAAAGACGACTCCGAAACATAAGACTGACTCGTCGACAACTAAACTAAGACTGTTAATAATAATTTAACAAAATAGGCGCATCGCAAAAAATTCCTGTTTATATTTGACAACCTTGTCAAGAAATATAAATCAAGATGCAGACGGAAAGTTTAGGCGATTACATTAGACAGCTAAGAGAGCATTCAGAAATGCCGCTAAGAAAACTTGCGGCATTACTCGACATCGACCAAAGTACATTAAGTAAGTTGGAACGCGGAGAACGTCCTGTAAACCGACAAATGCTCCCAATCATCGCCAAGACTTTTAAAGTTGATGAAAAGGGACTAGTTATAAAATTTATGAGCAAACAAGTGGCTTACCAATTGGTGGACGAAAAATACGCAAAGGACATTTTAATTGCAGCTGAAGAAGAGATAAAGTATATTAATAAAAAAATTGCGAAAAGTAATAGATGAAAAAGGCAAAAAAAATGAACAAGCAAGAAAGAGTTGCCTTGGCTATCAAAGGTGTTGTTTCAAAAATGATGGACAGGGTAATGGACAATGTACTCATCAATGACCCTTTCTTAAAAGAAAAACATCATTCTTCAAAACCTCTTTATGCCGCATTAGTCCCTGATGAAATATTCAAAGGTTCACATTTTGAAAGAAGATTTGTAACACCATTTGGAGGTGTTTGGGAGAAATTAGCACAAGTTGTGGCCTTAGAAGCTCACGGAAATTGTTCAATGGGACATCACGTAACTGGGGTTGTTGGAAGTGAAAGTCTGAGAAGAATCCAAGAAGTATTAAACAAGCTGGAGCACAATACAAAAGGAGCTGAAAAAGTAAAACCCGATTGGGATAAAGAGTTAAAATATATCCGACAAGGTGGAGGAAAACCTATTCCAGTAACTGTAACCTGTGACATTTTTATTCATAATGAAGAAACAGACACAAAATACGCATTTGAATTAAAAGCTCCTCTTCCAAATAGCGACCAAACAAAAGTAAGCAAAGAAAAAATGTTCAAATTATTGGCAATGAAGCCCAAACAAGTTGATTACGCTTACTATGCTTTGGCATATAATCCATATGGAAAAAAGAAAGATTATAGATGGACTTTTCCTATGAGATGGTTCAATATGCACCAAGACGAATCTGTTTTAATCGGAGATGAATTTTGGGAATTAATTGGCGGAAAAGGAGCATACAAAAATTTTATCAAAGAGATAAATCTTTTAGGAAAGGAATATAGAGAAAGAATTTACAGAGAGTTTTTAGAAATAGAACCACCTGATAATTCTGATGCATCAATCTTAAAATAGTCGAAAATGGGGAAAACAAAATTTACATTTATTGACCTTTTTTCAGGCATTGGTGGTTTCAGAATGGCGCTTGAAAACAATGGTGGCGAATGTTTGCATTTTAGCGAAATAAGTAAAGATGCAATCAACACCTATTGTACAAATTCAAACGAGCCAATTGAAAAAAATTTAGGCGACATTACTAAAATAAAAGAGCTTCCAAAACATAACCTTTTAACAGCAGGTGTGCCTTGTCAAAGCTGGTCAATCGCAGGAAGAAATTTAGGATTTGATGATGATAGAGGACAACTTTGGAACGATACTATATATTTATTAAATCAATCAAGACCTGATGCGTTTATTTTTGAAAATGTAAAAGGGTTAGTTGATCCGAGAAATAAAAAGGCCTTGACCTATATTTTGGAAAGAATAAAGGAGGCGGGTTATTTTGCAAACTATTATGTCTTAAACTCTTTTGACTATGGTGTTCCTCAAAATAGGATTAGGATATACATTGTAGGTTTTCGAGATAAAGAATTTGCCGAAAAATTTAGACTACCGAAACCTATTGACAAAAAAATAAAGTTAGCCGACATTTTATCAGACTTCAATGAAAAAATAGTTGAAACGAAAAATGAAATGCCGAAAGATTTATTCGGTGAAATCATTACTCAAAAAAGTATGAGTCTATCAACAAGTAATGGCTTGAATGACTATTTCCTATTCAATGATTTACGAAATGGTCATTCGACAATTCATTCTTGGGATATTAAAGATACTACTGACAGGCAAAAGAAAATATGCTATTTACTTCTGAGAAACAGAAGAAAAAGTGCTTATGGAAGTTTAGATGGCAATCCATTGTCTTTAAAACATTTTCAAGATTTAGACAACTCAATTCAAGAAAATGAACTTGATGAACTAGTCGAGTTAGGCATATTAAAAAAAGATAATTATTCATTCTTGATAAATCGAAAGAAGTTAAAAGACTTAACAGAAGAAGAACGTATTTTAATCGATAGTTGTGAGGGCGATTTTTTGCTAACTGACAAATTAAAAATGAACAGAGAATTAAAACTTAAAAAAATCTCTATCTCTAAAACAATACCAACATTAATAGTAAAGGGAATCATTACATCAAATGAAGAAAGGTATGATTTCAAAAACACGAAAATAAGCACAGGGCTTTATGGGGTAAATAGAATTTTCTTACCAACTTCAAATATTTTTCCAACACTTGTTGCTAGCGATACTAACGACTACGTAACGACTATAGTAATTAATGCCAAAAACGAAGATGAGCATAAAAAACTTTTCGTTAGCAAAGTTTATAA
This sequence comes from Heterotrichella gracilis, assembly GCA_032358255.1. Taxonomy (NCBI): domain Eukaryota; class Xanthophyceae; order Tribonematales; family Xanthonemataceae; genus Heterotrichella; species Heterotrichella gracilis. The sequence goes on along the minus strand of JAULBX010011099.1, from coordinate 52,077 downwards.
AAAAGAAAACTATCGTAGAATAACAAAAGAAGAAGCCTGCTTAATTCAAGGTTTCCCCAAAGACTATATATTACCAGAAAACAGAGCGAGATGGATGAAATTAATAGGCAATAGCGTCTCAGTTCCAGTTATAGAAATATTAGGCAAGGCCATTATCGAGACGGGTATTTTTGACGCCAAAACAAAAAATATTTTAAGCTCGGCAAAAAATTCTAAAGCAGGGACAACTATATACGAAGAACAGTCGACAAATAACCAAGGACTGAAAAGGCCAGCTTATAACAGCAAGCAAGCGTAATTTTTTGCGCATAAACGCTCAAATGCATAAATGGACAAGCAAAAACGACAGTTGGCCGCAAAACATTACCGGTAATTTTATGACAACCCAACATAAGGTAGAAAAACCGCAACATAGAAGTCCACTGAGAAAATTCTTAGGTAAAGAGTATTTTGTAATTAGGCGACAATTAAACTGGTTATTTGGTAGCCAAAACTTCTCAAGAGTCGACCCTAATATCAAACTTGACTACTCAATTATTAAACACAAATCTTTTTTATTAAGACCTCTCAAGGACGTCGAAATGTATTTGCAGCATAACAAAGTGACAAATCTCAGAATAGCAATTGGAAATATAAATAACGTTGTTATCAAACCTGGACAGACATTTTCAATTTGGCGACTTGTAGGTAGACCCACAAAATCAAAAGGGTATCTTGACGGTATGACTTTGCATAATGGTAAAATCTCAAAGGACACTGGTGGCGGACTTTGCCAATTAGGAAATTTACTTTATTGGATGGCACTTCACACTCCATTGACTATTAAAGAACGTTGGAGACATGGTTACGACGTTTTTCCAGACATAAACAGGACAATTCCCTTTGCGTGCGGAGCGACATTATCATATAACTACATCGACCTACAATTACAAAATAATACAGACAAGACTTTTCAAATTAAGTTATGGCTAGACAAAGAGTATTTAAACGGAGAAATTAACTGTAACATAGACCTAAAAACTAAATATGACATCTATGAAACAGATCATGTTTTTCAAAGACAATGGTGGGGTGGCTACACAAGACATAATAAAATTTGGAAAAAAATCACTTCGCTTACAGACAACAGTTCAACTGAAGAACTTGTCACAGAAAATAATGCAATTATGATGTACAGCCCTTTTCTGGACAATAAATAAAAACTACCGGTAACAGCATCTACTGTTAATTTTTGCGGGTTAGCGCTCAATTGCATAAATGGACAAGCAAAAAACAACGTGCAGTCGAAAAATATTACCTCTAATGAGACAGGACATAGCTTCGCACAAACCATTCGCACACAAATATTTTACTGGCATATTCCAAATTTTCGCCTATTGACATTTGAGCTATTTTTCGTAAATTCGTATTTCAAAATTCAGTTCAATGACCTCGACGACAATAAAGAGACAAGTGGATAATTATCTGCCACTTTTGTCAAATAAACAACAGACACTTATTCTTGAAATGATAAAGAGTCTTTTAAACTTTGACCAAGGGGCTAAGAGAATAAGCCGCAAGCAATATAGCAAAGAGCTTGACGAGGCTGTTTCTCGCATGGACAAGGGTAAATCTGTTTCTCATAAAGACGCTCTTAAAGAATTATCTAAATGGTAAAATCTTCTTCCCTTAAAATTTCGTAGGACGGAATAGCACTAGATAATTTAAAAGAAATACTTGCATATTTAGCAAAACAAGACACTCAGGCTTCTAAAATTGTAAGGTCAGCTATTATTTCTCGACTTGACATTATTAAAACAAATCCACTTATTTGCGAAACGGACAAACTTAAAGATCCAGCCATTAAAGACTTTCGTGCCTTTGTTGTTTTTATTTATCGAGACACTTACCAAATAAAGTCTTTGACAAAAAAATCGCGTTTTAAGGATCAGACAAACAAGCAGAGAGCCGCTAAGTTATTAGCTCAAACATACAGACAACTTTGAAATAACGCAATAGGGGTAACACCAAGGAAAATCCATACCTGTCATTTTTCATTTTAATATCTCGTCGGACATTAGTACATTTATAACATTCCGGACGCGGGAACGGCTATTGTTCGGTATACGTTAGGCGTAATTTTATGAGAAGAACATTGACAATAATTCTTTTGACAACTTTAATTGCAATTTCGTGCAACACGGACAAGCAAAATGACGTGACGGACCAAAGAGAACTAATTTCAGAACTTGACACCTTTAAAATCGGCAATAAACTAATTCATGTCCTTAAAATTGACAGCAATGAATTTGGTCAAGAACAGCCTGCAAAGATAGATTCAAATGACATTTTTAAAATTAACTCGAACGGTTTAGTCAGACAAAATGGCGACAGTCTTATTTTTCGAAGTGACCAACGAACGGCGATTCTAGTTAACGACACCTCAGACAGCGAAAGAACTTCCAGGTATAATTACATTGGCTACATGCCTGAAATTAAACAGTTTTTAGTACATGGGGCTTTCTACGAATGGTTTAGTTATTTGCTTATCGACCGAATGACCGCGGACACAACTTATGTATCATCAATCCCAATTATTTCACCAGACAAAAAGACTTTCGTTGCAGGCAATGTAGACCTCTTAGCACAAATGGACTTCAACGGAATCGAGTTTTATGGCAATACCAATAAACCGAACAAAATTGGTGAAAGAAGCCTAAATAAATGGGGGCCAAACAAAATAAAATGGCTCGACAATTCAACTTTGTTAATTGAGGGTTTCGAATTAGACTCATCCTTAATTAAGGAAAGACGCATTTATCTCAAGTTACGAATTGAATAAAGACTACGCCTAAAACCAAATGTGGTGTCATTTTTTGCGGGTTAACGTTCAAATGCAAAAATGGACAAGCAAAAACGGAAGTTAGCCGCAAAACATTAGCGGTATTATTATGACAAGAAAAAAATACATTATCATATTAACATTACTACTGACAATATTAGTATTGGCTACCTTTTTTGCAAATAGTTCAATTGAAAATTCAAGTGGACAATTTGTAACATATGACATTAACAAATTACCAAAAACTAGAGTGGGACTCCTACTTGGAACTAGCAGGACATTAAAAAATGGCATTAAGAACGACTTTTTTTATTTCCGTATTGACGCAACTGTAGACCTTTTTAAAAATGGTAAAATAAAATATATAATTGTCAGTGGGGACAACTCAAAAGATAACTACAATGAACCCTTAGACATGAAAAATGAATTAATCAAAAAAGGTATTCCAGACTCCGTTATTTTCTTAGACTATGCTGGATTTAGAACATTGGATTCAGTCATAAGGGCCAAAGAAATATTTGGACAAACAACGTTTATTGTTATCTCTCAAAAATTTCACAATGAAAGAGCTGTATTTATTGCAAGAAAAAACAACATTCTGGCATTTGGATACAATGCAAAAGAGGTAACGGCATACAAGGGCTTCAGGACAAAAGTTCGAGAGTATTTTGCCAGAGATAAGGTTTACATTGATTTACTTTTGGGTGTGACACCAAAATTTCTTGGCGACAAAATTGACATCAAATAGATATTACGCTAACCTCAAGCAAAAATCCATGCCCGTCATTTTTCATTTTAATATCTCGTCGGACATTAGTACATTTATAACATTCCGGACGCGGGTACGGCTTTTGCTCGGAATACGTTATAGGTTTAATACACGCCATTACAATTTGACAAAAAATCATTATCTTTAAGGTTAAATAAATGCTGACATGACGACAACGGCCATTCGCACCAAAGTGCACAAATATATTGACGAGGCAGACATTAAAGTACTTGAGGTTGTTTACCAACTTTTAGAAGTATATCGTCAAAATAATTCAAGTTTATTGACAGAGGAACAGCAAAAAGAAGTTCTTAAAAGATCAGCCTTATATAAAGCTGGTAAAATAAAAGGCTACTCCCTCACCGAGGCTCGTAAACGTGTAAAACAAAAACTTTCAGCATAAAGTGCCTTCTTATAAAATTATTATTCTTGAGCAAGCTATTTCAGAAATAGCGGATTCCTGCGTGTATTATAACAAGGAACTTCCGGGACTTGGTTTTGAATTTGAAGAAGAAGTTTTTCTGCTTCTTGAATTGATCCAGGACAACCCTTTGCTTTTTCCTCTTAAGTTTGCTCATATGCACGAGGCTGTTGTGAAACGTTTTCCTTTTGTTGTCAATTATGAAGTTTCCGGAAAACAAATTATCGTGTCTGCAGTCTTACATGCAAAACGACATCCAGACAAAAAAATAAAAAGAGGACGCAAGTAAATTTTACATTTGACTGCGGACGTCGACAGAAAAACTGTGTGCCCGCAACTGGTTATAACCGCAGCAAACTTCCATTTTTGCGTGTTAGCGCTCAAATGCATAAATGGACAAGCAAAAAACGGCGTAAATTCGCATTCCGTTAGGGGCCATTTGTAAACGGAGAATCTCGGACCAAAAAATCGACCAAAACTTGTGTAATTTTGCCATTTTGAAACGTGACACGTTTTCGTTAACTTTACTAAAATTAATTTTCCAATGACAGCCAGCGATCACATAAGAAACGGAATTATTGAAAAACTCTTAACCATTTCAAATAAGGACTATTTAAACGCTCTCTTTCAAGTCGTTCAAAACAGTTCAACGGACAAGGACGTGGTTAAGCTGACTGAAGAGCAAATTGTTATGCTAAATCTAAGTGAAAGAGACATTAAAGACGGTAAATTAATTTCACATTCACAACTAGACAAAGCTGACTTGAAATGGTTAAAAGAACTGTAGCCTGGACCGAGACAGCTGCACGCCAACGTCGTGAAATTTTAAAGTATTGGGTCAAAAGAAATGGAACAACTGCCTACGCGGAAAAACTTATTAAATTAATTTTAACCAATCCCAAACTATTCAAAAAGGCTGACTTTCCTGACACTCATGTTTCAGCCCTAGGACACTTCAGTGTTTTTTATAAGTACAAAGGACTCATTAATCATAGCCGCATTTTGGGACAACAGACAAGACCCGAATAAACTACTGGACCTACTTAAATATCAAACGGCTCTAAAAGGCACTACCAGAAGCCTAAAAATAAAATACAGCAAATTAAAAAAAAACAGACAATGAATAAATTTATGATAGATATCCTTTTACAAGGGATTGATAATGAAACAAGATTGAAATTATTACCAAGAGAACAAGAAATAATAAAGGAGTGGGAAGAGAATGGTACGTTATTGTCCTCCTACATAAAAGCCGACATCGCGGGTATTTACTTGGTCTTATTAGCTAACGATAAATCAGACGCAGATAAAAAACTGTCAACGCTACCCTATTATCCATACATGAAAATTGAAATTATCGCACTAAGGTAAGCGCACAAATTACCTGTTGTGAAAGGACGAACCTTACTTATGGTAAAGTTAGGAGCAAAATGACGAGACTCGTATTAATTGAATTATTACTTTTTGTAAATAGTGCAATTGCACAAACGACAAAGACTGACTCAATTAATTATAGTTTCATGCCTGACAAAAAAGTCCACAGGCTAATAAAGGTCAAGACAGGAGATGCTAAAGAAACAGTTTATCATAATGAGTTGGTGTTCTATACCTGGCGTGTAGAAAAAACGGAGGACATACAACCCATGTGGGCCAGCACCATAAAAATTGGCGACACCTTAATGTGGACTGACTGGGACTATGATAAAGGAAATCAACCGATCGGAGTTCATTCCTGCGGTAAAATAAATTTGAATCAGACGACAAATATGCTGACTCTCGAAAAATATATTTGGGGCCAAAAAGAGACCATTATCAGAAAGTTTAAAGTTATCAGATGGGAAAAAGAAAAAATTGTCTTGCAAGACCATTCCAATAAATATCTTCGACGCCTATATTCCTTTGAATAGTGAGTAATAAATCTTAACTTGATTTACTTTATTCATGTTAAATGAAATTTGTTAAAGGCTTTTATTTTAGTTTTCCTTTCATCGCCTTCTTTTTTGGCTTATGGTATTTTTGCCTCCGAATTTTGGGTGAGCATTTTGATTTTGTTCCGGGTGATCTGGGAGACTCAAGATTTATAAATTTTTTATTAGAACATTGTTACCTCTGGTTGAGCGGTAATGAATCTTATTTTTGGGATGGAAAATTCATGTTTCCATTTCAAAATACTATCGCTTTATCTGAAAGCATGATAGGAACTGCGCCTATTTATGCCTTTTTTCGATGGCTTAATTTATCTCCTGAGAGCGCTTATCAATATTGGTGGATCAGTATTTGTTCACTAAATTATTGGATCAGTTATTTTATTTTTAAAAAATGGCTGCAACGATCTGATGTCGCCGTTATTCTCGCCTGGATCTTTGCTTTTTCCATATTTAATGTTGGTCAGCTCAATTACATGCAAATGGCGGTTCGGTTTATGGTGCCGGTAGTTCTGTATGCCGCCTATGCCATGCTCTTTACTCCTTCACTTAAGTATTTACTCCTTTATTGTTTCGGCTTAGTCATACAGTTTTATTGTGTGACTTATACCGGATTTTATTTGATGTATTTTTCGATTTTATTCATTTTTATTCTGTGTTTCTATTTAAATAAATGGCAATCCCTTGCCTATTATTTCAAAAGGAAAAACATCCTTTTATCCATGCTGATTTTTTTTACAGCATTTACGGCCCTTATTTTTTATTTCTTACCGTATCATCACATGTCAAAAATTGTGGGCTTAAGGCTCTACAAAGAAGTACTTGTGAATTTGCCCCTTTGGTCATCTTATTTTTTTGTGCCAAAAGCTTCCGTTTTATGGGGATCTCTTTTTGATCTGGCAAAACCAAATGTGAATGAATGGTGGCTTCATTCTTTTTTTATTGGATTTATACCACTTCTGGTCATAGTGGCATCACCCTTTTATTTTTTGTATAGTCGAGTAGCAAATAAAAAAAGTTCAAACTATTTTAAGGCCCTTTTACTTACTTCACTCATTATTTGTTTCCTTCATTTGCGAACAGAAAATGGCTTAAGTTTCTATGGACTTATTTTTAAGTTGCCGGGAATTAACAGTATGCGGGTGCTTACCCGTTTTATGCATGTAGAATTGTTTTTTATTCTGTTATTACTTGGGTATTTTCTCTGTTCAATCAGTAAAAAATACCTGGTATTGGTTTCTTTATTGGTTTTTGCAGATAACATGTTTTCGCCGGACTTGATCGCAAGGGAACGCAAGGTAGAATTACAATCCAGAAAAGAGCGAGTGAAAAATGAATTATTTAAACATGATTATAATCATATGGAGGCCGTGGCCTTAATAGACACAAGTCAATTGGCATTTCTTACACACCTGGATATGATGTTGGTTGCACAAGAATTAAAAATCAAAACCCTTAATGGTTACTCTTCTTATTGTCCTGATGCCTACGGCGAGTTTTTCGTGCACAACTCAGAAGTTGGTTTAATGAAATGGCTGGCCGCGTCTCATATAAAAAAGGAGCGTATTCTCATTTTGAAGATGAACGCCGCAAATACACCTTAGGCCATATGTTTTGGTTTATAAATTTAGTTTTATATTTAATAGGACTTTTGTATCTTTAATTGTTCTCACACGTCTTACATTTTTTATTCATCTGCTTCGGCTTTTCAATAATATCTGACAAACCAATTTTAATTACATGATAATGAAAACAAACATCTCACATTTCATTTTTGCCTTTCTCATCAGTTTAAGTTCCTATGCTCAGCTTGCGGAAAAACGACCTAAGCTCGACGATTCAAAAAAGATCAGCAGCGCGGTGAAGTCTCAACAATTTGTCTTAAGCCGTGCCGGCGAGAGCAATACTCATTCAGCGGATCTTAAATGGTTGCCAATTTTATCTTCTAAATGTATGGGCAGAATTCATGATGATCCAAATGATCTGCTTCTAAAAGAAATCAAAAAGGAAAAGACCCGACTAAAACTTGAACAATACACACATTCTCCATCAACTGTCTCAAAAACAAGTGCGGCAGGCGGACCGGTGGTTGGAACCAATTTTTTAGGAAACACGAACGATGGGCATTCACCCATGGATAATTCGATCGCGATCTCAGATGGTGGATGGATCGTAAGTGTAGCCAATACCACTATTGAATTTGATGACATAAACGGCAATAATACGTATTACCAATCTATTCCTAATTTTTTCAATTTTAATGACATCACGGTTACCTGCGACCCGGTAGTGATCTACGATTCGGGCGCTGATCGTTTTGTTATTTTTGCACAAGAGTGTTCAGGCAATTCATCCAATTCATATCTATTGATTGCCTTTTCAAAAAGTAACAATCCAAATGATGGGTTTTGGACGTATAAACTGACCGGAAACCCAAAAAATAACAGCAAGTGGTTCGATTATCCTAAAGTAGCGGTATCTACCAATGAATTATATATTACCGGTAACCTCTTCTCAAATAATCCGAATGCGGTTTTTTCGGAGGCTATTCTTTATCAAATTGAAAAAACAAATGCCTATGCCGGTGGCAATATTAGCTGGCAATACTGGACAGGCATTGATGGCTCTCCTTTTACACTTCTGCCGGTATCATATGGTCAGTCCGGAAATTATGGTCCGGGTTGTTTTTTAGTTTCAACAAGAACAAATGCAAGCAATAATGCCATTAATTTGTATGATCTAACCGATGATATGTCGGCAAGTAACGAACAGTTAGATTATTATTCCATTCCAACAAGTAATTATAGTCCGGCCGGTGATGCGTCACAACTTGGTACTACCATTTTGTTGGATAACGGTTCTTGTCGTGCCTTGAGTGGATTTTATCTGAACGGGATTATTCATTTTGTCTTTCATAGTGATGTCGGCGGTGGATGGAATGGGATTAATTACAATCGTTTAAATCTAACGAATCAAACCAATCAATCTTCTAAGTTTGGTGCTGTTGGAAGCTTTGATTATTCCTATCCTTCGGTGGCTTCTTTTGCCAGCTCTTCTAATGATCCCTCGGTGATCATTAATTTTGGAAGTAGTGGTCCGAGTATTTATCCTGAAATAAGAGCGGTGCATGTAGACAATAACATGAATTGGTCAAATACCACTTTAGTAAAAGCAAGTAATACTTTCGCCGCTTTAACATCCACCGTCATTGAACGATGGGGTGATTATACCGGTATAGCCCGCAAACACAATGAATCGACGCCAACAGTTTGGTTAAATGGTATGTATGGCGCCACATCAAATGTGTGGAATACCTGGGTAGCCGAAATCAACAGTTCACCGGTAGGTATTCAGGAGAAAGCAAAAAACACACATCCTGTTAAGGTATTTCCTAATCCGGTAGTGGAAACATTTTCGATAGAGTTTGAATTAGATAAAACAACGGAGCTCAACATTTGTATTAAAGATCTACAAGGTAAAATCGTAAAAGAACTCTACAGTGGGCCCGGAAATTTTGGCAAAAACACCTTTTCGTTCAACAAAGCCCAATTATCAAATGGCACTTATTTTTTGGTGATCACAAACAATTCAACACTTTTAAGAAATGAAAAAATTAGTATTAATAACTAGTCTGTTTGTTTGTTGTGCCTTTATTGGCGCTTGTCAATCACATTCTAAGTCAAGTACAAAAGGAAGTAAAAGTTCGGGATCTAAAAAATCAACAACACAGAATTCGTCTTCTAATTCAAGTAATACAAGTTCTGTTGCTAAAAAAGACACACTTGGTGCCGTGAACACTGGCACAGCGGTAATGCATGCTCAGCCTAATCAAGCACAGATCGATTCCACTAAAAATGCCAAAACGAAGGCAAAAAAATAAATTGATCGTTTCGTTTTTTTCATACGGAGCACCATCCTAGGTTCGTTACAAATGTGTAATTTGTTATAACTTTAATTTAAATGTGATGTCAGAACAGCAAGTGAAAAACAGGATCATCTCCATCGATATTCTCCGTGGATTGGTGATGGTGCTGATGGCATTGGATCATGTGCGCGATTATTTTCACATTGGCGCCAATACCGGCGATCCGCTTGACCTTGAGACCACAACCGTTTTTTTATTTTTTACCAGATGGATCACTCATTTTTGCGCACCGATTTTTATTTTTCTTTCCGGACTCTCTATTTATTTACAGAGTTTACGAAAATCTCAAAAGGAGCTGGCTGTATTTGTCATGACAAGAGGGATTTGGTTAATTCTTGCCGAGTGGTTCATTGTTTCGTTTGGTTGGACCTTTAATCCGCAGTATCTTATTTTTCCTTTTCAGGTCATTTGGACCATAGGCATTAGTATGTTGTTGTTGGGAATTTTATTATGGTTAAGAGCATCATACAGCTTTATTTTGATCTCCTCTTTATTAATTGTGCTTGGACATAATGTCTTAGATACGTTTGAATCTGCTCCTGATTTTAAAACTAATTTCTTTTGGGATCTATTACACAACGGCGTATTTGTGGCTTATCCGGTCTTTGGGAATCATGCTGCCATGATCGTATATCCATTTTTACCTTGGTTTGGATTGATGATGTTGGGCTATTGCGCAGGAATTCTTTTTACGAATCGGTTTACAGAGGCAGGTCGCAAACAACTATTAATACGATTTGGATTTGGACTGATCTTTCTCTTTGTTCTTTTACGCTTCACAAATTGGTATGGCGATAAACACGTATGGTCCAACCAAAAAAATATACTATTTACCATTCTTTCTTTTATTGATACCAGCAAATATCCGCCCTCTTTATTATACATGTGTATGACCATTGGTCCGGCTTTATTGGCGCTTGCTTTATTAGAAAAGATTAGATCCCGTTTTTCATCCTGGTTGATCGTTTTTGGCAGGACCGCTTTTTTCTATTACATCCTGCATATTTACCTCATTCATTTTTTAGCAGCCATTGCTTTTTTTATTCACGGTCATACCTTTGAAGAGGTGGCAAAAGTGGGAGAAAAATATCCCTTCTTATTTGTTGTTCCGGGTGAAGGATTTGGTTTGTTGGGAGTTTATTTGATCTGGTTTTTTGTCATTGCGCTTTTATATCCCTTATGTAAGTGGTATGACCGTTATAAAACAAGGCACAAAGAAAAGTGGTGGTTGAGTTATTTGTAGAATGACATTAACGGATCATTATTTATTCTAGTTTTGTTCCATGTAATCAAAGGATTGAGTAGGCGAAAAAAATTTTTTTCAAAATAAATTTGGAGGATAAAAAAAATATGCCTTATCTTTGCGGCACGTTCTTATAAATTATTCTTATCCAGAAAGACAGAGGGAATTGACCCGATGATGTCTTGACAACCTATCCGCTTGCGGAAAAGGTGCCACATTCAACTCAGCTTAATGCTGAGAAAGATAAGTTAGAAACCAGCAATTAATTATTCGCGATATATTAAAAGCTCTTCTGACTTGTCGGGAGAGCTTTTTGCTTTTCCGGCATGTTTGTTTTTGGGTAAGTTGATTTAAACAGAACCATTGTTTAACCAATTTATTTTTAAAACACATGAAAGAACAAACTAAAATTTTACACGCGATCCCGGTTGATCCGCTTACAGGAGCTATCTCCACCCCCATTTATCAAACATCCACTTTTGTACAAGAAGCCCCCGGCATTCACAAAGGATTTGATTATGCCCGAAGTAATAATCCAACACGGAAAGTTTTAGAAGACTTGATCGCCACTCTTGAAAACGGCGCGAAAGGTTTTGCATTCGCCAGTGGCTTGGCGGCCATTGATGCAGTCATAAAACTTTTAAAAAGTGGTGATGAGATCATTGCCGTAGATGATATTTACGGCGGAGCCTTTCGTTTATTCACACACATTTATGAAAAGTTTGGCATCACCGTAAAATATGTGGATACCACAAATGCTGCGAATGTTGCCTCCAGTATCAACAAACAAACAAAACTGATCTGGTTAGAAAGTCCAACCAACCCAACTTTAAAAATATCAGACATTAAAACCATTGCCAGTATTGCCAAAGCAAACAATATTTTGTTATGCGTGGATAATACCTTTGCTTCACCGGCTGCACAAAAGCCTTTGGAACTTGGGGCTGATCTGGTAGTGCACAGTGCTACAAAATATTTATCCGGACATAGTGATCTTATTGCCGGCTTAGTGGTAACCAAAACAAAAGAGCTCGGCGAGAAAATAAAATTCATTCAAAATGCTTCCGGTGCTATCTTAGGACCCTTCGATAGTTGGTTGGCTATTCGCGGCATCGAGACCTTGAGTCTGCGAATTAAACAACATTCCCAAAATGCCCAAAAAATTGCTGAATTTTTACAAACCTGCGATCTGGTGCGCCATGTGTATTATCCGGGATTGAGCACCCATAAAAATCATGCCATTGCGAAACAACAGTTAAAGTACTTTGGCGGCGTCATCAGTTTTGACCTAAAAATCGATTCAAAGGAAGTGGCTTCTCACATCGTTAGTAATGCCGGTTATTTTAAATTGGCAGAAAGTTTAGGCGGAGTAAAAAGTTTAATTTGTCTACCCAGTGAAATGACGCAGAAATCGATTCCCCGCGACATTCGTTATGAAAGCGGTGTTACAGATAGTTTGATCAGATTATCCGTTGGTTTAGAAGATGTAGAGGATTTGATCGCCAGTTTACAAGCCGCACTTTATGCACTTAACACCCAATTAGCTTTTACAGCATAAATTAATTTACATTTTAAAAAATTGAATATGAGCAGAAAAAAATTAAACTTAGGATTATTTGGATTTGGCTGTGTGGGCCATGGTTTGTATGAGGTATTACAAAAAACTCCGGGCTTGCAAACAAACATCAAACGCATTTGCGTAAAAGACAGAAATAAAGTTCGTGATATAGCTTCGTACCATTTTACCTTTGACCGAAACGACATTCTGAATGATGAAGAAATTAACGTGGTGGTTGAACTCATTGATGATGCCGATGCTGCATTTGAAATAGTGAGCAGTGCTCTAAAAAAAGGAAAAGCAGTAGTAAGTGCCAATAAAAAAATGATCGCGGAACATTTTGACGAATTACTGGAACTGCAAAAAAAATACAAAGTGCCTTTATTGTATGAGGCTTCCTGTTGTGCCAGTATTCCAATCATTCGAAATCTGGAGGAGTACTACGACACCGATCTGTTAGAATCGATTGAAGGTATTGTGAACGGCTCAACCAATTACATTCTTTCCAAAATTAACGAAGAAGGATTGTCATATGAAGAATCTTTAGAACAAGCGCAGAAAAAAGGCTATGCCGAAACGGATCCTACATTAGATACCGGGGGCTTTGATGCTAAGTACAAATTACTCATTCTTATTGCGCATGCATTTGGTTTGGTATTAAAACCGGAACAGATTGTGAACGTGGGTATTGATAAAATAAGCGAAATGGAACTAAATTATGCCAGGGAAAAAGGATTAAAAATTAAACTGATCGCCCAGGCCGGCCGAACAGCAGAAGGTCGCATCGCAGCCTGTGTATTTCCAAAGTTTATTTCAAAGCAGGATACATTTTTTTCGGTAGACGATGTGTTCAATGCTGTAAAAACAAAATCCTGTTTTTCGGACATTCAGTTTTTTATTGGAAAAGGAGCTGGAGCGCACCCCACTGCTTCGGCGGTTTTATCTGATCTGTCAGCACTCACCTATGATTACAAATACGAATACAAAAAGTTACAGCAAAAAGAACAATTGAATGCCTTGTCTGACATTTTCTTAAAAGTGTTTGTACGTCATGATGCAGATCTATCACAGCTGCTGCAAAAAGAGTTTCTTCTGGTAGAAGAATCCTTTTTAAAACAAACACAAGCTTATTTAGTAGGTGTCATAAGTCTGGAAGCTATTACTCAGATCCTTTCAAAGTATCAGCATAAATGTTCGTTTGTGCTGGTAGATCGCGTGGAACGTCCAAATAACCTTATTCATCGACAAGAGCCTGAAATTGAACTGCGGGAAGTTTTTATGTAAGCAAGATTTGCAGTAAATTAGCAATAGGCAAAATTTAGCCGGCAAGCATGAAATTATTGAAACGATCACTTCTTGTTTTACTTATTATCCTTGTTCTTAGTGCCGGTTCTGTTTTTGTGGCAGTCACATTTTATAAAAAGGAACTCACAAAGGTTTTAACGGATGAGTTAAAATTAAAATATGGACTAACCTTATTAGTGGAAGAAGTGAATGTGTCTTTTAAAAACAACTGGCCAAGGATTTCTGTACAGTTGATTAATGTTTCTGTTGCCAGCGAACGTCATCATAAAACTTCAGATCCCTTTATGCGGGCAAGAGCTATGGCAGTGTCCTTTAATTTAATTAAATTATTACAAAAGCAATTTGTCATAAAACATATTTCGCTGGAGGGAGTGGATTTAAATTTTATAAAGTATGCCGATGGAACTAAAAATTTCGACATCATTCAATCAAAAGACTCACTTGCAACAACATCCAAACTGGATCTTAATTTGAATAAACTAACACTGAAGAATGTGAATTATAGTTTTATTCATGAGGAAAGAGGGCAGAAAATAGCTATGCAATTTAAAGACTACATTGTTCGTATAAAAAATTTTGAAGATGGTCTTACCATCAAAACTCAGGGGGAAGTATGGATCAAGGGCTTATTGTTCAATACTAGGGCAGGAGAATTTCTAACAAATACTAAAGTGAATTTAAATATAGAGGCTGCCTATTTTAATGATAAAAAGAGTATTTGTGTTTTACCTCCGTCTAACGTTGATATTGAGGGTCATCGATACGACCTTTGTTCGATCATTGAACTTTCTGAAATAAGCCGTTTGTTTTTGCTCATTGAAAGCAAGAATGTCAGTAGTGAGAGGGTAGCGAATTACCTCACACCAAAAATAAAAAAAGTGCTTTCAAATTTTAAGATGAAACAAACAGTGGATGCTAAATTTCTCTTAGTGGCACGTCTTGGTGCACGCGAAGAACCCGTTATTATGGCTGATATTATTGGGAAGGATTGCGACTTAAAAATTGGCAACAGTAAAATTCCTTTTTCTAATTTATATTTTAAGGGAAGTATACTTAGTCTGCATCAAAATAGGCAAAGGGGTGATATGGATCATGCCAAGATCGTGTTTAAATCAATTAAAGGAAAGATCTATGATTTTCCTCTGAAGGCCGATCTAAAAATACTGGATCTTCCCACACCAAAAATAGATCTGCAGGCAAGCATTGTAGTGGATGGTAAAGACATTAACAAAGAGACGACCAAATACATGATAATTAAAGGAACGGGTTTGGTGAGTATTTTGTATAGTGGCAGTGCAGAAAATTTAACGAAAGAGAAATTTTTGAGTGATTCAATGGACCTAAAAGCCTATCTGGTATTTACCAATTTGAGTTACAAAAAGACAGGATCAAACATGGAATACGTTTTACACGGAAAGGCTTCTCTCGATAATAAGTTCCTTAATTTTGAAAATCTGCGCCTGACAACAATAATTGGTAATCTGATGCTTAAGGGCAGAGCAGAACGGTTCATACAGTATTTATTCGGCATGACCAATGTGTTAAAAGCCAAGGTGGAAGCGCGATCACAGATCATTGACCTGAATCAGCTCAACGAGAACAATCCATCTTCAAAGCCTACTAAAAAAGAAAAAAAGAAATCGGATCTTATGAATCGTAGTCAATTTGACATCGACCTGCATCTTCTCTCTTCTAAAATGCTCTTTAGAAAAATTGTGGCACACAATTTAGAAATGAATATGAATTATAAAAAAGATCATATTACTCTGTCGCATTTAAATCTTAAGGCCTGTGATGGAGATATAAGTGTAAAAGGCACGGTCAATAACATGAACAAGATCAATACCAAGGTTGCCATAAAAAATGTAGATGCGACTCAACTTTTCGCAGAGTTTGAGAATTTTGGTCAGGAAGCTGTTAAGAGTGAGAATATCCAAGGTAAGATTTTTCTGGAAGGCACATTTTGTGCTGACTTAGATCAAGAAAAGAAATTCATTGGAAAATCCTTGTCCTCTGATATTTCAGTTAAAGTAAAAGACGGGCACTTAATTAATTTTGAGCCATTACAAAATATCTCCAATTTCGCTTTAAAACAAAGGGATGTAAAGGATGTTCGTTTTTCTGAGATCAATGAAAATTTAAAGATCAGAGGATTTGAAATTAAGATGGATGAGATGGAAATTGCGTCCAGTATCCTCGATCTTTATATTGTTAATGGCTTATATAATCTCAAAGGGAATTCAAATATTAACATGTTGATTCCATGGAGTAATTTAAGAAGAATAGGGCCAAATTATGTACCAAAAGGATTGGGTCAGAGTGCCATGGATAAAAAGGGATTAAAATTAAATTATTCAGGATTACCCCAAAAGATGAAATTGAGTTTAGGACATAAAGAACAGGAAAAAAGATTTTGGTAACTTTATTTGAAATAATTATTCAAAGGTTCTGAAAAACTACCGTTTGGTCGACTGATCTTTATTAATTCAGTTATTGTTGGAGCAATTTGTGTAATAGTGGTGTAAGAATAAGATTCGCCTTTTTTAATACCATTTCCAAAAAACAACAAAGGAACATGGGTATCATAACTATAACCTGAGCCATGTGTCGTGCCCTTTGCACCATGATCGATCCAGCCGGGTTCATAAATAAAACACACATCACCACTCAGTTTATGATTGTATCCATTTTGTAACAGTGAACGCAGATCTTGTTTTTCGAATGAACCGTTCTTTAATACACTCGACGGGTAGGCCTCTGCAATGCCTTTGATGTTTGTTAGAAAATGAACCAATTCATTTTCAACATTAGTTTTATTTAAATTTAATTCAAGTAGTTTTTGTTCATTTAAAAACACTTGTTCATTACTGATGTTTGCAAGCACTAAACTATCTTTATAAAGTTCAGTAAAATGCTTTTTCGTTTGTAAGATCAATTCATTTTCAGTGAGTCTTCCGGCCGGAATCTTATTATTTAATGCATATGCCGGAACTTCAGCCGCTCCATGATCGGCGGTTAAAAAGAGGGTGTAATTTCCTTTGCCAATTTCTTTATCTAAATAAATCAACAACGATTCAATTTCTTTGTCGAGTCGCAAATAAAGATCTTCTATTTCAATCGAATGAATCCCAAATGAATGTCCTACGTAATCAGGACTTGAAAAGCTAATGGTTAAAAGATCTGTTTGCGCATCTTTTCCTAAGGCTTCATTTTGAATACAAGCAATTGCCAGATCTTTAATGAGACTATTTCCATAAGGTGTCGCTTTAATAACTGCGTAATTATTTTTAGCCAGAGAAGAAGAGAAGTCATAAGGAAATACCGACAAGGACTTACCTGCCGCTGCTTCGTAGGCCATTGAATCGGCTGTTGAACAGATATATGAACTTATGGGATAAAGCGTGGTCCAGCCTTTTTTAAGATAGTTTTGCGGTTTTTTTTGATCATTGAATTCTTTGAGCCAGGTCGGCAATTCATTCATGTACCAGGAGGAGCTAATAAAATTAGCTGTCAGATCATCGAACCAAAAGGCGGCATTGGCGGCGTGTCCACCGGGTAACACAGCCCCACGGTCTTTCAAAGAAATTGAAAATACTTTTGCCTGCTGATTGGAATTCATTTTTAATTCGTCCCCAATGGTAGAACTCAGTTCATTTTTTGGAGACATCCAACCGGCTTTACTGCCGGAGCCAATTGTTCTCACAGAAGTATCTTGTGAGCAATACATTCGGGTTTTATTTGTTTTTACAAACCAATCATTCGCTATAATACCATGCGTGCGTGGAGTAGTGCCGGTGAAAATACTGGCATGTCCCGGACCGGTGTATGTTGGGGTGTAATTATAATGAGTGTTCTTGAAATAAAATCCATCGTTTACCAATCTTCTAAAGCCGCCATTACCATACCTGTTCCAATAACGATAGATATAGTCGTTACGCATTTGATCCACAACGATTCCTATTACCAATTTTGGTTTTGTGTTTGTGATGGGAGTGGTTTGACTTTGAGTGACTCCTGTAACTGCAAGCAGAAAAATGAGCAGCGCCCATGGTGAAAATAATTTGATCATTAATCCAGTTTTTGAAAGACCGAGTTATTACTTTTAAATTCAGGAACAAGATCTTTCATTCGCTGTACGATGACTTCATTATTTTGAGTATCGAATGATTTGATCAGTTCTTCAATGATGGTTTTAACATCTTCATAATCGTATTCCCGAACTTTACCAATAAGTATTTGATTGTGATGAGTAGGCAAAGTATTTTCAGAATTTGCCAATAACTCTTCATACAATTTTTCGCCGGGCCTTAATCCGGTATAAACAATGCTAATGTCTTTACCTTCTTGCATTCCTACCAGCAAGATCATTTTACGGGCTAAATCTACAATTTTAACGGATTCGCCCATATCAAACACATAAATTTCTCCGCCTTTACCCATCGCCGCTGCTTCTAAAACCAATTGACTGGCTTCCGGTATGGTCATGAAGTAACGGGTAATTTCAGGATGTGTGATGGTGATGGGGCCGCCTTGTTCAATTTGTTTTTTGAAACGCGGAATAACTGAACCACTCGATCCCAGCACATTTCCAAAACGAGTGGTGATAAATTTTGTACCGGAATGTTTTCCTAAACTTTGAATATAAATTTCGGCAATACGTTTGCTGGCCCCCATCACATTGGTTGGGTTCACGGCTTTATCTGTGCTTACAAAAACAAAACGTTCTACATTGTATTCATGTGAAAGATCGGCAACGGTCTTAGTTCCTAAAATATTAGTGAGGATGGATTCTGAGGGATTATTTTCCATCATGGGCACATGTTTATAAGCTGCTGCATGAAAAACTATTTGTGGCCGAAAGGTGTTGAATACATTTTTCATACGGTCGATGTTGCGCACATCCGCCATGATCACTTCATAGGGAGGTTTGATCAGTTTGTCAGAAAATTCAAGATCTAATTCATGCAAAGGACTTTCAGCCTGATCAAGCAGATATATTTTTTTCGGTGAAAATTTAGAACATTGACGCGCTAGCTCTGAGCCAATGCTTCCGGCGGCACCGGTAATAAGAATAATTTTGTCTTTTAATTCGGCACTGATGATAAGGGTATCTAATTTAATGGGATCTCTTTCTAAAAGATCTTCAATACGAATGCTTTTGATCTGATTAAAACTCAATTCACCATTGATCCACTTTGAAGCCGGCGGCACATTCAATACACGAATGTTATTATTTAAACAAATATCCGTGATCTGATTTTTCTTTTTAACCGACAGTTGTTGTATGGAGATGATCACAAATTCTACTTCGTGTTCAATGGCAAGTTCTTCTAATTTATGAGGACCAAAAACAAAAACACCTTCCATACTTTTGCCTTCCTTTTTCGGATCATCATCAATAAAGCCCACTACTTTGTATTTGATGGCAGCGTCTCTGTCTAAGGTACGTTTGGTGATGATGCCCGATTCTCCTGCTCCGTAAATGATGACATTCATTTTTTCCCTGGCAGGATTTTTGATTTCGAAGTACAAGGCTTTTACAGCCAGTCGCGAACTGATCATTAAAAATAAACTCACCAGCCCATCAATGATCAACACTGAATTAGGAATAAAATAATAACCTAAAAAAGAAAGAGAAAGAACATTAAGCGCGAATACCGAAAGACTTCCACTTAAAATAACCGCAAAAATTCGAATAGTATCGCGCGAACTGGTATAACGCACCACCCCTTTATAGGTTTTAGAAATAGCAAAAGAGATGAGACGAATACCTAAAACACAAATAAAATCATAAGGCAATCTGCCGGCATCACTTTCCGGTATTGTATTAAAATCAAAACGGATCACAAAAGCCAGACTCAAGGCAAAGGCACAAATGAGCGTGTCAATGACCAATATTGACCAGCGGGGTAAATTATATTGCCAAAAGAGTTTAAATAACCGATACATGTAGCATTGTAAAAATACTTATTTTTTCTGACCTTGTGTGACAAAAAAGAAGGTAAATCGGCGCCTCAGGACAAGTATTTACTTTGAATGTTCAGCCCTTTTAAATATCTTTGAACATAACGATCAGTTATATGCTATTTTATACCAAATCAGTCATTGATCCTGCTGTTTCGAAAGTTACAAGTGGCATTATTTTTTTCCTTTTTTTATCCTGCATATCCTTCGCTCAAAAAAATCAAAAAAAACAAATTCAGGAAGCAGATCTTTTATTTTTTCAAAAACAATACCGCGAGGCCGGCATAGCCTATTCAAAATTATATGACAAAAGCAAGGATAGAAGTCTGCTTTTAAAAATCGGCGACAGTTATTTTTCTGAGCAAAATTATATCCAGTCCCAAAAATACTATCATGATTATTTTGGTGACACCCTATTTGAGAATATTCCACAGTTTGGTAACTATGCTAAAAGCGCTAAGATGAATGGAAATATTCCTTTAGTGGTCAAATTAAATAAAGTCATGTATGAAAAAACCCAGGATCAAAATGCTAAATTGATTTACGAAACTTATCGTTTGTACACCGATTCGTTGGCATACACACGATCTTATGATCTGGATTCAAATTATTGTTGCGTGGTGTTAGATGCCACTTATGCTATTGATACCTTGGCGGCACCCCTTTTTTATCTCTGGGATTTTGGAGAAGGAATTACCAAAGAAGGAGTGAGTGTTGAAAATTGTTTTCCAAAGGCCGGCGAATACACTGTTGTGTTGAGTGTCATGGATCGTCAAACAGGATATACACGTAAAAATGACACCACCTTAAGTATAGTTTTGGAGGAACAGCCGGTTAAGTTTGTGAGTCCGAAAATTGGCAGACGATATTTTTATCTAGACTTTGACGCCTCAAATATTAACTTACCCGCTTATGACATTATAGAGTATATATGGGATATGGGGACTGGCGAAACCACCACGGGTAAAAAAATAAAATATAAGTTTAACGAGTCGGCCGATTACAAAGTGCGGTTAACCTTACTTGCAAAAAACATCTTTAATCATAAACTGGAACTTTTTTCTGCCTACAGAACTGTTGAAGTAAGAGAAAATTATGAAATGCCTAGTAAAAAATATAGCGATGATAGGAACAATGCAAAATAGGGTGGGATCAAAATTCTTATTAGTATCTAACTTTATTTTGCTGGCTTTTGCTTCATTTGCACAAGGTGTACCGTCTTCTCAGGAAAACATTGAATCCTTGATCACCTTCGGAATTAATTCAGACCACTCATGGGGCGATGATGATTTTTCGCAGACCGTATTTTTTTCAATCCCTAAAAATCAAACAAGTCCATTTTATATCCGCGTGTATGATCCGGAAACTTACGGCGAGCATGATGAAAACAATGCCGGCTGGAACACTAAAATGAAATATTCGGTGTATGGCGGTAAGGATTCTTATTCAAATAAAGATGCACGGAATGTTAACCCAATTGGGAATTACAAGAGTGGTGTGTTAATTGAATCAAAGATTTTTGGCAGTGAGTCTGCTACCGATAAAAAGTGGATCAGTCTGGGGCCATTTAATCCAAAGCAAGGTGAATTTGTAGAAGAGTTTGATAGTTATGTGTTTAAAGTAATTGTGGATGGTTTAAAAGGAGATGATGGAAATGTGTACAAACTGTTTTTAAGCGTCAAAAATGGTGAAAATGTGCCCATGGATGGTGCTAATGCATTTGCCTATGAATACAGTGTTCGCTTGTTGTCAATAGGTAAATCTGTTTCACATGTTTATCCTTATGCCGATAATTTAGTTTCTGCCTTTAAGATAAGAACTTTTGATTTTGATCAGGATGGTCAGGTGAAATTATACTCTTCTGTTAAAAACGGACATCTGGTGGAGGTTTCAGGCGACAATGAATGGAGTATCAGTACACATGAAATTAAAATGGAAGAACGAAATAAATGTCTGGATCTACAGTTTTTTAAAAAAGGCGATTATAAAAACGATATTGTGTTATATATTACCAATGAATATGATGTTCCGGTTCCGTTTTTCGCTGCACCACTGGGTGGGATTCCTCGTTATAAATATAATTTGAAAATTTCTAAGTCCGCAAAAGCAGAAAAATAACATGCGAATAATCGTCTTTATTGTCTTTTGTCTCATTATTAAAAGTAGTTTTTCTCAAAACTACAGCATTAAAAATTTTTCAAAGAAAGAAGGACTTTCTGATCCATTTGTTTATTCGATACTTCAGGACAAAGAAGGTTATTTGTTTGTAGCCACCGGAAAAGATCTTCAAAAATTTGACGGACAATTTTTTAAGAAGGTTAAAAGTAAAAAAGCCGAAGATGAACTTATTTTTGCCGGCACAGTAACACAGGGCAATCAACTGTGGTTTGGAACCTTCGATGGAAATTTATACTACTATCATAAGGAACAAAATGCGCTAAGGCATTTTTCACAAAACATTAAAGGTTCAGTTAGTAAAATTCTTCCACTCAAAAATTCAATTGGTTTCTGTGTGTTCTCAAAGGGAAATGGTGTTTACGTGACCAATGGAAAGTACTTATTTAGAATAAATGAGACCGAAAACCTGGCGATCAATACGATCGAAGTCATATCTGAGGACTTAATCATGGCGGCCTGTGATGACGGCTTATACAGCTTAAATATTAAAACCAATGAAGTCACTAAATTTTCCGGTTTTGAGCAGGAAGTTAAGTCTATTCAGAAATCATCGGATGAAACATTGATCTTGTTTTCTCCAGGATATGGCATCCAGGAAATTCGTATTCATTCAAAAGACAGTGTAGAACTTGTCAAACAATTGGTGTCACCCAATGATAAAATGATACAGGACGTTAGTTCGTTTTTTTATGTGAAAAAAAGTTCAGACTTATTTATTTCAACAAGTGATGAAAAGCTATGGATCTATAATCTGATTAAAGGATCTTTGACCAATATTCCGGAAGAAGAATTTTCATCTTCGGTGAATGGGTTTTATTTAGACAAGGAGCAAAATATCTGGATAGCAACTCCGGGAAAGGGCTTATACAGGATTATTCGAACCGACTATGAGTATATTGGAAGCGGAAATCAATCTGTTTATGCGATTACTCAGGATAATTCTGGCAACACATATCTCGGCTTAAATGACGGTTTATTGATCAAAGACAAATCTGATCAGATCATCGAAAAGAAAAGTAAGATTGGTTCGGCAACCTTAGGAAAAATTACTTCTTTATACTTTGACTCTGATTTTCTTTGGATCGGAACAGAGTCGAAGGGTTTGTTTTTATTCCATACGGTTTCAAAAAAAGTTCAGGAGCTGGAGTTTAGCCTTGAAAAAAATATTTCTGTCAATTCGATCACCGGCAAGGGTAACAAGGTGGTTGTTACAACCAATTTAGATGGTGTTTATATATATGATGATCGTGTTTTAAAACAGCATTTTTCGGTTAAGAACGGATTGGTGCACAACAATGTTTATTTTGCTTTACAAAGTAAAAAAGATCTAATTTTTTATGCAACACACAATACAACGTTTAATTATTCGCAGGAAAATGAGTTGTTTGAGATTGATGTGAAAGAAGGCGGATTAAATTCAGATTTTAATTCCTTTGCTGAAGATGCTAATGGAAATATTTTTATTGCTACGAATGGTGATGGTATTTATTTATTCAATGGTAAGAGTATCACCCTCTTCAATTGCAATGATAAACTTGAATCAATGTATTGTCACGGCGTATTAACAGATAAAAACAACGATCTCTGGATCATGCAATTGGATAATTTATACAAATGCAATACAAAAAAGCAATTACTGAAAAAGCAATCATTTAATTTTAAAGGAACGCTTCACTTTAATCCCAATGCCTGCTTTCAAAACGAAAAGGGAGATGTTTTTTTTGGAACAGATCGAAATGCACTTCTGTTTAAATATGAAACCGTACTTGATAAATTACCTAAACCATATTTATCAAGTGTATTTATTAACGACTCTCTATATTCCAATTCGAATGAGTTAAGCTTGCCTTACAACATCTATGATATTGAATTCGAAATTTCGGCTTTGTGTTTAAAAAATTCGGAGGCTGTTACATTTAGTTATATTTTAGAAGGCCGGGACAATAACTGGTCTGAGCCTTCCGCTCAAAGAAGGTTGAGTTATTCAAAACTTTCTGAAGGGGAGTATTATTTAAGGGTGCGCGCCTATAATAGCCAGGGATATACAACAGAAGAACCTTTTAGTTTTCACTTTAAAATTGCATCACCGTATTGGAAAAAACCATTTTTTTGGATCATTATCAGCATCTCTCTTGCTTTCATGATCTATTTCGTGATTCAATTAAGAACCAGAAAACTACGATTAGACAAACTACGATTGGAAGAATTGGTGGATGAAAAAACCAAACAATTACGCGATGAGAAAGAGGTGGTCATTCAAAGTCAAAGGGTGATTCAGGAACAAAATGAGGAGATAAGAGATAGTATTACCTATGCCAGACGAATTCAGGATGCCTTGTTGACCGAAAGCGAATTGATTAAGAAATACCAGGATCGTTTATTTATACTTTATCAGCCAAGAGATATTGTAAGTGGTGATTTTTATTGGATGTCTGAAATAGGGGATCTGAAAATTATTGTGGCCGCTGATTGTACCGGTCATGGCGTGCCGGGAGCTTTGATGTCGATGATTGGCTCTACTTTATTGAATAAATTGATCGTTGAAAGAAAAATTACACGACCTAAAGAAATTCTGGAGCAACTCGATGCTGAAGTTAAAATAAGTCTGAAACAACACACCGATTTGGCCACTCGTGACGGCATGGATATTTGTTTGGTATGTATTGATGAAAAAAACGGTATTCTCACCTATGCCGGAGCCATGAGGCCTTTGTATCATTTGAGAAACAAGGAGATCATTGAGTACGCGCCAACAAAACACGCCATTGGCGGCTATAGTTATGGTAAGGTAAAAGAGTTTTCAGAAACTGTTATCAAATTGCGAAAGAACGATATTTTTTATTTATTCTCTGATGGTTATGCGGATCAGTTTGGGGGAGAGAAAGGAAAAAAATTAATGCTAAAGAATTTCAGAACACTTTTGGTTTCGATTTCTCATTTAACTTTGTCTGAACAACAAGTACATCTCGCAAAGTATTACAATAACTGGAAAGGAGAGGCCGCTCAAATTGATGATGTGTTAGTGATAGGCCTTAAGATCTAAACAAGTTTTTTTACAAATTCAGGTAGGGCATAAGTCCATGCAATCCACCTTCTCTTCCAAAACCACTTTCTTTCATTCCACCAAAAGGAGAAGTGGGATCAAATTTATTGTAGGTATTTGCCCAAACCACACCGGCTTTTAATTGTTTTGTCAATTGAAAAATTTTAGAGCCTTTGTCTGTCCATACTCCCGCGCTTAAGCCATACGGCGTGTTATTGGCTTTTTCAATCACTTCTTCTATGGTTCTGAAGGTTTGAACAGTTAATACCGGACCAAAAATCTCTTCCTGAACCACACGATTACTTTGCGCCACTTTTAAAAACAAAGTGGGTTTGCAAAAAAATCCTTTTTCCGGAAGTTGACAGGAACTTTGGTACACTTCTGTTTGTTCTTCTTTTGCGATTTGCAGATACTTGTTTATTGTTTCAAGTTGTGCTTTGCTGTTAATGGCACCAATGTCTGTGTTTTTGTCCAATGGATTGCCAACACGCAAATTTTCCATTCGTTGTTTTAATTTTAGTATAACTTCATCCGCAATGCTTTCCTGAACCAATAAACGTGAACCGGCACAACACACATGTCCCTGATTAAAAAAGATGCCATTAATAATTCCTTCTACTGCCTGATTGATAGAGGCATCTTCAAAAATGATATTGGCCGATTTACCGCCGAGTTCTAAAGTCAGTTTTTTATTGGTGCCGGCAATGCTTTTTTGAATCTGTTTACCCACTTCAGTACTTCCGGTAAAGGCTATCTTATTCACATTAGGATGATTGACCAAAGCGGCACCGGTTTCTGCTGCGCCACTGATAATATTCACCACACCTGCTGGCAGCCCACAATCCCGAATAATTTCCGCTAATTTGTAAGCCGTTAGTGGGGTGTTTTCGGCCGATTTTAAAACCACCGTATTACCGGCAGCTAAGGCCGGGGCTATTTTCCAGGCAGCCATCATCAGGGGGAAATTCCAAGGAATAATTTGACCAACCACCCCAATGGATCGTGGTTTTTTATTAGGGAAGGCATATTCTAATTTATCTGCCCAACCGGCGTAATAAAAAAAGTGATTGGCTGCTGCGGGAATATCAAAGTCGCGACTTTCCCGGATGGGTTTGCCGCCATCCATTGTTTCAATAACGGCTAATTCGCGCGAGCGTTCCTGGATCATGCGTGCAATTCTGAATATATATTTGGCGCGTTCTTGAGCGGGCATTTTTTTCCACACCTTTTCATAGGCTGAGCGAGCTGCTTTTACGGCCAGATCAACGTCTTTTTCATTGGCAAGAGCCACTTCGGAGAGTTTTTCTTCAGTCGCCGGGTCGTAAGTAGCAAAGTACTTTTTACTTTGAGGTTTTACAAAAGTGCCATTGATAAACAGATCATAGCGGGGGGCTATTCTGATGTGAGCGGTTGACTCAGGTGCCGGGGAGTATTCCCAGGATAATAAGGGTTGTTTTTTAGACGCAGATTTCACAGATTTCGCAGATGTTTTTAATTTATGTTAATGCAATCGATAACTAATTTCTCAGATTAAAGTGTGTTGTTTGTTTTTCTTTGACGCAGATTTCACAGATTTCTCAGATGTTTTTAATTTATGTTAATGCAAGTGATAACTATTTTCGCAGATTAAGGTGTGTTGTTTGTTTTTGTTTGACGCAGATTTCACAGATTTCGCAGATGTTTTTAATTTATGTTAATGCAAGCGATAACTAATTTCGCAGATTAAGGTGTGTTGTTTGTTTTTCTTTGACGCAGATTTCACAGATTTCGCAGATGTTTTTAATTTATGTTAATGCCATCGATAACAAATTTCGCAGATCAATGTGTTGTTTGTTTTTCTTTGACGCAGATTTCACGGATTTCGCAGATGTTTTAAATTTATGTTAATGCAATCGATAACTAATTTCACAGATCAAGGTTTATTGTTTGTTTTTGTTTGACGCAGATTTCATAGAGGTTTATTTGCTTAGAATTATCCTTTTAAATTTTAAAGAGTTTTCTCCAAAATTAATAATTAATCCAACCTTGCATTTTGAAACGGCGAGATAGTTTATGATCCGCTTTGTGTGGTCTTCAATAAGCAAACTGTGCGATTTAATTTCTAATACAACTTTGTCATCAATTATGAAGTCTGCAAAATAATGATGTGGAATTTTAATGCCTTTATAAATAATGTCGAATTTTTTTTCCCTGTCATATGAAATCTGTTTATTTACGAATTCTATGCACAGACAATCTTTATAAACATTCTCAGAAAAACCTTTTCCTAAATTATTGTATACTTCCATGGCCATACCGATAATTGTGTATGTTAGAGCATTAAGTTCATTATCACCATAATCCGATGATAGATCATTTAAGTTTAAATCATCTATTTCTTCAATAATGTAATTCATAACTGTATCTTCTCATTTTCAAAATAATTTGTTTTGCTCTGTTTTTAGCGTAGCTAAAAATCAATCCGCGCAATAATAAATTAATTTTAGATCCGCGTAATCCGTGAAATCTGCGTCCGTTTTTTATGTTTCTATGATAGTCTTAATCATTACTCACATGATCCTTATTATAATAAACCCCATGTTGTTCCTTCCCCAACTGCAGAATAATATCATTCGCCAAACTACTGGCCCCGAAACGAAAGTACTCCGGACTCATCCATGGTCCACCAAGTGTTTCATTCAGCATCACCAGATATTGAAGTGCGGCTTTTGAAGTTGAAATGCCCCCCGCCGGTTTCATGCCAATGATCTTATTTGTTTTTTGATAATACGCTTTGATCGCTTCCAACATAACCAAGGTGACGGGCATGGTGGCAGCCGGTTGAATTTTTCCGGTTGAGGTTTTAATAAAATCTGCTCCGGCCAACATAGCAATTTCACTGGCTTTGCGCACATTTTCCAACGAACCTAATTCACCTGTTTCTAAAATCACTTTTAAACGAACTTTGCCACAGGTTTCTTTAATAGCCGCTATCTCATCGTATACAAATGAATAATGGCCACTTAAAAATTCACCACGACTGATCACCATATCTATTTCATCTGCCCCTTCTGAAAGAGCATAACGCGTGTCCTCTAATTTTAGTTTTAAAGTAGAATTTCCACTTGGAAAGGCTGTAGCAACAGATGCCACTTTTACATCGCTTCCTTTGAGGGCCATCTTAGCCGTCTTTACATGATTGGGATACACACAAACTGCAGCTACCTGAGGTAATCCCTCAAGATCATCGCTGGGATGCATGGCTTTGTAACATAGATTTTTTACTTTGTCTGCTGTATCTTTTCCTTCCAAAGTGGTGAGATCGATCATGCTGAGCGCTAATTTCAGCCCGTTTCGTTTACTTTCTTTTTTTATGCTGCGTGAATTAAAACGGGCAATGCGTTCTTCAATGCCAACAGGGTCTATAGGGGATAAATAACTTAAATCAAGCGCCATAATGCCTTTAAATATAAGGGTTTTTAAGAGTAAATTTTAAGAATTTTTAGTTTCATTCAGCTTCCAATACCGCCTTAAAATGAGTATTTTTAGCAGACTATGTTTAGCTTTTGCAAGCCGGTTTCTTCTAAAAAACGTTTTTTGCCTTATAGAGAGATAAATGATCAATTTTCATTTTCTCTGTATGAAAATGCTGCGTCAATCCCAGCTTCAGATTGGGATGCTATGACACAGAACAAAACTGTATTTCTTGAGCGCGATTATTTAAAGATCATTGAACAGGCCGAGCATACTAAACTCATGTGCCGTTATGTATTGGTCTATCATAAAAAAAAGCCCTGTGGTATTATTTATTATCAGGTAGTTGATTTTAAAGCTTCTGTATTTGGAGAGCTCATGGATCAGCAGGTGGAGTCCTTAAAGTCACACCGCATGAATTTATTTGAGCGTTATGTGGATAAAAATAAGCACGAAGTCCTTATGCGTTTATTTACCTGTGGAAATAATTTAATTAGCGGGGAATATGGTTTTTTATTCGACCCTAAACTTAAAAAGTCGGAGGCCGGTGAATTAGTATTAAAAATAACGGACCTTGTTTCTAGAGAAGAGAAATTAAGAGGAACCATTTCGGCAATCTTGATCAAAGATTTTTATAAACCATTGGAACCCTCTAAATTATTAGACTCTGAAAAGTATGTCTCCTGTTTGGTGGAGCCGAATTTGATGGTGACTTTGCCGAAGGAAGTAGATTCCATAAATGCTTACTTAGATTTATTTTCAAAAAAATACCGTAATCGGGCAAAGGCTATTTTTAAAAATGGCGAAGCACTTGAACGGAAGATTTTAAGTCTGGAAGAGGTTCAACGGCATGAAAAAAGAATGTATGCCTTGTATGAATCTATTTTTGAGAAGGCTAAATTTAAACTGATCAAATTACCCAAGCATTATTTTAGTGAGGTGAAGGCCTTGTTTAAAGACGAATTTACAGTGAATGGATTTTTTCTAGAAGGCAAACTGGTGGCATTTGGTACAAGTTTAGTGTTGGGTGACCGCTCCTTGGAAGCGCATTACATTGGATTTGATTATGACCTTAACAAAGAATTTGATCTGTATCAGAATTTGTTATATTGCGCCATCAACGAAGGAATTAAGCATCACTGTCACACGGTGAATTTAGGAAGAACTGCTTCTGAAATTAAAACAACAGTGGGTGCAAAACCGGAAGATCTGATCTGTTACATCAAACCACAAAACACCATTTCTAAATTGATCTTAAAACCTTTTATATCTTTTCTGCAGCCTGCAGAGTGGATCCCAAGAAATCCTTTTAAAGAAGAAGGCCTGGAGAAAAACGAAAAATCTTCGCTTTTAACCAAGCCTTAAAATAAGATCTTAAAAAAGTTTAACCCAGATCAAACTTAATTCCTTGTGCCAAAGGCAAGGTATCGCCCCAGTTGAGGGTATTGGTTTGTCGGCGCATATAGGCTTTCCAGGCATCAGAGCCGCTTTCACGTCCACCGCCTGTCTCTTTTTCTCCGCCAAAGGCTCCGCCAATTTCAGCGCCACTGGTACCAATGTTCACATTAGCAATACCACAATCACTTCCCTGAGCACTTAAAAATAATTCAGCCTCACGCATATTGGTGGTCATGATGGCACTCGATAAACCTTGAGGCACGCCGTTTTGCAAGGCAATGGATTCATCTAAGGTTTTGTATTTGATCAAATATAAAATAGGGGCAAAGGTTTCGTGTTGCACAATTTCCATGTCGTTCTTGGCTTCAGCAATGGCCGGTTTCACATAACAACCGCTTTCGTAGCCTTTTCCTTCAAACACACCGCCTTGCACAATGATCTTCCCGCCCTCAGCAATAATGCGTTCTAAAGCACTTTGATAATTCTTTACAGCATCTTTATCAATTAATGGACCCACGTGATTTTTTTCATCCAAAGGATTTCCAATTTTTAATTGTCCGTAAGCTTTTACCAAACTATCTTTTACCTTATCGTAAACTTTTTCATGAATGATCAAACGACGGGTGGATGTACAACGTTGACCGGCTGTTCCAACGGCGCCAAATACCGCCCCAACAATAGTCATATTGAGGTCAGCGTTTTCAGTAATGATAATAGCGTTGTTGCCTCCTAATTCTAATATACTTTTTCCAAAACGTTCAGCTACTGTCGTGCCAACAATTTTCCCCATACGGGTAGAGCCGGTAGCAGAAACTAATGGCACATGTGCGTCTTGTGTAAGGTATTCACCAATTTTATAATTACCATTTACGAGGCAAGAAATCCCTTCGGGTAAATTATTTTCTTTAGCCACTTCATTCCAGATATTCTGACACGCAATAGAACACAAAGGCACTTTTTCGGAAGGTTTCCATACGCACACATCGCCACAGATCCAGGCCAAAGCGGTATTCCAGCTCCATACCGCCACCGGAAAATTAAAGGCAGAAATAATTCCTACGATGCCCAATGGGTGCCATTGTTCCATCATACGGTGTTTCGGACGTTCGCTGTGAAACTGAGTGCCATATAACATGCGTGATTGTCCAACAGCAAAATCGCAGATGTCAATCATTTCCTGTACTTCTCCCAATCCTTCTTGTAAGGATTTTCCCATTTCATAAGAAACCAATTTACCAAGATCGGCCTTTTTTGCACGCAATTTATCGCCAAACTGACGCACATATTCCCCGCGTTTTGGAGCCGGTAAAGTCCTCCAAAAAAGAAAGGCTTCTTTAGCTGATTTTATTACTTTTTGGTAATCTTCTTTTGTGGCGGTTTTTACTTTACCAATCAATTTCCCGTCCACCGGACTGTAAGATTCAATGATCTCACCATTAGAAAACCATTTTTGACCGGTAGAACAACCTTCATTAATATCTTTTAATCCTAAGGCTTTAAGAGTACTTTGCATAGTATAAAATTTAAGAGGTAAAGATAATTAATATTTCATCAACGAGCAGAATCCGAATAGACTCAAATGATGCTTAGAAAGGAAGGGAATGGGTATTTTAGAATTAATTAAGCTAATTCTGAATGAAAAGTGGGCACAGAAGGCATTTTGAACTTCTTTTTGAAGCTAATGATTCTACGAGCGAGTGTTATAAAACGTACAATTCCTCTTAGTTTATTTTCATTATCAACCACGGGTAGAGAATTCATATGAAATTGACGCATCAGATTTAGTGCTAAGGTTTCATCATCATGAATGTTTATGGTGAATGTGTTAGCTGACATAACATCAACCACTTTTATTTCAGAACTTGTTTTTTGAAGTCTTAATGGCGCTATACACACATCCAGATAAGAAAGGGTTCCTACCACCACTTTTTCATCATCTAACACCACTAAAGAATTTAATCCGTAAGCCCGCATTTTTTCACTCAGTCCATCAATATTCTCATTTCGGTTACTTGAAGCGGTATGATTGGTCATTAAATCTTTGATCTGTTTCATGGCTGTTATTTTACTCAAATTAAAAAAGTTCAGGTTACGCTTATATTAACTTAGTTTTAAGTTTCTGAGCAAGGGCTTTAAAAGGCTGATTTTTTTGAGATCTAAAATTCATTGTAAATAAAATAATACACTTATTAGTTCCTTACATAAGATTGTATTAATACAAAATCGGGAATCTTATTAATGGAGTAACATTGAATGAACGTCAGAGTAATGCTTGTTGATTTGCTTTGCAGCATCAAAAATAAACTATGAAAAAAACGTACATTTCTAAATTAAAGACCTGGTCTAATCGCCTTTTTTTATCAAGTATTCTTCTTACTGCTCTCGGCAGTGAAACAATGAATTTAAAGGCACAAACAACTATTTATACGACCGATTTTGGCACTGTGGCCAATGTTAACCCAAGCAACTGGACCTTTACCGGCGCCGGCATGAATATCAGCACCAACAATGCTTCTTCAGGGTACACAGGAGCATCGGGTGGCGCCTGTTTAGGAGAAGGGAATTCAGTTACGTTTACAAATACCGCAGGCTCAACCCAAACATCTTCGCCAATAGGAACTTCAGAAGCTATTTTATTAGTTAGTACAACAGGGTATTCAAATGTGGCCCTGTCGTTTGGAATGCGTAAGTCATCTTCAGGTTATAATTCCAATGCTACTTATTCCTTAGAATGGAGCACAAACGGTTCAACATATAATACAATTAATTACACAGAGGCAACTGCCGGTAACTGGGATCTGGCATCAGGCTCCGGTTTAATTCTACCTTCAGGGGCCGCAAATCAAGCCAACCTGTATATTAGATGGACATTTGTAAGAACAGGCACTTCCTCTAATTTTAAAATAGATGATGTGACCCTCCTTGGAAACTTTCCTGTTATAACGCCTGCCACTGTTTCATTTGTGAGTAATGATACTACTGTGGTTGAATCGGTTTCTTCAGCAACTGTCTTTTTAAAACTAACTGCAGCTAGCACGGCTTCTTCTGCCATTTCTGTGAGCGTTTCCGCTTTATCGAATGCTTCTGTTTCTGACTATTCTTTAGCGGTTAGTACCGTTACTTTTGCAGCAAACGCACCTGTTAATTCAACTGCCGCTATTGTAGTGAATCTGACCAATGATGCCATTGCTGAAAGCGCTGAATATATTATTTTACGATTAAGTAACCCACAAAATATCTCCATCGGATCCATCAGTCAACATGCTTTTTATATTGGCGATAATGATAAGGTCATTCCCCAAGCCTCTAATTCCCTGTCCTTAAATTTGATCGGAAGTTTTTCAAATGGAACAAGTGGTGTAAATTCAGCTGAAATTGTGGCACATGACCCAATCTCTCAACGCTTGTTTATTGCCAATAGTATTGGGGCAAAATTGGACATTGTAAATTTTGTCAATCCGGCTACACCTACTTTATTATTATCTGTTCCAATTTCAACATATGGAAACATTAATTCAGTAGCGGTTAAAAATGGTATTGTAGCTGTGGCTATTGAAAATGGAACCAATCCACAGGATTCAGGTAAAGTGGTATTCTTTAATACAGACGGTACCTTTTTAAAACAAGTGAAAGTTGGTATGATGCCGGATATGATCACGTTTAATCACGCGGGAACCAAGGTTATCACTGCCAATGAAGGAGAGCCGAACGCCGCTTACACAAATGATCCGGATGGCTCAGTGAGCATCATTGATATTTCGGGTGGAGTATCTGCTCTCACTCAAACCAACGTATCGCATGTTACTTTTACGGTTTACAATGGACAAGAAGCTGCACTCAGAGCACAAGGCATTCGCATATTCGGACTAAATGCTAATACTGCCAAAGATTTTGAACCGGAATATGTGACTGTTTCTCCCGATGATTCAAAAGCATGGGTGAGCTTGCAAGAAAATAATGCCCTAATAGAGATCAATCTTTCTAATAACGCCATCAACTATATTAAAGCATTGGGAACAAAAGATCACTCTTCTTTAAACAATGGAATTGACGCATCAAATGTTACTAGAGGCGTGAATGTGGCTAATTTCCCGGTAAAGGGATTTTATTTACCGGATGCTATTGCCTCTTATACCGTTGGTGGTGTGAATTACATCATATCCGCAAATGAAGGCGATGCAAGGGCCTATTCAGGATTTAGCGAAGAGAAGAGAGTGTCAGCATTAATTCTCGATCCTTCTAAATTTCCAAATGGATCTGAGTTAAAAAATAATTATGTGTTAGGAAGATTAACGGTTACTGATAAAAGTGGTGATACAGATAACGATGGGGATATTGATACGATCTATTCGTATGGTTCTCGTTCTTTTTCTATTTGGAACGCCAACACCGGAAACTTAGTTTATGATAGCAAAGATGATCTGGAATTAATTACTGCCACAAGTTCTTTTTCTTTATTGTTTAATGCAAGTAATTCAAATGCCACAAGAAAAGACCGCAGTGATGATAAAGGACCGGAGCCTGAAGGTGTGGCCATCGGAACTGTTGGTTCATCTGTGTATGCTTTTATTGCTTTGGAACGTATTGGTGGAGTTATAGTATATGATGTAACCAATCCAAATGCACCGGTGTATGTCACCTATGTAAATAACAGATCATTGCCATCTAACGGTCCCGACCTTGGTTCAGAAGGGATTATTTTTATTCCTCAATCACAAAGTCCAAATGGTCAGCACATTGTGATCGCCGCCAATGAAATTAGCAGCACCTTAACTTTCTGGGGCATTCCGGGTTGCAGCACTGCTATCAATACTTCATTAAGCACAAGTGGCAATACCACCAGTGCTTGTTCTAATAATCCGCCACAATTAAGTGTGCCAAGTTCAACGGCTTTGACTTACCAGTGGTTTACAGGCACTACAGCCATTAACGGGGCAACATCAAACACGTATGCTCCATTAATGAGTGGAAGTTACTCTGTGGCAATTAATGGTGGAACCAATTGTGCAAGTAGCTCAGTTGTTAGATCTGTTACCGTATTTCCAACACCAACTGTATCGGTTAGTGGTCCTACCGCCGTGTGTTTTGGAGGATCGATCACTCAAACTTTATCAGGAGCAGTGAGTTATTCGTTTAATTCAGTAAGTTCTTCCTCTATCATTTCCTTTACGCCTGCAGCTTCAGGTAACAATACCATTCAAGCTCTTAGTGCGAACAACTGTTCAAACGTTTCGCTTAGACCATACGTAGTAAAATCGCTACCTGTTCTTAATTTATATACAGTTCCTTCTACTATTTGCCTTGGACAAAGTTCTACTTTAACGGCTACTGGAGCATTTTCATATACCTGGAGCACCGGATCATTTACTGATGCAACAGTTGTTTCTCCAAATTCTTCAACGGTATATTCGGTTTCAGGTTCTATCGATGGATGTGTCTCTGCGGGTACCTTAACTGTTTCGGTTAATCCGGTACCTACCATTCTTGTTTCAAGTTCAAATACTTTGATATGTGTGGGCGAAACAGCCACATTATCTGCCAATGGAGCTAATACATATGTTTGGAGTAATGGTTCAACTAGTAACTCAATAGTGGTTACTCCTGTAAGTTCGGTTGTTTATTCGGTGACCGGCACAAATACCCTTAATTGTTCAACACGAAGCAGCTTATCTCAAAGCGTGTCTGAATGTACTGCCATTAATAATGAAAGTATTCAAGAGGAGATGTTTACTGTGTTTCCAAATCCGGCAGATAAGGATTTTGCCGTTCACTTTAAGAGTCATAACAACATCGATCTTAAAATACTGAATGCTCTTGGAGCGCTTGTTCTGGAAGAAAAGAATTACAATTCTGATTCGAAAATAGCAATTAACCAACTTTCAAAAGGGATCTATTTTGTGGTAATTAACGCAGAGTCGAAATCCATTATTAAAAAGATCATTGTAGAATAAGTTAACCTAAGCTTTGTTTTACATAACCTGCCTGTAACATACAGGCAGGTTTTTTTAATTTAGATTTAATTCATGCTTTACGATAAGGATAAGTAGTATGGCCAAATTTGTAAAACTATTTTAATGAAGACCTTTTACAAAACCATCGTACTTTCTGATATTCATCTTGGTATTAAAGCCAGCAAAGCCAAAGAAGTGGTTCATTTCTTAAAACACCACAAATGTGAAACGCTTATTTTAAACGGCGATATCATTGATGGATGGCAATTGAGAAAAAGCGGTAAATGGCAAAAACAACACAGTAATTTTTTTAAACACATCATCGGACTTACTTCCAAAAATAAATGTAAGATCATTTATATTCGCGGAAATCACGATGATTTTCTGGAAGAGATCATGCCCTTAAAGATCGGCAATTTCTCTATTCGTAAGTATTACATTCATTATGGTGTTCACAATAAATATTTTGTTACCCATGGTGATATTTTTGATAACATCACCACAAAACTCAAGTGGATCGCCAAGTTAGGCGATGTAGGATATACCTTTTTATTATATGTGAACCGGCATTATAACGCTTACCGTGAGAAACGCGGCATGCCTTATTATTCGCTTTCTCAAATCATTAAAGCTAAAGTAAAGTCGGCCGTTTCATTTATTTCTGATTATGAAACAGAACTTGTTAAAGTGGCAAAGGCCAGAAAGTGTCACGGTGTTATTTGTGGTCACATTCATCAGCCGGCTATCAAAACAATTGATGGCATTGAATATTTAAATTCCGGCGATTGGGTGGAAAGTATGACGGCCTTGGTTGAAGACATTGAAGGTAACTGGAAAATTATTCACTATCAGGATTGGCTTAATACCCAACCTGCTAAATCCGGCGAATCAAAGGAAGTCAACAATATCCATGATATCCTGCCCAAAGGAGTAACCATTAGTAATTCATAACATGCCAAAAAAATATATTTTAGCCGTTCAAGGGGAAGGTCGTGGTCACATGACCCAAGCCATCAGTATGTATGACATGCTCATAGAACAAGGGCACGAGGTGTGCGCCGTGATTCTGGGTTCAAGTGGTACACGCGATGTACCCAAATTCTTTTTTGAAAAAATAAAAGCACCTATCATTCAGTTACAAAGTCCAAATTTTGTGGCCGATAAAAAAAATAAAAGCATCAACATCACTAAATCAGTACTCCATAATTTCGGGAAACTTAAAACGTTCCGTAAAAGCTTAAAGGCTATTGATGCGCTCATGAAAGAACATGAACCGGATGTAGTGATCAACTTTTTTGATCTGTTGATAGGTTTGTATTACCGATTTTATAAACCAAAAGCTAAATTGGTCTGCGTAGCGCATCAATATATTTATTTTCATCCGGACTTTGAATTCCCTGAAGGACATTGGTTAGATCGCGTGGCGATAAAGTTTTACACGCGATTAACCGCCTCAGGGTCTTCAAAAAATTTAGGACTCTCCTTTTATAAGATCCACACTAATCATGATGAAGTGGTAATTGTTCCTCCTTTATTAAGGAAAGAAATTTTTGCTCTGGAGACAACGAAGGATGATTTTTATCTGATCTATTTAGTCAACAGTGGGTATTTCGAAGAAGTATTATCCTGGCATAAACGCAATCCAAGCATTACTTTGCATTGTTTTACCGATCAACCTGATAAAATTAATGCGGCCGGCGATTTTGATAAAACCAAATTGTTCATTCACGCCATAAACGATACTTTATTTTTAGAAATGATGAGCAAATCAAGAGGTTTGGCGAGCACTGCGGGATTTGAAAGTGTGTGTGAGGCTATGTATTTGGGTAAACCGGTGATGATGGTTCCTATTCAAGGTCATTACGAACAATTTTGTAATTCACGCGATGCCTACAAAGCCGGTGCCGGAATTTTTTCAGATAGTTTTGACATGAGTAAACTGAGCAATTTTTCACGTACATTTGACGGCTCAAATCCATGGTTTAAAAATTGGGTCGCAAATGCAAAACACCGAATCTATAACGAAATCATCAGCGTCTAGCATGCCTCGAAAAATTTTGTTCATTGTAAATCCGAATGCAGGCAAACGGGTCTCTGATTTTATTATTCAAACCATTCGCAAAGAATTCCCGGAAAACATTTATTATCAGATTGCCATTTGGAAAGATAAAGATCACTTTGAAGAGATCAGTGAATTACTGCTCACACAAGGATATACTGACGCAGTGGCTGTTGGAGGAGATGGTACCGTCAATCATGTAGCTAAAACCATTTTAAACACCGGCATTAGGCTGGGCATTGTTCCCATAGGCTCCGGTAACGGCCTGGCTCGTTCTTTGGGATTATCGATGAACATTAAGGAAGTGATTCAACAAATCATTACCGGAAAATCCACCACCATTGATCATGGTACTGTTAATAGCATTCCTTTCTTTTGCACCAGTGGCATTGGTTTTGATGCACACATCGGTAATTTATTTGCACACATGAGCAAGAGAGGTTTACAGGGCTATGTTAAGATCACTGTCAGCGAATTGTTTAAATACCGCGCGAAAAATTATTCAATTGAAGTGAACGGACAAACACTTCAGCGTAAAGCTTTTTTAATTACAGTAGCCAATGCCGGTCAATATGGCAATGACTTTTACATCGCCCCTCAAGCCAATATGCAGGATGGAAAATTTCATGTAGCTATCTTAAAGCCATTCAATTTTATAAATGTTTTTGGACTCTTAACTAAAATTCTCGCTAAAAAAGCACACTTAAGTCGTAACATTGAAACCATTGTGGCTGATAAATTAAAAATTATCAGAGATAAAGAAGATAGTATTCATTTTGACGGGGAACCTGCCTTTGAAGGGAAGGAGGTTGTTTTTGAAAATCATCCAAATAGTTTGAATGTGATCATTGGAGAAAAATTTAAAAAAATTTAATCCACTGTTTATTTAGAAAGTTCGTTTATGATGGCGACATTATTTGTCGTTATTGCGAAATCAATCGCTTTCTTTCCGGATTTTTCTTTCATTTCTTTTTTAGCCCCCGCATCGAGTAATAATTTGACCAGGTCCACATTGTTCGATTGAACGGCAAAGATCAAAGCAGTAGTTCCTTGTTCGTTTTGTAAATTCACGTCCGCTTTGTATTTTATCAATAGGCTAGCCATTTCTAAATTCCCTTTGTAACAAGCACCAATCAAAGCAGTTCCTTCCGGTGAATCATAATTAATGTCGACACCTTTCATCAAAAAAAATTCTGCAGCCTTCAATTGATTTCTATACGCCGCAATAACCAGAGGTGTAAATCCGTTCTCATTTGGTTTTTTAATGGTATCCGGATTTAAGGACATGAGATATTCTATTCTTTTAAGGTCACCACTTCTGGTTGCATCAAAGATATTTTGAGAATAGAAATAAGAAGACTGAATTAAAAAAACAAAAGAATAAAGCAGGTTTTTCATCATCGTAACGTTTAGTCTGTTTTTGAAAGAATAAAATGTTTACTTCCTTCGTTTAGGATGACCCTTACAAAATAGATACCCGCAACTTCAGCACTTAGATCAATAGTGAGATTTAAATCATTAACAGAATCATTCTTGCGTATTAGTTTTCCTGTGGCATCTGTAATAATAACAGCATTTATTTTTTCATTTGCAGATCGAATGTTAAGAAGACGAGTCACCGGATTAGGATAAATTTTAATCATGGCATGTATTTCTTCTAATGCATTGAGCGATAAACATTCTGAAACCATTATGCTTGTTGAGGCGGAGTCAGTGCAGTTATTGTTGTCGGTATAGATATAACTTATCAGGTTGTTTCCTGTTTGCGCCAGAGAAGGGTCAAATAAATTACCGGTAACTCCAATTCCGTTATACGTACCACCGCTTGGTAAACCTTGCAGACTTATAGCCGGTTCATTCGCGCATAAAGCATTTACCTGTGCAATAGTAACGCTTGGTTGCGGGTGCGCAGTAACTGAAACAACAGATGATGGCGCTGAGGCACAACCATTGAGTGTTTGAGTCACAAAATAAGTCCCGACAGCATTAACATTAATACTTTGTGTCACCGCAGCGCTTGACCATAAATTACCAGTAGAAGCGGATGAGACCAAGACCAAACTTTCGCCATTACAAATACCTA
The DNA here is from genome assembly GCA_032358255.1 of Heterotrichella gracilis. Taxonomy (NCBI): domain Eukaryota; class Xanthophyceae; order Tribonematales; family Xanthonemataceae; genus Heterotrichella; species Heterotrichella gracilis. The sequence continues at coordinate 11,981 of JAULBX010011099.1, read as the reverse complement.
TCGTCCCGGATGGCGTAATACTTGGTGTAACAGGAATTGGGTGGACTGTTAGCGTGAGGGCTGAACTTAAAGCAAAGGAAGGACTTGAGCAACTCAGCGCCGAAGTCATCAAACACGTAAGTGTTTGACTGTTACTCAACGAATTTGTTGAATAAACCGGACTATTACTTCCAACCGGAATACCATTTAATTGCCATTGATAGCTTGGGTTTTGACCTCCGTTTAATGATGTTGCCGTAAAAGTTAAAAGAGAACCTGAACAAAGAGGATTAACTCCATTACTAATACTTATCGTTACCGATGGACTTAAAACAGAACTCACACTCATGGTGATGGAAGAACTTACTGCAAATGTAGTTGAAGCACAGGCTGCATTGGAACTTAATTCGCAGATTACAAGATCTCCATTAGCAAGTGTGTTGCTGGTGAAGTTAGAAATATTAGTGCCAACGGGAGAACCATTAATTTTCCATTGATACGACGGAGTCGTTCCACCATTTCCAGGAATTGCAGTAAAAGAAACGGCCGATCCTGAACAGAGTGGATTATTACCTGCGCTTAAAGCAATGGATAAGGAGGCCGGAGCATTAGAATTAACGGTCATGGTGATGGCAGAGCTGCTTGCATTGGTCGGACTAGGACAAACAGCGTTTGAGATCATGACGCAGGTCACGCTTGCATTATTAGACAAGGTAGTGCTACTGAAGGTAGAACTGTTAGTTCCAACATTACTCCCATTAATTTTCCATTGATAGCTTGGTGCCGTTCCTCCATTTACCGGTGTTGCAGTAAAGCTTGCACTTGCTCCCTGACACAAAGGATTTGAACCGGAAATCTGGTTAATACTAAGGGATGGTGAAACGGTATTTGTCACCGTAATATAATTAACCTGAGTGTAAGTACTGGTCCCTATGGCATTTGATGCAGTGAGTGCCACTGAATAAGTTCCGGGGGCAGTGTAAGTTACAACCGGATTCGTTGAAGTAGATGTGGCAGGGGTAGCACCGCCAAAGTTCCAGGTATAAGAAGTTAAACCTCCTGTACTTAAATTGGAATAGGTCATGGATGATCCTGCACAAATAGTGTTCGAGACTGTTACAAAAGAGGCGCTTGGCTGGCTGAGCCAGGTTAGTTGAATTCCACTTGCTCTATTAGAACTGCCATGATAGGCAATGGTGTAATCTGCACTCGAGCCTTTTGCCCAAACTAAATTTAAAGCGGTTGAGGTGAAATTGATCACGGCATCATTCGCATCACCCGTACTTAAGGTTCTGGTGGCAACTACTGTTCTTTGAGAGGAGGCTACATTGTTTGAAACAATGTTCCAATTTTGTGTGGCATCTAAAGTTACTCCTGAGGAGTTGTATGAACTGATATAATAATCAAACCAACCTAATGTGTGAGATGCGGAAGATGTTCCGTTAGAATAGATCAAGGCATCAGTAGAAGGCATTGCGCTTCCAAATCCGAGTGCTATCCAGCGATCTGAAGGGCCTTCAAATGTCACCGTAATGCTGCTGGTAGTCATGGTTGCTCCAAAAAACATACTTGAGCCACTTGTTGAACCGGTAGATGTTACCAGCTGCTGATATGGAATTGTTTTTGTTTGAGCAGAAGCACAAAAGGATGACACAAGCAAATAAAGGCAAAGAATGAGTTTAATCTTTTTAAACATAAAATTCGAATTTATTTAAAGGTAATAAATTTTCAAATTGTTCCGACACGCGTGCTTAAAGGACTTTGATTGAATAAAGTATTAAACGTATTGTTATAGTAAGTGAATATAATTAAGAAAAAGATTCAGCCCTTTTCTCTTTTTTTCATCTAACAAATAATCAATTCTGTTTTTTAGGTAATGAATTGTATCAACCGGTGAGAGCGGCAACTGATGTGCTTGGTCATTAACCGCTTCATCAATATGATCTATGCCCTCTTTTAATACCGCATTAAATTCTTCTATAAAATCTGCCGGTAACTTTTCCGTACTCAACCAGGCAGCGAATACAAAAGGCAGACCGGTAAATTTTTTCCATTCTTCTGCCAGATCGTATTCAAAAGAAAATTTTCCATTTAGGTCAAATGTTCTGTCCCCAATCACCACCGCTGCCTCTGCGCCTTCAATATTTTTCTCAAATCCGGGCTTGGCATCCAAAAAAATAACCTCTTGTTTCCAAAAAAACTTAAATAATATTTTTGTTAAAGTGATCGAGGATTTGGATTGATAATCTAAAGTCACGGTTTTTATTTCACTTAAGGGCACACTGCTGTATAATTTAACGCTATCCACCATGCCGTCTGCTCCAATGCAATAATCGGTTTCAATAAAATAAGTGTCTAGTTCTGGAATTAAAGCCACCGGCACTAAGGCCAGATCTACCTGCTTGTATTTTAATTTTTGAGCGCAAATACTGGGAATATCTTCCTGAAGGTCTATTTTTTTTAAAAGGCCACTGCGCTTAAGCGCCCATTTAAAAGGAAGTGTATTTGTATAATTAACAATGGATATTTTGATCTTTTCCGACATAAATACCGGTAAAAATAGTCAATTTTCAACACAGAGTCTATGAGTAACAGAGTTCATGGAGTTTATAATTAAGATATGAAAACACTTAAGAGGATTGAAATTTGAAAAGTTTCTCGCTGTGCCCTCTGAAATTCAGTGCCTCCCGAGGCCTGATCGGGACATGTTCCGTGTTTAATTTTCCGGAGCTCTGTGTATAAATTTCTTTATCTTTGAACTTGATTTATGAGCGATAATAAATACCAACTAAGAGGCGTTTCTGCAGGAAAAGAAGACGTGCATGCTGCCATTGCTAATCTCGATAAAGGACTATTTCCAAAGGCCTTTTGTAAAATTGTACCTGATCTTTTAAGCGGAAGCGAAGACCATTGTTTGGTGATGCATGCCGATGGGGCAGGAACTAAATCCGCCTTGGCATATATGTACTGGAAAGAAACCGGAGATCTTAGCGTATGGAAAGGAATTGCTCAGGACGCTGTGATCATGAATGTGGATGATCTGATCTGCGTGGGGGCCACTGAAAATATTGTTCTTTCTTCAACCATTGGAAGAAATAAAAACTTGATCACAGGAGAAGTGATCTCTGCTATTATTAACGGCACCGAAGAGGTCTTAAAGAATTTACGCGATAACGGCATTTCCATTTATTCTACAGGTGGCGAAACAGCCGATGTCGGTGATCTGGTACGCACTGTGATTGTTGACAGTACCGTGATGTGCCGCATGGAACGCCAATCTGTTATTTCAAATGATAACATAAAAGCCGGCAATGTCATTGTTGGATTAAGCAGCTCCGGCAAAGCATCTTACGAAACAGAATACAACGGAGGTATGGGAAGTAACGGATTAACATCTGCTCGTCACGATGTGTTCAATAAAAGTTTAGCCAAAAAATATCCTCAGAGTTACGATGGTGCTTTACCTGAAAGTGTGGTTTATACAGGTGGTTTAAATCTGACCGATAAAATTGAGGTGACTTATACAGATGCAAGCGGCGTTTCATTCATCGAAAAAATTGATGCAGGCAAATTGGTCTTGTCACCAACACGTACATACGGACCAATCATCAAAAAGATCATCTCTGAACTTGGTAAAAATATTGATGGCATTGTGCATTGCAGTGGTGGCGCCCAAACCAAGGTATTACATTTTATCAATGAGGGTTTACATATCATTAAAGATAATTTATTTGACCTGCCTCCTTTATTTAAAACCATTCAGGAACAAAGTCATACCGATTACAAAGAAATGTACAAGGTGTTTAATATGGGTCACCGCATGGAATTATATGTGGATGAAAAATACGCCGCTCAGATCATCGCCATCAGCAAAAGTTTTAATGTTGATGCAAAGATCATTGGCAGAGTAGAGAAGGGCGAAGGAAAACACGTGACCATTCGATCACCTTTTGGTGTGTTTGAGTATTAGTTGATTGGCACACAACTCAATTGTTGGCCATTACTTAAGATCAAATATTTTTTATTGTCTTTGAACAGATTACTGATCAAGGGCATCTGTGTTCCTTTCCAGCGTAGTGTTTTTTGGTTTTGTACATCTTGAAGAATGATTTCCTGCTGATCTTCACTTAAAGAATAATAAAAAGCATGACTCTCATCTTTATAAAAATCACTTGTGCTTAAATTCACTTCACTGGTGTTCTCGCTGATCAAATTTCCTGAAAAGTTATAAGACCAGATGGTATTCTGTTTTGTCAGCAAAAGGTCCATGCTCCGGTTGTCATCAATTAACCGGAAATTGATGGCTGCTAGTTCTGTTTCAGAATCCAGTTTAACGATCTCTTTACGGTCATCAAATGAAATTTTATTGATCAGGGCATTTTTATCATCCAGATATACGATATAACTACTATTAATGCTGTTATTCAGATCACAATAAAATCCTTTGCAGTTGATCACGGCTCTGTTTCGTAAACCTATTCTGCCAACTCCTTTTCTGCTGAAGGTATAGATCTTGCCTTCGCGGTCAATGGCCACTAAATAATCACTTAATCCAATTTTTACATACTGTATCGGCAGCTGCACGGCATTTTCGGTTTTAACGATGCTGAATTTTTCTTGTTTGGTACCATGAATGGTATAATTATAGATCAAATTATTTTTACAGGCGATGAGTATTCGGTAGTCCTTGTCTCCATCGTAATCAAATACATTTAAAGGGGCACTGGCTTCGGCTGCTAATTCAACGGGATAAGACTCCACATAATTTCCGTTTCTGTCAATTAAATGAAGAGCACTCGAGGTATTAAATAACAACTGATACTTGTTGTTCTTATAAATGTCAACTGTAAATATCCTGGAGATGATCTTTTCCGACAGTTTTTTCTTCCATAAAATGGTTCCTTTGGCATTGATGAGATACAGTGTATTATTTTCATCCTGTATTAACAACTCATTTTCTCCTGTTACATGATTTACAAATCCTTCAGCACTTCTAATGGCGGTGGTATCCAGCTTTAAGGTCCATAACACATTTGGTTCTGCATCTGTGTTTTCAGATTCATGCATGACGTGTAATCTCAATTTAAAGGCCTCAGAATTTTTAGTCAAACAACACGAAAAGTGTTTAAAATTTAAAAAGGGATCTGTTTCAGATATGGTTTTTAGATCAAAGAACAGGGGGATTTTTTTACGAAGAAGATTGGGCGAGGTATAAAAAAGCAAATTGTACTCATCAGGAAATTGTTGATTCATATAAGTAACAAAACTCTGGTTTTGACCTAACAAACGATTGTTTCTCAAATCCTTCATAGTTTGCAATAGTGCTTCTTTGGTTTCCGAAAAGTAAAGATCTGAACCATATAGCGAGACATAATGACAAGCCTCTGACAGCAGAGGACCAAAGAGTTTAAGCGCCTGTTCCGGATCAACTCTTCGGATCCGAAAAATCGGAATGGAATCCTCCATCAACAAGGTGTCACTCATCACGTTTATATGTTCAAGCGCTTTTAATGTGTCAGAAATTTCGAGACTGATCATACCTGCTTGTGAACTTGTCGTTTCAAAGGCTACTAAATGAGTCCCCACATTGTTTTCAAATTCTAGTTTGAGATTATACAAGGCTTTTTGATTGATGACATTCCAAAAGTCACGACAGGTTTCATCCGACTTAAAGTGATCGATGAGCGCTGGAAAATTACTGAGGGCGTAGGCTTGAAGATACACCGTGTTAAACGGCAGAAAGCCTGAAAGGTCTTTACTGCTTTGAGGATCCTGCTCATAGATATGGTTTAAAAGTTCGCTGCTATCGGGCTCCACAAATCCATTAAAAATAAACTCCGAGGGTTTAAAATCAATGCTGCCGGCTAACACACCTTTTTTACTCAATCTGTTTAAATTTATACCTGAATTTTTTTTATTTAATGCATACAAAGCATGATCTACATATATCGAAAGTAGATTATCGTCGCTCAAGGTACTTTTATAGTGACTAAAATTTTTGTTTTGCTCTAATTTTAATCCCGTTTTGTCGCATGCTTTTTTAAGAATGGCCGGGAGATCAGAAACCAACACCACACCATCTTGAAGATGAAAATATAGAATTTTATTAGTACCTGTTCTGAATCGAAAATGACTGTCCTCTGTTTTTAAAGCCTGAAACAATTCTAATAATTGAGTGTTTATAATTTCCTGATCACCTAATTGTTTGAGGTTAAAACTGAGCAGAAATCCGGAAGGATAAAGGGCAAAATGAATCAAGGTACCATCGAGCTCTTCCCTTATTAGGTCATGACTATTAAACAAGGAATCAAATTCCTGCAGGGTAGAAAGAACAAAATTGACCTCGGGGAATAAAATTAGTTTATCCGCGATCAAACTTTGAGAATTGACCTTTTTATTTAATTCAAAAAAACGACCTGTATTTAAATACACCAGACAACTGTCGGGCATAACAGATAAGGCGCTAATTGGCGGTTTTTTGCTGTTCTTTAAGTGAATATAAGCCAGCACGCCAGAGCAAATGGCAAGCAGAACAAAGGACCAAAAGAATATTGTTTTAAAGCGACTCACAGTCTAAATGTATTCATTTAAAAGCCCCCCTTTTGCTCTGACTTAAAGGACTTATTAAGTCAATAATGTTGGCAGTTTTGGTAAGGAAGCTTAAACCGCAATTAGACAGTAGAAGCTAATTTTATTAGCGAACTGCTGTCTTAGTGCGGATAACCCCTCCCGAAAGCTTTCGGGATTAGTGTTTGTTAGGATTTCTTTTCAATTAAATCATCGAAATCCTTACAAACACTTACATCGCAGACAGTTGAGATTCTCAACTGCCTGTTTAGGGTTAAAGATCAAGATCCAATTGTACCGGCAATAACTGATAAGAAAGGCGGTGGTGTTTTGTTACGCCATAATCGCGAATGGCCTGACGGTGCAGTTTGGTGGGATATCCCATGTTTTTTTCCCAGCCGTATTGGGGAAATTTTAGAGCGAGTTCCTTCATCAGATCATCCCGATATGTTTTAGCCAGAATGCTGGCGGCGGCAATGCTCATGTATTTGGCGTCTCCGCCAATAATGCACTGGTGTGGAATATCCGCATAAGACTTAAAACGATTTCCATCAATCAATAGTAATTCCGGCTCCTCTTTTAATTGATCTAAAGCTCGGTGCATGGCTAAAAAAGAAGCATTTAAAATATTGATCTTGTCAATTTCTGTATGTGTCACAGTACCCACAGCCCAGGCCAGGGCTTTTTCTTCAATTATGGGACGTAATTCGTAACGGTCTTTATCGCTTAACTTTTTACTGTCATCTAACCATTTGTTTTTGTATTTTTTTGGAAGAATAACGGCAGCCGCGTACACCGGACCTGCCAGACAGCCCCTTCCGGCCTCATCACAGCCGGCTTCCACCAGATCTTTATCAAAAAATGCTTTAAGCATGATTTCCTTATTTACTATGAGTCAAAAAAAATGACTGATAGTTGTACTTTTAGGCAAAGAATTAATTCAATCCTTTTAAACAGGTCTGAATAGCTTCAAAATTCGGCAATTCTCCTGCTTTTTCAAGTATTTCGGCGTATCTCAACACACCTTCCTGATCAATAACAAAAGCCGAACGTTTGCTCACGCCTTTCATGCCCAATATAAACTCTTCATAAATGGTTTCGTAGGACTTTGAAACGTCTTTATTAAAATCGCTGAGAAGATCAAAATTTAAGTTCTGTTCCGCTTTAAATTTTCCTAAAGTAAATAAAGAATCAACCGAAATGCCTAATACCACTGCATTTAAGTCATTATAAATACTGTAGTTATCCCGAATACTGCAAAGTTCAGCAGTACACGTACTTGTAAAAGCAAGTGGAAAGAATAATAGAACCACATTCTTACCCTTAAGGTCTTGTAATTGGATTTCTTTTTTTTCAGTGGAAAACAGCTTAAAATCGGGGGCTTTTTCGTTCAGAACCATACTCATATTAATATTTGTTAAGTTTTTTTGACAATGCAATTATAGGCCAAATTTCTTTAAGAAGGAATGCCTATTTTTACCCCGAAATTTAAACTTAAAACTAAATAAATATGTCAAGTATTGTAGGAAAAAAAGCCCCGGCATTTAAAGCCAAAGCGGTTGTAAACGGCGGCGAATTTGTAAACGATTTTTCATTAGAGCAGTATGTGGGTAAAAAACACGTGGTATTTTTCTTTTATCCAAAGGATTTTACCTTCGTATGTCCAACAGAATTACACGCCTTTCAGGAAAAATTAAAAGATTTTGAAAGTCGCAATTGCGCTGTAGTTGCTGCCAGTACCGATACTGAGCAAAGTCACTGGGGTTGGTTACAAATGGAGAAAAAAATGGGAGGTATCAAAGGAATTACCTATCCAATTGTAGCAGATACTACCAAGATCATCTCTTTAGATTATGGCACTTTGTGCGGTGATTACGATGTTAACGATAAAGGAGATCTGGTTGCAACCGGACCAATGATCGCTTACCGTGGGTTATTCTTAATTGATAAAGCCGGTGTGGTGCGTCATGCTTTGATCAACGATTTTCCTTTAGGAAGAAATGTAGATGAAGCTTTACGTATGGTAGATGCTTTACAGTTTTTTGAAGAAAACGGTGAGGTTTGTCCTGCCAACTGGACCAAAGGCAGCGAAGGCATGAAAGAAAACCACACAGGTGTAGCTGATTATTTGAGCAAACACTAATTCGTAAGATATATAAAATAAAAAGCCGGCTAACCCCCGGCTTTTTTAGCTCTATACCCTTCCTTCAAAAGCAGTAAAATAATTTTATCGCGGTGATCGCCTTGAATTAAAATTTCCCTTTCTTTCACCGTTCCGCCGCCACCACATTTTTGTTTTAATAATTTGCCAAGGGCTTCAATGTCTCCGGTCTTGCCTTCAAAACCATTCACTCTGCTCACTAACTTACCACCTCCTAAACGGTCGAGGTACACTTTTAATTGCTGTTGATTGGGCTTTAGAGGCGTCGATTCCTCTTCCGGCTCAACTTCCGGTTTAAAGTTTGGATTAGTGGAATACACCAAACCCCCATTGCTTTTTTTGCTCATGTCTCTTAATAATAGTGTATAAAATTACTCATAAAATAGTTGTTGAGCACTTCTTCTGTTTTTAGCAAATGTATACTTTTAGTCATATTCTTATACCATGATCAGCTACCTCTTTTATCAAAAAAATCCCGCTTCCCATTACATCTATATCGATCTGCTCATCGAAACTATTGCACAGAAAAAAACGCAATTGCAATTGCCGGCATGGCGTCCCGGACGTTATGAACTGGGCAATTTCGCTAAAAACATCAAACGGGTTGATGCCTTTAATGAAAAAGACGAAGCGCTTTCTTTTACCAAACTCAACAAAGATCTTTGGGAAGTGGATACTCAAAACTGTAAAACCTTAAAAGTCACCTATAGTTATTATGCGGCCGAACTCAATGCCGGCGCTTGTTTTGCCGATGTCTCACAAATGTATGTGAATCCGGTTCACTGCTGTATGTATGTTGTAGGAAGAACGGAAGAAGAACACCGCATGGAATTAAAGATCCCCGAAAATTACACCATTGCTTGTTCCTTAAAAAAAGAGGGAAATACATTGATCGCGGAAAATTACGAAGAACTGGTTGATTCGCCTTTCATTGCTTCTGCTTCCATTGTTTCAGATCAGTATGTAGTGAATGGTATTACATTTCATTTGCATTTTAACGGCATCTGTCAGCCCGATTTTACTAAGATCAAAAAAGATTTCGAAGCCTTCACCAAAAAACAAATAGAGTTTTGGGGCGATTTTCCTTACGATCAATATCATTTCCTTTTTCAGGTTTTGCCGGTAAAATTTTACCATGGTGTTGAACACAAAAAAAACACAGTGATCGCCATTGGTCCGGGTTACGCCATTAACAGCGGCGCCACTTATGAAGATGTATTAGGCGTGAGTTGTCATGAATTATTTCATACCTGGAATGTAAAAACCATTCGTCCAAAAGAAATGATGCCCTATGATTTCACCAAAGAGAATTATGCGCGTACCGGATTTGTGTATGAGGGTTTCACCACTTATTATGGCGATAAATTATTATTGAGTTCCGGTGTTTTTACACTGGAACAATATTTTCAAACCTTACAGGAAAGACTGCTAAAACACTTTCATAATTTTGGCCGTTATAATTTGAGTGTGGCCGATAGCAGCTGGGAGACCTGGCTCGACGGTTATGTGCCCGGTGCGCCTTATCGCAAAACAAATATTTACGACGAAGGAAATTTAATTGCCTTTATGTTGGATGTCAAGATCATGCAGGCCACCGAAAATAAAAAATGTTTACGGGATGTGTGTGTGCTTTTGTACGAACGCTTTGGGAAAAAACAAAAAGGGTATACAGAACAAAATCTGGTGGAATTAGTAAACGAAGTGAGTGGCATTGATTTTTCGGACTTCTTTAAAAATTACGTTTACAGCGCCAGCGATTTTGAAATTCCTTTAAACGACTGTTTTAAGTATTTAGGAATAGATTTTGTAAAGCAAAATAATGCCCAGGTTTGCGAACATAATTTCGGATTTAAAATCATAGAGAATGGTTTTTTCAGTAAGATCACTTTAGTGGCACCTTATTCACCGGCCTGGAAAGCCGGACTCTTTGCTGGAGATGAGATCATGGCAGTGAATGGTGTGATGCTGAAAAATAATTTGAATAATTGGCTTCAGTTTTTTTTAGAAAAAGACGAATTGCTTTTAACAGTTAATTCTAATGAACAATTAAAAACTATTTCTTTGCAAAAAGATAAAAAGGGCTTAAATTATTTTTTTATGCCTAAATTGAATTATTCAGAAAAAGCAAGTTTAGAATCACAAAAAAGCTTTGATGTGTGGAAACTTCTTTAAACAATAGCGCTTTCGGAACAAATTTTGAACAAATAAAAACGAAATAAAAAACATGAGTAAGTCCGGTCATTTTCTTTTCGGTGTTTTATTTATATGTTTGAGCCCTTTTTTTATAAAGGGTCAGGACCTCGATCCCCGCGCTTATGTCCGTGTTCCTGTAAAGAGCAATGCCATTATCGCCGGATTTTCATACATGTCCGGCAGCATCGTAACAGATCCTTCCCTTCCCGTAAAAGATATTAAAGCTACAGTTCAGGTGCCTTCTTTGGGATACCTGCGCTCATTTAATTTATTTGGTCTCACGGCCCAGGCGCTTGTTGCGCTGCCATATACCTGGGCACAAGTGTCAGGCAAGGTGGCAGAACAACAAAACAGTATTACACGATCGGGTCTTGCCGATATGCGTTTAAGACTTTCAGTCCTTTTGATTGGAGGCGCAGCTGCTGATATGGAAGAAATTAAAAAGGCGCCACGCAAAACTATTCTTGGAATAAGTGTAAATATAAACGCGCCAAGCGGACAATTTTTTCCTGATAAATTAATAAATATCGGCATGAACCGTTGGGCCTTTCGTCCTGAAATAGCACTATCGCAGCCAGTAGGAAAAAGATGGATGATCGATCTTTATTCCGGTATTTGGTTGTTTACCGATAACACGTCGTTTTATCCGGGAAATTCAACAAGAAGTCAGGATCCAATGCTCAGTTTTCAAGGCCATTTGAGTTATAACATTCGACCGTTTTTGTGGGTAGCCTTAAATGCCACCTATTATGTTGGTGGACAATCGAGGGTGAATTCTATCTACAGCGATGACCGTCAGTCAAACGCGCGAGTAGGAGTAACAACAGCTATACCCTTGAGCAAACGAAGTGCTATTAAATTATCGGCGAGCACTGGAGCCATTGTTAGGATAGGCCAGAATTTTACCACCTATTCGTTTGGATATCAATATGCATGGATCGGCAAATCTAAAAGCAAGGCCGCTGCTATAACTGAATAAAATAGATAACTAGCCAACCTTCAAAAAGTGTTTTTTGAATTAAGAATATGCGTTTAGTTTTACGGGTATTCCATTTTGAGCTTTTGCAGAGATAGCTGCAGC